>CM047003.1:72714073-73445064 GCA_025698465.1 Gossypium longicalyx
CTTGGTCGTGGCGGGAGCCTCGGCACCATCGCACCTTGGTGCTTGATGTGCGGGAGCCCCGACACCATCGGCAACCTAGGCCCTTGGTGGTCGTGAGCTCGGGAGCCTCTGGCACCATCGCAAGCACCTTGGTGCTCTGATGTGCGGGAGCATCGAGCAAAGACGCACCTTGGTGCTTGTGCGGGAGCTCTGACACCATCGCAAACCAGGCCATTGGTCGCGGGGCGGAGCTCGGCACCATCGCACCTTGGTGCCCGGGATGTGCGGGTCAAGAAAAGTGTCCCCATTTCGCATATAGGAATGTTGCCCGCAGCAGCATTGATTGACGGTTTTTTAGCTCTTAAGGGGTAGAGATCCGCCGCTCGACGACGGCCCCCCTCCACCCGAGGTGGTAAGGCCCTCGCCCCATGGGGGGTCGGGTCATCCCCACCGACTCGCCACCACCGGGTGGGTCTATCGCCGCGCTAGTGGCCGGGTGATGATTTTCGGCCGGCCAAGCCCGTGCCCATAGAAATGTAGCCAACCACCCTGTGACCAAGTTCCCTATATCGGGCAAAGATCTCTGGGGTGGCTTATGCATTGCTATGGGCTCGAGCTTGGCTTGCCCATTCTCCCCGTCATGTTAGGGGACGCCTTGTGCCTCCCAAGTCGGCAACCACTCGGCTCTTGGCCTTGCCAAGGCCTTGCTTGCATCTCGGTGCCCGTGACCCCAGCATCAAGTCCCTTTGACGGCAACGGCTCACCGGGGCGAAGTTGAGTTTGTAGGCTCTGGCCTTGGCTCGACCAAGTCCCAAAGTGGGATTTTTTTGCCCTCGTAGTTCTCGTGCTGCTGCTGTGGTGTGCCCTCGTTTCATTGTTCCTTCCGCCCCTATCAATTCATTGGTTGGGTGGGTTGTTGGTGGCAGGCGTGGGTGTGGGTGCTACTACTAGTACGCAATGGGCATATGAGTGGTGTTTTGTTGTGTGTATTGGCAGTGCTCCATGCTACCCGTGATCGAATCGCCGAGCCGCACTCTCTCTTCATTGACTCCCTTGTTCTAATTGAACCCAGGGGGCGCGACGGATCCCGTGGTTGCGCATCAAGCCGATGGAATTATTGATGTGTTGCCGCCCCTTCTCCATCTCGTGCCCTTTCGTGCGTAGGACCACAATCGCCTTGTGTCCCGAGTGTGCCCCTTTAAATCGGTGTGGGCCCCGCGGTGCATTGGTGCTCGATCGCGCTTTCTGATGCGGAAAATATTTTTGAGAGTAGGTTCGTGCCCTTGTCTCTCTCGATGCCTATGCATTTTGTCTCTGACACTGATGATGCTCGCGCTCGTTATGACCTCTTCTGTTGCTCACGCGCATGTTGAGGGCCATGCAAAGCGCCGACGCCGCGAGGAATGCTACCCGTTGATCCCGCCAAGAGTCATATGCTTGTCTCAAAGATTAAGCCATGCATGTGTAAGTATGAACAAATTCGCATCGTGAAACCGCGAATGGCTCATTAAATCGCTTATAGTTTGTTTGATGGTATTTGCTACTCTGATAACCGTAGTAATTTAGAGCTAATACGCAACAAACCCCGACTTCTGGAAGGGATGCATTTATTAGATAAAGGTCGACGCGGCTTTGCCCGCTGTTCGATGATTCATGATAACTCGACGGATCGCACGCCTTTGTGCCGCGACGCATCATTCAAATTTCGCCCTATCAACTTTCGATGGTAGGATAGTGGCCTACTATGGTGGTGACGGTGACTGAGAATTAGGGTTCGATTCCGAGAGAGGAGCCCGAGAAACGGCTACCACATCCAAGGGAAGGCAAGAGCGCGCAAATTACCCAACTCGACACGGAGGTAGTGACAATAAATAACAATACCGGCTCTATGAGTCCGTAATTGGAATGAGTACAATCTAAATCCCTTAACGAGGATCCATTGAGGGCAAGTCCGTGCCGCCGCATGTAATTCCCAGCCCAATAGCGTATATTTAAGTTGTTGCGCTTAAAAGCTCGAGTTGGACTTAGGGGTGGGTCGGCGGTCCGCTTCCACTCACTGAGTGAGCACCTGGCCCGCTTCCCATCATCGCGGCGATGATGCGCTCCCGCCTTAATTGGTCGGGTCGTTTCTCCCGGCACAGCATACTTTGAAGAAATTAGAGTGCTCAAAGCAGCCTACGCTTGTATACATTAGCATGGGATAACATCATAGGATTTCGATCCTATTGTGTTGGCCTTCGGATCGGAGTAATGATTAACAGGACAATGGGGCATTCAGATTTCATAGTCGAGGTGAAATTTTGGATTTATGAAAGACTAACAATCGCGAAAGCATTTGCCAAGGATGTTTTCATTAATCAAGAACGAAAGTTGGGGCTCAAGACGATCGATACCGCCCTAGTCTCAACTATAAACGATGCCGCCACTGTGGATCTATGATGTTGCTTTTAGACTCGCCAGCACCTTATGAGAAATCAAAGTCTTTGGGTTCCGGGGGGAGTATGGTCGCAAGGTGAAACTTAAAGGAATTGACTAAGGGCACCATCAGGAGTGGAGCTCGCGCGCTTAATTTGACTCAACACGGGAAACTTACTGTGTCCGCATATAGTAAGGATTGACAGATCGAGAGCTCTTTCTTGATTCTATGGGTGGTGGTGCATGGCCGTTTTAGTTGGTGGAGCGATTTGTCCGGTTAATTCCGTTAACTAACGAGAGACTCACCGCTATTCAGCTACACGGAGGTGATCCTCCGTGGCTAGCTTCTTAGAGGGACTATGGCCTTTAGGCCAAGGAAGTTTGAGGCAACAAACAGTCCGTGATGCCCTTAGATGTTTCGGGTCGCACGCGCGCTATAATCGATGTATTCAACGAGTCTATAGCCTGGCCGACATGTGCCCGTAATCTTTGAAATTTCATCGTGATGGGGATAGATCATTGCAATTGTTGGTCTTCAACGAGGAATTTAGTAAGCGCGAGTCATCACCGCGCTGACTACGCCCCGCCGCCTTTTGTACACACCGCCCGCCGCTTCCTACCGATTGAATGGTCCGTGAAGTGTTCTGATCGCGGCGACGTGGCGGTTCACGCTCGCGACGCCGCGAGAAGTCCATCAACCTTATCATTTAGAGGAAGGAGAAGTCGAATAAGGTTTCCGTGAGGTGAACTCGCGGAAGGATCATTGTCTAAAACCCGCCAGCGTAACGACCGCGGAACGCGCTTGTAAACAACATTGGAGGTGGTGCAGCATCGCCGTCGCCGCCCCCCCGCGCGTCGGAGTGGCCGGTCTTGTCGCCCCTTTGCCCATCGGGTGGGGTGAGATGTCGATCAACCTCTTCGATGCAAAACGAACAAAACCCCCGCGCGGAATTGGCGCCAAGGAATCGAAATGAAAAAGGGACACGCCTTATGTTGCCGCACCGCTCATGTGTCGTTGCGTTTTCGTTGATGTTGTTCTTTTGTCGCAAAAATATATAAAACGGACTTTCGCAACGGATATCTCGCTCTCGATCGATCGATGAAGAACGAGCGTAAATGCGATACTTGGTGTGAATTGCGTAATCCCGTGAACCATCGAAGTCTTTGAACGCAAGTTGCGCCAAGCCATTAGGCCGAGGGCACGCGCTCGGGTGTCACGATCGTCGCCCATCCAACCCCGATCCCGGGACTCGCTGGACCGCTGGCGAAATTGGCCTCCCGCGGCGCCACACACACGGTTGGTTTCCACCGAGTCCTCGACGACATCATCGCCGCGACCACATCGTGGTAATGCCGTAAGCAACCTCGCTCTCGAGTCGCGGCGCGCTCGCCGATCGAGACCCTTGAACCCTTTTGGCATCGCAAGGATGATGCTCGATCGCGACGACCCTGTGTCAAAGCGGATTACCCGCCGAAGTTTAAGCATATCAATAAGCTGAGGAAAAAAAAACTTACCAGATTCCTTAGTAACGGCGAGCTTAACCGAAAAGCCTCTTGAGAATCGGGCGCCATCGGCGTCCGAATTGTAGTCCGAGAAGCGCCCCCGCCGCGGATCGGGCCCAAGTCCCCGGAAAGGGGCGCCGAGAGGGAGAGAGCTCTGCCGCGTTCCGGACCGCCGCACCACGAGGCGCCGCTTCACGAGTCGGGTTGTTTGGGAATGCAGCCCTAACCCGGGCGGTAAATTCCGCCCAAGGCTAAACACGGCGAGACCGAGCAAGTAACAAGTACCGCGAGGGAAAGATGAAAAGGACTTTGAAAAGAGAGTCAAAGAGTGCTTGAAATTGTCGGGAGGGAAGCGGATGGGGTCGGGCGGCGCGCCCCGGCCGGATGTGGAACGGCGAGAGCGGCCCGCCGATCGATCGCGGCGGGCGTGGACCGACGCGGGTCGTGGCGGCGCCCAAGCCCGCTTTGATACGCTCGCGGAGACGCTGCCGCCGATCGTGGGGATTCAAAGACGCGCCGCCTCTGCTTGCAGCGCAGCACGCGCGTTCGGCGCCGGCCGCGAGTTTTCATTCGCCCGCCTTGAAACACTGACCAAGGAGTCTCGACATGTGCGCGAAGCCAACGGGCTAGAAAACCCGTAAGGCGCAAGGAAGCTGACATGGATCTCTCGCGTGCACCGCCGACCGACCTTGATCTTTCCGAGAAGGTTCGAGTGAGAGCAGCACTCGTCGGGACCCCAAAGATGGTGAACTATGCTCGAAGGGGGGCGGCCGTGAGGAAACTCGTGGAGGCCCGCAGCGAGCATCGACGACGCAAATCGCTCGTCTCGACTTGGGTATAGGGGCGAAAGACTAATCGAACCGCCTAGTAGCCGGGTTCCTCCGGTTTCTCAGATAGCCGGAGCCCTTAGCGAAGTTCTATCGGTAAAGCCAATGATTAGAGGCATCGGGGCGCAACGCCTCGACCTATTCTCAAACTTTAAATAGGTAGGACGCGCGCGGCGCTTCGCTGAGCCGCGCCACGGAATCGAGAGCTCCAAGTGGGCCATTTGTAAAGTAAGCGTAATCGGCGATGCGGGATGAACCGAAGTCGGGTTACGTGTGCCCAATCGCGCTAACCTAGAACCCACAAAGGGTGTTGGTCGATTAAGACAAGCAGGACGGTGGTCATGGAAGTCGTAAATCCGCTAAGGAGTGTGTAACAACTCACCGCCAATCAACTCAGCCCCGAAATGGATGGCGCTTGCGCGCGACCTATACCCATTGGCGGGCAAGGGCCGTGCCCCGATGAGAGGAGGGCGCGCGGCCGCCGCGAAACCCGGGCGCGAGCCCGGCGCGCGCCGCTTGCTGCGCATCTTGGTGGTAGTAGCAAATATTCAAATGAGAACTTTGAAGGCCAAGAGGGGAAAGGTTCCATGTGAACGCACTTGCACATGGGTTAGTCGATCCTAAGAGACGGGGAAGCTCGTCCGATAGCGCTGCTCAGCGCGAGCTTCAAAGGGAATCGTTAAAATTTCGAACCGACGCGCGCGACGGCCAACGCAACGCAACGTTAGGAGTCCGAGACGCCGGCGGGGGCCTCGGAAGAGTTATCTTTTCGCTTAACTACCGCCCACTCGAAACGGCCACCGAGGTAGGTCCACGCGCCGGAAGAGCACCGCGACGCGCGCGTGGTGTCCGGCAGCCGCGCGCTTTGAAAACCGGAGGACCGAGCCGCCCCCGCGCCGGCCAGATTTCATAACCGCATCAGTCTCCAAGGTGTGAATACCGCCAATGGAACAATGTAGGCAAGGGAAGTCGGCAAATGGATCCCAGAATCTCGGAAAAGGATTGGCTCGGAGGGTCGGGCACGGGGTCCCAGCCCCAACCCGCCGGCCGCCGGCAGCATCGCCGAAGCCGCTATGCGCGGCGAGAGCTGGTCGCCGCGCGCGCGGACGGGGATTCGATCGAACGGCCTCTGGGGCCTTCCCGCGCATTTAACAACGATCAGAATCGTACGACAAGGGGAATCCGATCGCTTAATTAAAACAAAGCATTGCGATGGTCTCTCGCGATGCTCACGCAATGTGATTTCGCCCCTGCTCAATGTCAAAGTGAAGAAATTCAACCAAGCGCGGTAAACCGCGGAGTAACTATGACTCTCTTAAGGTAGCCAAATGCCTCGCCATCTAATTAGTGACGCGCATGAATGGATTAACGAGATTCCCACCGCCCCTCGTCTACTATCCCAATAAACCACGCCCAAGGGAACGGGCTTGGCGTAATCAATGGGGAAAGAAGACCCGTTGAGCTTGACTCTAGTCCGACTTTGTGAAATGACTTGAGAGGTGTAGGATAAGTGGGCTCTCAAGTAAATTGAAATACCACTACTTTTAACGTTATTTTACTTATTCCGTGAATCTGAGGGGCACGCCCTCTTTTGGACCAAGGTCGCTTCGCCGCCACCGATCCAAGAAGACATTGTCGTGGGGAGTTTGGTCGGGCGCACATCCGTTAAAAGATAACGCAGTGTCCTAAGATGAGCTCAACGAGAAATGTAAATCTCGTGTGGAACAAAAGGGTAAAAGCTCGCTTGATTCTCGATTTCCAGCATTTAATACGAACCGTGAAAGCGTGGCCTATCGATCCTTTAGACCTTCGGAATTTGAAGCTAGAGGTGTCGTAAAAGTTACACATTGTGGATAATCGCTTGTGGCGCTGCCGCTCATAGCGACGTTGCTTTTTGATCCTTCGATGTCGCTCTTCCTATCATTGTGAAGCAGCACCACCAAGTGTGGATTGTTCACCCACCAACCAGGGAACGGAGTCGGGTTTAGACCGCCGTGAGACAAAAAGTTTTTACCCTCATCGATGGCCGCCGCCGCAATAGTAATTCAACCTAGTACGAGAGGAACCGCTGATTCGCACAATTGGTCATCGCGCTTGGTTGAAAAGCCGCTGGCGCCGGTTACCGCGGCGCCGGATTATGACCAACGCCTAAGTCGTAACCGGCTAGAAGCGACGACGCGCCGCCGCCTCGATTGCCGACCCGCAGCAGGGCCCCCGCCCTGGGCGGGCACGGTCGAGGTGCAGCGATCGCGCGACAAGTCGCGCGCGCCCTGAGCGTAATTCCCCGAGCGAGCGCGGTAGAATCTTTGCGCACGACTTAAATACGCGACGGGTATTGTAGTGGCAGAGAGTGGCCTTGCCGCCACGATCCACCGAGATTCAGCCTTTGTCGCTCGATTCGCCCCCCTCCCCATCTCCTTCCGATCCCCTTGTTCTTTTTTTTTGCACGCCCCCACTCGGGTCCCGGCGGGGGGACTTGGTGTAAGGACTTAGTTAAACACTTGGCCGCGCCTCTGGAAAACATGGCACAACGGTGTTGGTGGTCCGCACTTGTTCAATTTTTTTTCGCCGTACATGCCATGCCATCATGCCATATTTCATTCGCATCTTGTATTTGTTTTGGGCCAGCCAATCGAGACTTAGTTAAACACTTGGCCGCGCGCTTCTCGGGAAAACATGGCACAACGGTGTTGGTGGTCCCGCACTTGTTCAATTTTTTCGCTGCGGTGCGTACATGCCATCATGCCATATTTCATTTCGCATCTTGTATTTGTTTTGGGGGCCACCAACGTAAAAAAAATTTCGCTTAAAACTACTAAGTGTAAGTGGCCTAAAAAAATTACCCCTGCTTTCGCATGCATGTGCGGAGAGCTCGCACCACCGCCCATTGGTGCCTCTGACAAAGTGGAGCGCCGAGCCATCATGTTGGTGGTCCGCACTTGTTCAATTTTTTTTCGCCATGCATGCCATGCCATCATTCCATATTTCATTAGGCTTTTTGTATTTGTTTTGGGCCAACAAAAAAATTTCGCTTAAAACTACTAAGTGTGTGGCCTCAAAAACCGCTCTGCTTCGCATGCATGCGGAGTTGCCGAGCACCATCCCCTTGGTGCCTCTGATGGGCGGAGCTGCCGAGCACCATCGCCCCTTGGTGCCTCGGATGGTCGGAGTTGCCTGATGAGCGGGAGCTGCCGAGCACCATGATGGGCTGGAGATGGGCGGGAGCTGCCGAGCACCATCGCCCTTGGTGCCTGATGGGCGGGAGCGCCGAGCACCATCGCCCCTTGGTGATGGATGGGGCGGGAGCGCCGAGCACCATCGCCCCTTGGTGCCTGATGGGCGGGAGCGCCGAGCACCATCGCCCCTTGGTGCCTGGATGGGCGGGAGCGCCGAGCACCATCGCCCCTTGGTGCTCTGATGGGCGGGAGCGCCGAGCACCATCTCGCCCTTGTGCCTCGGATGGGCGGGAGCGCCGAGCAGCTCGCCCTTGGTGCCCTGATGGGCGGGAGCTGCCGAGCACCATCGCCCTTGGTGCCTGGATGGGCGGGAGCGCCGAGCACCATCGCCCCTTGGTGCCTCTGATGGTCGGGAGCGCCGAGCACCATCGCCCCTTGGTGCCTCTGGATGGGCGGGAGCTGCCGAGCACCATCGCCCCTGGTGCCCTGATGGTCAGAGCGCCGAGCAGCCAGCCCCTGGCCCCTTGGTGCCTCTGATGGTCGGGAGCGCCGAGCACCACCCCCCTTGGTGCCTCGGATGGGCGGAGCGCCGAGCACCATCGCCCCATGGTGCCTCTGATGGGCGGAGCGCCGAGCACCATCGCCCCGCGTGCGAAGCGAAGCGGGCTGAAAAAGTGTCCTCGCTTTCGCACACATCAAACCCGCCCCTCGCTTTTTGCATACATGAATGTCGATCGCAGCACATTGACAAAGTTTTTTAGCTCTTTAGGGGAAGTGATTTTGAGCGCCGGGGTTATCAAGGGCACCGCCCACGCCCATCGTGATGCCCGACGCCGATGCCCCCACCACCGTTAGGTTCCGGCGGCGCGTGTTCGACGATCCATCCCCATGCGATGATGCTCCCGCGAGCCATCCCGGATATACAAAAACGGCAACGAGTCCCTCCCCAATCCCAAAGTTAGAATTTTGATACGCTACATGTTCTGCACCCAATAATGAATGAATCGCCCCGCCCCTTCCCGGGCCCCAAAGGTAGAAATCGGATACCGCTGCATGTTCTGCATCAACAAATGAATGAATCGCCCCCCGCCCTCCCTTTTGCAACATGAGCCTCCGACGCCTTTGGCCCTGGCCAGGCGGTAGCCTCGCACACCATCGGCAGCTGTGCCATCCCCGTGGTGCGCGGGCCATCGAGCACCATCGCCCTTCGATGTGTGGTGGGAGCATCGGCAAAGATTCGCACCTTGGTGCATCGGTAAAAAGCGGGAGGGTCGAGCACCAAACTAATTTTGGCCCCCATTGGCGCGTAAAGCGCTGGCACCATAAAGTGTCCTCCTCGCTTGCACACATGAATGTCGCCTGCAGCACATTGACCAAGTTTTTTAGCTTTAGGGGAAGTGATATTGAGCGGCAGGGGTTGTCCAGGCACCGCCCACGCCCAGCTTCATGCCCGACGTCGGTGCCCCCACCGCGGTTAGGTTCTGCGGTGTTCGGCGATCCATTCGGCGGTGTTCGCGAGCTTTTCCGCCGGTGTTCGCGAGCTTTTAATATAGAAAACGATGCAACGCGGTCGCCCTGCCCCTCCCTTTTCGAATCGCCCCGCCCCTCCTTTTCGAACAAGAGCCACCGCACCTTGGGCCCTTGGTGGTGCTCGAGCATCGGCCACCATTGGTAACCCAGACGCCGATGGTTCAAAGCCCCAAAGAACATCGCACATTGTCGCTTGGACGGCTGGAGCCTTGACGCCATCGCAACCTTGGTGCCTCGGGTGTGCGGGAGCTCGACACCATCGGCACACTTGGTGCCCGGGATGTGGAGCCTCGCACCATCGGCAACCCAGGCCCTTGGACGGCGGGAGCCTCGACACCATCGGAAACTAGGCCCTAGCTCGCGGCGAGCCTCGGCACCATCGGCACCTTGGTGCTTGATGTGGAGCCCCAACACCATCGGCAACCTAGGCCCTTGGTCGCGAGGGGAGCCTCGGCACCATCGGCACCTTGGTGCTTGGGTGCGAGAGCCTCGACACCATCCGCACCTTGGCACGACAATTATTTTTGTATAAGGATGCGCGGAGATTATTCTTATATCATATGTTTTTATACTAATAATTATTTTTTTAAGGCAGATTACTAACAACAAGATTCGAACCAAGGCACAAAGGGAAAGAGCAAGCATCTTAACCAACTAAGCTAAACTAATTAATTGATATCTTATAGGAGTATTTTTATTATTTTAATTATATCACGTTAGACTCTAATGATTTATCGGACCTATTCCATACACGTATCAAATCAGGAAAAATAATACAATAATTCTGTAAAAAAAGATCCGGTGTTTACTTCAAATAAGTAAGGAAAATAATGATTTGAATGTTTTAAAATTGAATTTTAAACCGAAAAAATCAAAATTTAGAGGCAAAAAAGAGTTTTTTTCGACGAAAACTGCGGCAAACCGCCTTCGGCTGTTTGTCAGCGCGTAGATCTCGAAAAGTTATTCGAAATAAAAAAAAAATTCATCTCAATCGGACAACCGAGCGAAAAGTTATGGCCTTTCAAAGTTTTTGAAGCTAAGAAACATAAACTGTTTCAATTGTTATCAAAACTCACCGTTTCAATTGTTTTTGAAGCTAATTCAAAACTGATCGTTTCAATTGTTTCCTCCAGGCACCGTTTCAATTGATTTCACAGATCCCGCCTCTAATCCTCCCAAAATTTGACCATCCCTCCACAACGATTCAAAATGTTTTCCTTTTTCTTTCATTTTTCATTCCTTTCTGTTTGTAGGATTTTATGTTACGTTCTTTCTGCTATTTCATTCCTTTAAACTGTTTCTGTATCAAATTCTCTTAAGATTCATTCTTGGAATTTTTCAGACTGCTTCGGTTCTCTCCCATCCGTCTGCCCAATTTGCCCGTTATATGCGGATGAACGGTGATTCGTTGAATCTCTGGTTTACCTCCTTTTTCCGTGGTGCTGTGCTCTTTTCTCTCCATGACGAAAAGGGTATGTCTTTCGTTTTCATATCCATTCTATGACTGTTTTGTACTTTACTGCCATTGTTATATTCACTGAGGTTTCAATGTCTGCTACTGCTTAGTACCAACACTGAAAGTTTCTTCTCTTTTTCATGTGTTATTAGTGCCGTTATGGCTAATTTTTCTAATGTCTGACAACTGTTAGATTATTGCCTACTACACGTGATAACGTTACACCTAACAAACAATGTTTCTAGATGCCATGTCTGACAATTTGTGGATTGAATAAGAAGCTTTTGCATACTTAAAACTTACCCAACTGAATTTCAATACAAGTCAAAGGAAATAAATCATCTCAATACAAATCTTGTCCGTGCTTCATAGGTTTAGCTCCATAAACAGAGCCTAATAGTCAGGTTGATGAAAAGTGTGATTTAACCATCAATAAGCTATATATGTTTACCAAATCTTTCCTTGGTTCATTCACTAATTATTTTACTCTTACAATCAACCATTGTTACTGAGGTTACCTCATTTGCTATATCCATTCATGCATTTAATCTTGATTACATTACTGAGGCAATTCTTTTTAATTGTAGACTCCTCCTTTTGCTATATCAATGCATTCCGCACCACAATTTTTATTCCGTTCAAAATCATCGCTTTGGTTTCATACTCATAGCTTTTTTATTTAGCCAAACAATATTGAAAAGTTATTTACATTCTTTGCTAATTCCCATTCGTACTCTTCCAGAGTTATCTTCTATCCTACTTTTCTTCACATAATTTAAAAGATCATACTTAACCTTTGAGTACCAAACACATCTCAACAATATTCAAAAACCCTTTGTCCAATCCTAATTGTTCAAACCTACTTGTAATCGCAAATTTTCCAAAGTATGTTGTGTTTGTAAGGCCCTAAAAATAGGTCTACTAGTTTTGAGTTAGTTTATCGGGTTTCGGGTGAAAGCTAGGAGTTAATCGGGTTTATTAGTGATTTTTTTAAAAAATTTAGATTTCATTAAAAATCGGTAAATAATATTCCGGAAAATAAAAATATTTTTAGATAAATCAATTTTATGGTTTTAAATAATTTTTGGGTAAAATAAATATTTTAATGAAAAATAAATTAAAATAGGGTTTAATTGAGAGAAGTTACAATATTAACTAAATAGGTAAATAATATTCCGAAAAATAAAAATATTTTTTTAAAATATCATGAATATCATGAATATCACAAATACCAATACCCTCATCCTTTTAGGCTGACACAAATTATGGTCGCCGGAGTCGAGCAGGAGGCGTTTCCCTGAAACCCAACTCTCGCTAGTGGATATCGTTGCCATTTGATTGAAACAAGTTCCAAAAGTAGTTTTTAGCCACATTACAGGTATCCTTGCTATTTGTGACCCAACCACCATGGCCATCTTTAAGCTTAACAATCCTATTTTTTTAAACTTGCCGCATTAAAGTATTTAGTGTTTCTATCACCTTCTTTTAAGTCATTGGGACCTCGATCTCTGCGCCCCATATTTTTCCTCCCAAGCATAAAGATAATCCAACTTGCGACGCGTCTCCTTCAATCTCTTAACACTATTCCCCTATTTGTCGTGTCAATGATTTTGTTAATAATATCCTCTAGCCTGTTAATCTCTCTCTTCATTTTCCAATGTTTATAACGCTGCCAAGGACCCAAAAATTCACAAACCCTATCTAGCTTGTAATTGTAGTTTCCCTCTTCACTATTCCCAAGCATTACTAATAATGCTCTTGCTCTCATTTTCCTTCACCTAGCATTCCTCAAAACAAAACCGAATCCTATTATCAATGGGTTATTTTTTGGTTGACGACCACTCAAATCAAATAAAATAGCATCATGGTCTGATTGTGTTTGCCTCATGACATTAGACACAATAAAAGGATATTTTACCACCACTGTAGGGACCATCGTAAGAAATCTATCAAGCCTCTCTTTTATCAACCTATCACCATCCCTATTATTGACCCAGGTGAACCAACCATGACCCGACTTAATATCCACGAGGGCAAAATCATCCATCACATTTCTGAAATCATTGATATGCGCCCCACCTTCCTTTTCAGCATTATTCAACATTTGCGTTAAAATCTACACCAACCACCCACTCCTCTTTGACTGCAGCTCCCACTCTTCGAAGTTTGGATTAGCATGCCCATAAAAACCAGTGACCCGAATGTTTCTATTATTGCCCATTGGAACCTATTTTGTTAATTAAAGTTTCTACTTAGCCAAATTCACCCTTTTGCTTCTAATAGAATGATACTTCTCATTTTAACGATTGGGCAACTACACAACTCGAACACCTCAACGAGGCCATGGTCATATCATATCATAGGCCCTCACCAACAACGCCACCAAAAACACTCATTGTAAAAAAATCAATACCTTTTTTTAATTATCTTTAGAGGCATCAATGACTATTATTTTATTAATTATTTTGAAAAATAATGTGCTCAACTCTGCTCAACTCTGCTCAATTTCTAATCTAAATGCAATTTACTTAAATGATGTGCTCAACTCTGCTCAGTTCAGTAGCCTTTCGGATTTATTTTGACTAATATGCTCAATTCTGCTTAGTTCAACAGCCTTTCAGATCTATTCTTTCATTTTGGGCGGCCAACATCAAGTGCCAAAATTGTATGGTCTTGCCGTCCGCATGGATAATTTGTGCATGACCATCTTTTATTTATTTAAATCATGTCTCTAATGGACCTCCAACATAATGAAAGTACATACATTAATAAATTAACATGAACTAATACAAAATTTGCATAAAAATCATGCAATTAAGCATAATTTCACATATTTGCATAAAAATCATGTAATTAAGCATAATTTCACATACTTTCAAAATTCATGTCTAAAATTACTAATTAAGTAAAATTCACTTATTTCAATAATAATTACTCGAGATCAACATAATAATTAAGTAAAAAAGGTGGTAAAAAATATAAAAAAACCTTATATAATTTTGAGTTTACACACTCTAAACTTAAACCATTGCTTGTCCCAAGTAATGTTTATGCACAACACAATTTTTGCAAAATGATAAAGTAGCATCAATCTTTGCACATAATCATGCTAAAAAATATTCTGATACGATCACGCCTCGGAGTGCACCTAGCTCGAGCAAGGATCCATTGGAGCTACCCCAAGGCCCTATCACACGAGCTCAAGCCAAGCTATTTAAGTATGGGTGTAACGCCCCCACGCCCGAGACCGTCGCTGGAGTCGAGTATGAAGTGTTACTAAGTTTAATTTAACATTTTTAGAACTTTGGATTATTTATTTCTACATTCACAGCTTTCAAGCTACTTGCGTCACAGTCACAAGAAAAATCATATCTCGAGTTATGAAACTCGAAATCAAGATCCGTAAATTTTACCTGAATCTAGACTCATTTTACCGTAAACGGGGCTTAGAATCACTTACTATGAAGCTTGAAAGTTGAAGAAACCCTAGCTATGGTGAGAGTGAAATTCGGCAGCAACTAAATGAAGAAAATGACCATTTTGTGTTATTTTTCCCATTTTATTTCATTTAATATCCAAATGACCAAAATGCCCTTCCTTACTAAACTTTCAAAAATTCCATCCATGTCCTAATTTTTCCCATGAACTTAAAATTGTTAAAATTGCTATTTAAGACCTCCTAATTAATATTTCAAAGCAATTTCATACTAAAAACTTGTAAAATGCAAGTTTTGCAACTTATTCGATTTAGTCCCTAACTTCAAATTAAGCATTTTATGCATAGAATTTTTTCACAAAATTTTCACACAATCATGCAATCATATCATAAACCTCAAAATAATTATAAAATAATTATTTCTATCTCAGATTTGTGGTCACGAAACCACTATTTCGATTAGGCCCTAATTCGGGATATTACAATGGATGAAATGTTGGCCGGACATTTAGCTCTTGCAAGGAGACCTCAACTTGGACCAGCTTAACAAGGACCCCTTGCAACCTCTTGCACATCCGACCTTAGCTCACATTCAGCTCCACGAGCTTAACTCAGCTCATTTCAGCTCGTTTGAGCTCATACTTATTTCTTTCTAGCTCATTTGCTTATTTGCTAGAATAAACTAAGTGTCTACTATTAGATAGTTAAATTTGTTTCAGCTCATTAATACATTTCTTAGCTCATTACAGCTCATTATATGTGTTTAATATGTTTTGTGTTAGTCAAATTAATGTGTCATGTTTTATGTCAATATTTAATTTGTCTTAGCTTAATTATGTGTTATTAATGTGTCCAAGTACATCATGAATATATTTTGTCATAAGTCAGCCGAATTAAACTTGTCATGAATTAAATGTGTTATTAATGTGTTCATTTGATTTATGTGCAGCCAAATGCATGAAGGAGATTTAATGCAAGGTGCATGAATGGCCAGCTACAATGTAGGGAGAGATACATGCATGGACGGCTTGAATGCATGGTGTGCTTATTATTTGGCTCCTCCAAGCACCTTCTCGACCAAATGTTACACATTTAAGCTCCCAAGTTGGCCGGTTAGCTTCCCCAAGCTGCTTGAATGCTTTCACACCAACCGAATTAATCCATTCACATAAGAGAGCTGTTCGGTTTTGTGCATTCACATATAGATGGCCCTTCAAGTTCGGTGTTCACATTTCTAATGCCTATTGCACTCACCTAGTCGCCAATTTAATTCATCCATCCATTCAGCTGATCAAGGAAAAGCAATTAAGCTCATTTAAGCTCATGGCTGAACCTAGTTCATTCAGCTGAATATCCTTCATCTAGAAGTTGTCTAATGGCATCCCAAAGGCTGAATATAGACATGGAATTCTTATGGTTTTGTTCTAGAACTTTTTAGCTGATTTAAAGTCGAAATACTTATTTATTAAGTCACTAATGTACCTATTTTGCTAGCCTTAGGTTGTTTGTTATTTGCTGAAAGTAGCCTTAGGTTTTTCCTATAAATACTTTGTTATTTGCTGTTTGTAGGGACTTTTTGCCAATTTGAATGAACATTGAGTTGTTTGTGAGGTTTTCCTCTCTCAAATTTCATTCGAGACTCAGCTTGACTTATCTGCTAGTTAGTGGCGTCAACCTGATTCTTCTTTCGAACTTATCACTCTCGTACTATGGCGTTCACCTAACCTTATACCTCTGCTTCTTACCTTACTAGGTAATGGGTCAAAGTCCCCTATCTTTCATCACCGAACCACCTTAAGTCATATAAGCCCTGGGTCAGCACTCTTGTTAGTGTTGGTTTGTCCTTGACACTTAAGTTCGATTTCCATCCCATCCAACTATCAACTTTCCATTTTATTTTTTCTTTGGTAGCTGAACCTAAATCCACAAACACTTAGCCAATTCAAGCCTATTCTTTATTCTTATTGTCTATACTTAGCTAATACTCAACACACCGAGGCGAGATCGTATCATATTCTTTATTCCTAAGTAGCTCGGATACAAATATTATTTCCAAACTTTATACTAAGTATATCATAATGTCAACATGAATCATAGTTTGCATGCATTTTCAAAGTCATACATAACATTCACCAATCAATATGCTTCCCTTATCAACTAAACATAACAATCCCAAGGTTTAATTAGTGTCTTCATAAGTTGAACTCGGTAATTCCTCTCCACTAATGTAGTCAGTACAATCATCTAATCAGTAGGTCTTTTATTAGGTTGTAATAAGGCTAGGCTAAAGGTAGGGATAGTGGTTTTTAGGTTCAAAACATATTAACCCTAAATTTGTCTTCGATCCTTTGGCGTCACAACTTTCATACAAATAGGTCTTTGGAATACCCCCAAACTTATTTTGAACTTATGCTCCACTTTTATTTTTCTCGAACTTTGAGCAAACTTTGCTATTTATTCTTGAGACTATGAGCACTCCTTTATTTGCTCTTATTTTTCTACATTTGAGCAAACTTTTCTTTGCTTCTTTATTCATTTTCTTCTCTCTTATTTTTTACATGTGAAAAGCATGTACATCTTCTCATAATTTTCCTCAAATTTTGATCACCAAGACAAATTTTTGGTTAAGATAAGTGCAAAAGACTAGGATAAAAATAAAAAAGATGTTATTGTGGTTTATAATATAGGTACTTGCAATAAATAGACCATTAAGCTCACCATCTAAGCCATCCACCAAAGACGTCAGATTTCCCAAACCAACGCTAAGGAGGTTATTAAGCCAGAGGAGGGGGAAAGGAGAATAAAGGAAATGAAAGAAACCTATGAGGGAAGGAGGAGGCCTATTCACTTGTGGTAGGTGATAGGTCCTAAGAGAGAAGTGAAGGCTTTTTAGAGAAATATTGGAAAAGAAATTTTGGCTAAATAAGTCAAATATGCCATTTTTTTAATTAGCCTTTTAGACCATTTTTTTAAAATTAAAGAAATAGGCCGATTTTGGAGAGTGTGTGAAAGCGCATTTAGCCTTGCCTTTTTTTAAATTTTGTTAGGGTTAAAGTTAGGGTTTTTTAACAATTAGGGTTTATGGTTTTAGGAGAGAAATCGTAAAATTTTGTAGGTATATTTGAGGGGTTGGGGATGCGATAATACGTCTCAAAACACTAACATTTCATGTGTCCTACCAGGATAGGAGCATTACCTCAGAAACCCATCCTATAAAAGTTAGGTTTCATGGTAGCAGTGCTTGATACGATCATAATTCGAAGTCTAAGTGGAGGTCCCAATCGACAACTATGAAGTGGTCTCGGGGTCGAGTATAAATGGGGGCCATTTGACGATCGTTATGCCTTATATATACTATACATAACCATTGATACCATAATCAAAGGGAAAATGAAGGGATTTTTGGTGTAATCAATGTATTTTTTTTCTTTATTTCCACACAGCCGATATCATTAACCTTTTATTCTTATTCGAAGGCTGACACCAAAGTGAACATAAGAGTGCTCTCAAGCGAAGAGCGGATATTTCGTTGGAGTAGAGGTCAAACTCAGGTCGGCGTGACAGCAGTTGTAGTTATTAATGAGTTTTTTAATGACGGTAACTGTCGTTTCCCTAAAAGGAGTGTCACCTTTACTCTAACGTCACAGCCGCTGTCGACCTGAGTGTCCTCATTTGTCCATGACGGCACTGAGCTTAAAATGAAAAGGAAAATTAAAGATACTGGCCACGTGAAACTGGGGAAAAAATTATGATGACTATAGCAAGAAGCCCCACAGTTTTCTCTATTATTATGCCTTTAAACTTTTGTATGGTATTTATAAGGTAACATCTCTAGGTATCTAAAAATTTTAAGCTTGTGCCCACAAAATGACCATCAACTGGCTCCCCTATTATACACAAATTTCCACCTATGATAGTATAAAGCAAAATAACCTCGAAACTTAACTTCCATAGGATAGGTTTTCGAGGTAATGGTCTCATATCGATAGGATATATGAAATGTGTGTGCCTCGGAGTGATATCACATCATCGACGACTCAATAATACCTCAAACAGGAAATTTTATTAGTGACAAAAATTTTTAACACTGAAGCGAGGAAGAAAATCGAGAGAGAGAAATATTGTAAAATGAAAGGAAAGAGGCCAAGAGAGATAATGGGTTTAGGGATAATGGAGTATGGAGGGGAAGCCCCTTTTTATAGGCATGGGGGAGGGGTGAGATTGCAAAAGAAGAAATCTGTGGTTGAAAATGAGTCACAAGACTAGCATTTTCATCAATTATTTTCAAAATGTGCTTTAGTTTTTACCCGAGATTTCTAGGATTAGATGCTTTTTTGGTAACATTTAGTGGAAATGTTAAGAAAACTTGTCTAGTTGGGCGATCTTTCTTAACATTTCCACTAAAGTCTGCCAAAAAAGTACTTGATCCCAAGAATCTGGGGTAAATGTTGAAGCACATTTTGAGGCATTGAATATCCTCTCAAGCACGCATTTGATGAAATTATTTGATCTGTGAAATGCATTTTTGAGCATCGAAGTGCGTTTCATTATTATTATTCAATGAAAACGCGTCTTTAGAAATGCATTTTGAAGCATGCATTTCTGCTCTCCTTGTTCTATTTTGTTATTAAAGTACTGAAATATCCAGAACTTAGACACGTATCAAATTCATAACAAACATTGAAGAGTTGCACTACAAGTGTGGTCTACATTTCTTTGGATAACCATCTGAAGATTTTTTATATGACAAATGAATTCATTGCTAACTTGGCACGGTTCAGTTACAAGATGATATGAGTATTATACGAACTAGTACAGGTATTTATGTGACTCACTTGGAAATGGTATTTATATGACCAATGAATTCATGGCTAACTTGGTTGATGGATATGTGTTAGGCTTTTGGGGCCAGATTGAATTGTGTTATGCCTTAATTTACTTGCCTAAATTGTGGTTGGTAAGTTATATTTTTAGCTATATGAACTTACTAAGCTTGTTAGGATTGGAAGTTGTCGAAGATTGCATCACACTATCAATCGCTTATTTTGGTACTTTTGGTTATATATTTTGGTTTTAATGGCAAGTATAGGTCATTTTGGCTAATGGTAGCCTATAGTGTTGCCATGTTTCTAGCCATTTGAATTGGCTTGTATTGTGGATATATTTTGTTATGTAAATATGTAAATGGCCTTATCATATGTGGTGTATGGTTGTCATATGAATGTCTAGTTGGTGAATTGAAATTTTGGGTATCATGTATATGAGCTTGACAAGTGGCATGTATATTAAGTGTTGGTATAACGATGCATATATGTGTTTGACCATTTAGGTATGTTTGGGATACATAATTTGCATGTTTATAAATGGTCAATTAAGGTGCCTATGGGCGTCATGGTTGTATGTGTTGATATTACATGATTTAATCTTGATTTTGGTTGGTTTTGAATGCCTATTTGTGCCATGGTTATGTGTAAATTGTTCATTTAAGTTGGTACCAAATTTGGGTAAGAAATATGGGTTGGAACATGGCCTATTTTTGTCCACATGGGTAGAGACACGGGCGTGTGTCTCATCCGTGTGTGACACACGGCTAGGTGACATGACATTGTGTCACCTATAAATTTTAAATTGTACAAGTCAATAGCCTCACATGGCCTAGCACATGGGCGTGTGGCTTGGATGTGTGTCGCAAGTCAGTATGCTCATTATTTTTCACACAACCTAGTATACAGGCTTGTGGCTTGGTCGTGTGACCTAAGTCAATAAGCTCACTAGATTGAATATGGGCTAGGACATAGGCGTGTGTCCCCATTTCAAATGCCCAAATAGCCTGAGGCATGGGCTTGTCTCTTGGCTGTGTGAGACACACAACCACATGGGTGTGTGTCCCCTACATCTTTGAAAAATTTCCATGTTTTCTGAAAAATTCTTTGAGTACTCGGTTTAGTCTCGACTTGTTTTTAACGTTTATTTTGGGCCTCGAGGGTTCGTATTAGGGACTATATCATTGGTTGTGATTGGTTTTTGATTTGAATGTGAGATGAAAATGAAATGTCTATTTGTTCGATTGTAAGTCCGTTAATGCTCCGTAACCCTGTTTTGGAGTCGGATACGAGCCTTAGTCAAAATTTGGATGCTGATGAGTAAATTATTTTGTTTTATAGTTGAATGTAACACCCCTAACTCGTATCCGTCGTCGGATTAGCGTTATGAGGCATTAGCATAAGACATAGCTTAACGCATTCATTCGACACTTTTTATGCATTAAAATTTTCTATTATAGTAATCAATAAAACAAACCAAATCAATAGATCATCACTAAACATGAGTCACAAATATTACATATTTAAAACATTAACTAATTCAAACATTGAATCATTCTAATATACTTTAAACATTGAATCATTCCATGATATTCGAACACCTAAAATTTGAGTTATAAATATCTATATTTTTAATCACATATATCATGCAAATAACAAATCAAATAATGCATTTTATATCTATTAGGAACATTAGCATATATGGCCAAAAAGTTCAACTTCACAAAAGATTCAAATGTTACTCAATTAACTTAAATTATCTAACAATCACATCATTTACAACTATTACCAATGCGCAATATGTATACATAAAAAACTAATATTCATACTAAAAAACAACTCACCCAATTTGCATTAAACCATCATGATACTTTTTAACAATTATTACTATTCATTTGGTCATTTTCTAAAACTTTGACTGAATATAAACATTTTAATTACATGCTTATTCATTATCCACTACTATTTGTACCACTCAAAACATACCATAAGCACATGTTTACGAGACTTAATTCTCATGGCAAATTTTACCGTTCCCTTTTAAGACATGTTAAGCACATAAAACCATTCAATTTCTACCTATGCCGCATATTACTATAATGCATAACATACATACAAGATTTTATTTCTATGCTTCCTCCATTCGGCTAATAACACATCCACGAAAGGATTACATAGGTTCACTACTCCAAATTTACCAAAATTTTTCCATTACAAAGTATATGAAATTTAATCTCCATTTATACAACATTATTACACAACCAAATATGCAACCATTATTTTACCACCTTACTAAACCAAATCCTAGTCAATTCAAATGCAACCCATACTTTTATCAAATACATCACGCCTACATAGTATAATCATAACTTAACTAGCTCAAAACATACTTAAAATACAACTTCTTCCATTATTTACTCATTTACCGAAACATTTAATCATGCACTTATATAATAACTTCGAACATTGACAATTTAAATCAAGCCATTAAATCTTTCTCCAAATGTTTCTCACATATATAACAAGCATTTAATCCAATAAAAATATATATCATGACCAAAATCAACCAATTTTAAAACATCATTCAATATTAAATATTCTAAACCTCCAACATTAGTATACCACATTATCTTCACTTTAATTATATGCAAAACTATCTTACTTTAATACCGGATCATATAGCCATATATAATTAAATCACCAAACCTTGACAAGACCTTGAAACTGAGCTTAATAAATTAAACAAGCCATTTTCGCATGGCTTTTGTATACATATCCCAAAAACAAACATATTACAACTAGCCTATACATGCCATAAGTTTGAGAATTCATCTCATAAAATATCGAAGACAATCGATAGTGTGATAAGCTCCTCTGACGATTCCCGAACTCGTAACTTGAATCCAAAATCTATAAAATAGAGGTAAGCATGAACACACATAGAGTAAGCTTTCATAGCTTAGTAAGTCATAAGCAAATAAACAAATTAATAACATAATAAAATCATTTAAACAAAATTATACTATCGTAGTTACTTTAAATCTTAAACTTACAAATTCATGTATTTTATATGTACTTTCACATGTAGGTTATTCATGACCGAATGAACATATACATATTTTTACAAACTATCATTCAATTTCCAAGCCAAAATATCTTTATCATAACTAATACATTTACTCTTATATGCATAAATTCATAAGTCAAAGGATAATAATCTCATATATATTTATTTTATATGGCAGAATACACATACACATATATAAGCAAAATATATCTTTCAATTTCAAAGCTAAATACCATTATATGAATACATATACTTATACTCATGAATCAAAATATAATATCATATGCATATACATAGCAAAGGCCGAATATACTTCACAAGATACACATTTTCACATTAATGACTTACTTACCTTGTTTCTAGTAGATAATAAACAAATTCATACCTGATTATTTTAGCTCATTTTGCATATTCGATCCCAACTTATCGATGCCTGATGAACCATTCGAAATTGGATAGGACACTCGGATAATCACACATATATCGTACAATGCCAACGTCCCTGACGTGGTCTTACATGTAATCACATATCGATGCCACTGTCCCAGACAAGGTCTTACTGCACGCATATATCGGAGTCACATATCGATGCCATGGTCTTACTCGCACATCACATATCGGAATCCTATGTCATGACATATGTATCCTAGCTATTCCTAAGGTTCATACGGGGCTTTCGAACGTCGTAACTCAGTCGAAACGAATTCATAAACATTGTTCCCAAGCATAATCACATTCGGCATTCACATAAAAAATCTCATATAATTTAATTTCAGCTTATAAGCTCATAAATAATTAGAATTAACAACCTCTATTTGCTTATAAACTTACCTCGGACGATGTAAAACGGAACAGGACGACTAATCGACAACTTTCGTTTTCCCCTGATCCAAATCCAATTTCTATGGTTCTTGATCTAAACATATTCAAATTATGCTCATTCAAACATATTTCATTCAATTTAGTCCAAAAACACATAAATGAGCAAATTACCATTTTACCCCTAACATTTACAATTTTTACAATTTAGTCCCTTTTGTACAAAACACAAAATATGCAAAATTTCAATGCCCTCATGCTAGGCCAAAATTTACCCATGTTCATACAAGCCCATATATTTCATTTATTTCACATTTTACTCCCTCAAATTATTATTTTTGCAATTTAGTCCTAATTACTTAAAATCATCAAAAACTCCAATACAAAACATGTTAATCTAAAACAAATCTTTCATATTTCATCATCAAACAACAAAAATCACAAGCTCTCATCAATGGCATAACTCAAAATATTCATCAAAATAAAAAATTCAAGCATGGGTCTTGTGGATTACTTAGCAATGATCTTAAAAACGTAAAAATTATAAAAAACTGAGCTAAACACATACCTTAATTGAGCTTAAGAGATGACCGAACCCTATGTTCTTTTATTTCTTTTCTTTGTTTTAGTTTCGGCAAGAAGATAAAGAATGAACACATAAACGGCTTTGATTTTTTTATGTTATTCTTTATATTATAATAACATATATTATAGGTTTCCTAAATTAACTTTATTAAATTTATAATAAATCCATATAACATAAGCCCTTAGTCGTCCATTCAATAGGTCAATGAACATAAAATGGCTTTCACTTTTATGTTTTATGATATATATATATATATATTATATCTTATTATAAATTAAGGTTTAATTTACATATAACCTTAATGAAATAATATAAAAACTATATAATTTATGCCTACCACCGTCCCACTAATAAATAAATGAGCTATTTACAACTTAAAGGCTTTCATTAATAAAGCCATTAACAATTCGGTCCCTTTTAGAAATAACCACTAAATTTTTATTTTACGCGATTAAGTCCTTTAATCAATCAGACACTCAAACGATAAAATTTAAGCACGAAAATTTCACAGATGTAAATTCACACAAAATAAACACAAAAAATAATTTTTAAATATTTTTCTGACTCGGATTCGTGATCTTGAAACCACCGTTTCGATTAGGGTCTAAATCTGGCTGTTACATTGAAAATGTTAGCGGAACAAAAAAACTTTGATAATGATGACATGAATAATGATGGTCACTCGATTGATAATGAAAATAGGATTGGGGTCAAAGCACTTAGTGAATATTTAGCCAGTGCTCGAAAACATAGGACTGTGAGATCTCGACAAGAAGATTGAGGTAATGAAGGATTATCATAGTGGAAATCTTTCAGAGAATAGCAAGAATTACTCCAAAAACCACTTCAACAACCACTACTAGACGAGCTCCAATAAAAAAACTACAAAAATATGGTGCCCTAGAGCTTATAAGAATAAAACGGGTCGATCTTTTGCCAGCCAAAATGTTGCTAAAGGCAATGAACCTAGAACTTCAATAGTTAGAATGCACGCCCCACGAATATGTTATATGTGACATTTCTCTTGTACAAGGAGAAGCATACAATTGGTGGCAAATTGTTATTCATGTGCCTGCTCATCGGATTGACTAGGATTTCTTTCAATCTGAATTCCAGAAAAGATATGTTGGTGAACTGTATTTAGGGGACAGAAAACAAGAGTTCCTATTGCGGAAGCAATGTGAGATGACATTAATTGATTACAAAAGCAAATTTCTGTGACTCAGTAAGTTCGCTCTAGAACTTGTTCTGGATGAAGAAGAAAGTTGTAAGCGATTCCTCCAGGGAATGTGAGAGAAGGTTCAAGTTCAATTAGTCTCATACAAAATAAAAGAGTTTGTTGATCTAGTTGAAAGAGTGAATATGGTTGAACAAGCCTTGGACTTAGATAAGAAAGACGTATCTCTTCGAGTATTTGGGAAGAGAGTAGAGACTATAGGCTCACAACCTCTGCTGAAATGAACTAGGAAGTCTCGAGGCTCTGAGAAACAGTACCATTGAATGTAGAATTTGAGAAAGATTAGGTTAAACAACCGTCAGTACCTATTGACAATAGTAAGAAGTTGAAAAAGGATATAACTATTTTGAACTGTGAACTTTGTGGCAGAAAATATAGAAGTGAATGTTGGAAGAAAACATGAGCATGTTTTCGATGCAGATCTTTAGAGCATATCGCTCAAAATTGTCCAAGCAATATTGATGATATTCTTGCAGCTACCCATAGATCTAATTCACAGCAAAAGGTCAGGGAAACATTATGGGTGAATCAAAAGCACGAGGATTTGGTACGCATATTTTCATAATTTAAGATCAAATTATTTGTTCATGGATTTATGATGTTCTCATGATTCTAGGTTAAAATGAGATACAATTACTATATAAATTGAATTGTGATTATGAGTATTAAAAATTGAGAATTTGAATGAATTTAGCGTAAAAATTTTTAGATTTGATTTGTATTGGATTGTTGGTATAAATTGAATTAAAGCATATAATGATATTTGATAATTTCATAGTTGACAATAAGATTGGGGTTGATAGATTGTGAGATGAACATAGATTGTGATATGAAAACATAATGATATTGAAAATTGGTTGGCTATTAAATATACAAGTTATACTTTGGTATATGCAATCATGCACTGTGTGTGACAGTATATTTTCTCCAATTTATCCGATAATGCACTGTGTGTGCCAGCATATTTTCTTCAGTTTATCTGATGATGCACTATGCGTGCTAGTATATTTTCTTCAGTTTATCTGATGATGCACTATATGTTCCAGTATAGATACTTCAGTTTATCCGATGATGCACTATATATGCTAGTATAGATACTTTGGTTTATCTGATGATGCACGGTATGTGCTAGTATAGATACTTCAGTTTATCCGATGATGAGATGCTTCAGTTTATCCGATGATGCACTGTATGTGCCAGTATAGATATTTCAGTTTATCTGATGATGCATTGTATGTGCCAGTTTAGATACTTCAATTTATCTGATTATGCACTGTATGTGTTAGGATAATTGCGTTGATTCATTTAATGATACACTTATGTATCAGTATGATTGTCTCAGTTTTATCCAATGATGCAATTATGATGCTAAATTAGGATACAAGTTCATTAATCTATGTATTTGATTTGAGTACGATCAAGATCAATAAATTTATAACATATGAATAGGTTAAATGAAATATGAATATCGATAGCATGTGGAAAGACTATGCAATCTAGTTAAACAAGTCTGAGGATAGATAAGAAAGGATGGTAAACAAATTAATTGATTTAGAAATGAAATTTTCGTATCTCTCTCTCTTTTTTTATTATTATCAAAATGGGCTTGAAGGCTACTACCTCAATATTAACAAGCATTAACGAGTACAAGCCCATGGGTATTGCTCGGATACTCCATGTTAAAAGAAAAGGTACAATGTTTATCAATAGCAAGTTTACAAAGGCCATCGACCACCCTATTACTTGAGTGAGCAACCTACTCAACCATAAACTCGCTGGAATAATCCAACAAATTGAAATTATTCTTTAATTGAAATCCATAAATCGAGATATCCTCTCTACAAAATTTAAACTGGTTAACCAACCCCGTATAGTCGGTCTCAAATGTTACCCTTGCAACATTATTGTTACGTGCCCAAACAATACCTTCTCTCAAGGCCTCCGCCTTAGCCCACTGAATATCCAATTTATAATCCAGGTAAACCATACGACCACCTAAGTCAAAACCATCACTCTCACGCGCAATAATCTCGATGCCAACCATTGTGTCATGAATCGTCACATCAACATTTATTTGAATGACATCAATCAGAGGCTTAACCAACCTATGGGATCTAGGAGGTCTAGGGTTCACCGCAACATGCGACGAGTTAAAAATCCTAAAATCATCACCCAAAGTTTGTGCCCGCTCCCAAATCAACCGAGCATCCTCCTTCTTCTCGCGAAACAAGCATTGTTGTGGCTATTCCAAATATTCCAAAGGACCGTAATGAAGTTCCTAAAAGCCTTAAGATCCAACAAGTGAGTAGCATTTTAAAGCCAATCAATACACCTCTCAAAAGCGGGATCAAGTAAACGACCATCCAACCCACCTTAAGAAAGAATCGCACAGGCTTTACGATAGTTTGAAAGAGCGTGGATAATAATCTCATCCCCTATCCCACACCTATGGAAAACCTAATCAAAATTCTGAAGAACCGAGGCCATTTTAACATTAGTTGGTAGCAAGTTGTGACCAATACTCCAAGAAAATATACAAATTTTGGGAAGCACACGGAGTTTCCAAATAGTTCTTCAAAACAAATGATGCTAGCCACAACTCATCTTCTTAAAGTTAAGCCAAGAATACCTAAATTTTGAAGAATAGCACCTAGACTTATTGTGAAACCAAAAAATCTGATCTGGGGGATTGTGCTGAACAATCGGTAAGAAACAGTATGAGCACTCTTCTCCTCACCATAAAGGTCCTCCACCCAATCGCCATCCCTCTTACATGAGTTAGAGCTCTATAAATCCCTCACTTGACCATCCCTGTTGCCACTGAAAGAAGTCCTCAATGAGTTACCATCAAGACCCTCAAAGCGCCATCTATTAGAGTTGTACCTAGCTGTCCTCCCATCCCTTATTTTCCTTCCAAACCCGATCTCAAGAGCTTTAAAATACTCATCCAAGAGCAAGAAGGCTTATCAACAGCCTTGGGATGAATCACAACCCAATCCAAAAAATATTGGAACACATAACAAGATAACATAAGGTATCATTATTGTTGATGAGCCGCCACACGTGTCTCCCGAGAAGCGCAAAATTGAAAAACCTCAAGACCAATGCTTGAATTTTTTATTTTGATGAATATTTTGAGTTATGCCATTGTTGAAAGCTTGTGATTTTTGTTGTTTGATGATGAAATATGAAAGATATGATTTGGGTTAACATGTTTTGTATTGAAGTTTTTGATGATTTTAAGTAATTAGGACTAAATTGCAAAAATAATAATTTGAGGGACTAAAATGTGAAATAAATGAAATTTATTGACTTTTATGAACACTATGAAAATTTGGCCTAACATGGGTGTGCTGAAATTTTGTATATTTTTTGTTTTGTGCAATAGGGACTAAATTGTAAAAAGTGTAAAATATTAGGGGTAAAATGGTAATTTGCACATTTATGTGTTTTTGGACTAAATTGAATGAAAATTTGTTTGAATAAGTTTAATTTGAATATGTTTAGATCAAGAACTAAAGAAATCAGATTTGGATCGGGGGAAAACTAAAGTTGTCGACTAGTCATCCCGTTCCGTTTTACATTGTCCGAGGTAAGTTTATAAGCAAATACACGTACTTAATTTTAATTAAATGCAAATTATATATGTTGAAATGAAATATGTGAATTTATATTTACAATAGCTGAATGTATACAGGCTTGGCTACTTTATTTCTGAATCCGTTTCGACCGAGTTACGACGTCTGAAAGCCCCCTATGAACCTTAGGAATAGCTAGAATACATATGTCATGACATAGGATTCCAATATGTGATGTGCGAGTAAGACCATGGTATCGATATGTGACTCCGGTATATGTGTGCGAGTAAGACCCTGTTTGGGACAGTGGCATCGATATGTGATTACATGTAAGACCACGTCTGGGATGTTGGCATTGTACGATATATGTGTGATTATCCGAGTGTCCTGTCCAATTCTGAATGATTCATCGGGCAATGATAAGTTGTGAATGAATGTGTAAAATGAGCTAAGTGACCAGGTATGAATTAGCTTGTTGCCTATTTGAAATAAGGTAAGTAAATAACTTGATATTTGATACAAATCATGTGTGATGCAAATGAAAAATATATGTGAATATGGTAAGTGTATTCGACCTTGTGAATAAATAATTTGAATATTCTTGGAATGATTTTTTTGCTATGTGCATATATGAACATGTATATTCGGCCATATACTTAGTATATGTATATGAAGTTATATTTTGATTTATGAGCTTGTGTCTATGAGTGTATGTGTACTAGGGTTATAATAACAACTTGGTTTCGGATGTTGAAAGATAATGTAATTTGGTTTAGTTTAGTTGAGATGATTTTATCATTGGGTTGTTTATTTGCTTACGACTTACTAAGCTATTAAAGCTTACTCTGTGTATATGTTTGTTTCTGTTTTATAGATTTTGGATTAAGTTACAAGCTTGGGGATCGTCAGCAAAGTTTATCACACTATCTACTATTTCGGTACTTAATAAGTTAAACTCGAATTATGGCATGTATAGGCTAGCCTTGGAGTTAGTTTATTTTGAAAGTATATGTATATAAGCCATGTGAAAATGGCTTAACTTCTTTGCTTGAATTCGGTTATGTTTTTTTTTATTATGGTTTGAGCTCATTTTTGGTTATAATGCTATGTGCCATGGATGAGTGGTGTATGTGATATGTGTTTTGTGCATTGAAGTTGATTAATGATTTCAGATGTGGTATGAATGTATTGGCCATAATATATACGTAGATATGTTTGGTTGATTTGAATGTGGTTCATATTGAGATAAAGTATATATGTGAATTTGGTTATTTAATTGATTAAGGTGTTATTATGTGAATTTGGATAAGAATGGTTTAACTTGGTTGCTAAGTGTATTGGGTTATATGTTGAAATTTAGCTAAGGTAAATACTTGACTTGTGATTCGGTACTTGTTCATATTAATATGTTTTGGAACATAATATGGTAATGATATATGCTAGTATGTGATCTTAAGGTATATATATGTGATGGTGTTTTATTATATGTTTTGATTATGGGGTAATAGATGTATGTGTATGGTGTTATAATATGTAATAGATGTATGTGTATGGTGTTATAATATGTAAGGCATTAGTAAATTAAAATGCATGTCATTTATATGAGGTGTATTTGGTATATGCTAATTGTGTAAAGTAAAAATATGTATGGCTATGTGGGCTTAATAGCTATTCGAAAATCAATAAATATGTATGGGTAAATTTTGTCAGTCAAATGTATATAAGATTAATATGGTTTAGTATTGGTCTCTAATGATACATTATTTGTAAAATTTTGGTTAGTTTATTTGAGTAGTTTAATTGATTGAGTTGGTGATATATATATATAATTATTTATTCATGATATGAAAATGTTGTAATTAGGCAAACAAATACTATTATGGAATGTTTCATTTATATGAAATGAAATGATGTGTGTTTGCTAGTATAAGTATGCGCATAACATTTGCATGATAATAATATATTTTACATGTAAATTATTCAAATGCCATAAAAGTTAAAGTATACATATTTGATAAGTATGTGAAATGAAGTATACTTGGTTATGAGTTTAACATTTAATTTTCATTATTTCTTTTTGGCATTGTTTGATTATAAATTCTGGAAATTATATGAAATATTAAATTGAAATATGATAATTTGTTTCAAAATTTTACTAGATAATTAATAATGGAAGTTTGATCTGAGTTTTATTTTGATCAGTAATGCCTCGTAACCTTAATCCGGCGACAAATACAGGTTAGGGGTGTTACAGTTCCGGTCTCGGGCACAGGTAAGGGGTGTTACATTTATGGTCTAATTACCACATAAGGACTCGAAATTTTAAGTTTTATAGCTATTTAATATCTTTAGCTACTATAACTCAACTTTTTTACTTTACGCAATTTAGTTCTTTTTATCAAATTAAGCATGTAAAGGATAAAATTTCTTAACGAAGTTTTTATGCATTACTACTATTATATTGTAGATAATAAAATAATATTAAAATAAATATTTTGACATCAGATTTATGATCTTGAAACCACTTTTCTAATTTCACTAAAAACGGGCTATTACAGGTTGATTAATGATTGACATTGCTCTATCTTTCTTTGGCATTCTATTCTATTATGTTCACTAGAAGATTCAACAATAAGACTCATATGATGTTATTTTATTTCTTCTACTAGTTGATGCACTGAATTGTATATATGCAATTTATTTTGTCTCTGTCACAATTGATTCCAGTACGTATGAGCGATATTCTTCTTCTGGAGTTTCTCTAGGGTATCATCAATCTCTTTATCATTCAATATGGGTTGTATTCTCAAAAATTCAGTAGATCTCAACATTTTGAATTTCATTATCTCAGTTTTCTTGTCATTCTTATTGTTTAATCTATCAAACATGGTTTATCTGTAAAGGATATTAAATAGCCGGAGGTAATTACATCTATTATAGTTATAATTCTTGATTTGATCATGGGAGCATAATGATATAGATCTCATATTATAGAGGTTGTATTACTACACTGGTTGTTATTGGGACTACATTTGGTCTTCCTCTTTTATTTTGGAGTGCACTACTGATGGTTGGGGTATTGTTCTATCTATACGATTGTAACGTCGGTCTTATTAAAGTATTATGGTTTTAATTCATCCGGTAGTTGCGACCTTGGAATAATTCAAAGCTTAGATGTTAACAGTTGAAATAATTTTAACATATATCCCTTTTCTAACATTTGTGAAGGGATAGGCATCAGTAAAAGTATAGATATGGAAGATTGAACTTAATCTTGCATCTTGGTTCTCATTATTTAGGTAATCTCATATTATGTCAATGAGTCAAAATGGGATGCTATATTTTGTTTGTTTGAGTTAATACAGTTTATGGTTATCTTTGATTGGTATACTGAAGGAATTACGATAGACAGGTAAAGAGACAGATAGTCTAAATGAAGAGTTCATATTCTAGAAGACATAATACAAAAATGTATCTATCAGATCAGTTATAATTGAGAAATGTCATTATGAGTTAAAGTCGTCTCGATAGTTGAAGTTGTTGCTCTTGTGATAAATGATATTGCTTGACACTTTCCATGTAAGAGGAACAAATATTAGTTGAATTTTACAGATGCAAACATGTAAGAAGCATCAGTCAAAGTTTGATAATATGGGTTTCTCGGTTATGTTTCGTCAGATGATCACTGGGAATTTCTCAGTAGTTATACTACTAATGATAAAGCTATGACAGGAGAACACCACAGTTGTTCAGTTAAGTTTTGATATAGTATCAAGTTTTAATATCAGTTCTGATGGGAGTTCTAAATGGAGATGAGTTATAAATGGTTTATTTTTGGATTACCATTAAGAAGATGACATAAAGATTTGATGTGATGACTTTTATCAAGTGAGAAATTTTGAGGACGAAATTTTCGTAAAGGCGGAGAGTTGGCCCGTTTCTCAGTGGTGTTGAAAACAGTGATATTAGGGTTACCAAATCTGACGAGTAAGTTCGTAAATATTATTATTTAATATTTACTTGTCAAATGTTATTTTAAAAAGGTTTTTGATTTGATAATTTATGTTATTTAAGCGATTTATTAAGTTCAAGTGGTAAGACACTAAGGTCAAGTGGTTTTAGAAAATAAGGTACCAGGACCTCGTTTCTATAAACCAAGCCGTAAATATTTTTATAAATATTTATAGAGTGTCATTAAGGTGGTATTAAAGTTTCGTTGAAAGATTTTAAACGTTTCGATATTTAATTAATTAAAAATGACTAAACCGTAAAAGATGTAAAATTTGATCACTATTTGATTTGAGTGATTAAATGGTTTATGGAATAAAGGAAACGTGACTTAAATGGTAGTTAAACCATTTAAGGAGTTAGTGGACTTATATGAACATGGATTTGGTGATTTATTTAATTATTAACCAAGGCTATAATGGTAATTTGATAATTAAATTAAATAAAATAAAACCAAAATTCATTATCATCTTTTACAATTCTTCCTTCACTGAATTCTAATGAAGAAAGAAGCCATTTTTTAGCATGGAGATTTTGACAACTTGAAATGCTTGCATAGTATGTCATTTTGAAACTGATAAATATTTTGAATGTTTCCATTAATGAATCTAGTGATTTTTTATGTTAAATGATGAATTTGAAATATTAATTGTTATTTAAAAGTATTTTCTTAAGTGATTTTTGATGAATTTATCGATTAGGGACTAAATTGCTAAAATAATAAATTACAAGAATTTTATGTGAAATTGTTACAAAAATGTGCTGAAATGGAGGCTGTGGATATTCAACGAGTGTAAAATTTCAATAAAAATGGTTAATTTGCATGTTTAAGGCTCAAGGACTAAATTAAATAAAAGTAAAATTTTAAAGGAAATTTTGTAGAAATGTAAAAAAGACTGAATTACATAAAATACATCGTTTTAATGTCTAAATTAATAGATTGAATAAAATTATTAATTTAGATCAAGATCGAGAGGAAAATCGAGGAGAATAGAAAATTACAAAAATGCCATTCTATTTTGACATTTATGCAATTTAGCCAGGTAAGTTTGTATGAACTAAATTCTGTATAAATGTTGATTAATTGAATGTTAGTATGTGATTCTATTGTGATTGAAACAATATATATATGTTATTATACAATTTATCGAGTAAAGAGATGATGGAAATCTAGCGATGTACAATGACTATCGAGCCTCATTTGAACCTTAGGAATATATAGGATACAAATGACATGTCATTAAGGTTACCATGTCTTGGGTGCTGGTCTTGAATGTCCTATTGGTGGCTAAATTCTGGCATTAGTTGTGGATACTCAATAGCTTGTGTGAGCAGACCCAGATTACCATGATTCAGATGCCGGTCTTGAATGTCCTACCGATGGCTGAGGTCTGGCATTAGTTGTGAATACTCGATAGCTTGTGTGACTAGCATCATGTAACTTACATTTCGACCGACAGCTTGTGTGAGCAGGCCCATTTAACAACTTGTACGAGCTACGACTATATGTTTAGCACACTTTGTGTGAGCTTTCCTGCATATCCGGTATTATTCTAAGTGGTTCAATGGGCATAAAAAGGAAAGGAACGGTAAGTATTCAAATGACTTATGTCATCAATTTATGAAAAGCAACAAAAAGGTAATGTTAAATGAAAGTACGTTTACGGTCATGCAATTGAAGACTTCTTATGATGTTGTTCATGTACTGACTTACCTTATGTTATTTCAAGTGATTTATGAGTTTATGCTCTAACATGAGTTGTGGATGATGCTTAGGCTTGTGCCAAGCTTATGATTGGATTATATCATGCTTAGTCTTAGTGAAATATATTGAAACGGTAAGTGTTCAATTGGTAATATGCTTATGTACATGAAAAAGTGGTATAAATTAAAGTATATAATTTCTTATGAAATGATTTATCATGTAGTTTATTTCAAAAGAGCTATGTTAAATGCAATAGCTTGTAGCCATGGTTGATGTTGTACTTATGTCTTGTAATATGCAAAGGAAACAAGTATAAAAAACTCAAGTTTTAACAGGATACTTGGGCATTATAGCACGAAATGCCAATTTGTTGCCAATCAACTACGAGTCATGGCATCATATGTCTGATAGTAACAAAAATCATTCTCGGGATAATATTAAGGTAATAACGTGAATTTAATTTATAATACTTCGGTTTAATTTTCATTTATATTTACTTTCTAAACTTGTTTTATTTGCATAAGAGATTTACTTTAGAGGTCTCGGATAATTATGTGAAGAAAGCATTAGCGAAGAAATGGAGAGACCATAAAAGTACTTTAAAAAAGGAATAATTTAAGAAAAATATAAGCCTTGAAGAGAAATTGCAAAACGTCTCACCGGGAATGCTGAAGTACCAATGGGAAGATGCAGTTAGAAATTCAAAGAAATGAGAGATATTATGTACTTCAAAACTCTTATAATTATTTCGATTTATAGTACTTACTATATATGTAAAAATAATTTCATAATGTAGGATCGTGAGCGAGTTGGAACTACAAGCAGGAAAAAACAAAAAATCACGCATACAACTGGGTCGAAAAGTTTTGCTTGTGTAGATGATAACATGGTATTTTGAATTTATTAATTGTGTCAAATACTAATTACTTTCTACTAAATAATGTTTTTCCTATTATATTGTAAGAATCGTCGTCTGGTCAAAAAGTTGGACGCCTTCATCTTTTTGACATTACACATAGAAAGAAAGATAGATCTCCTATGAGTACAGAAGCTGCAGAAATTATGGTATATTTACTGAATAAAATTTGAATTATTTTAAATATTTATCATGTTAAATTATAATGGTTTAATTCATCATTTGGATATATATTTCGTTTCTAACTCCTTCATTGACTTATTAGGAGAAACTAAAGGAAAAAAGGGCGGAGTATGAAGTTACGACTTCAAGTGATAGTTCTGTTAATCTGGACGACATTGATAATTGAGTTATTACTAAAGTTTTGGGTCCTGAAAGGTATGGTCGGGTTCGATTTCAAGGTTCTTTCATTAGCCCAACCCAATATTTTAGATCTAGCTCGTAGCAGTACATGCCTTCGGCAGATCAGGCTCAAGTTGAAGTTCAAAGGTTAAGAGAGTAGATGGTTCTGATGCAAGCGAGCATAGTTGAGCACATTGCTCAACTTAAAGTAGAGGCAGCATCGGGAGAAGTAGAGGCTAAAAGAAAATATGATGAACTCCAGCTACAACTTAAAACAGAGGCAATAGTGAGGGAAGCAGAGGTAGCAGCAAGGGCAGCATAGACAACAAAAAAATATGATTAACTCAAGTTGTATCACCCCTAACTCGTATCTATCGCAAGAACAAGGGTACAGAGGACTATCGATGTTTACAATTGAAATGGACAGAAAATATCAAACATTTCATAACATATCAATAAGCATATAAAACCAAGTAAAATCATACATATTGTCCCTTATACAAGTCCTCGAGGCCTTAAATATGCAATAGAAACAAGTCGGGACTAAATCAGAAAATCAAGAAATTTTTCAGAAAACATTGAAAATTTTCAACACTACAGGGGTCACACGATCGTATGGTCATTCAAAATAGGGACACACGGCTGTGTCCCAGCCTGTGTTCATGCCCGTGTAACTCACTGACTTGGGTCGCATGGCCAAGTCACACGCTCGTGTGCCAGGTCATGTACCCTTCAAAGTAACCCCACATGCCCGTGTGCCAAGCCGTGTGCTAGGCCATGTAACAGCCAAACTTGCAACACTTTGAAAGCTATAGGAGACACACAGCCGTGTCACTTAACCGTTTGTCACACACGGCTGAGACGCACACCCGTGTCTCTGCATGTATGGACGAAAATAAGCCATTTTACAAGCCATTTTTCTCACTCAAATTGGCATGTACCTACACACAACATTGCACATACCTATAAGCCATAACAAGGCATCCAAATCAAGCATAAACAAGTCATATACATATGATATAATATCATATACATATGATATAATATCATACAACAAATATGCCCATAGGTACCTTAAATGACAATATATATACATGTCTAACCAAGTATTCAATTTGACAAAATAATCAACTAACTTATAGGCATGTTTCCCTTAATGCATAACATGGAACTTAATTGCTTAAATATACCAAATGGTACTAATCATGCCATTCAACCACTAGCATCTAAAACCTTAAAAGCCATTCAAACAGAATAGTAATTCACAATAATTCCAACAAATTACATGACTTATACAATATGGACATTCAAACCATAATTTCATTTTTCATAATTCAAGCATATCAATCCAAACATCAACCATTAAAAAGTTAATATTTACATGCCATATACTAAACTCATACTATCATCAAAGTGTCAAAACACAAGCCAAACAAATGGCTATTTCGACAACCAAACATGTAGGCCAACATTAGCCAAAATAACTATACATGCCATTATAACCAAAATTAAACATCTGAATGTACCAAAAGAGCTGATGGATAGCATGATATAGCTCCGACAAGCTTCAAACCCGAACGAGCTTTCGATTCACTATAAAATACAGAAAAATAACATAGAGCAAGAATTTAAGCTTAGTAAATTCGTATAACAAAATTTAACTTACCATTTAGTCATATACAAGGTAAGTAAACCAAAACATATCCCAACACAATTTGGCCAAATGCCTAAGCACATATACAAAAACCATGTTAGCAGTGTAAATACATATATAAGCCAATAAAAATGAATGATCACAACAATTAATAAATTTCTATAAACATGTATCATCCAATTCAAGTTTCCATTACCATATAATAACATGTCAATGTAATTCATGTATATACCTGCAATAGTTCGTATCGAACTCTTATCTATACGTATCGGAACATTGCTCGTTGAACTGCTTAGAATACTGTTGGATACCCAGGATAGCTTACACATAGCGTACTACATCATTTAACTGTAATCCATCAATTCATGTACACGTATGCTCAAATGAGCTGAGAATCGGTATGCTCACTCGAACTGTAGATCGGTATGCTCTCACGAGCTGTAGAGTATCCACAACACATGTAGGACCTCAACCATCGGTAGAAAGTTTAGGACCAGTACCCAAATCATGTAACATTAATGACAAGTCATTTGTATCCTACAGACACCTAAGGTTCAAACGGAGCTTGATAATCATCATACATCATTGGATATGTAATCGGTAATTATGTATGATAATTCATAACATATATATTTCATTTTAAAACATATAAACACAATTTAATTACACGAACTTAATTCGATGAGTATTCATAAATACGGAGGCGATTAATCTGAGACTTTCTCTTTGCCCCAATCTAACTCCATACGAGGTCTGACTTGTTCTATACGGAAAAATTTAACTTAATTTAATTTATAACTCATTCAATTTAGCCCAAAGTCATTTCGACAAAATTACTATTTTGCCCCTAAACTTTTCATTTCTTTGCAATTTAGTTCTTAGCTTATAAAAATGGAAATTTATTCAATTTAATATCAACCCATGCTAGCCGAATATCCAATATGCCCCTAGCAACCCTATATTCCATTTATTTCATATTTTTACCATGAACATTTTTCTATTTTTCAATAAAATCCCTAAATGAAAAATTTATCAAAAATTCTTTTACAAAAGTTGCTCAACTATCATCAAACATTCATTTTCATCCACCAAACATAAAAAAAAAACTAATATACCTTCATGGTAAAACACTAGTTTTTTAAAAATTTTGCAAATTAGTCCCCAGGCTAGCTAAATTAATCTATAACGACTCTAAAAACATAAAAATCATTAAAAACCAAATAAAAATGCACTTACATGCACTAAGAATGGTAGGTTGAATGTTTAAGGTTCAACAATGGTGATTTCTTCCTTTGAATTTTGGCTAGGAGAAGATGGACAAGGTAAATTTGGTTTTGTTTTATTTATTTATTTATTAAATTACTTATATAACCTTACTAAATCCCATTAATGATGTCTAAAGTTGTCCACTACTAATTTTAATGGTCTATTAACATAATGTCTCATACATTAATGTTCTATAGCTATTAAATACCTTTAGCTATTAGAACTCAACATTTGCACTTTACGAGATTTAGTCCTTTTCAACAAATTGAGCATGTAAACGGTACAATTTCTGAACAAAATTTTTATATGGTAATACTATCATTTTGTAGGAAATAAAGTAATAATAAAATAAAATTTCCAATTTTAGATTTGTGGTCTCGAAACCACTATTCTGATTTCACTTAAAGCAGGCTGTTAATACTCTCCCTCTAAAAGGATTTTCGTCTCTGAAAATCTTACCAGAAAAGAGGTTTGAATATTGCTTTCTCATAGATTCCTCGGGTTCCCAAGTGGCTTCTTTTATACTTTGTCGTTGCAAAAGAACTTTTACTAAAGCTATGTTCTTGTTTCTAAATTCTTTCATTTCTCTTGCTAGAATTTTGATCGGTTCCTCACTATACAACATGTCAGATTGAGTTTCAACTTCCATCGGGGAGATAACATGTGACAGGTTTGATTGGTATCATTGCAATATAGACACATGAAAGACACTATGAATCTTTTCTAGTTCTGACGGTAAAGCTAATCGATATGCAGTAGGTCTGATTCTTTTAGTAATCTCAGACAGCCCGATAAATCGTAGACTTAACTTTCCTTTGCGAGCAAACTGAAGAACTTTCTTCTAGGGTGATACTTTCAGAAACACTTTATCCCCAACTTGAAATTCACACTCTTTACGTTTAAGATCCGCATATGATTTTTGATGATCTAAAGTTGCTTTCAAACTATTTTGGATCACCTTTACTTTTTCTTCAGTCTCACGAATCAAATCAACCCCGTGTATCTTTTTCTCACTGAGCTCGGTCCAGTATAACAAAGTTTGGCATTTATGACCATACAAAGCCTCATACGGTGCTATCTTTATACTCGATTGAAAACTATTGTTGTACACAAATTCAACCAGCGGTAGATATTTCTCCCAATTGCCTTCAAACTCTAATACACAACAATGAAGCATATCTTCAAGAATCTGTATTACTCGTTCGGACTAACCATTGGTCTAAGGATGAAATGCAGTGCTAAAATGCAACTGTGAACCAAGAGCTTCTTGTAGCTTTGTCCAAAATCGTGATGTAAACTGAGTATCTCTATCTGAACTGGCACTCGTGTAATTTGATAATCTCAGAAACATATAACTCAGCTAATCTAACAAGGCAAAAATCTATACGTACCAGAATAAAATGTGCAGACTTTGTCAAATGATTAACGATAACCCAAATGACATATTTCTTTCTCGGAGATAGGGTAAAGCCGATACGAAGCCTATAGTAACTCGATCCCATTTCCACTCCGGTATCATCACTAGCTGTAATAATCCTAAAGGTACCTGATGTTAATCTTTAACTTCTTGACATACTAAGCATTTAGATACAAAGTCAAATATCTCACGCTTCATTCCCAGTCACCAGTACATCTTTTTCAAATCACTGTACATCTTATTACTTCCCGTGTAAACAGACATGCTACCACTATGACATTCGTGTAAAATTCTCTAAATGAGTTCCAGATTCTTTGGTACATAAACTCTACCTCTAAACAGTCAGCAACCATCAAATCCTATCAGAAATCCTGAATTAGAAGTTGACCTACACTGTGCCCATTTAGCTAACAAATCGTTATCACATTTTTGAGCTTCACAAATCTACTGTAAAAACATCAATCTAGCTTTCAACTCTGCTAAGATCGATCCATCGTTAGATAATGTTAGTCGCGTATTCATCGATCGTAGAGCAAATAATGACTACTACATTCTCTTTTCCTGGATGATAATCAATGATCAACTCATAATATTTTAATAGTTAGAGCCATTTACACTGTCTTAGATTCAAATCTTTTTACGACATTAGATACTTTTATGATCGGTAAATATATGACATTTTTTGTCGAACAAATGGTGTCACCAAATTTTCAATGCAAACACAATAGCTGCCAACTCTAAGTCATGTGTCGGATAGTTCTTTTCATGAGGCTTTAACTTTCTGGAAGCATAAGCTATTATTTTGCCTCCCTGCACCAAAAGACAACCTAAACCACTTAAAGATGCATCGCTGAAAATTATAAATTCTTTACCCAATTCAGGCTAAACTAGAACTGGTGTTTCAATCAATAGTGCTTTCAACTGATTGACACTTTGTTGACATTTTTTGGACCATTCAAATTTCACATCCTTCTGTAAGAGTCGCGTCATCAGTGTAGCTATCATTGAGAGCCCTTTAACGAACTTTTGATAATAACCAGCTAATCCCAAAAAATTCTGACTTCGGATACATTTTTCGGTGGTTTCCAGTCAACAACTACCGAAATCTTACTCAGATCAACTTTGATGCCTTCAGTCGATACTATATGTCCCAGAAAACCAACTTTTCAAAGCCAAAACTCACAGTTGCTAAATTTGGCAAACCATTGTTTGTTACGCGGAGTTTGTAATAGAATCCTCAAGTGTTCAGCATGCTCGGACTCTTCTAGAATAGATCAAAATGTCATCAATAAATACCATAACAAATCTGTCTAAATATACTCTAAAGATTTTATTCGTCAAATCCATAAATACTACAGGTGCATTAGTTAAACTAAACAACATCACAAGAAATTCATAGTGTTCGTACCTGGTTTTGAATCTAGTTTTCGTACATTTGAATCTTTCTCTCATAGCTGATAATAGCCAGAACGAAGATCAATCTTTGAGAATACTGTGGCACCTTTAAACTGATCGAATAGATTGTCAATACGAGGTAATGGATATTTGTTCTTGATTGTATCCTTGTTGAGCTGACGGTAATCTATACACAATCTCATCGATCCATCCTTTTTCTTAACGAATAGAACCAGTGCAACCCAATGTGAAAAATTAGGTCGAGCAAAATCCCTACAATTCTTGCAGTTATGCTTTCAATTCATTTAACTCTGTAGGATTCATTTTGTAGGGTGTTATCGATATTGGTGATGTCCCCGGTACAATTCCAATAGCAAACTTAACCTCTTTGATTAGCGGTAATCTAAGTAACTCCTCTGAAAACACATTAGGATATTCGCAAATGACTGACACTGTTTCAAGCTTCGATTCAGACATTTTAGAATCTAGAACATAAGCAAGATACACATCGCAACCTTTTCTCACATATTTCTACACTAACATAGATGATATAACCATAGGCAACCCACTCGGACTATCTGATTGAATACGAAGCTCTCACCATTCTGACATTTCAATACAATAAGCTTACATGTACAATTAATAACCGCATCATGTAGAGTTAGCCAATCTATGCCTAAAATTACATCAAATTCATCAAACGACAATAGCATCAAATTAGCTGAAAAACTATATCACTGAGTCATCAAAGGACAATTCTTGCAGACTTTATCAACTAGCACATACCGACCTAGGGGGTTCAATACTTTAACCACGAATTCAGTGGACTTAACAGGTAAATTCTTACTAGACACTAAATTCGTGCACGCATATGAATGAGTGGATCCCAGGTCAATCAAAGCAGTAATATCAGTATAAAAAATAGAGAAAGTATTGGTAATAACATCTGGCGCAGAAGCATCCTCCCATGCGCGAATAGCATAAGCCCAAGCTAGTTCTCGCTCCTCAAATCTCATAGCAGAATCTTTCATTACACCAAGACTACCATTCACATTTTTAGGATTACGAGGTGGTCTACCTCTAACAGAAATATCGCTCGGCCTCGTGGTCTGAGCTTTCTCTTTCTCAGATTTCTCTAGACAATCTCTAAGATAGTGGTCTAAGGAACCACACTTGAAACACACTCAATTTTTTAATCAACACTTGCCATAATATGGTTTCTTATAATGATTACACTCGGGCCAAACATCTCTGACACTATCCACACTTGCTACAGATGTAGCCTGAGGTTTTGGACTAGAGCGTCGGGTACCTCTGTCTCTATTAGAATAACCCATAGAAGTTGTATAATGGTTGAGATATTCTTTTGATTTCGTTGATACTGACTGATATGACTTCCAAGTCGATCTCTTTCTCGAGTCTCTAGCTTCAAAATCAAAATGTATTTTCTTTTTACTTAGCTCCTTAGCTTTATATGCTAGATCAACTAATATAACAAATTCTTGTAGCTCAAGAATTCTAGCTAGTAGCTTTATGTCTTCGTTCAGCCCTTCTTCAAACCTCTTACACATTGTAGTCTCAGTCAAAATACACTCACAAGCATATTTACTCAGTCTTTTAAATTCCTACTTGTTCTTTGACATAGTCATTTGACCTTATTTAAGCTCAAGCAATTCTTTATATTTCTGATTCAGAAACCTCTAACTAATATATTTCTTTCAGAACTCAGTTTGGAAGAATACCCAGGTGATTCGCTCTCTCGACACAACAGAAATTAACATGTTCCACCAATGGTAAGTTGAATCTTTCAACAAAGATACTGTACATTTAACACATTCAATCGGTGAACAGGATAACTCATCAAAAACCCTAATTGTATTCTCTAACCAGAATTCAGCCCTCTCGAGATCATCATCATCAGTAGCTCAGAATTCTTCAGCTCTGTACTTTCTTATCTTATCAATAGATAGCTTATTAACTCGGATTGGTTCCAAACCTTGAGGAATAATGGGGATCAGTTGGGGAATAAAAGGGGGTGGAAGTTGTTGAGCAGCCGGGTTCATCCACACAAACTCGTTGAACCATTCGTTTATCATCTAGAAGAAGACTTCTTTAGCCTCTCCTCCCCGGCCCTCACATATAGGCCTTGTGTTGTTCATTGCTACTCTGTGAATAAAGGCTTGAGCGTTACTCTCTAGTTCATCAGAGTCAACTAGGTTGGATGTCATTGCTATATGAAAACATGTTTTAAAATGGTCAAGAGATATCACACTATCACTTGTTATATAATGGCATGTATAGCTAGACTTGTACACGTTACGTTTAGTCTGAGAATCGACTAAATCGTAGCTCTAATACGAATAAATGTAACATCCCAAACCGTATCTGTCATTGAAACAGGGTTACAGAGCATTACCAGAGTTTAAAATTCAAACAGATAAATAATTTCAAACATTTCATAGCATATCAATAAGAATAAAAAATCAAGTCAAATCATACATATTGTCCCTTATACGAGCCCTTGAGGCCATAAATATGCATTAGAAACAAGTCAGGAATGTAACATCCCAAACTTGGCCTAGAAGTTAGGCCCGAATCTGGCATGTTACATTGAAGTGTTTTTCAAAATTCATGTTCTCATTGAAAACCCTTATACTATTTAAAACCTATGGCCATTTTAAAACTTGTGAAAACCTAAGTTTTCGTTGGTTTATTAAAAGTCGTTCCCTTGTATAATATTATTATCTTTAAAACTTTATTTGCTACAGAAGCTTAACTTAAACAGTTGCAGAAATGTGATATTTTGGAAAACAATTAATGTTTTGGAAAAACCATGTTCTACTCCAGCAGTTATAAAACAATATATAAAATTCCAAATTTAGCACCAGAAATTAAATGAGGCATTATTACATAATTAAAACCCAAATATGAAAGCTTACATAAATTGGGTCATTAACAACCAATCTGCGTACGTGTGGCCACCACTGAGTCCCTCGCGGCTCCAAATCGTCTAAGGTTGGGGATTACCTGCACAGTTAAAAGAAAGGTGAGTTTACGAAAACTCAGTGTGTAATCCCCTATCAGTCAACAGTAATAGTGCATCTGAGAATGATGCGGGCTCGAGCCCTATTCAATAACAAAGATGATGCGGACCTAAGCCCTATGCAGTAACAGTGTATGCCTATGCCCAAAACACTATAATCACAATACAAGTATGCAACCCAACCCAATTCATCCTGCTCACCACCCGTACCAACCAACTCACCATGTGGGGATTAAATCGACCCACCCAGCCAACTCACCAATATCATAGTGTAGCTGCTAATAGTAATGTAGCAAAGCTGTTAATAGTAACGTAGCAAAGCTGCTAATAGCGGTAAACGTGGCATAGCCACTAATATCAGAATACGTGGCAAAGCCACTAGAACAATACTTCCTCCAAATCAAAATCCCAACCCCAATGCAGAATGTCATGTCATAATATTTCGTGTATGCAAGGTTTCATACTCAAATACGGTCATGCATATATCATACACTCATCAATTAACCTACCTCTAAGGTATAATAGTCATTTCCACCCATTAGGGGTAGAATAGTAATTTTTACCCCTCAATGGTATTTTGGTCATTTTACACTTTGGGGTCTCAGTACAGAGAATTGACCTCTTGGAAGGTCCACAGTCGCCTTGAGCGACTTAAGTAACCTAAACAGACCTAACAGTGTAAATGGGCCTAAGGCCCATTATTTGGCTCAAGTGGGCCCACACGCTCGTGTGGCCTATTTAGCCCAAATTTAGCTACTGCTATGTGACCTACATAGCCCAGTCCAAGATTTATCACTTACCGTGGATCTAATCTGTGTGGGGCCCACGAGCTTATTAAGCCTTTCTAGCCCATTTCGGCCCAACGAAGCCCTTAATGGCCTATGCCATGCACGACATGACAAGCCCAACTACTTCCCACCTAACAGTTAGAATTACACAAGCAAGCCCATAGGGCCCATTGGGCCTAATACACGAGAACGCTCGTGGCAGCCTCTATAGTCTATCGCCCATGACTTGTGGGCTCAGTTTACCCCACGAGCGATTGCACGCTCGTGAGGCCACAAATGCCGAAGTTTTGGCTTTTTGGCTTTTGCTGACTTCCAACAAAGAAGGGCGTGAATACACCTGTTTCTGAGAACGCGCCGAGGTCCACGATGACCAATCTTGGCACATCCTGCATTGAGTCTTAATCACTTTTCCCCTCACCAACTCATCTGGTTTGCTCTATTTAAAGCCAGCTTCTCACCAATTCTCATGTTAGTTTCCTGATGTGGGATTGCTTTCAACCGTTAGGAAAATTCCTCATTCTTATGACCACTTCAACCATAGAATTCCAGTCCAACTCCACCTCTTACTGAGCTCAAATAGCAAAATAAATACTCCACTGTGCATCCCAAGACTTGAACCTCAGACCTCACAGTTACAGAACATGCCACTTTGCCACTGCACCACAGACTCTTTCTGTGTCATATTTTATCCTCAATTAATTATAAGGTCTATATGCCAAAGTCCAGGTTCCTTTAAAAGAAAAACCAAAATAAATTGCAAGAGCCAAGACTTGAACCCAGGCTCCCTTACAACCTTAATGACGCCACAACCACTAGACCACAAGCTACCTTGTGTCATTTACTTAACACAATAATTTAAAAAGCCATCATCCAAGCATCTAGGGCTTTATTCATTTAAAACCAAAATTTTTGCTAAAGCCCAGGTTTGAACCCAAGATTTCTCCAACACTTCTCAGGGCTATTAACCACCAAAGAAGACATTTAATTGTGTCATTTCCTTGCACAATTGAATACTTATACACAACCCCCTTACGGACCCATAGTCAAGGCCCAATACTTTTAGGCCCAAATTCAGCGCGTTACAAGGAATAAATCAAAAACTCATGAAATTTTTCAGAAAACATTGGAAATTTTCAAAACTGCAGGGGTCACACAACCATGTGGGCATTCAAAATAAGGACACATGGCCGTGTCCTAGCCTGTATTCGTGCTTATGTAACTAACTTGGGTCACATGGCCAAGTCATACGCCCGTGTACTAGGGACACATGGCCGTGTCACCTGACCGTGTGCCACACACAATTGAGACACACACCTATGTCTTTGCCCGTGTGGATGAAACTAGGTCATTTTACAAGCCATTTTTATCACCCAAATTGGCATGTACCTACACACAACATTACACATACCTATAAGCCATAACAAGGCATCCAAATTAAGCATAAACAAGTCATATACATATGATATAATATCATACAACCAATATGCCCATAGGCACCTCAAATGACAATATATATACATGTCTAACCAAGTATTCAATTTGACAAAATAATCAACTAACTTATAGGCAAGTTTGCCTTAATGCATAACACGGAACTTAATTGCCATTCAACCACTAGCATCTAAAACCTTAAAAGCCATTCAAACAAAGTGTCAATTCACAACAATTCCAACAAATTACAAGACTTATACAATATGCACATTCAAACCATAATTTCATCTTTCATAATTTAAGTATATCAATCCAAACATCAACCATTAGAAAGTTAATATTTACATGTCATATACTAAACTCATACTATCATCAAAGTGTCAAAACACAAGCCAAACAAATGGCCATTTCAACAACCAAACATATAGGCCAAAATTAGCCAAAATACCTATACATGCCATTATAACCAAAATTAAACATCTGAATGTACCAAAAGAACCGATGGATAGTGTGATATAGCTCCGACAAGCTTCCAACCCAAACGAGCTTTGGATTCAATATAAAACATAGAAAAATAACACAGAGTAAGCATTTAAGCTTAGTAAATCCGTATAACATAGGATTTAACTTACTATTTAGTCATATAAAAGGTAAGTAAACCAAAACATATCCTAACACAATTTGGCCAAATGCCTAAGCACATATAAACCACTCATGTTAGCCGTGTAAATACATATATAAGCCAATAAACATGGATGATCTCAACAATTGATCAAGTTCTATACACATGTATCATCCAATTCAAGTTTCCATATACCATACAATAACATGTCCATGTAATTCATGTATATACCTGTAATAGTTCATATCGAACTCTTATCTATACTGATCGAAACATTGCCCGTTGAACCACTTAGGATACCGTTGGATACCTGGGATAGCTTACCCATAGTGTGCTAGCTCATTTAACTGTAATCCATTAATTCATGTACATATATGCTCATACGAGCTGAGAATCAGTATTCTCACAAGCTATAAATTGGTATGCTCTCACGAGATGTAGAGTATCTGTAACAGCCCGATTTGGACCTTAATCGGAATAGTGGTTTTGGGACCACAAATTTGAGTTAGAAAAATATTTTAATATTATTTATGGTTTATACGTGTGAAAATTTCGTGTGAAAATTTTATCGTTTGTATGCTTGATTTAATTAAAAGGACTTAATCGTGTAAAATGTAAAAATGGGCAGATAATTGTTAAAGTGCTACATTGCTATTGTTTTTATAATGTGGACTCCTTAAGATGTAATTTTACCTTTGGAAACATGCATGGACAAAAATGGACAACCATTATATCGTTTATAATTAAATATTTAAGGTTAAAATAGTAAAAAGTAAAATAATTAGTAATATAGTAAAATAAACATGAAAAGGCCATGAATTTTAGTTCATATTTGGCTGAAACTTCAAAAGAAAAAGAAAGAAAAAGAACAAGTTAGGTTCGGCCTTGTCCAAGCTTGATTCAAGGTTAGTTTTTGTTCATTTTTGATAATTTTTACGTTTTTTGAGATCGTTGCTTCGAGTACTAGCTTGCCCATGCTTGAAATTTTGAATTTGATGATGTATTCATGAATTGCCATTGTTGATAGCTTGATGATTTTTGTGTTTGATGATGAAAAATAAATATATGTTGTTAGATTGTCAAGTTTAATTAAGTGATTTTTGATAAAATGTCTATTTAGGACTAAATTGTGAATCTTGTAAATTGAGGAGTCAAAATGTAAAATAAATAAAAACATATGGACTTATATGGACTAGGGGTAAATTCGGCCTAACAAAAGTGTATTCAAATTTTGAATATTTTGTGTTTTGTGAAATAGGGACTAAATTGTGAAAAATGTGAAATGTTAGGGGCAAAAGTGTAATTTTCCCATTTATGTCTTTTTGGATGAATTTGATTGAATATTTGATTAAATAAGTTTAATTTATATTAATTTATATCAAGAAAAGAGAAAATCAGATTTGGATTGGGGGAAATCTAAAGTTGTTGAATAGTCGACCTGGTCTATTCGTCTTCGTACGAGGTAAGTAAGTAAAAAAATGTCATTAAATTCGATTGTATATATATCTTATTTGTGCTGAATTGAATTATCACTTGTATATGTATGTTTAAGTCAAATTTGTATAAGTATGGGAGACGTATTTACGAGCCTGAATTGATTGAGTTACGACATCTGAAAGTCCTGTACGAACCTTAAGAATAGTTAGGATACATATGTCATGGCATAGGATTCTGTTATGTGATTCGTATAAGACCACATCTAGGACGTTGGCATCAATTTGTGATTTACATGTAAGACCCTGTCTGGGACAGTGGCATCGATATGTGATTACATGTAAGACCACGTCTGGGACGTTAGCGTTGTACGAGCTTTTTGACTATCTGAGTAACCTTATTAATTTTGAATGGTTCCGCGGGCAATATTAAGTAAAGATCGAATGTGAAATCGAGCTAAAAGGGTTAAGTAGGTGCTAAGTTAAAATGATTGAAAAATTGAGGTAAATGTGTACTTATTATTTATATATGAAATATACAATATAAGTGAGAACTATTTATGTTATGAACATATGTATATTCGGTTATAGCCATTATGTGATTTATGTTTACGAGTTAATGATTGAGTTGATAAGCATAATTTGTGTATACAAGGTTAATTTTTGTTTAGTTCGGTTTGGTTTATTTGAATTATGTATATTATTGAAATGTTTTATTAGCTTATGACTTACTAAGCTATTTAAGCTTACTGTGTGTGTTCATTCGTTATTTTATAGATTTTGAAAGTTGGTTATGAGCTCGGGGATCATCAAGGAAGTTCGTCACACTATCGATTGTTATTTCGGTATTACAAAAGTTTAAATCTATGAACTTATGGCATGTATAGGTTAGCTTGTGTGTTAAATTATTTTGAAAGTGTATATATTTAGCCATGCGAAAATGGCTTAATCTTGATATTAATGCTTATATGCATTCGGTTATGGCATAGGCTTGATATTAAAGTATATTTCATGGTGTATATATGTGTGGTTTTTGGCTATATGGTTTGGCTTGATTATTAAATTAGTTGATGATTTAGTAATTTGACATAGGATAAGTATATTTTGGTAAGTATGTTTCTTGGTATATATGTTTGTGATGTTTGGTTATATGATTCGACAATGAAAAAAACGTAAGTATGATGTATAATCGGCTTAAAAGTTAGCTCATTTTGGAAGCATGAAATGTGGTATAATTTAGGTGGTGGATGATGGTATAATTTGGCTTAGTAATGAGGTAAAAAGATGGATATCTATTTGATTCTATATTGGCTTTATAGGTTCGGTTGTTAAATGGTAATTAATGAATATGTTATATAATTATTTTGGTTGATTGTTTTGGTACGGATCCAAATGGTAAATGATTATTATGATTTAGGTATGTTTTGGTTAGTGTTAATGGATAGTTTAAAATGTCAAGTCGATGTTAATATTAATATGTGGTTATAATTCATTTTCGATATTTGGTTCATTTTGATAAGCATATGATCTTGATAGTGGTGTGATCGAATCAATGATTAGTTAATAGAATGAAAGATGAAGTTTAGGTCTATTAATATTTATGTGAATTAGGTGTACATTGGAATGTTATTTGTGTTAAAATATTAAATGTGACTTTTGTATTTAGGGTAAAATGCACACACTATATATATATGCTTCAATAATATGTTCAGCCATGAAGTGATGTTACTAAAGTCGCATATGTGATTGCATAATAATTAATGTAATATGGTTCAAATGTTTTTGTTATGTGCTTGTGCTGAAGTTATGAAAATGATATATGATGGAATATGTTTTAAGTATACAAGTGTCATTAATGTTAGGGTCATGTGTTTTGAACATTTATATGTATTAAGTACATGTAACATGGCTTTGTTGCACAATAATTAATTCGAATATGTGGTTGTATAGATGATATTAATATGGTTGAAATTTGAAGCATAGTTTGTAAATGTATTATAAGTAATAAGCATGATAAATTTTATCTGCTTATGTGTACCATATGTGCAAATTTAACTAATATGATTTAGTGGATAGTTGCTATTGGATTTAGAAGTTATATTGTATAAAAGTTTATATAACCTTGTATATATATAAAAAAAATGATTAATGACTATGTGGAACTGTGTTTTGTCCGATAATGTCTTCTAACCCTATTCCGACGATGAATGTGGGTTAGGAGTGTTACATTTTATTGGTATTAGAGCTACAATTTAGTCAATTCTAGGACTAATGTAGTGCGTATAAGTCTAGCTATACATGCCATATTTATAAATTGCAATAGTGAGATGATTCTTGATAATTAAAATGTGTTTTCGTATAGTAAATGAATCCCGATTGAGCCGTAGCTGATGACGTGGAAAGTAATACGCTCGCTCGTGCTCAAGGGGCAGCGCCGGCTGATTCTAGGCCAATTTCTAGTAGCCGCTAGGGTGAGGCTAAACAAGCCTTCTTCTAGATGATGAACGAATGGTTCACACAGTATATTCAGACAAATTCGGCTGTTCAACAACCCCCACCCCCGCCCAATCCTCCTTAGATACCCGTGGTACCTCAAGTTATTGATCCGATGAGATTAAATAAGCCCTCGATTGATAACATCAGAAAACACGGGGCTAAAAAATTTAGAGCCACTGTTGATGATGATGCGAAGCGAGCTGAATTCTGGCTTGAGAATACTATTCATGTTTTTGGTGAGCTATTTTGTACCCCTGACGAGTGTATAAAATGTGTTGTATCCTTACTTTGAGATTCTACGTATCACTAGTGGAATACATTAATATCAGTAGTTCCAAAAGAACGGGTGACCTGGGAGTTCTTTAAGACTTAATTCCATAAGAAAATCATCAGTTAGAGATTCATTGATCAAAAACGCAAGGAATTCCTCAAGTTAAAACAGGGTCATATGATCGTAACAGAGTATGAACAAGAATTTGTGATACTTAACAAATATGCCTGGGAATGTGTTTCGACTGAAGCTACAATGTGTAAAAGATTTGAAGTTGGGTTGAATAAAGACATTAAGTTGTTAGTCGGGATACTTGAAATAAAAGAATTTTTGTACTAGTCGAGCAAACATGCAAAGCAGAAGAGCTCGGGAAAGAGAAAAGAAAAGCTGACTTTGAAGCTAGAGATTCACGAAAAAGATCGTCGGGTAAAACATTTCAATCGGCATCAAAGAAATTTCGAGATGACTTTAGCCGTTCAAAGGCTACTGCGGGCTAATCTGGACGTGATCGAGACTGACCACCCGTGAGTTCGAGAGCTACCTCAGTAGCTAGTGTTGGTAACATCTGACCGAACCAACCCGAGTGCAAACATTATGGTAAACGACATCCTGGTAGTTGTAGATTGAATGATTGGGCTTGTTTTAAATGTGGATCGATGGATCTCTTTATTCGTGAATGCACTGAGTTGGTTGAGCAAGTCATGAAGTAGAATACGAGGCTGAGTAAGACGAAAGCTCAAGGTAGACCACCCAGAAATACAGGTAATGTGAGTGGCAGTTAGAGGGGAACTAAAGACACAAATGTTAGATCTGAGGCTCGCACACCTGCCAGAGCTTATGCTATTTGTGCTCGTGAAGAAGCTTTGTCTCTAGATGTGATTACCGGTATTTTCACTCTCTATGATACTAGTGTTGTTGCATTGATTGATCCTGGATCGACTCATTCTTATGTATGTGAAACTTTAGTATCCAGTAAGACTCTGCCTATTGAGTCTACTGAGTTTGTGATTAGAGTGTCGAACACCTTAGGCTGGTGTGTTTTGGTTGATAAAGTATGCAAGAATTGTCCGTTGATGATTCGAGATTCATGTTTTCCAGCTGATTTGATGTTGTTTCCATTCAACGAGTTTGATATAATTCTGGGTATGGATTGGCTAACGTTGCATGATGCTATTGTGAACTACAAAGGGAAGACTATTGATTTGCAATGCCAGAATGATGAGATTATTCTAATTGAGTCTAATGATTTGAATGGTTTACCGGTAGTGATATCTTCGATGTTAGCTTGAAAATATGCGAGAAAGGGTTGTGAAGCCTACTTTACCTATGTGCTCGACTCTAAAGTGATCGAAAAGAAGATTGAATCTGTACCGGTTGTGTGTGAGTATCTGGATGTGTTTCCTAAAGAATTACCAGGTTTGCCACTGATTCGAGAAGTAGAGTTTGGAATTGATTTAGTGTCGGGTACAACTTTGATATCGATAGCTCCGTACAGAATGGCATCAGCTGAATTAAAAGAGTTCAAAGCTTAGTTGCAAGAATTGACTGATAGAGGTTTCACATGACCGAGTTTTTCTCCTTGGGATGCACCCGTTTTGTTTGTGAAAAAGAAAGATGGAACTATGAGAATGTGCATCGACTACCGACAGGTCAATAAAGTGACTATAAAGGATAAATATCCCTTGCCACGAATTGACAACTTGTTCGATCAGTTGAAAGGAGCTACAGTGTTTTCAAATATAAACTTGAGATCGGGTTACTATCAGCTGCGAGTTAAAGACTCCAATGTGTCGAAAACTGCTTTCTGAATGAGGTACGGACATTATGAGTTTCTGGTTATGCCTTTTGGACTTACTAATGCACCTGCTGCTTTTATGGATTTAATGAATCGAATCTTTAAATAGTATTTGGATCGATTTGCTGTTGTGTTTATAGATGACATTTTGATCTATTCTGAAATGAATCTGAGCATGCCGAACATTTGAGAATTGTGCTGCAAACTCTACGTAACAAACAGTTGTATGCAAAGTTCAGTAAATGTGAGTTCTGGTTGCGTGAAGTTGGTTTCTTGGGACATGTTGTATTAGTATTGGGTATTTGGGTTGATCCGAGTAAAATTTCTGCAATATTAGATTCGAAGCCTCCAAAAAATGTTTCTAAAGTCTGAAGTTTTTTGGGACTTGCTAGATATTACAGACAATTTGTAAAAGGTTTCTTGATGATTGCAACTCTAATGATGAGACTGTTTCAGAAAGATATTAAGTTCGAGTTGTCAGAAAAATGCCAAAAAAGTTTTGATCAGTTGAAAGCTTTATTGACTGAAGCTCCGATGCTAGTTCAGCCAGAATCAGGTAAATAATTCGTAATCTATAGTGATGCATCTTTGAATGGTTTAGGTTGTGTTTTGATGCAGGAAGGCAAAGTTATAGCTTATGCTTTGAGATAGTTAAAGCCACACAAAAAGAACTATCCAACGCACGATTTGGAATTAGCAGCTATTGTGTTTGCGTTGAAGATTTGGCGCCACTATCTGTTTGGTGAGAAATGCCACGTTTATTCTGATCACAAAAGCTTAAAATACTTAATGACTCAGAAAGACCTGAATTTACGATAGTGAAGATGGTTAGAGTTGTTAAAAGATTACGAGCTTGTAATTGACTACCATCCGGGAAAGGCCAATGTAGTTGTTGATGCTCTAAGTCGAAAATCTCTATTTGCTCTGTGTGCAATGAATGCGCATATGGCTCTATCTGATGATGGCTCGATTGTAGCTAAGCTGAAAGTGAGATTGTTATTTATGTAGCATATTTGCACAGCTTAAAAAGTCGATAATGAATTGTTAGTAGAACGGGCTCAATGTGATTCGGATGTTGATTCAGAATTTCAGATTGATGCTGATGATTGTTTAAGATTCAGAGGTAGAATATGTTTTCCGAGAAAATCAGAGTTGCTTTGGATGATTTTGAATGAAGCACATAAGTCGATTATCAGTTCATCCGGGAAGCACAAAAATGTATAACGATTTGAAACAGCTTTACTGGTGGCATGGTATGAAACAAGATATCTCTGACTTTGTTTCGAAATGTTTAATCTGTCAACAAGTCAAAGCCAAGCATTAGGTACCATCTGGGTTACTTCAACTGATTATGATACCCAAGTGGAAATGGGACAGAGTCACGATGTATTTTGTATCAGGTTTGCCTTTATCACAGGGCAAGAAAGACGCGATCTAGGTTGTTGTGGATAGATTGACTAATTTGGCTTATTTCATTCCAATTCGCACATATTACTCACTTGATAAGCTTGCTGAGTTGTACATTTCTCAGATTGTGAGATTGCACGGAGTACCTATTTATATTGTTCCGGGTAAAGATCAGAGGTTCACATCACGGTTTTGGAAGAAGCTGCAAGATGCATTAGGTATGAAATTACATTTTAGCACTACTTTTCACCCACAGACGGATGGTCAATCCGAGCGGATTATTCAGACACTTGAGGATATGTTGAGATGTTGCATTCTTGAGTTTGAAGGTACGTGGGAACGATATTTACCACTGATTGACTTTGTGTATAATAACAGCTTTCAATTGTGGATCAAAATGGCTCCTTATGAGGCTTTGTACGGTCGAAAATGTTGAACACCTTTATATTGGACTGATCTCAGTGAGAATAAGATACAAGGGGTCAATGTGATCAAAGAAACTGAATAGAAAGTATAAGTGATTCGTGATAGTCTAAAAGCAACGCTAGATCATCAGAAATCGTATGCAGACTTGAAACAAAAAGATATTGAGTTTCAAATCGGGGACAAAGTGTTTTTGAAAGTCTCACCGTGGAAGGAAATACTCCAATTCGGTCATAAAGGCAAATTGAGTCCCAGATTTATTGGGCCGTATGAAATTATTGAGCGTATTGGGCTGGTTGCTTACAGGCTGTTGTTGCCACCTGAGTTAGAAAAGATCCATAACGTATTTCATGTTTTGATACTTTGACAATATTGATCTGATCCATTGCATGTGATTTCCCCATCAGAGATTGGGATTCAATCCGATATGACATGCGAAGAAGAACCAATCTGAATTTTAGATCGTTAGGTTAAAGAGTTAAGAAATAAGAAAATCTCTTTAGTGAAAGTCTTATGGCACCAGCATAGTATTGAAGAAGCTATGTGGGAGCCCAAGGATGCTATTAGATAATGCTACCCAAACCTATTTGCTGGTAAGATTTTCGGGGACGAAAATCCCTAAGGGGGGAGAGTTGTAACAACCCGATTTAGACCCTAATTGGAATGGTGGTTTCAAGACCCCAAATTCGAGTCAAAAAAATATTTTAATATTATTTGTGGTGTCTACAGCATGTTAATTTATATGTGTGAAAATTTCGTGCGAAAATTTTATCGTTTGTGTGCTCGATTTAATTAAAAGGACTTAATCGCGTAAAATGTAAAAGTGGCTAGATAATTGTTCAAGTGCTACATTGCTATTGTTTTTATAATGTGGAGTCCTTAAGATGTAATTTGACCTTTTGAAACATGCATGGACAAAAATGGGCAACCATTATATAGTTTATAATTAAATATTTAAGGTTAAAATAGTAAAAAGTAAAATAATTAGTAATATAATAAAATAAACATGAAAAGGCCATGCATTTTAGTTCATATTTGGCCGAAAATTCAAAAGAAAAGGAAAGAAAAAGAACAAATCTAGGTTCAGCCTTGTCCAAGCTTGATTCAAGGTTAGATTTTGTTCGGTTTTTGATAATTTTTACATTTTTGAGATCGTTGCTTCGAGTATTACTTGCCCATGCTTGAATTTTTGAATTTGATGATGTATTCATGAAGTGCCGTTGTTGATAGCTTTATGATTTTTGTGTTTGATGATGAAAAATAAATATATGTTGTTAGATTATCAAGTTTAATTAAGTGATTTTTGATAAAAAATGTCTATTTAGGACTAAATTGTGAATTTTGTAAATTGAGGTGTCAAAATGTGAAATAAATGAAGCATATGGACTTATATGGACTAGGGGTAAATTTGGCCTAACATGAGTGTAATCAAATTTTGAATATTTTGTGTTTTGTAAAATAGGGACTAAATTGTGAAAAATGTGAAATGTCAGGGGAAAAAGTGTAATTTGCGCATTTATGTGTTTTTTGGATGAATTTGATTGAATATTTTATTAGATAAGCTTAATTTATATTAATTTAGATCAAGAAAATAGAAAATTGGATTTAGATCGGGGGAAATCTAAAGTTGTTGAATAGTAGACCCAGTCTATTCGTCTTCGTATGAGGTAAGTACATAAGTAAATAAATGTCGTTAAATTCAATTGTATATATATATATTTTGTGCTGAATTGAATTATCACTTGTATATGTATGTTTAAGCTGAATTTGTATAAGTTTGGGAGAAGTATTTACGAGCCTGAATTGATCGAGTTACGACGTCCGAAAGTCCCGTACGAGCCTTAGGAATAGTTAGGATACATGTGTCATGACATAGGATTTCGATATGTGTATCGTGCAAGACCATGTTAGGGATGTTGGCATCGATTTTTGATTTCGATTTTTGATTTCGATATGAAATAAAATTTAATATTAAACTATTAAACTATTATTATTTTTGTAATAGTTAATCTAAAATTAAATTCTATGGTAGAGTCCCAGCAGAAGTGTATGTCTTCCACTGCTCAACCACCGATTACCAACTACCGTCGGCCACCAGGACGAGTCCAATGATGCAGGTGCGACACATTTACGGCATCCCGAGCCAATCCGGTTTAGCCACCGATTGGATCGTCAACCAAGTTTAACACATCAAGCCTAGTTCCACATATCGGGCCCAGTTCAACCAGTTTTTGGGTTTTAGTCTCGATTTTGGGCTCTCGGGCCCAATTTATGTTCTCAAGTCCAATTTTCAAGTTCAATTACCCATTATGCCAATTGTCTGAATTGAAAATTAATTTCCAAAAATATCATATTAATTTTAATTAATTTGATTAATTTAATTTTACTTGATCAAAAATTAATTTTTCCAAAAATCAAATAGATTGTCCAAATTAATTTTTCAAGAACATTCTTTAATCAAATTATTATGTCTACCTAATTAATTACATATTGAATAAATCAACTCAATTGTAACACTCCTTACCCGTATTCGACGTCGGAACAGGATACGAGGCATTATCCGACTTACCACACAAACAATCATATAATTTCGAGCCATAAATTTGCGTCCAAATTAAAACCATTCACATTCAATCATAAAGTCCCTAGCACGAACCTAAGATGCCCAAAACATGCATTGGAAGTGATCTGGGACTAAACCTAGAACTTTAGAAATTTTTACAAAACTTAGAAATTTTTTTGCCCGAAACAAGGGTCACACGCCCGTGCAGTTTGGGACACCCCCGTGTGGGCAGGCGATGTGGTCAGACACGCCCGTGTCCCTAACCCGTGTAAATCTCTATTTTTCAATGCATGAACAAATTGATGTCACACGGCCAAGTCACATGCCCGTGTGCTAGGCCGTGTGGATAATTAAATTTTCACAAAATAAGTGCAGACATCACATGCCCATGCCTGAGGCCGTGTCATCCACACGGCTGAGACTCTCTACCTGTGTGCTTAATTCTAAGCATTCTGTTTCTCAAAAATTTAGGTGGAGGGGACACACGGCCAGAACACATGCCCATGGGGCAGACCGTGTGTCACACACGGCCTAAACACATGCCCGTGTGTCTACTCGTGTGGACAAAATAAAGGCTATTTACCAAGCCATTTGCCACCCTTATTAGCACAAACACTTATACCAATTCAATAGTACAAATCCATGGCACACTTAGGCAACCAAACATTCACAATTGATGACTAATGCATATCAATGTAATACTATCCACTATCATGCTCACAACATTTATCATGCCCCAAATTGATCATGCTAATTTCACATATACAAAGTATCATTAAACTACTTTCATGACACTTATTTGTACTTATGATAATCATCTTACCAATAAATCACATTTCCAAACATTTAACATTCATGCTATGAATCACATTCCATCATACACCAAACATACCATGACCATAACACCAAAGACATTGGCACATATATGAATATACTTAAGCTTACAACCATGTTAGCTAAATGATCCAATTAACATCGCAAAGTACCAAATCAACCAATAGCTATTATAAGCCAATACATTTGGCCAATCATAATGACACATATAACAAAATAACCAAGTCCCAATACATGTCATACTTTCAAAATACTATGATCATCAATACCCAAAATGAAAGTTTGATAGTGTGATTCAAATCTCCAACGATCTCCGATCCGAGCTAGCTTGGCGACACTATAAAAACATGGAAAATAAACGGAGTAAGCTATATAGCATAGTATGCTCGTATGCAAGAAATAAGTAACCTTACCATGCATATAACATTTAAATATTATAACATAATTAAATGTAAATTTACCATAATCTCATGATCATAATTTGTTCCATCACCAAACTTACCTCATTTTCATCATTTTAAGCATTTAATAAACATGAGCTTTACGTACATACCTGATCCATCTCGAAATGAACTTACACATATTCTCATCTTTGACACACCTGTGAACCACTCAGAATAAAAATGACAGGTACTCGGGAAATTTGCACACTAAGTGCCATATATGTAGCCAAAGCTACCCAAGTCTCATATCACATAGTTGCTCACTCTCAAGCTATCAACGGGCTTGCTCACACAAGCTGTCAGTTAAGACGTAGCTACACAATGCTGCTCACACAAGTTGTCAAGTATCCACAACATATGTTAGTATACTCAGCCACCGTTAGGACGTACAAGACCAACACCCAGAATCACATAATCACAAACCACATAATGACCTTAGTGACATGTCACTTGGATCCTACCCTATTCCTAAGGTTCAAATGAGATTTCTTGCTTGTCTATTCGTCGTCGAACTCGTTCGTAGAGTTATATTCATTCACATAATCAAACATACAATTCATGCAATATTAAAGCATTTAAGTACAATTATTCTAAAGCTTATTTTTAACATACGAACTTACCTCGATACAAAATGGCTAATAGTTCGATTTAGTCCACAACTTTGTTCTTTCCCCGGTCTAGGTCAGAACCTCATCTTTCTTGATCTATAATACCACATTTATCTCATTCAATCATCACATTATTCAATTTAATCCCAAAAACACCTTATGGCAAAAATTCCATTTTCCCCTAACTCTTTAACTTTTTACATTTTAGTCCCTACACTCGTAAAATGATTTTCATTCGATTTCTTCATTACCCAAGCCTAGCGAAATATTATGAGTACTCATGTCAACCCACATTTTTCATTAATCACATTTTTACACACATTTTACAATTTTTACAAATAGGTCCCTATTTGACATTTTCATCAAAAATCACTTGGTAAATGTTGTTTACCTAACATTAAAAATGCATTTTCTACCATTAAACATCAAAATACACAAATATTTAACATGGGTAAAATTTTAGACTTTGATTTTCTTTCAAATTAGTCCTTAGAATAGCTAAATCAAGTTACAACATTCACAAAAATGTAAAAATCATTAAAAATGGGACAAAGACGGACTTACAATTGAGCTTGGAAGTTGGCCAAACCCTAGCTATGTCTCCCTTAGTGATTTTCGGCCATGGGGGACTAAATTGGGAAAGATGACATCTTTTTATTAGTTATTTTTATCTTTATTTACCAAATGACCAAAATGCCATTCACTTAAAACCGTGAAAATTTATCTAACCATGTCCATTTTTGTCCAAATTAAAGTAAAATGGTCTAATTACCATTTAAGGACCTCTAATATAAAATTTCATAGCAATTAGACACCTCTAGCTTCTAGAACACACATTTTGCACCTATTGCAATTTAGTCCTATTAGTCAAATTAAACACTCCATCGATAAAATTTCTTAATGAAATTTTCACACAACCATTCAATCATACTATGGATCTTAAAGTAATAATAAAATAAACATTTCTACTCAAATTTGTGGTCTCGAAACCACTATTCTGATTTGAGCCAAAAACGGGCTGTTACAACTCTCCCCCCTTTGGGGATTTTCGTCCCCAAAATCTTACCAAAAAAGAGGTTTGGGTATTGTTTTCTCATAGCTTCCTTGGTTTCCCACGTAGCTTCTTCGACCCCATGTCTTTGCCACAAAACATTCGCTAGGGCTATATTTTTATTTCTCAACTGTTTAACTTCCCGTGCCAGGATCTTGATTGGTTCTTCACCATAAGTCATGTTGGGTCAGATCTCAACCTCTGTTGGTGAAATCACATGCGATGGATCTGGTTGGTGAAATCACATAAAATATATTATGGATTTTTTCCAACTCCGACGGCAAAGCTAGCTGATAAGCCACTGGCCCTATCCTTTTAATAACCTCATACGAACCAATAAAGCACGGACTCAGCTTGCCTTTACGACCAAATCTAAGAATTCTTTCCCATGGGGACACTTTCAGAAATACCTTATCATCGACTTGAAATTCAATTTTTTATTTTAGATCTGCAAACGATTTTTGTCTATCCGAAGCTACTTTCAAACAATCACGAATTGTTTTCACTTTTTCTTCAGTTTCTCTAACTAAATCAACCTCGTGAATCTATCTCTCACTAAGCTCGGTCCAGTGCAACGGAGTTCGACACTTATGGCCATACAATGGCCATAGGTGCCATCTTTATACTCGATTGAAAACTGTTGCTATAAGCAAATTTGACTAAAGGTAGATACTTTTGCCAACTACCTTCAAACTCTAAAACACAATAGTGAAGAATATCTTTGAGTACCTGAATCATCCTTTTAGATTGATCGTTGGTCTACGGATGAAATGCTGTACTAAAATTCAACTTTGTGCCTAAAGCCTCTTACAACTTCTTCCAAAATCGTGAAGTAAATCTTGGATCTCTATCCGAAATAATAGAAATATGCACTCCGTGCAACCTAACAATCTCAACTATGTACAACTCAGCTAGCTTGTCAAGTAAATAGTCAGTACATACCGGAATAAAATGAGCCGATTTTGTCCATCTATCAACAATGAGCCAAACAACATCTTTCTTTTTTAGAGTCAGAGGTATTCCGGTTACGACATCCATCGTAATTCAGTTTCATTTTTACTCTGAAATCATCACAGGTTGAAGTAAACCCGAAGGTACTTGGTGTTCGGCCTTTATTTGTTGACAAATCAAACATCTCGCTATGAATTCAGAAATATCTTGTTTCATACCTGACCACAATACAATTTCTTCAAATCATTATACATCTCCATACTTCCTAGGTGAATAGATAGACAACCATTGTGTGCCTTGTGAAGAATTTTCTGAATCAACTCAGTATCTTTCGGTACACAAATCCTACCTTGAAACATCAAACAATCATCGACCCCAGTCTAAAAATTTGAATCACTAGTTGATTCGCACTGAACTCTTTTAGCTTGAAGTTCTTTGTCACTTTTCTGATCTTCGCAAATTTGTCGTAGAAATACCAGCCTAGCTTTCAACTCAGCTAGAATCGAACCATCATCAGATAAAGTTAGTCGCGTATTCATTGCTCTCAAAGCAAACAAAGATTTCCTACTCAAAGCATCATCGACCACATTCGCCTTTCCCGGATGATAATCGATTACCAACTCGTAGTCTTTCAACAACTCGAGCCATCTCTGTTGTCATAAATTCAAATCCTTTTGAGTCATTAAGTACTTTAAACTCTTGTGGTCGGTAAAGATGTAGAACTTCTCATCGAATAAATGGTGTCACCCAACTCTTTAAAGAAAACACAATGGCAGTTAATTCCGAGTCATGAGTTAGATGATTTTTTTCATGTGGCTTCAACTGTCTCGAGGCATAAGCTATCACTTTGCCCTCTTGCATCAACACACATCCAAGACCGTTCAATGAGACGTCGCTAAAAATTACAAACTCTTTTCCCGAATCAGGTTGCACTAATACCGGTGCTTCAGTTAACAATGCTTTAAACTGTTCAAAACTCTTTTGACATTTCTCAGACCACTCGAACTTGACATTTTTCTGCAATAATTTTGTCATAGTTGTAGCAATCATCGAGAATCCCTTAACGAAACGTCGATAATACCCAACCAAACCCAAGAAACTTCTAACCTCGGATACATTCCTCGGCAGTTTCCAATCCACAATTGTCGAAATCTTACTCGGATAAACTCTTATACCTTCCACTGATACAATATGCCCCAAAAATCTGACTTCTCGGAGCCAAAACTCACTTTTACTGAATTTAGCAAACAATTTCTTATCTCTCAAAGTCTGCAACACCATTCTTAAATGTTTGGCATGCTCAATCTCACTTCGGGAGTAAATCAAAATGTCATCAATAAATACGACTACAAACTTGTCCAAATACTGTCTGAAGATCCGATTCATCAAATCCATAAAAATGGAAGGAGCATTAGTTAATCCAAAAGGTATAACAAGAAATCCATAATGCCCATACCTCATTTTGAACGCGATTTTCAGCACATCCGAGTCTTTTACTCTCAACTGATAGTAGATAGATCTCAAACCTATCTTCGAAAACACTGTTGTCCTTTTCAACTAGTCAAACAAATCATCAATCCTCGATAAAGGATACTTGTTCTTTATTGTAACCTTGTTGAGTTAACGATAATCAATACAAAGTCTCATGGATCCATCTTTCTTCTTGACGATTAATACCGGTGCACCCTAGGGAGAAAAACTCGGTCTCGCAAAACCCTTATATGTTAACTGTTGCAACTGAGACTTCAATTCCTTCAACTCAGTTGGAGCCATTCTATACGGAGCTATTGACATTGGTGCAGTCCCTGGTACTAAATCAATAGCAAACTCCACCTATCTGATCAGTGGTAACCTTGGCAACTCTTCTGGGAGCACGTCTGGGTATTCACAAACTACTGTTACGGACTCAATCTTCAATTCAGACAGCTTAATATTCAGTACATATGCGAGAGATGCTTCACAACCCTTTCTTACATCATGTAGAGTCAACCCTTCTATCTACAATTCACTACGACATCATGCAGAGTAAACCAATCCATTCCAAGTATCACATCAAACTCATCGAATGGCAAAACCATTAAGTCAGCCAGAAAATAATGACCCTGAATCATTAAAGGACAACTCTTGAAAACTTTATCAACTAAAACATATTTGCCTAAGGGGTTCGACACCTTAATCACAAACTTAGTAGACTCAACAGGAAAATTCTTACTAGATACCAAATTCATGCAAATATAGGAATGGGTCAGTCCAGGATCATTTAATGGAACTACATTAGTATCATAGAGAGAAAATGTACCAGTGATCACATCAGTGGAGGATGCATCCTCATGAGCACTAATAGCATAAGCTCTCGTAGGTGCTCTAACTTTTGATCTCACAGCTGAGTCTTTGGAAACTCCTCTGCTACTGGTCCCATTTCCAATATTTCCGACTGGCCTCCCTCTAGTAGCAGTGTTACTCGATATTGCATTCTAAAAATTATCTTTTTCAACCATTTCCGGGCCATTCGAATAAAATGATCTATGCAGCCACATTTAAAACAAGCTCAGTTATTCATCCTACATTGACTGGGATGTCGTCTACTGCAGTGTTGGCATTCAAGCTTATTAGACCTAGCATTACCAATGCTCGCTATTGACGTAGTTGGGCCTTAAAACCCAAATATTGCTTCTCACAATCTCTATTGGGATTCCCAGCTGAAGCATTCAATCGAGCATACAAATCTCTTAATTTTATTGACGAAGATTGAAACGACTTATTCATCGGCATCTTTCTTGAATCTCTAGCCTCAAACTCAGCTTTTCTCTTTTCCTTACTCAACTCTTCGACTTTGCAAGCTCGTTCAACCAGCACAACAAATTCTTTCAACTCTAAAATCCCAACTAACAGTCTGATGTCCTCATTCAGCCTATCTTCAAATCTCTTACACATAATAGCCTCTGTTGAAACACATTCTTGAGCATACTTAATAAGTCTAACAAACTCGCGCTCGTATTCAGTCACGGTCATTCGACCTTATTTCAACTCTAAAAACTCTTTACATTTCTGATCGATAAATCGCTGACTGATGTACTTCTTTCTGAATTCCTCTTGGAGGAAATCCCAAGTCACCCTTTCCCTTAGTACTATAGATATAAGAGTGTTCCACCACTGATATGCTATATCCCTCAGAAGTGATATAACACATTTCAAGCACTCCTCCGGTGTGTAAAAAAGCTCATCAAATACTCGGATAGAATTCTCAAGCCAGAATTCTGCTCTTTTAGAATCATTATCGACATTTTCTCTAAATACTTCAGCCTCCTTACTTTTGAATCGTATCAACTAGAGGTGCTAGTTCGTACGTTCTACTGGTGGCTGAGTTATACGGCATGTGTTACGGATACTCATCATCTTGTGTGAGCAAGAACCGTGTAGCTTCATCATGACCGTCAGCTTGTGTGAACAGACCCGTTGGTAGCTCGAGAGTGAGCATTATATGTGATATGAGATTGAGATAGCTTCAGCTATATATGTGGCACTTAGGGTGAGAGATTCCTGACTATCCAATAGTATTCCAAATGGTTCAATGGGTAAATCAATGATGTGGATGAGTATGTATTTCATACGAGATGGCACAGGTATGTATATAAATTATACAAGCATTGAAACGAAGAAACTTGTGAAATGTATAACTAACCTTGTGAATGAAAAATGTGGTAGGTTGATGGTTTAAAATGAGATATGTTATGATATGTTTAAATTTCTTAAATTGTGCATATTTGATAAGTTAAGTTTATTGTTATACGAACTTACTAAGCGTTATAGTTTACTTTGTTAATTTTTCGTGTTTTATAGTGAAATCAAGCTAGCTCGGATTCAGGAAATCGTCGGAGACTTCATCACACTATCCAACTATCACTTTGGTACTTTTGAACTTAAGTGTTTTGAGTATATGCCATGTATAGGAACTTTGGTCATTTTGGCTATGGTTTGATAATGAATTTAGTCATTTAAAATGGCTTGTAAATATTAAGATTTGGGTTTTGTATATAGCCATGAGAGTTAGCTTAATTTGGTTGGTTTGGTCATATAGATATATATATGTGTATATGGCTTGTGTTGTGAGTTTGTTGATGGACGCATGATGCTTGTTGATTATAGGTATTGTGGATGTCAAATGGTTGATGTTTGAAAGTTAGTATGCTTATTTGTTTAGGAAAAATGATGCATAATTGTAAGATACCATTTAGGTGATTTGTGATTGTGAGTTAGCATAAATGAATTGTTAAAATTGATACTTGTGTTTATTGTGGTTAATGGTATGATATTATCATGAATTGAGCTTGATTGGAGTTGATTCGGAATGCTTATTATATGACATGTTTTGATGCCAATTGGGTTGATGTAGGAGTAAGCAAGTTTGGATGGCAAAATGGCTTGGTAAATAGCCTATTTTTGTCCACACGGGTGTGTGTCTCAACCATGTGTGACACACGGTCAGGTTACATGGCCATGTATTCCCTGGTGTTGAATTAAAAATCAAGTCAGTATGCTCCATACGGCTTAGCACACAGGCTAGCCACACAGGCATGTGTGTTGGGTGTGACCCAAGTTAGAGAGTTACGCGGGGTTGGACACGAGATGGGACACGGCCATGTGATTCCTTTTCGAATGTCCACACAGCCTATGACATGGGTGTGTCTTGAGTTATCAGTTTAGTCCCAAACCACCTTGAATGCATGTTTTGGGCCTAGTAGGCTCGTATTATGGATAATATGATTTATGTTGAATTATGATTACATGAAATTGAAATATGTTTGTGAAAGGAATGTTTAATTGTTTAATAAGTCCGATAGTGCTCCGTAACCCTGTTCCAACATTGAATATGGGTGAGGGGTGTTACAGTGGAGTAAATGACTCAATAAACTTATAGTGTAAGTATCTGGACAACTTGAGGGGAAAAATAAAAAGAGCTTTGGAGGGAAACCCTAGGGTGACTTAGCCCTAAATAAAAAAATTTGTCAACTTCGTCTTGGGCCTTTGCAGTAACCATAAAGGGCTAACTATCCACATTATTTTTCGTTGGACTTGTCTCTAATTTTCAACCCACATGTTACACTTGGTGCATTGTTCAGTTACTTACCCCTCAAAGTTGTTGTTCACTTTTGAATTGCCATGACAAACTTATAATATCTCTATCATTGCTTGTACCCTTGTTTTTCCTATGAATTTTCTTAAGAGTCTGTACACTACAAAATTAATAACCAATGTTGAAAATAACATTGGATAATTGAAGTAGAAATGTAAAAACCAAATTAAAGTAAATAACTAGGAAAAGAATAAAAAGATAGAGAAAAAGAAACGAGATGTTGAACTTAAATATCTTTAAGATCAATGGCTTGCTTGTCTTGGTCCACTTAAGCACCCAAATAGTGCTTTAAACATTGTCTATTAACCTTAAAAGTTGCTCCAGTTTTGTTGTCGTAGATCTCAACTGTTCCATGAGGATAAGTCTTGATTACCTCAAAAGGACTTGACCATCTTGACTTCAGCTTGCTTGGAAACAACTTCAGTCGTGAGTTAAACAACAACACCTTTTGCCCATATTCAAATTGTCTAGGCATAATCCTATTGTTGTACCATCTCTTGGTTTTTTTCCTTAAAGATCCTAGTATTCTCATAAGTCTAAGCTATGAATTCCTCCAATTTAATCAATTTTAACTATCTTTGATGTCCAGCAGGTGTCCTATCCATATTCAACTTTTTAATAGCCCAAAATGTCTTGTGCTTTAACTCAACGGGAAGGTGACATGGCTTTCCATACATGAGCTTAAAAAGTGACATTCCTAATGGTGTTTTAAAGGCAATATGATATGCCCACAAGGCTTCGTCCACTCGCAAAGACCAATCCTTTTTATTTGGATTCACTACCGTTTCTATGATCTGTTTAATCTCCCTATTAGAAACCTCAGCCTGTCCATTTGTTTGTGGGTGATAAACTATGGCAATTTTATGATTTACCCCATACATGTTCAATGCATTTGCAACCAGTTTACAGTTGAAGTGTGACCCTTCATTGTTGATGATTGCTCGAGGTGTACCAAATCTAGTGAAAATATTCTTTTATAGAAATTTCATCACAGACTTGGCATTGTTAGTGGGGTGGGCTACAACATCTATGCACTTGGAAACATAAACGACTGCTACTAAAATATATAGGGTGTTGAATGATGGTGGAAAGGGGCCCATGAAGTCAATTCTGTGATATCCCGAATTAGGGACTAATCGAAATAGTGGTTTTGGGACCACAAATCTAAGAGAGAAATAATTATTTTGAGGTCTATGATATGATTGCATGATTGTGTGAAAATTTCGTAAAAAAATTCTATGCATAAAGTGATTAATTTGAAATTAGGGACTAAATTGAATAAGTTGCAAAACTTGCATTCTAGAAGTTTTTAGTATGAAATTGCTTTGGAATATTAATTAGGAGGTCTTAAATAGAAATTTGACCAATTTCTAAGTTTTGGACAAAAATTGGACATGGATGGAAATTTTGAAAGTTTAGTAATGAAGGGTATTTTAGTCATTTGGTAATTAAAAGATTAAAAAAAGGGAAAAGATGGCAAAATATGTCCATCTTCTTCATTAGGACGAAATTTCAAGGGTTCTCCATAGCTAGGGTTTGTTTCAAGCTTCCAAGCTCCATAGTAAGTGATTCCAAGCCCCGTTTTTAATGTTCTTTACGTTTTTGGAGTCCCGATAACTTGATTTAGCTTATTCTAGCAATAATTTAACCTAGGGTTTATATTTGGAAAAATACCCATAGGTTAAATGTGTATATATTGATGTTTTATGGTAGAATATGAAGCTTGAAATTGTGTTAAACAACTTTTGCTAAGCGATTTTACGTGAAAACGAGTAAAACGACATAATCGGTAAAAATACCTAATGTTCATAAATACATGATAGAGTGTGAATTTGATGTTGCTATAGAAGGGAAAAATTATCAGCATGTTATAAAACATAAGAAAATAGGATGAAGTTTAATTTCCGAGCTTTGGAGCAAAAGTGTAAATATGCAAAAGTTTAGGGGCAAAAATGTAATTTTTCCAAAGTTTGAGTCAAGGACTGTTTTGATAAATATGAGTATCAAATCAGCTAAATGTGTTATTTTAGATCAAGAAAGACGTGGAATCGACCTTGATCGAGGGAAAAATAAAGTTTTCGAGAAATAGGCTTGATTTCTAACATATTGTACCGAGGTACGTTCATATGTAAATATTGTAATATAACCATTATTTTAAATCATTTAATGCTATTTATATGATATTATGATTGTTATTATGCGATTCTATGCTTTGTGGTAATTGTTGGACAACATGCAAAAATTTTATGAATTATTCGAAAAATGTGAAAGACTACCAAAGTATCGTCACTGGTATTTCAAGGAGAATGGTAAAGGAGAACGAACGAGGAAAATCCCGTTGAACCTTAGGAATAGATTAGGATACTTGGGCATCCGAGCTTGTTGAGTCGAGTCCGAGTTCACTTATGGATGCAAATATCCGAGCTTGTTGAGTTGAGTCCGAGTTCGTGAGATGTAACTAGGCATCCGAGCTCGTTGAGTTGAGTCCGAGTTCACTTATGGATGCGAATGCCCAAGCTCGTTGAGTTGAGTCCGAGTTCGCTTATGGGCGGGTTACATGGTAGCTTGGCTACATATGTGGCACTTATGTGCAAACTTTCCATGTATTCGAATTATATTCCAATGTGTTCAACGGGTAAAATTCTAGTAAAATGGAAGAATACTCAAGATGCAAGTGATGTATTGGTAAGTGTTGTGGAATGGGAACTTTGGACATGTATGTACTTAACCCTCGGGTTGAGACTTGATACGACAACAATAATATGGTAAGATGATGAATGATGAATAGAAATGTGATATATGTTTTGGTGATATTATGCTAATGTTGGTTGGTATAGTTGCTTTGTTAAGTTATTTGTTATTTGCAATGGACTTACTAAGCATCTATGCTTACTCCCTCCTTTTCATTCTTTGTAGTTTTGACAAGTCAATTTGGAGATCGGGATGGTCGAAGGCACGCTCACACTATCACTAGACAATTGCGGTATAATGACTTCTAATTTTTAGAAATATGGCATGTATAGCATTCCAATCATTTTGTGTGTATAATCTTACGATATAGTCCACGGATGGAATGGTAATTTTTGAGAATGATTAGCTATTGGAATGGCTAATCAAGTTTATATATGATAACATGTATACTTTATGTCTTAATTAAACCATGAAAATCCTTGGAAAGGTAAAATTGGCCACAAAACAAAATCAGTCAGCAGCAGTGACTTGAGTTTGAAAAATCACTAAAAATAGTATAGATAGAATTTGATGATGAATAAAATATGAAATTTAAGATTAATGAATCTATTTTCATTTGGAGGAAATAAAATAAGTAAAAGAGTTGTATTTTATGAGATATTTATGTTTTGGTGAAACAGGGTCAGAGCAATTTCTAAATCCCCTGTTCTGAATTTAGAAATTCACCATAAATTGTGTAAAAATAATTAGAACTCAAACTTTATATGTATGGATTAATTATTGAGTCTATTGTTAACTGAATTAAATGTCATAGTCATTGAAACTCTTTACAGGGAGATATCTGATTTGTAATACAAAGGGGTCAGAGTAGACAAACCCTAAAATAGGGGAGAATTTAACTAATAAAATGTACTAATTAACCCAACCAAAAATTTTAGAAAAAAATTAGTAAGTAGATATATGAGTCTAGTTTCATGGAAAATTTACGAAATTGGATTTTGAGTTTTGTAACTTGAGATATAAATTTTTTAGTGACTGTGACGCAGATGGACAATTTACTATGACAATTGTTTGAACTTGTTTAAATACTAAAATAAGTTTAGTAATGTCTCATACTCGACTCCGACGATGGTCTTGGGTAATGGGGCATTACATTTAGTGGTATCAGAGTAGGCTTAGTTGGTTCTCAGACTAAGGTGGTGTAGGTATGGATTTTGTTATACATGCCATATTGATATATAGTGATAGTGAGACGACTCCTGATTTTTTTTAAATGATTTTTTTAGTAAATGGATCCCGGTCCAACTGTGGTTGATGATGTAGAGAGAAATGCGCCAGCTCCTGATGAAGGGGTGGTGCCGACTAAAAGTCGACCTCCTATTTTTGGTCAAGGAGGAAGAGATAGGGCTCGGGAAGCCTTTCTCCAAATTATGAATGCTTGGTATACAGAGTTCGTTCGTACGAACCCTACTGCTCAACAACCTCCCCCACCACCCACAATTCCTCAACCTATACCCCAGATGCCTTCAGGTATGGATCTGATGAAATTCCATAGATCTCCGGTTGACCGAATCCGTAAGCAAGGGGTCGAAGAATTCAGGGCAAATGTTGATGAAGATACTGAAAAAGTAGAATTTTGGCTCAAAAATTCTATTCGGGTATTTGATGAGTTATCTTGTACACCTGAAGAGTGCTTGAAATGTGCCATATCCTTGTTGAGAGATTTGGCTTATTATTGGTGGAAGACATTGATTTCAGTGGTGCCGAAAGAGAAAGTGACTTGGGAAATTCTAGACTTGTTGGACCCGAGTGCCAAAGATGTGGTAGAAGTCATTTTGGTCGATGTAGAATTAATGATAGATCCTGTTACTGGTGCGGTTCTCCAGATTATTTCATTAAAGATTGTCCGAAGATGAATGAGAAAGAAAATTTTCAGAGTGTAAAACCTAATAGTGCATTTTCGAGAGGAAGATCTTCGAGAAGAGTTGGGAATGAGGCAAGCAGCAAGAACGTAGTCAGAGATTCAGCGATTAAATCTAAAGCTAGAGCTCCGGCTAGAGCTTATGCCATAAGGGCGCGTGAAGATGCTTCGTCTCTCGACGTGATTACCGGTACTTTTTCTCTTTATGATATTAATGTTATTGCTTTGATTGACCCTGGCTCTACTCATTCGTATGTGTGCATGAAATTGGTGTCTAATATGAACATACCTATTGAGTCTACGGAATTTATGGTTAAAGTGTCAAACCCGTTAGGCAAATGTGTCATAGTTGATAAAGTATGCAAGAAATGTCCTTTGATGATTAGGGGTCATTATTTTCCGGCCGACTTGATGTTGTTGCCGTTTGATGAATTCGATATCATTTTGGGTATGGATTGGTTAACATTGCATGATGCTATAGTGAATTGTAGATAGAAAGTTATTGAATTGAAATGTGAAAATGGTGAAATTTTGCAGGTTGAACTGGATGAATCAGAGGCATTGCCTAGTGTGATTACTTCGATGTCAGCTCAGAGATATTTGAAAAAGAGTTATGAAGCTTATTTTGCGTATGTGTTGAATATAAAAGAATCTGAGAAAAAAGTGGAATCAGTGCCGATTGTGTGTGAATTCGCGGATGTATTTCTAGAAGAGTTGCCGGGTTTGCCTCCTGTCAGAAAAGTAGAATTTGGTATTGAGTTGATACCGGGAACAACACCGATCTCAATTGCTCCGTATAGAATGGCACCAACAGAGTTGAAAGAATTGAAGTCACAGTTGCAAGAGTTGACTGACAAAGGTTTTGTGAGACCGAGTTTTTCGCCTTAGGGTGCTCCCGTATTATTTATGAAAAAGAAGGATAGTTCTATGAGATTATGTGTGGACTATCGGCAGTTGAATAAGGTAACAGTCAAGAACAAGTATCCGTTGCCGAGAATTGATGACTTGTTTGATCAGTTGAAAGGAGCGACATGGTTTTCAAAGATCGATTTAAGGTCTGGGTACTACCAGTTGCGGGTGAAAGAATCAGATATGCCTAAAACTGCTTTTAGAACAAGGTACGGCCATTATGAATTTTTAGTTATGCCATTTGGTTTGACAAATGCTCCTGCTGTGTTTATGGATTTAATGAACCACATATTTCAGCCATACTTGGACAAGTTTGTTGTGGTATTTATTGATGATATCTTGATCTATTCGAAGGATGAGACGGAGCATGCTGAGCACTTGAGAATAGTTTTGCAAACTTTGAGAGATAAACAGTTGTATGCCCAGTTTAGTAAAAGTGAGTTTTGGCTTCGAGAAGTCGGATTCTTGGGTTCGGGTGATGGTATACGGGTTGATCCTAGTAAAATTTCGGCCGTTGTTGATTGGAAACCACCAAAGAATGTGACTGAGGTTAGAAGTTTCTTAGGTCTAGCTGGTTATTATCGACGATTTGTGAATGGATTTTCTATGATTGCTACTCCTATGACTAGACTGCTCCAAAAGGATGTTAAATTTGAGTGGACGGAAGAATGTCAATAAAGTTTTGAGAAATTGAAAAAGTTACTGACTGAAGCACCATTGTTGGTACAACCCGTGTCATGTAAAGAATTTGTGGTGTATAGTGATGCCTCTTTAAACGGCTTGGGATGTATGCTTATGCAAGAGGGAAAGGTTGTGGCTTATTCTTCGAGCCAGTTAAAACCTCATGAAAGGAATTATCCGACTCATGATTTGGAACTAGCTGTTGTAGTGTTTGCTTTGAAGATTTGGTGACATTATTTGTATGGTGAAAAGTGCTAAATATATACCGACCACAAAAGTCTCAAGTACTTGATGTCACAAAAAGATTTGAATTTGAGACAGTGGAGATGGTTAGAATTATTGAAAGATTACGAGCTTGTGATTGATTGCCATCCGGGGAAAGCAAATGTGGTTACCGATGCCTTGAGTAGAAAGTCGTTATTTGCTTTGAGAGCTATGAATACTCAATTGACGGTATCTGACGATGGTTCGATTCTAGCAGAGTTGAGAGCAAGACCGATGTTTTTACAAGAGATTTGTGAAGCTCAGAAAAATGATCAAGATTTGTAAGCCAAGAGAAAGCAATGTGAGGCTGATACGGGATCAAATTTCAGAATCGGTTCTGATGGTTGCTTGATGTTTAAAGATCGGATTTGTGTACCGAAGAATGATAAGTTGATTCGGAAGATCTTGCACGAAGCACACAGTGGTTGTTTGTCAATGCATCCAGGCAGTACAAAAATGTACAATGATTTAAAGAAAATGTATTGGTAGAACGGAATGAAAAGAGATATTTCTGAGTTTGTATCGAAATGAATGATTTTTCAGCAAGTAAAAGCTGAACATCAGGTGCTTTCGGGTCTACTTCAGCCTATCATGATTCCCGAATGGAAGTGGGATCAAATTACCATGGACTTTGTGTCAGGATTGCCATTAGCTCCGAAGAAGAAAGATGCCATCTGGGTAATAGTCGATAGATTGACTAAATCAGCCCATTTTATCCCGATACGCACTGATTATTCTCTTGATAAATTGCCTGAATTGTATGTCAATGAGATTGTTAGACTTCACGGAGTACCTTTGTCGATTATTTCAGATAGAAATCCGAGGTTTACCTCGCGATTTTGGCAAAAATTGCAAGAAGCATTAGGTACGAAGTTAAATTTCAGCACTTCTTTCCATCCACAGACTGATGGACAATCAGAGAGAGTAATTCAGATTCTTGAAGACATGCTCAGATGTTGTATATTAGAATTTCAAGGTAGTTGGGAAAGGTACTTACCGTTGGTGGAATTTGCTTACAATAACAGTTATCAGATGAGTTCGAAAATGGAACGTTATGAAGCATTGTACGGTCGTAAGTGTCGTACGCCACTATATTGGACTGAACTTAAAGAAAATCAAATCTACGGAGTTGATCTAATTAAGGAAACCGAAAAAAAATTAAAGTGATTCGAGATTGTTTAAAAGCTGCTTTGGACAGACAGAAATCCTACGCGGATTTGAAACGAAAAGAGATTGAGTTCCAAATTGGCAATAAAGTGTTTTTAAAAGTGTCTCCGTGGAAGAAGGTTCTCAGATTCGGTCGGAAAGGTAAATTGAATCCACGTTTCATCGGACCATATGAGATAATTGAAAGAATTGGATCGGTAGCATATCGGTTAGCACTACCACCGGAATTAGAGAAAATTCAAGATGTGTTCCATGTATCTATGTTATGTCGGTATCGTTCGGATCCTTCACATGTGATTTCACCAACGGAAATTGAGTTGCAACCGGATATGACTTACAATGAAGAACCGGTTAAAATTTTAGCTCGGGAGGTCAAACAACTAAGAGACAAAAGTATCGCTCTCGTGAAAGTATTGTGGCAAAAACATGGGGTAGAAGAGGCTACATCGGAGCCCGAGGAAACTATGAGGAATCAATACCCACACCTGTTTACTGGTAAGATTTTCGAGGACGAAAATCCAAAAAGGGGGGAGAGTTGTGATATCCCGAATTAGGGCCTAATCAAAATAGTGGTTTCGGGACCAAAAATACGAGAGAGAAATAATTATTTTATGATTATTTTGAATTCTATGATATGATTGCATGATTGTGTGAAAATTTCGTAAAAAAATTCTATGCATAAAGTGATTAATTTGAAATTAGGGACTAAATTGAATAAGTTGTAAAACTTGCATTCTAGAAGTTTTTAGCATGAAATTGCTTTGGAATATTAATTAGGAGGTCTTAAATAGAAATTTTACCAAATTCTAAGTTTTGGACAAAAATTGAACATGGATGGAAATTTTGAAAGTTTAGTAATGAAGGATATTTTAGTCATTTGGTAATTAAAAGATTAAAAAAGGAAAAAGATGGCAAAATATGTCCATCTTCTTCATTAGGACGAAATTTCAAGGGTTCTCCATAGCTAGGGTTTGTTTCAAGCTTCCAAGCTCCATAGTAAGTGATTCCAAGCCCCGTTTTTAATGTTCTTTACGTTTTTGGAGTCCCGATAACTTGATTTAGCTTATTCTAGCAATAATTTAACCTAGGGTTTATATTTGGAAAAATACCCATAGGTTAAATGTGTCTATATTGATGTTTTATGGTAGAATATGAAGCTTGAAATTGTGTTAAACAACTTTTGCTAAGCGATTTTACGTGAAAACGAGTAAAACGACATAATCGGGAAAAATACCTAATGTTCATAAATACATGATAGAGTGTGAATTTGATGTTGCTATAAAAGGGAAAAATGATCAACATGTCATAAAACATAAGAAAATAGGATGAAGTTTAATTTCCGAGCTTTGGGGAAAAAGTGTAAATATGCAAAAGTTTAGGGGCAAAATTGTAATTTTTCCAAAGTTTGAGTCAAGAACTGTTTTGATAAATATGAGTATTAAATCAGCTAAATGTGTTATTTTAGATCAAGAAAGACGTGGAATCAACCTTGATCGAGGGAAAAATAAAGTTTTCGAGAAATGGGCTTGATTTCTAACATATTGTACCGAGGTAAGTTCATATGTAAATATTGTAATATAACCGTTATTTTAAATCATTTAGTGCTATTTATATGATATTATGATTGTTATTATGCGATTCTATGCTTTGTGGTAATTGTTGGACAACATGCAAAAATTTTATGAATTATATGAAAAATGTGAAAGACTACCGAAGTATCGTCACTGGTATTCTAAGGAGAATGGTAAAGGAGTACGAACGAGAAAAATTCCATTGAACCTTAGGAATAGATTAGGATACTTGGGCATCTGAGCTCGTTGAGTCGTGTCCGAGTTCACTTATGGATGCAAATATTCGAACTGGTTGAGTTGAGTCCGAGTTTGTGAGATGTAACTAGGCATCCGAGCTTGTTGAGTTGAGTCCGAGTTCACTTATGGATGCAAACACCCAAGCTCATTGAGTTGGGTCCGAGTTCGCTTATGGGTGGGTTACCTAGTAGCTTGGCGACATATGTGGCACTTATGTGCAAACTTTCCATGTATCCGAATTATATTCCGATGTGTTCAACGGGTAAAATTCTAGTAAAATGGAAGAATACTCAAGATGCAAGTGACGTATTGGTAAGTTTTGTGGAATGAGCACTTTGGACAGGTATGTACTTAACCCTCGGGTTGAGACTTGATAAGACGACAATAATATGGTAAGATGATGAATGATGAATAGAAATGTGATATATGTTTTGGTGATATTATGCTAATGTTGGTTGGTATAATTGCTTTGTTAAGTTATTTGTTATTTGCATATGGACTTACTAAGCATCTATGCTTACTCCCTCCTTTTCATTCTTTGTAGTTTTGATAAGTCAATTTGGAGATCGGGATGGTCGGAGGCACGCTCACACTATCACTGGACAATTGCGGTATAATGACTTGTAATTTTTGGAAATATGACATGTATAGCATTCCAATCATTTTGTGTGTATAATCTTACAATATGGCCCACAGATGGAATGGAAATGTTTTAGAATGATTAGCTATTGGAATGGCTAATCAAGTTTATATATGATAACATGTATGCTTTATGTCTTAATTAAACCATGAAAATCATTGGAAAGGTAAAATTGGCCACAAAACAAAATCAGTCAGCAGTAGTGACGTGAGTTTGAAAAATAACTAAAAATAGTATAGATATAATTTGATGATGAATAAAATATGAAATTGAAGCTTAATGAATCTATTTTCATTTGGAAGAAACAAAATAAGTAAAAGAGTTTTATTTTATGAGATATTTATGTTTTGGTGAAATAGGGTCAGAGCGATTTCTGAATTCCCTGTTTTGAATTTAGAAATTCACCATAAATTGTGTAAAAATAATTAGGACTCAAAATTTATATGTATGAATTCCTTATTGAGTCTATTATTAATTGAAATAAATTTCATAGTCATTGGATTTCTGTACAGGAAGAAATTTTATTCGTAGTGCACAGCAGTCAGAGTAGTCGAACTCTGAAACAGGGGAGACTTTAACTAATAAACTGTACTAATTGGCCCAGCCAAAAATTCTAGAAAAAAAATTAGTAAGTATATATATGAGTCTAGTTTCAGGGAAAATTTACATAATTTGATTTCAATTTTTGTAACTCAAAATATGATGTTTTAGTGACTGTGACGCAGATGGACAGTTTACTATGAGAATTATTTGAACTTGTTTAAATACTAAAATAAGTTTAGTAATGTCTCATACTCGACTCCGGCGATGGTCTCGGGTAATGGGGCATTACAAATTCCCCATGCATCAAATAACTAAACCTTTAGAATGCTTTGCTATGACATTTCTTGTCTTCTTGAAATGTTGCATGTTTTTGACATTGATCACATTTTTTATAAAATTGTTGGATATCCTTAAATAAACTTGGAATCCTGACAAGAGCACCTTGGCAGCAGTTCTCATACCTCTAAAATGGCCTCCATACGGTGATGAATGGTAGTGTTGCAAGATGCTATGTATTTCATCATTCAGGATGGATTTTGTATAGATTTTGTAATTATCTGATCAACACATTGCTTGAATAAGATAGGTTCATCCCAGTAGTAATAGCACGTATCATGAAGGAATTCCCTCTTGCCTTGGCTATTGTGATCAAGTGGCAGCAAACCACTTACCAAAAAACTTACTACATCAGTATACCATGGTAATACTGCAACAACCAACAATTTATCATTAGAAAAGTCGTCCTTAATAGGCTTATCATTTCCATCCTCATTCCCAGCTTCTAACCTGGATAGATGGTCTGCTACTTGATTCTCTATACCCTTCTTGTCTCTAATTTCCAAGTCAAATTCTTGTAGAAAAGAATCCACCCTATAAATATCGATTTCACATGTTTCTTGGCTACCAAATATTTTATTGCAGAGTGATCAGTGTAGACTATAACTCTAGTGCCTACTAGATATGATCTAAACTTATCAAACACAAACATAATAGTGAGTAATTTCTTTTCAGTTGTAGTGTAATTGAGCTATGCTTCAATTAGAGAGTGGCTGGAATAATAAACAGCATGAAATATCTTACCTATAACGCCCCCTTACTTGAGACCATCGCCGGAGTCGAGTATGAGACATTACTAAACTTATTTTAGCATTTAAACAAGTTCAAACAATTCTCATAGTAAACTGTCCATCTGCGTCACAGTCACTAAAAAATTTATATCTCAAGTTACGAAACTCAAAATCAAATTTTGTAAATTTTCCCTGAAACTAGACTCATATATCTACTTACTAATTTTTTCTAAAATTTTTGGTTGGGCTAATTAGTACAGTTTATTAGTTAAATTCTCCCCTATTTCAGGGTTTGGCTACTCTGACCCCTTTGTATTACAAATCAGATATCTCCCTGTAAAGAGTTTCAATGACTATGATGTTTGTTTCTAATAAAACTAGACTCAATAAGGATTTCATACATGTAATATAAAACTCCTAATTGTTTTTGTACAATTTATGGTAAATTTTTAAAATCAAAACAGGGGATTCAGAAATTGCTCTGACCCTGTTTCACCAAAACATTAATATCTCATAAAATACAACTCTTTTACTTATTTTGTTTCTTCATCATATAATTATATCTATACAATTTTTAGTGATTTTTCAAACTCACTTCACTGCTGCTGACTGATTTTGTTTTGTGGCCAATTTTAACTTTCCAAGGATTTTCATGGCTTAGTTAAGACATAAAGCATACATGTTATCATATATAAACTTGATTAGTCATTCCAATAGCTAATCATTCTCAGACATTTTCATTCCATCCATGGGCCATATCGTAAGATTATACACACAAAATGATTGGAATGCTATACATGCCATATTTCCAAAAATTACAAGTCATTATACCGCAATTGTTCAGTGATAGTGTGAGCGTGCCTCCGACCATCCCGATCTCCAAATTGACTTGTCAAAACTACAAAGAATGAAAAGATGAGAGTAAGCATAGATGCTTAGTAAGTCCATATGCAAATAACAAATAACTTAACAAAGCAACTATACCAACCAACATTAGCATAATATCACCAAAACATATATCACATTTCTATTCATCATGCATCATCTTACCATATTATTGTTGTCGTATCAAGTCTCAACTCGAGGGTTAAGTACATATCTATCCAAAGTTCCCATTCCACAACACTTACCAATACGTCACTTGTATCTTGAGTATTCTTCTATTTTACTAGAACTTTACCTGTTGAACACATCGGAATATAATTCGGATACATGGAAAGTTTGCACATAAGTGCCACATATGTAGCCAAGCTACCATGTAACCCGCCCATAAGCGAACTCGGACTCAACTGAATGAGCTCGGGCATTCGCATCCATAAGTAAACTCGGGCTCAACTCAACGAGCTCGGATGCCTAGTTACATCTCACGAACTCGGACTCAACTCAACGAGTTCGGACATTTGCATCCATAAGTGAACTCGGACTCGTCTCAACGAGCTCGGATGCCCAAGTATCGTAATCTATTCTTAAGGTTCAACGGGACTTTCCTCGTTCATACTTCTTTACCATTCTCCTTGGAATACCAGTGATGATACTTCGGTAGTCTTTCACATTTTTCACATAATTCATAAAATTTTTGCATGTTGTCCAACAATTATCACAAAGCATAGAATCGCATAATAACAATCATAATATCATATAAATAGCATTAAATGATTTAAAATAACGGTTATATTACAATATTTACATATGAACTTACCTCGGTACAGTATGTTAGAAATCAAGCCTACTCCTCGGAAACTTTATTTTTTCCTCGATCACGACTTGAATCTCATTTCTCTTGATCTATAATAACAAATTTAGCTTATTTAATACTCACATTTATTAAAACAGTCCTTGACTCAAACTTTGGCAAAAATACATTTTGCCCCTAAACTTTTGCATATTTACACTTTTTTCCCAAAGCTCAAAAATTAAACTTCATCCTATTTTCTTATGTTTTATGACATGCTGATCATTTTTATCTTCTATAGCAACATCAAATTCACACTCTATCATGTATTTATGAACATTAGGTATTTTTACCGATTTTGTCGTTTTACTCGTTTTCACGTAAAATCGCTTAGCAAAAGTTGTTTAACACAATTTCAAGCTTCATATTCTACCATAAAACATCAAAATAAACATATTTCACCAATGGGTATTTTTCCAAATATAAACCCTAGGTTAAATTATTGCTAGAATAAGCTAAATCAAGTATCGGAACTCCAAAAAACGTAAAGAACATTAAAAACGGGGCTTCTAATCACTTTCTATGGAGCTTGGAAGCTTGAAACAAACCCTAGCTATGGAGAACCTTTGAAATTTCGTCCTGATGAAGAAGATGGACATATTTTGCCATCTTTTTCCTTTTTTTAATCTTTTAATTACCAAATGACTAAAATACCTTTCATTACTAAACTTTCAAAATTTCCATCCATGTCCAATTTTTGTCCAAAACTTAAAAATTGGTCAATTTTCTATTTAAGACATCCTAATTAATATTCCAAAGAAATTTCATACTAAAAACTTCTAGAATGCAAGTTTTGCAACTTATTCAATTTAGTCCCTAATTTCAAATTAATCACTTTATGCATAGAATTTCTTCACGAAATTTTCACACAATCATGCAATCATATCATAGACCTCAAAATAATCATAAAATAATTATTTCTCTATCAAATTTGTGGTCCCAAAACCACTATTCCGATTAGGCCCTAATTTGGGATATCACATTACCTGTCATTTGTCCAAGCACCACTCCAACAACAACGTCACTTCCATCGCACATAAGTTCAAATGGCTAACAAATCTGGGGCTACAATAATTGGAACAACCACCAATCATTTCTTCAATTCTTTAACAGAAAATCAGAACACTTTATTAAAGATAAATGGTTTATTTTGCTCCAGTAGGGCACACAAAGGCTTTGAGATCTTCAATATTTGCCTTATCAACTCTGATTCCTTTTTGGGAGACCTTCTACCCTAAGACAATTCCTTCTCTTACAATAAAGTGACATTTATCCCAATTTAAGACAAGGTTAATCTCCTCACACCGTTTAATTACTAATTCTAAGCTATACAGACATTCTTTGAAGTCATTCCAAATACTAAGAAGTCATCCATAAGCACCTCAAGGAAAATTTCCACCATATTCGAGAATATTGACATTATGCACATTTCAAATGTTGTTAAGGCATTACACAGACCAAAAGGCATACATCTGAAGGCAAATGTACAATATGGATAGGTGAATGTAGTTTTTTCTTGATCTTCTAGGGCAATCCCAGTCTCATTATAACTAGAGTATCCATCTAAGAAGCAATAGAAGTCTTTTCTAGCCAATCGATCTAACATTTGGTTAATGAAGGGAATGGGAAATGATCTTTCCTTGTAGCCTTGTTGAACTTGCGATAGTCCATGCAAACACGCCATCCTATTACAGTTCTTGTAGGTATAAGCTCATTGTTGTCATTACTGACCACAGTGACAACCTCTTTCTTTAGGACACATTGACCTAGACTCACCAAAGAGCTACTAGAGATTAGGTAGATGATACCATCATCCAACCATTTAATTTTTTCCTTCTTCAACACTTCTTTCGTGATAGGGTTTAACCTCCTCTGCTGCTCAATAAAATTGTTTTGGCAATCTTTCAGCAAGATTTTGTGCTTGAAAATTGTGGGGCTAATTCCATTTATATTTGCAATTGAAGATCTTAGAGGCCTTTTGAATTTCTTGAGCACAACTAGCAATTCGACTTCTTGCTCTTGCATTAAGTCAGCATACACTACTATAGGGAGTGTGTTATCCTTACCTAGATAAACATACTTCAATTGTATAGGGAGGGGTTTTAACTCTAAGGTGGGTGGCTCTTCTACAGATGGTTTCAAAGGGCTGAAAGTTTGAACAGATAAGTCTTGGGTATCGAACCTCTGTCTAGGTCTGTCTACAACCATTTTGGATTCCATCAACTTATTGCAATATTTTAATGGCTCTTCATCATCACTTTTAACTAAATTCACTACACCATTCCCCTTATTATGTTATTCTTTCTCAAATTTTTCTTCCACTACAGAGTCTAGCAAATTGAGAGCCTGACATTCTTCAACATCATTAGCACATTTCAGCACCTTGAAGACATTAAATATGATATGCTTATCGTTTACTCTCATGGTTAATTCTCCTATCTGAACATCAATAAAAGTTCTACCTATTGCACTGAAGGGTCTACCCAAAATAATAGGCACATCTTTATCAGCCTCACTGTCTAACACAATAAAATCAACAAGGAAAATGAACTTGTCTACCTTCACCAAGACATCCTCTATTTTACCTTCTAGATGACCATATAACCGATCTACCAATTGCAAGGTCACAGTGGTAGTTGTACTTCACCAATTCCCTACTTTTTGAACATAAGCAAAGGAATAAGGTTTATGCTCGCTCCTAAATCACAAAAAACCTTCCCAACATACTAGTTACCAATTGAGCAAGGTATTGTGAAGCTCCCTAGATTCTTTAACTTTGGAGGCAGTTTATTTGTGATCATGCCAGTGCACCCTTTTGTTAGTGCTACTGTTTTGAATTCTCCAAGTCGTCTCTTCTTCGAAAGTATGTCTTTCATAAACTTAATGTAGTTGGACATCTGCACCAATGTTTCCACCAAAGGTATATTGATATGGAGTTGCTTCAAGACATCCAAAAATCTTCTGAATTGTTGATATTGTTTGTGATTTTGGAAACATTGAGGAAATGGTGGAGGTAGGCGAACATCAGGTGGTCGAGCGTATTTTGCTCGGGTATTATATGCATCAGAGTTATCTAAGTTTGCTTCGGCATTGTTGGGCCCAACTTTCTCTTTTATAGAGCTCATCTTGGGTTGTGCAAAAGTTTTGCTCTTGTCAAGTACTGACTTTACAGCTTCAACCACAACATTCTTGTCATCTTTGTCTAACTGTGTACCACTTCTCAAGGTGATAGCTTTACAATGTTCTTTCCCATGAGGTCTTGCATTCTCTATATTATTAGGAAAGGTCCATTGTGTTCTTGAGTTCAATTCATTCGCTATTTGTCCAACTTGATTCTCCAAAGCTCATACAGATGATGATGGGCTCTAAATGACATCATCATTTTTTACCATATACTCCTTAAAGAAGGACTCAATAGATGATAATAATGATGATGAAGTCTATACTTATTGAACCATTTTTGAGGATGTAATGATTGATTAAAACCAGGTGCAACATTCATAGCATTGGGTTTGATAGTTGTGTTGGAATTTCCAACTCCTTGATTACTCCATCCAAAATTTAGGTTTTGCCTCCAACTAGGGTTATACGTGTTAGAGCAAGGTTTGTTGTTCATGTTGTAATTACCCATATACTAGAAAAATGATGGGTTTGAGGGACATTCCTCAAATACATGATCCTGACCACAATAAACGTAAGATAAACCAAATGCCTTCAACTCTTTCAACTCACTAGGTTTCTGCATAGTCTTTATCATATTGGTTGAGGATACCTCAGCAGTGAGCGAGGTAATAGCATCAAGTTCAAATGATCTAACCACTCTTATTCTATTCCTAACTCTCTTTGTGGGGGTATTGATAATTGTTTTTCGCAATTCTCTCCAAGATTTCATATGCTTCATTGAAAGACTTGTCCAACAGAGTGCCATTTGCTAGAGCATTAACCACCATACGTGTCTACGCCTTTAATCCATTATAGAACATATCTATTTGGGTCTAGTGCTGAAATCCATGCATAGGACATTGCATAAGTAAGTCCTTAAACCTTTCCTATGCTTCATACAGTGTCTCATCCTTTAGTTGCCTAAGGGATGTTATGTCATTTCTCAATTTAGCATTCATGTTTGGTGGGTTGTATCACATCAAAAATCTCTGACATAAATCATTCCATGATTTGACTGTTCCAGATGGCACAACATTAAGCCATGTTCTAGCACGACCTCTTAGAGAGTAAGGAAATAGCTTGAGTTTTAAGGCATCTTCAGGAACACCTTGTTGTTTGAAAAAATCTCATACCTCCAAGAAAAGTCTTAAGTGCAGCCTAGGATCTTCAATTGGCAAACCACCAAACTAACTAATCGATTAAAGCATCTGAAACATGACACGTTTTACCTCAAAAATGGGAGATTGGATCTGTGGCCTGATTATACCAGGGTTCAGATCATCTAGATTGGGAACTACATGCTATTGAATAGGTCTAACCTTGTCGTCAAACATCTGACCTACAGCCAGATTACCATTCTGACCTCTTTGATTCTGACCATCTTGATTGTTACCTATTGATTCATTGCACATTTTTCTCATCTTCTTTTAAGCAAAGTTCCTTCAATTTTTGGATCTAAAGGATAGAATTCTTCAATAGGAATGCCTCTATACATAAAGCTAATACAAACCTGTGAGGGTCACAAAATAAACAAATTAAAGATTGCAACTAAAAATGAAATTACAATAATAAAAATAAAAGTTACTAATTGTCAATCCCCGGCAACAGCGCCATAAACTTGTTGCTTGTGAAATGATATGTACGAGTGTGTGAGTGTGCAAGTGTACACGCCGAATCAAGAAATAAAGTGATGACTGAGTATCGTTCCCATGGGGATTGGATGTGTTCACTTTGTTTAAATTATTGCAGTTGAACATGAAAGATGATTGAGGTAATTGGTTTGTACTAACATTAAAATTGGGGTTAACATAATAGAAACAAAACTAAATAAAAATATAGCATATCAAGCACATGCAACAACTCAAAACACATAAACTATGAACCTTGGTAAGATAGGAATATTGATGAAGGAGGTTGGGATTACTAAAAGATTTGTCACAACTATATGACAATGCCATGGCATTATTATAGTAACTATTACTGCTCAATTGGGCTAGTCAATGGCTTACCTCTGTCGAAAGCAAAGCCTAATATCATTCATCCTGAATGCTCTATATGTCTATAGATTAAGGATTTAATACCACAATATCAGTGCAACCCTTTAAATCATATATAGAAAGACTCTATGTCTAGAGTTTTCACGAGTGTTTAATTCAAAACTCACATACATTACTTAACTTCGAGCTAGATACCATAACCCTATCAGTCTTAAGCCATCTTAAGTCTTCTTGAGCATTTTTCAGGACTTAAACAAGTATTTAAACAAACATTACCATCAGATAAAATAGTAACGTTAACCTTAATAATTCCAAGCATCAATTAAAGTTTAAACATTACTCCAAGCAATCCCAATCCATAATAAGTTAGCTCATGGTTGGACTACACAAAGTCAAGTTTTTACGAATCATCAACATCCCCAATAGTCAATTTAAAATAGAAAAATTATAACAAAAATGTAGAGGAAGAAACTTGGGTATAAAACATAAAGTTCAGACTCAGTTCTTTGCTATTTGTCTTCACCAATGCTTTCAGTAGCTCTTTGTGTTCTTCTTTTAACAGTGAGGCCTCTATCGAAGCTCGAAGAATTAAACACTCTAGCATTCCTTTTCTCTTTCGTCTTCCCCCCTTCTTGCTCTTTTTTTTTCTTTTATACTTGATATCACACCCCTAGGGTTAAAGCCGCCAACCAATGATTGACTTTTCCCTTATTTTGAGGTGGATTTTCATCACACTTCATGCATATGAGGGAGGGATCACTTAGTGAATATTTCAGGTACAGGCTGTGTTTGTCGTTTTCCTCCTTTGCATTGTCATTGCAACCTCTTGAAATGTGTAACGCCCCAAATCCTGAAACCCCCTGTTAAAATTATTTTTGTGTGTTTGTGACGTGAATGTGTGTCTGCCTTAGTGGTTTAATGCTCTGGGAGTGTCTAGGAAGTCATGGGTTCAAGCCTTAGCTTGAGAACAATTTTGCTTCTACTTGAATAAACCCTTGTCTCCAGCTAGTAGACTCTTAAATTGATGTGTGTTATATGACAGAAAAAGGCTACTGGTCAAAAGGATAAGTGGAGTTTTGGGATGCCTAAGGGTCTTGAGTTAGAGCCCTTCTGTGCGCAAAAGGTGTTTTTTTTGTTGCTATGGTCGTGTAGGAAGTTGGGGTTGACTGAAATGCTACCTAGTTGGATAGAGTTGAGATTGGCGGTTGTGGAGATCATGGTGGAGCGTTTCTAGAAGGAAAAAGGGGGGAATTTGAAAATGTGGGGATTGTGTAGACGAAATTGGGGAGGGATTTGTGGAGAAGATCATGGGGAGTTGAGGGGGAAGAGAGTGTTGTACCGAAGTGGGACTTTAGGGTACTCAGGGAAATCGATTTTGGGGGGTAGAATTCGGCTTTGGAGGTGAAGTTAGGCATTTGATTTTGGTTGTTGCCAAGAGTATTGGGAAAAACCTTTTCTTTGGAAACCGATTGGTGCTAAGGAATTTGGGTGTCTTTCTTTTTCTTTTGGCATTTTGGGGGGTCTCTGGTTGTTCGTGCATCCTCATTTTCTTTTTTTTTTCTTTTGGCCGAACATCTTCTAAGTTCCTTTCTTCTCTCTTTTTCTCTCAATCGCTTCTCTTACTCTCTCTCTTTCTATTTGAAACCCAAGACGAATACATCATCTCACACTCGTTTTTTTTTGTTTTGATTTATTAACTGTGCTTTGACAATTCGGTGAGTGCACACGGGTTCCCCTTGTTTCCCTCTACTTTTTCAACATTTATCAAGCCTCCCCTCTATCACACTGTTGGAACCGAATATCTCTTTCTTTCTTAGTGTCGATTCTCACCTCTTCTCTATCTGATTGTGATGTTTCTTTTGTTTTTAGAATTGCTTGTGGAGCAAAGGAGTTACAAGTGATAACTGAAGCGTTCGAAATCTTCCCTCATTACTCGATCGAAGGTAACTTCGTTAGTAGTTATCATGTTCAATTGGGGCATGTTGGCTTGCATTTCTTGGTGTTGGTCGAATGCTCCTTTCCTTCACTTTTGGGTTTTTGGTTTTCCATAAGTAGTACATGAGGTTTCAAGCCTTGTGTTAAGCAATCGTGTTAATGGATTTCGTTGATAACGTAGATTTTCGACAAGGAGCTTGGGACCAATTTTATTCAGCGGCCTAGGAGGACTAAGCCAAAATTGGCCAAGCAAGGTAAGTGTTGGGACGTTATTTTAAGTTAGGATTAGAAAAGGGTGATTAACCCTAGTATCAAGAAACTAACGAAATATCCTGCTTAAATGTAGGTTTGGGGAAACTCTTGGGTTAGACGCACATGTCGCAATAGGTGTGTAACCACACTACTATAAACGTAGATCGGCGAAAGCTGAAAATGTATGACTGTTGACGCTACATGAGCGTGCGCTCGCTCGTGTGGTCATCTGACCACGTAAGTGCAAGCTTTTGATCGTAAAGGCCACCACGAGCGATTTCATGGGCTTAGGTTGCTTAGGGCCATGTTGGGCCCAAATGGGTCGTGTGGGCCCCGCGGGCTTGTGGGCCTTACATGGGCAAACAACACGAACATGTGGATATTGCTAGGCCAAGCTGTGTAGTTCACACGACCAAGGTCATTTTTGGGCTTTACGAGCCACTCGAGCGTGTGGGCCCACATAGGCTGCATTATGGGCTTTGGGCCCATTATCATTGTTTGACTGTTAAGGTTGCACGGGTCGCCCGAGATGACTGTGGACCTACTGTTAGGTCAGTAAGTATACTTAGACCCTATACTGATGAAATGACTATTATACCCCTACAAGGTAAAATGACTAATATACCCTTATGATATGTATGACTGTATTCGAGCATGACATTCTTGCATACACGTATGATATTATGACATGACATGTTGCATGGGGTGGGTTTGACATATTTGGAGGAAGTGTACTGTATTGGCAGCTCTGCTGCAATCACTATTTAGTGCTGCAACTGGTGCTATATTTTGGAGTGTAGGGATGGATGGGTTGATTTTATCCCCACATGGAGTGTAGGGCTGGACGGAGTGGAGTGTAGAGGATGGATGGGTAGGATTTCTAATTGCATTACTGTTTCTGTGACTGTATTAGGCTAAGGCCCACACTAATATTGATTCTGTATTGGGCTAATGCCTTAACTGATACTAGACTGTCACTGAAACGGGCTTAGGCCCAAACTGTGTTTGCCTACGGTTTGACTGAGTTTTGAAATGGGATTACACGCTAAATTTTTCATAAACTCACCCTTCTGCTTTCTTGTGCAGGTAATCCTTAGGGGGGTCGACACTACAAGGGACTCGATAGAGGCCACACAACTGCTGTTGCTGTTGTTTTAAACTTTTGTTCTTTAAGCTATTTAATTTGGGTATTGTTATGTAATAAGGCCTCTTTAAATTTTAATTTAATCTGGGCTTTTCTTATTTTGATTTATATCTACTAGTAGTAGGTCGCAGATTTTCAAAAAGATAAATGTTTTCAAAACACCACACTATTGCAACATATTTCAAAAGCTCCCGCAACATACATTGTTTTTAAAGTGTAGCAATAATCTTAAACGATTAAACTTTTGCTAAACCTACTTGAGTTTTTAACAACGATCAAGATACTTAAAAGCTTTTGTAAAAGATCACTACGAGGGTTTTAGCATAGTACAGACTTTTCAAACAAAACGATGGGTTTCAAAACTCACTTCAATCTGACATTACAGATTCGACCATAACGTCTAGGTCGGGTTTGGGGTGTTACAAAATGCCTCAACAAACCTTTAATTCCTGCTAACCTTCTTCACTAAGCCTGTTATCCAACCACATGAACCTTCCCACAAACAATCAGAAGTAAAAAATACCATAACATAACTACTAGCCCAAGTTTTAATATGCATGCACGATTACTACAAGAAATGATTATGCAATAACCTAAAATGAAGCTTAAATTATTTAAGTGCAGGAAATTAACTAGGTCTCAGAGTATGATTCATAACTCTTTTCAAGAGTTATCATAGATACCGCCTCACATTTTTAGATCTTATTGCAGTATTCACACTCTAGATGTTAGTACGTCTAGAGGCAGTCAAGTTGTTGGTGCCATTACCGGGGAGGCAACATCGTTAGATTGATTTCAATTTTTGCATTTTTAAATGATAACTAGTAAATTTTTAGGTTATAGTTACTACTCCCAATTTATTTTGTCAATTAAGACCTTTAACATCTGTTTTTAGGAATCCTAAACATCATCAACCAAATAATCAGTCAGCACAAAGTCATAGATGACTTTTACTATATGTGGTCCGATAAAGACTTCAATTATCACGGAGATATTTATGAAGAAAGAGTCTACGAAGATTAGGAGATCTAGGAGAATCAATGATTTCTAATACTTGAATTAAGTCAACCCCAAAAAGAAACCCCATTTCTTCCCCAAGAAGATAATGACCACGAATGAACCAAAAGGTGCTAAGTCTGAAATTGAGTAGAGAGGGAGAACTCTCAAACTATTATACACTTTAGCAAATAGAAGAATATTAAGACGAATCGAACAAAACTTCGGAAAGAAAAGATATGGAGCCAGTGGAGGAAATGGTCAGTGAACCGAAGAATCAGATCTGCATGGAACTTATTGTCCCAGAAATCTTAGGTTTTGCCAATAAGGCCTGAACACAAGAACAATATAACACAGACCAACCAATAGAGACAATGGTAATTATGGCTGATGTAACGCCCCCACGCCCGAGACCGTCGCCGGAGTCGAGTATGAGGTGTTACTAAACTTAATTTAACATTTTTAGAACTTTGAATTATTTATTTCTACATTCACAGCTTTCAAGCTACTTGCGTCACAGTAAAAAGAAAAATCATATCTCAAGTTACAAAACTCAAAATCAAGATCCGTAAATTTTCCCTGAATCTAGACTCATATACCTATCTACTAAATTTTTTCTAGAATTTTTGGTTGGGCCAATTAGTACAGTTTATTAGTTAAATTTACCCCTGTTTCAGGACTTGACTAAAATGACCTCTGTTTACTACGAACCATATTTCTCTCTGTTAAAATTCATATGATTATGAGGTTTGTTTCTCCTGAAACTAGACTCAATAAGGATTCTGAGGATATAAAATACACCACTTAGTTATATCTGTACAATTTATGGTGAATTTTTAAAGTTGGAACAGGGGATCTAGAAATCACTCTGACCCTGTTTCACTAAAATTCAAATATCTTCTAACATATAATTTCTTTACCTGTTTAGTTTGTTTCATGTGAAACTAGACATAATAAGCATCAATTTCATATTTAATCCATCACCAAATTCAATTTCTATGATTTTTAGTAAATTTTCAAACTCACATCAGTGTTGCTACAATATTCTGTTTATGGCAAATTTCATCCCTTTTTATGAGTTTTCATGATTAAAGTATCCTATTAACCTTCCATGACATCAAACATAATCTAAACTAACCATTTCCATAACTTATCATTATCAAGCATTTTCTCAACCATTCCATCACCATATCATAAGATCATTTACACAAAATAGGTATATTGCTATACATGCCATACTTAATTTTACAAACCATTTACCGAAAAGTTCTTCAGATAGTGTGACTGAGCCTTTGACCTATCCCGACTCCTGAGCTGGCTTGTCCAAAACTACAATGAGTAAGAAGGAGGGAGTAAGCATAAATGCGCTTAGTAATTTCATATGCAAATAATAAGTAACATAACAAACAATCAAACCAATCAACATTAGCATATATCACCAAAATACATATCACATTTCTAATCATTTTTCATCATCTCATTACCTTATCGTGGTTGTATCAATACTCAATCCGAGGGTTAAATACATACCTGTCCAAAATATCCATTTCACATCACTTACCAATATGTCTCTTTACATCTCGAGTTTTCCTCCATTTGAGTAGAACTTTACCCGTTTAACACATCGGAATATAACTCGGATACATGGATAACTTGCACATAAGTGCCACATATGCAATCAAGCAATCATGTAACCCACCCATAAGCGAACTCGGACTCAACTCAATGAGCTCGGGCGTTCGCATCCATAAGTGAACTCGGACTCAACTCAACGAGTTCGGATGCTCAACCATCCTAGTGACATGTCACTTGTATCCTAATCTATTCCTAAGGTTCAAACGGGATTTTCTTCGAACACATATTCTTGCCGTCTTCTGTAGAATGCCGAAATCAATACTCGGTAATAATTATATTTAGCAAGTAGCACACATGATTTGCATTTTGTTTGAAAATAACCACAAAGCATATATTTCATGATAAAAATCAGCATATCACATAATTGACATCAATGACTTAAAAATAACAATTATGTTGCATTATTTACATATGAACTTACCTTGGCACCAAAATACAAAGATTTTGCAATTTAGTCCACAATCTTTTCTTTTCCTCGATTGGGGTCGATTCCACGTCTTTCTTGATCTAAAATAACACATTTAGCTTATTTAATACTCACATTATCAAATTAATCCTTAATTCAAATTTTGGAAAAATTACAATTTTACCCCTAAACTTTTGCATATTTACACTTTTGCCCCTAGGCTCGGGATTAAACTTTATTCCTTATTCTTATGTTTTACAACATGCTGATCACTTTTCCCTTCTATGGCAACATCAAATTCTCACTCTAACATGTACTTGTGACTATTAGGTATTTTTACCGATTAAGCCCTTTTACTCGTTTTTGCTTAAAATCGAGTAGTAGAAGTTGTCTAACATAATTTAAAACCTCATATTCTATCATAAAACATCAAAATACACAAATTTCACCTATGAGTATTTTTCCAAATATAAACCCTAGGTTAAATTATTGCTAACATAAGCTTTATCGAGTTCTAGGGATCTCAAAAACGTAAAAATCATTAAAAAGCGGGGCTTAGAATCACTTACTATGAAGCTTGAAAGTTGAAGAAACCCTAGCTATGGTGAGAGTGAAGTTTCAGCAGCAACTAAATGGGGAAGATGACCATTTTGTGTTATTTTTCCCATTTTATTTCATTTAATATCCAAATGACCAAAATGCCCTTAATACCTTTCTTTGAAAATTTTCATGTACAAGCCCATTTTTGTCCAAAATTTTAGAAATTGGTCAAATTGCTATTTAAGACCTCCTAATTAATATTTGAAAGCAATTTCATACTAAAAACTTCTAGAATGCAAGTTTTGCAACTTATTCGATTTAGTCCCTAACTTCAAATTAAGCATTTTATGCATAGAATTTCTTCACAAAATTTTCACACAATCATGCAATCATATCATAAACCTAAAAATAATTATAAAATAATTATTTCTATCTCGGATTTGTGGTCACGAAACCACTATTCCGATTAGGCCCTAATTCGGGATATTACAACTCTCCCCCCTTTAAGGATTTTCGTCCTCGAAAATCTTACCGGTAAACAGACGTGGGTATTGATTTCTCATATTTTCTTCGGATTCCCATGTAGCTTCTTCTACTCCATGCTTTTGCCACAACACCTTCACAAGTGCAATCTTTTTATTCCTTAGTTGTTTGACCTCTCGAGTCAAAATCTTAATCGGTTCTTCTTCATAGGTCATATCTGGTTGTAGTTCAATTTCTGTCGGTGAAACCACATGTGAAGGATCCGAACGATACCGACGTAACATAGATACGTGGAACACATCATGAATCTTCTCTAATCCAGGTGGTAAAGCTAGCCGATATGCTACCGGCCCAACTTTTTCAATTACTTCATACGGCCCAATAAAACGTGGACTTAATTTGCCCTTCCGTCCAAATATGAGAACTTTCTTCCACGGAGACACCTTTAAAAATACTTTATCACCAACTTGAAATTCAATGTCCTTTCGTTTTAAATCTGAATAAGATTTCTGTCTATCTGAAGCAGCTTTCAAACAATCTCGAATCACCTTCACTTTTTCTTCGGTTTCTTTTATTAGATCAACTCCATAAATCTGATTTTCCTTGAGTTCAGTCCAATACAAAGGCGTTCGACATTTACGACCATACAATGCTTCATAAGGTGCCATTTTCAAGCTCGTCTGATAACTATTATTGTAAGCAAATTCTACCAACGGTAAATATTTTTCCCAACTTCCTTGAAATTCCAATACACAACATCTGAGCATATCTTCAAGAATCTGAATTACTCTCTCTGATTGTCCATCAGTTTGTGGATGAAAAGCGAAGATCGAAATTTAACCGCACCTAACGCGTCTTGCAACTTTTTCCAAAACCGCGAGGTAAACCTTGGATCTCTATCTGAAATAATCGACAACGGTGTTCCATGTAGTCTAACAATTTCTCTAACATACAGTTCAGCCAACTTGTTAAGAGAATAATCCATACGTACCGGGATAAAATGAGCTGACTTAGTTAATCTGTCAACTATTACCCAGATGGCATCTTTCTTTCCTGGAGTCAATGGCAATCCTGAAACAAAATCCATAGTAATCCGATCCCATTTCCATTCAGGAACCATAATAGGCTGAAGTAATCACGAAGGCACTTGGTGTTCAGCTTTCACCTGTTGACAAATTAAGCATTTGGACACAAACTCTGATATATCTCTTTTCATTCCATTCCACCAATACATTTTCTTCAAGTCATTATACATTTTCGTACTACCCGGATGAATCGAGAAACAACCACTATGTGCTTCCTGTAGGATCTTTTGAATCAATTCCTCATTCTTTGGTACACAAATCCGATCTTTAAACATTAAGCACCCATCAGAACCGATTCTGGAATCTGACTCTGTATCAACTTCACACTGCTTTCTTTTGGCTTGCAAATCTTGACCATCTTTCTGAGCTTCAGAAATCTCTTGTAAAAACATCGGTTTTGCTCTTAACTCTGCTAGAATCAAACCATCATCTGACATTTTCAACTGAGTGTTCATAACTCTCAATGCAAACAACAACTTTTTGCTCAAAGCATCGGCTACTACATTCGCTTTTCCCGGATGATAATCAATAACAAGCTCGTAATCTTTCAATAACTCCAACCATCTTCGCTGTCTTAAATTCAAGTCTTTTTGTGACATCAAGTATTTAAGACTTCTATGGTCGGTATATACCCGGCACTTTTCACCATACAAATAATGTCGCCAAATTTTCAAAGCAAACACCACCGCAGCCAATTCCAAATCGTGAGTAGGATAATTCCTCTCATGAGGTTTTAACTGCCTCGAAGCATAGGCCACCACTTTTCCTTCTTGCATGAGCACACACCCCAAACCATTTAGAGAAGCATCACTATACACCACAAATTCTTTACCTGATTCGGGCTGTACTAACACTGGTGCCTCTGTTAATAACTTTTTCAATTCTTCAAAACTCTGTTGACATTCCTCCGTCCATTCAAATTTAACATCCTTTCGGAGTAATCTAGTTATAAGAGCAGCAATTATAGAAAATCCATTTACAAACCGTCGATAATACCCAGCTAGCCCCAAGAAACTTCTAACTTCAGTTACATTTTTCGGTGGTTTCCAATCAACAATGGCTGAAATTTTACTAGGATCAACCCGTATACCATCACACCAAACAATATGACCCAAAAATCCAACTTCCCGAGCCAAAAATCACTTTTACTAAACTTAGCATACAGCTGCTTATCTCTCAAAGTTTGCAAAACTATCCTCAAATGCTCAGCATGCTCTGTCTCATCTTTTGAATAAATTAAAATATCATCTATAAATACCACAACAAATTTGTCCAAGTATGGTGAATATGCGATTCATTAAATCCATAAACACAAAGAGAGCATTTGTCAACCCGAATGGCATAACTAAAAATTCATAATGACCATACCTTGTTCTAAAAGCGATTTTAGGCACATCCGACTCTCTTTTACCCGCAGATTGGTAATACCTGGATCTCAAGTCAATCTTTGAAAACCATGTCGCTCATTTTAGCTGATTAAACAAATCATCAATTCTTGGCAACGGATACTTATTTTTTATTGTCACCTTGTTTAACTGCCGATAATCAACACACAACCTCATAGAACCATCCTTCTTTTTCACAAATAACACAGTAGCACCCCAAGGTGAAAAACTCGGTCTCATAAAGCCTTTATCAGTCAACTCTTGCAACTGCGACTTTTATTCTTTCAACTCTGCTGGTGCCATTCTATATGGAGCAATCGAAATCGGAGCTGTTCCCGGTATCAAATCAATATCAAATTCTACTTTCATCGATTGAGGCAAACCCGGCAATTCTTCTCGAAATACGTCCGCAAATTCACACACAACCGGCACTGATTCAACTTTATTTTCAACTTCTTTTGTATTAATTACATACGCCAAATAAGCTTCATAACCCTTTCTCAGATATTTTTGAGCCGACATTGAAGAAATCACACTAGGTAATGCCTCTGATTTATCTGATTCAACCCGCAAAATTTTACCACTTTCACACTTTAATTCTATAACCTTTTCTTTGCAGTTTATTTTAGCATCATGCAATGTCAACCAATCCATACCCAAAATAACATCAAATTCATCAAACGGCAACAACATCAAGTCGGCCGGAAAGTAATGACCCCGAATCATTAAAGGACATTTCTTACATACTTTATCAACAATCACACATTTGCCTAACGGATTCGACACTCTAATCATAAATTCTGTGTTCTCAACAGGTATATTCATACTAGACACCAATTTCATGCACACATATGAATGAGTAGAACCGGGATCAATCAAAGCAATAACATTAACATTATAGAGAGAAAATGCACCGGTAATCACATCAGGTGAGGAAGTATCTTCGCGCGCTTTAATAGCATAAGTCCTAGCTGGAGCCCTTCCTTCAGGTCTAATTGGTGCATCCCTGGCTACATTCTTACTACTTGCTTCGCTCCCAGCTTTTCTTGGATATCTTCCTCTCGAATCCGCCCCACTTGTTTTTGTATTTTGAAATTTTTCTTTTTCAGCTCTCTCTGGGCAGTCTCTAATAAAATAATCCGGAGAACCATATCGAAAACATTCATTTGCTCTGCACGGACCAAAATGATTCCTACCACGGCTGCACTTCGGGTTTAACAAATCTCAAATTCCCTACACTGGTTGCCAAGTAGTCGGGACTTAGGACCCACATTTTGCTTCTTATAATTCCCATATGATTGATTGCCCGGTGAAGTTTGGGAACGAGATTCATATTCCTTGATTTTCCAAAGTTCTTTGTGAAAATGAACCGCTCGTAGGTCTTTTCTTCCAATTTTTAGTCTCGGCCTCTACCTTTTCTTCTCTTTAAGTAGTTCTTCACCTTGCAAGCTCGATCAACCAATACTACCATTTCTTTTAATTCAAGAATTCCAACAAATACCTTGATATCTTCGTTAAGCCCGTCTTCAAATCGGCGGCACATCTTGGCCTCAGAGGAACATACTCTGGCATATTTACTTAATCGAACAAACTCTCTTTCATATTCTCAGAATCAGTCATATTACCTTGCTTCACTCAAGAAATTCTTTACGCTTCGATCAATAAATCTTTCACTAATATATTTCTTCCGAAACTCTTCTTGAAAGAATTCCCAAGTTATTCTCTCTTCGGTACCACCAAATCAAAGTCTTCCACCAATTATAAGCTGAATCCCTCAACAAAGATATAGCGCATTTCAAACATTCTTCAGTGTAGAAGATAATTCATCAAATACCCCGGATAGAATTTTCAAGCCAAAACTCGCTTTCTCGGCATCATCATCAATATTTGCTTTAAATTCTTTGGCCCCTTGCTTATGGATTCTATCAACTGGAGTTCTATGAAATTTCATCAGATCCATACCTTGAGGCGTCGAAGTACAGGTTGAGGAATTGGGGAGGTGGGGAGGTTGTACATTTGGGTTCGCATTTAACGAACTCAGTATACCATGCACTCATCATTTGGAGAAAGGCTTCCCGACCCCTTTCTCCTCCTCCACGACCAACAGTAGGAGGTGGATTTTTGATCGTGCTGCTCCTTCAGTGAGTGGCGCATTACTCTCTACTTCATCTCGCCACACTGGATCGGGATCCATTTACTATAAAAATCATTTAAAAAGGTCAAGTCGTCACACTATCACAATTTATACATATGGCATGTATAGCAAAATCCGTACATACAACACGTAGTCCGAGAATTGACTAAACCTGCTCTGATATCACTAAATGTAACGCCCCCACGCCCGAGACCGTCGCCGGAGTCGAGTATGAGGTGTTACTAAACTTAATTTAACATTTTTATAACTTTGAATTATTTATTTCTACATTCACAGCTTTCAAGCTACTTGCGTCACAGTAAAAAGAAAAATCATATCTCGAGTTACGAAACTCGAAATCAAGATCCGTAAGTTTTTCCTGAATCTAGACTCATATACCTATCTACTAATTTTTTTCTAGAATTTTTGGTTGGGCCAATTAGTACAGTTTATTAGTTAAAGTTACCCCTGTTTCAGGACTTGACTGAACTGACCTCTGTTTACTACGAACCATATTTCTCTCTGTAAAAAATTCATATGATTATAATATTTGTTTATCCTGAAACTAGACTCAATAAGGATTCTGAGGATATAAAATAAACCACTTAATTATATCTGTACAATTTATGGTGAATTTCTAAAGTTGGAACAGGGGATCCAGAAATCACTCTGACCCTGTTTCACTAAAATTCAAATATCTTCTAACATATAATTCCTTTACCTGTTTAGTTTGTTTCATGTGAAACTAGACATAATAAGAATCAATTTCATATTTAATCCATTACCAAATTCAATTTCTATGATTTTTAGTAAATTTTCAAACTCACATCAGTGTTGCTACAATATTCTGTTTATGGCAAATTTCATCCCTTTTTATGAGTTTTCATGATTAAAGTATCCTATTAACCTTCCATGACATCAAACATAATCTAAACTAACCATTTCCATAACTTATCATTATCAAGAATTTTCTCAACCATTCCATCACCATATCATAAGATCATTTACACAAAATAGGTATATTGCTATACATGCCATACTTAATTTTACAAACCATTTACCGAAAAGTTCTTGAGATAGTGTGATGAGCCTTCGACCTATCCCGACTCTCGAGCTGGCTTGTCCAAAACTACAATGAGTAAGAAGGAGGAGTAAGCATAAATGCTTAGTAAGTTCATATGCAAATAATAAGTAACATAACAAAAATCAAACCAATCAACATTAGCATATATCACCAAAATACATATCACATTTCTAATCATTTTTCATCATCTCATTACCTTATCGTGGTTGTATCAATACTCAATCCGAGGGTTAAATACATACCTGTCCAAAATATCCATTTCACATCACTTACCAATATGTCTCTTTACATCTCGAGTTTTCCTCCATTTGAGTAGAACTTTACCCGTTGAACACATCGGAATATAACTCGGATACATGGATAACTTGCACATAAGTGCCACATATGCAATCAAGCAATCATGTAACCCGCCCATAAGCGAACTCGGACTCAACTCAACGAGCTCGGATGCCTAGTTACATCTCACGAACTCGGACTCAACTCAACGAGTTCGGACATTCGCATCCATAAGTGAACTCGGACTCAACTCAACGAGTTCGGATGCTCAACCATCCTAGTGACATGTCACTTGTATCCTAATCTATTCCTAAGGTTCAAACGGGATTTTCTTCGAACACATATTCTTGCCGTCTTCCGTAGAATGCCGAAATCAATACTCGGTACTAATTATATTTAGCAAGTAGCACACATGATTTGCATTTTGTTTGAAAATAACCACAAAACATATATTTCATGATAAAAATCAGCATATCACATAATTGACATCAATGACTTAAAAATAACAATTATGTTGCATTATTTACACATGAACTTACCTTGGTACAAAAATACAAAGATTTTGCAATTTAGTCCACAATCTTTTCTTTTCCTCGATTGGGGTCGATTCCACGTCTTTCTTGATCTAAAATAACACATTTAGCTTATTTAATACTCACATTATCAAATTAATCCTTAATTCAAATTTTGGCAAAATTACAATTTTACCCCTAAACTTTTGCATATTTACACTTTTGCCCCTAGGCTCGGGATTAAACTTTATTCCTTATTCTTATGTTTTACAACATGCTGATCACTTTTACCTTCTATGGCAACATCAAATTCTCACTCTAACATGTACTTGTGACTATTAGGTATTTTTACCGATTAAGCCCTTTTACTCATTTTTGCTTAAAATCGAGTAGTACAAGTTGTCTAACATAATTTAAAACCTCATATTATATCATAAAACATAAAAATACACAAATTTCACCTATGGGTATTTTTCCAAATATAAACCCTAGGTTAAATTATTGCTAACATAAGCTTTATCGAGTTACCGGGATCTCAAAAACGTAAAAATTATTAAAAACGGGGCTTAGAATCACTTACTATGAAGCTTGAAAGTTGAAGAAACCCTAGCTATGGTGAGAGTGAAGTTTCAGCAGCAACTAAATGGGGAAGATGACCATTTTGTGTTATTTTTATTTCATTTAATATCCAAATGACCAAAATGCCCTTAATACCTTTCTTTGAAAATTTTCATGTACAAGCCCATTTTTGTCCAAAATTTTAGAAATTGGTCAAATTGATATTTAAGACCTCCTAATTAATATTTCAAAGCAATTTCATACTAAAAACTTCTAGAATGCAAGTTTTGCAACTTATTCGATTTAGTCCCTAACTTCAAATTAAGCATTTTATGCATAGAATTTCTTCACAAAATTTTCACACAATCATGCAATCATATCATAAACCTCAAAATAATTATAAAATAATTATTTCTATCTCGAATTTGTGGTCACGAAACCACTATTCTGATTAGGTCCTAATTCGGGATATTACAGCTGATCTACTAGAAGAGTGGTTTTCAATTTAGGAATTCTTAGAGCAAAATAAAGAGATACTAGTAGCCCCAGTCGATGAACCTGAATTGACTACCCTTTGCATGACATTAGTCCGAAATCAGGCACCACAGAGATTTGGCGGCATAGAAATTTTCTGGATGTTGAACCAAATATACATAGATAAGACCTATGATCATATAGTAAGACTTGGTGAAGCTGGACAACAGATGAGCATAGGCCTTGAGCTACAGGTATCACAAAATGTTTGGTTATCACAGGAGCCATGCAAGAAAGCTATCTGTAGACAAATGGACAGACTTAAATGGACGAATTTAAAAGTCTTCAGAGTTGGAATCTAATAGACTTAGTGAAAGATCCATTGGTAACCCCTTTGCCACCATCTGTGTTAATCATCACCTCAAGTACACCTAAAAAGATTTTTTTTGGAGTGATGAGATGAGCAAATACATAATAAGCTATAAGTATGAACCATACTTTTCAACTATCTTACGAAGCAAGCACACTAACTGGTTGCATCATTATGTGGCTTTTCAAATAGTCAATATTTATGACCTGAGGAAAGAATTGCCAATTGTTAAAGCAGGTCGAAAAGGTAAATTTAGCGAAAGAGATAATCACGAACGAATAGAATGGCATGATGGATGTTGGACTAATACAAATAGAAACAATTCACAAGGATCACCCCGGTGAATACTGATTGAGCTGATGGACGATTCAGGCAGAAAGACCTAACATCTTTCGATTGATTGATTATTACTAACTGTACTAACTGCATATTCTACTAACCAAGTTATTAATGTATTATATGTAAGTAAAAGACTAGTTTAACAGGTGTTTAAAACATGTCAAAGATCAGATATGTAAAAACAAGGTCAATGTTGTGACACAGACAATTTTGTGTCACAAAATCATGGGTAGTAACGAAGAAGTCCAAAAATCAACTTGACATTGCGACATCACTAACCTGCGGCACAAAAGATAGTTTATCATAATTTCAAAACTGTAGGGTACGTCACGACATGGAACATCAGTGTCGTGACATGAGTAGTCTACTAGGGATGTCACGACACGAAACCCTTCTGTTGCGACACAGAACCCCTATGTCGTGACATTGCTATAAATTTTTGTAGGGTCAACCTGACTTGATTGTGCAACTTGACAGAATAACCCTTATTATACCCGATTTTTAACCCTAAAAAAAACCTTTTTAAACATAAAAATACAACTCTAATACAATCTAACTTCATTCTAATATCAAAACCTCTTCAAAACCTTAAACCCCCTAAAACTTTTTTTCTATTCAAAAGTCCTAAATCCAATCCTTTATTCCAAATTCAAAGAAGCTAAATTGGAGGGAGTTGTCATCCACAATACCGAGAGAAAGCACAACTGAGTTCCACAAGAGTTGAGGTTTAAGTATTCTCAATCCTCTCTTACTATTATATTGAATATATTGATTATCTTGCTTATAAATATTAATAAGGATGCCTTCTAAAAAGAACAAGCGAGCTATGGTCCAAGAAACATTGAATGTTTCGGACTCATCACAATTTCATGAGACTAATATGGAAAAATTATTTTCTTGAGTTACAAAGGAGACCACCAATCCAGGAACGAGGGTTCGAACCCACAATGATTCACTGTAAAAAAAAATATGGACTTTAGTCTGTTACCATCAATGGGAGCAATTTTGTGTTACTCCTATGAATAATTCAAACATACCTATGGTCCAGGAATTTTACGTGTTAGTTAAGGATCAGTGATTAAGTAAGGCTATAATGCGGTAATAACTGACATTGAAGTACGAGGGGAAGACGTTCCAATCTCCCCTGGTGATATCTGTGAATTTTATAACTTTCCATTCTATGAGAAAGATTTTATTAATAATACAGACCTAAAGAAATTTAAAAATATTGACATGGAATATGTTATAAAATATTTAACACAAGGCAGGGGTAGTTGGAACTATAGGCCATACATTGAGCTTCCCATAAATTTTAATCAGGCTATTATGTTTCCTGTTGCTAAAATGTGGATGGAATTCATTGGCACTAGAATTGTACCCGCATTGAAAGTCTCTTATGTTAGTGCATTTCAAGAAGTTTTGTTACACAGTATTCTGCAACATAAATAGATTTGCTTAGGGTGCTAGATATTTCGAGAAATGAAATGGAGTGTACAAAGATAAAAAAAACTAGACTTTTCTTCCTTTATCTTGTAATGGCACTATACCAACAGACAGAAGTGCCAATGAGTGAAAATGAGCAATTTATGAAACTTATGAGGAATATCATCAGAGATACATTAGATACCAAATATGTTAGGCTTCAAAGGAAGAAGAAAATGGACGTACCAGCATCACCCAAATAGAAAGATCAATCAAAGGTTAGAAAGGGAGCTCTCGAAGACATAGATGCAAAATTTGATGGAATGATTAGACTGATGCAGGAAACATGACTAGTACTTTAAGAATTTACAAGGATGAAAGGGTTACGCACTCAGAATTATCCCCTAAAGATGTTCAGGCCAACTTCGACTCATCAGGATAAGGGGGATAATCTTAAGGAGAAAGGTGCTGCTCAAGAGTACCTTGGAACGGAGGACAAGTATGAAGCGACATTTTAGCTGCAATTTTCTACACCAAAAGGGCCTGTTATACAAAGCCCAACTCACTATGGGCCTTCAACGGGTGGGAGCTCCCACAAAACGTATGTCAAAGAAAAAGGAAAATCCCCTATGGAGTAGAGGCATTCTCATCCACTTGATGATTTCATGAAGGATTGAACATTTCTTTTATTTTGCTTTTAAAAGACTTGTATTAATTCTTGAATGATTTTAAACTTCACTTTGTAGGAGTAGGATAGAAGTAAATTTATTTAGTGTTTGTTTTGCATTTGGTTTTCTATGCTGGAACCCAACACGAAGGAGACAAACAATTTGAGCTTTACACAATCCAAGGAGGAAGCACCCACCATTACCAATTGCAGCAACCACAATCAATCAGGTAACTTCTATCCTTATCTTTTTATGGGCTACACATTGAGGACAATGTGTCAACCAAAGTGTGGGGGCTAACATAGGAAATTCATTTTAAAATTTTTCTCTTTGATTTTTTCTTGTCTTTTGGTGTGCTTGACCTTATAGAAATACAAGTGATTGGTTAAAAGCATGTACACAGGTTGCTTGTGTTTATGAATAAATTTTGCATAATGGTAGGTGATTTTAATTTTTTTAGCATTAGACTACTAAAGTTCTCTATGTTACACTGTAAATAGGCATAAAGCAATCAACTATACCAAATGATATAGAAAATAAAAGGAAACGAGCATGCTAGTATGAACGATAAATGGTTGAATTTGAGTTTGTTTGGTTGATTAATTTTGTGCATGTTGAGTTATTTAGGAATGACCTAAGGCATTGTTTGGAACACATCCCGAGCCACAAAGCCAACCTATTAATATTCACCTTTTTATCAATTTTTTAGCCTTTTGACACTTCTTGGTGAACCTCGTTCCAAACATCAAGCCTAGAAACATTAATTTGTATTTGTCATTTTTGCTTTGGTCTTGCACCACATGATTATACACGTCCAGCCATATGTATTGAGGGTTAAATAGATACATTAAGGAAAAGTTTGTAAAAACAGAGTGAAATAGGAAGGATTAGTGTGATATGGGAATAATAAGTTAGCCCGAAAGTCAAAAATAAAAAAGAAATCCAAAAAGAAAAAGTAATACGAGAAGAAAAAGTACTTGAAAAAAAAAAGCATTCATGAGTAAGATGAGCTGAAAAAGAAAAGTGACAAGGTCACAAAAGATAGATAAACTCATTCATTAGTGCACAAAAACTCGTAGGCTAGCCATAGTTACTATGTCATATTATGATTTCCTATACATGGAGAGACAAGGAAGGTGAGAGAAGGAGAAATAATACGGTGAGCGAGTAAGGGTCACTAATGGGGAAGAAAATGGATCAATACGACGTGCCAAACTATTTTCATGTTTGTAACCCTTTTGATGTTTACTATTTTTGAATTCCATACCTATCCTAAGCCTCAGAACGTTACAAGCTAAAAAGTCCTATGTAACCTAAATACTCTTATACATGAATAGACATCATACTAACATATGCATAAATGACTATTTGTATTCTACCCAGATAATCAAAGTACTTGTTTGATTTGTTGATGGATTCCTATAGGTAAGACCCTTAATACTTGTATATTGTGTAACATACTAAATCTAGATGTTTGAAATCAAAGGTGGTAAATCAATTGTTCATCTTGCTGAAATTGTTAGTAAGCACAAAATGCCTAAGTCATATGCTCTAACGTCAATACATGTATCATATTTGCTCAAGGGTCATCATCTTATTTGTCATTTTTTTTATGTTGGTTGAGGACAAGCAATGCCTTAACTATGGGGAGTTTTATATTTCGTAATTTGGTGTAGCAGGTAAAACTAGTTTTCACATTTAAAGAGCTTGAATACAAGCATTTTTGTTATGTTTTAGTTAAGTTTTCATAGTTTTATTTACATTCAATAAATTGTGTAAATTGAGTATTTTATTGCCTTAGGGGCCGAATGAGGCCTAAGGGTGAGCTAACGCACTTTATGAGTGTGCAGAAGACTATTAGAATTGCAGAAGCCTTCAAACTCTATGGATTCACAATTAATCTAAAAATAATTAGGCTCTTTCATTTGCTTTATCTTGTCAATTTAATTAGCATGTTTTCTATTTATATTGATTTCGTATTGTCTATGAAAGCCATGAGGAAATAATCCCTCTACAGGGGATTAGCAAGTGGAGGTATGATTTATTAACTATTTTATAGGGTTACTCAACGGATTAACTATTTTTTACAAGGACTAATTTGTAAAACTATTAAATTCTTAGATTTATTTTACTGATGAATTTGTGATGTTTCTGAAGTTTGATGATAGATTAACAAGTTTGATAGTTAAATAAGACTATTTTGTAAAGTGGTTTTGGTTGATTTTAATGTTTAAGGACTAAGTTGTTAAAATTGTGAAGTTACATGAAATTCTTGTAAAAAATTGATAAATATGGGTCGTATAAAGACTATATAAAATTTGGCCCGCATTGATTTGGCTAAATTGTGATAGATTTGAAAGTTTTAGGTTTAAGAACTAAATTGAATAAAAGATAAAAGTTTAGGGTAAAAGTGTGAAATGTTGATTAAGTGTCAAGTACTTTAATTTAAGTGTTTTAGGATATTGGATTTGGTTAATTGAATAAAATTATTATATTTACATTAAGAAATGAATCAGTCAGTTGATAATCGCGAGAAAAGAAAAGTTGCCGAGTGGTCGTAGCTGTTGTGTTTTGGTAAGTTTGTATTACGTTTATTATGTTTTTAATGTCTTAATTAATTATGTGTTTTGTTAGATGAACATAAATGATTATATGATCTATTGAATAGTTATGAAACGGAATCTCAAAAAAATAGGATAAGCCTAAATGAATGTAGTAAATAGCTAATATGCAAATGGCATATCATTATTGCATTCCAAGCACTAGTTTTCGGTGATTACAGTTTCAGGTAATTTATACTGGTGTTATAGTTCTAGGCACTCTGTGCCGGTGATTATAGTTTCAGGTACTATGTACTGGTGATGAATACCATGCCAATGGCTTGAGATACTGCATGTGTTGTAGATTTTCTTAAGCTTGTGTGAGCAACATCGTGTATCATTTAATGTCCCTTTTTTAGCTTGTGTGAGCAATACCCTTCCACATATCTGAAGTCAACTAACTATTGTTCTTCAGAAAAACAATTAACCAAATGGAAATTAAATGATTAATTATATTTTGTTGATTTTATCTTGGCATGTGATTCTTAACATTTTATGTATTGGTGATATGAACTGCTCAGGCTTAATCATTTATATAGTTGGAATGATATAACAAGACAAAGGAATGCTATTTTGATGTTATGTATGATTTGTAAATTAAATTAACAGGTATGTGATGTTATGTTTTATGAACGTGCTAAGCTTTACGTAAGCTTAATCTATTTGGTTTTCTTTCTTATATATTGTTAGACTCTTACTATTGATTGGCACATCATTGGAGAACACACTATTCGACAACACTTTATGTAGCTATCTGTTTATTTTGGCTTGGTTATAAGTGGCATGTAAATAAGGTTTTGGTATGATTATGCTATTGAAAACTTTATGATGACTTGTGTCATTTGGGATGTAAACTTGTATTTTGTGTTTTGGCATCTTGAAATGGTAGTTTATCATTTTATGTGTTTCTTGAAGATTTACTGTTGAAATGATCATTTTACTTTGGTAACTTATGAACTTTGGTTGAAGTATATTTGCATTTGAAAGTTGGCTATAAATGGTTGATTATGGCATATGTTATTTGAGACTTAATTGAAGATTGAATAAAGTTGACATGTTGATTATGTCTTGGTTTGGATAGTTGTTGTTTATGCTTGAATTGTGGTGCCATTGAGGGCATATTGGTTACACCCTTAGGATGTAATTATTTATGCTTATTTTAATTGTTGAATGTTATCATATGCTTCTTTGAGTTAAGTTTTAGGTTGTGTATTAATTGAACTCTTCAACTTATGATTTTTGACCATTTTTACGAAAGTATCGATGAAATGGACTAAGGTATCAATACCAAACCAAATGAACAATTTCAAATTTTATAGAATGCAAATTTGGCATCAGTAATATTTAAGTAGTATCGATATTTTGTTTATTTTTATTGATACTTTTAAAATAATATCGATACCATGAACTGGCAGAACGCCAAAATAGTATCGATAAATATTTTCATATAGATACTTTTTATAAAATATCGATACTCTTTTTCTTGGTATCAATATTTTTCTGTAGTTTTAAATTTTTATAATTTAGTCCATATTCAAGCTTGTATCTAATCTTTATGAAGTTTAAAGTTCGAAATAATCTTGTTTTTTTTCCAAGTAATTGATGTATGTGTAATGATGATTAGTTGATGTTTAAATTGAACAAGTTATTTTGGTTTGTTTCGTCACTTAGGTCCAGTGATCGGACTGAGTATGGGGTATTTCATTTGTTGGTATCAAAGGTACGATTTAGTCAATTTTAGGACAGAATGTAGCATATATTGCATGTAGAAATACGTCCTACTTTATAACCTGTGATAGTATGCTGACTCCTAATCAATTTGACTTGTTTTCTTATAGATTAAAATATGTCAATTGATTCCAATCGAGTAGAATTAGATAGGATACAGAGAAATATTCCAGGCACCGATCAAAGGGCTGCTTATAATGTGCTTGAGTTTCAACATCCTAGAGAAGAGGCTCACAACATTTTTTTTGGTATGATGAGCGATATGTTTAACGCATATATAAGAGCCAATCCCATGGCTCAACGACCTCCACCCCCTCGTCCTTAAAGTCCTATTCGACCAAATACCTGCATAATTTCTATTGATAAAGTCCAAAAGTGTCGAGTCAAAGAGTTTCACAGTAAGGTGGGTGACAATCCGGACTGGTTAAAGCACATGGAAAGAGTACTGATTGAAATGTTGTGTCCTCCAAAATATTGTTTAATATGTGTTGTGTCATTGTTAAAAATAGGAGGCTTTTTACTGCTGGTCAATATTAATTGCGGTTGTACCTAAAGAACGGGTTAACTGGGAATTCTTCAAAATTGAGTTTCGAAAGAAATACGTCAGCAAATGTTATCTTGATAAGAAGAAAAAGGAATTTCTCAAGTTGAAACAAGGAAATAGATCAGTTGCGGTGTACAAGTGTGAGCTTTTTAGCTCAGTAAATATGCTCATGAAATTGTATCTACTAAGGAAGAAATGTGTATTTGCTTTGAAGATGGCTTAAATGATGAGATCAAGTTGTTGGTTGGTGTGATGGAAATTAGAGAGTTTGTAGTTTTGTCTAGCCAAGCTCAGAAAATAGAAGAAGTTTACAACCATAAGCAGTAGGATGAAACAAAAGCTCATGACTTCAGTAAACATAACTCATCCAAAACATTTTTTGCTCCCCTTGTAACACCCTTCACCCGTATTCAACACCAAATAGGGTTACGGAGCATTACCGGACTTATAACACAAATAAACATACATTTCACATACATTTTTCAAATTCAATTAAACATCATTCAAAATCAATCACATTGTCCCTAATACGAGTCTATGAGGCCCTAAACATACTTTAGAAGTGGTTCGGGACTAAATTGATAGCTCAAGAAATTTTTGAAACACTTAGAAAATTTTTTGAAATACAAGGGACACACGCCCGTGTGGCCCGGCCGCACCCGTGTCACAGGCCGTGTGGACATTCAAAATGGAAGCACATGGTCGTGTTCCAGCTCGTGTCCTACCCAGTGTAACTCTCTGACTTGGGTCACACAACCAACACACATGCTTGTATTGCTAGGCCATGTGCCTTAAGATATGGCCACACACGCCCGTGTGCCACATGGCCAGGACACTCGCCCGTGTGTTGGGCCGTGTAGAGAATACTTACTTGATTTCAATTTCAACACCAAAGGACACACAGCTGTACAACCTAACCATGTGTCACACATGGATGAGACATATACCCGTGTCTCTGCCTGTGTGGACAAAAATAGACTATTTACCAAGCCAATTTGCCACCCAACTTTGCATACCATTTGGCATCAAAACATGGCATATATTGGCATTCATCTACTCTCAAACAAGCATAAATTATACCATTTCAAAGCCAAACAATACATATCACACCAATACCAGAATATGCCATTCAATTACATACCAAAACTCATAAACTCAAATCATCAATATGAACACTCCCAATTTTTTTTTATCATCAAGCCTAATCTCACAAGCATACCGAATTCAATTCTCAATCAATTAGTACCTATAGTTACTAAATATTAATAAGCATAACATAACCATATTTAAACACCTAACCAAAGCCATATACACATATATATACACAACCAAATCAACCAAATTAAGCCAACTCTCATGGTTATATACAAAACCAAAACATTAACATTTACAAGCCATTTCAAATGGCTAAATTCATTATAAATCCATAACCCAAAATGACCAAAGTTCCTATACATGCCATATACTCAAAATACTTAAGTTCAAAAGTACCAAAGTGATAATAGGATAATATGATGAAGTCTTCGACGGTCCCCGAATCCGAGCTAGCTTTGAATTCACTATAAAACATGCAAAATTAAACAATGTAAGCTATAAAGCTTAGTAAGTCCGTATGAAATAATAAGCAAATCTCACCATTTAATCATCATTTGAAACATGCATATAACATACTATAAAATATTTAATCATAATATTAACATGTATTCAAATCACCTATTTAACCATGAACTCATTTCTTCTATATGTTCGATACATATATCATTTCCATACATACTTGTATTGATACTTATCTATTTCTCACCATTTCATATCTTCAATATACCCGTTGAACCATTTACAATAATACAGGATACTCGAGAATCTCGCATCCTAAGTGCTAATATATATAGCCGAAGCTATCTCAATAAATCTTGCACCGATGTGCCAATACATAGCCGAAGCTATCTCAATATCATATCTCAATAATGCTCACTCTCGAGCTATCAACGGGTCTGCTCACACAAGCTGATGGTCATGATGTAGCTACATGGTGCTACTCACAGAAGCTGACGAGAATTCGTAACACATGCTAGATAACTCAGCCACTGGTAGGACGTACGGACCAACACCCCAAAACAATAATAACCCCTAATGACATGTCATTCGTATCCTAATCTATTCTTAAGGTTCAACTAGGATTTTCTCACTTGCCAATTCATCGTTGAACATGTTCGTAGAGTCATAATCACAATTTATACAATATCAAAGCATTTAAAACACAAGTATAACAAGGCTTATTACATACGAACTTACCTTGAATGTAAAAATGGTGAATTAAGTCGATTAATCCAAAACCATATTCTTTCCTCGATCTAAATCTGTATTTCACCTTTCTTGATCTAATTGAGCACAAATGCCTTGGCTGAATTTAAAGAAGAAAAATGGTTTCTTTTTGCCCTAGGTTTGGTTGAATAATGAAGAATAAAAGATGATGACTTTATTTTATTTGTTTCAATTATCATTATTTACTAAATTACAAAATTAACCTTATTAATTAATTACTTAAAACACTTAATACATATCCAAGAATGTCCAATAACTTTATAAATTGGCTAATTACCACATAAGGACCTTTACTTTGAATTTCTATAGCTATTAGACACCTTTAGCTAATGGAACTCAAGTTTTACACTTTACGCGATTTGGTCCTTTTTATCGAATTAAACACTCAAACAATAAAATTTCTTAACAAAAATTTCACACAAAAATATTATCATGCTATAGAAATTAAAATAATAATAAAATAATTATTTTTACTTCAGCTTTGTGGTCCTAAAACCACTATTTTGATTTGACTAAAAATGGGTTGTTACACCCCCACAGAAGAAAATGAAAGAATTGAGTAGCTGTTTTTCAGTTACATCACATTTTTTGGGTAGAAATCGGTTGAAACATAATAGTATGAGATCACTGACACCTTTAGTAGCTAGTGCAGGTAGCATCCGAAATGTAAATAGACCTGAATACGGTCATTGTAGCCGGAATCACTTTGGAGTTTGTAGGTTAAAGGACAAAACCTACTTTATTTTTGGATATTTCGATCATTTCAAGAAAGATTACTTAAATCGAATTGAGTTGAATAGAGATCTAAATGCAAAACCTGAGGTTATTGCTACTAGAGGTAGACGACCAGGGAATAGTGGTATTGTAGGAGTCTGTAGAAGTGTGACCAAAGACACAGCAGTTCGATCTGAAGCTTGAGCTCTTGCTAGAGCTTATGCAATTCATGCGTGTGAGGAGGCCTCAACTCCTGATGTTATTACTAGTACCTTTTCTATCTTTGATGTTACTATGTATACATTAATTGACCTTGGATCGACACATTCATATTGTCACATCCCAAAAATTGGGTTAGTAGAATTGGGTATTAGATTGTGGGCCCAAGAGAAAAATTAGGTTTAATACCATATAAATTAAATTAGGATAAAATAATTAATTATTTAATAATAGTAATAATAATAACTAAATTAAATAATTATGGTATTAATAATCGAGGCATTAGTAAAGTTTAATAGGGACTAATTTGGAATAGTGGTTAAAGTTAAGACTAGTAGTTAAAAAGGGAGCTATAAGAACAAGGAAAAAATAGGAGAGGACTTAAAGGGTAAATAGCCCAAATTTTTTTAAAGAAGTTGGTCGGTTATAAAAACCCACCCATCATTCATTTTGTTTTTATTTTGTTTCCCTCCAATTTTTTTTCATTTTAAAATTTTGTTAAATTTAGATTGGAAATTTTCTCTCAAAAATTTTATGCATCTATTATATTTTCTTGGCATCCAAACACCCTTTATTCCTTCAATTTTGCAAGAAAATCACTCTTTCTTCTCAAATTTCTCACCTAAACTTAGCTTGTTTTTGCACAATTGGTGAAAATTCGTGGAGGCTTTTGAACTAAAGGTAAATATATTTTTTCTTATGTATTAAATTTTTATTAAGTATTTTTATTTTGAATTTTCATAGATCTAGGCAAGAAAATTAAAGATCCATGGTTTTAAAGTTTTTTTAATCAAATTTTGATTCAATAATGGTGAAATCTGACATAATGAGTAAACCTACTATTTTTGATTGATTTCTAACATAATTTTAACTAAATAGAAGTTATTTGAATTCAATTTGATAGATCGGTATCCAATTTTAATGAATTTCGTGTTTTCTCCTTTTGTATGTTTATACAAGCTTAATTTTCTGAAAATTTTAAATTCATGAGATTAGATAAAACTATAAAGGTTTATATTCGTAAGAATATGTTAAATAAGATGTTTGGAAACTTAATTAAGGTTTAGGAACAAAAAGCAAGTAAGGAAACCTCATCTTTCGACAAAACAAGTTGATTTTTTATATGAGAAAAGAGGGCTTAGAGTTGTGATTTTACTATTTTTTATTTGAGTTTAAGGCTATTAATAATGTGTTGGTAATTTATTTAATGTGTATACGAAGTGTCGAACTTGTTGGGAGCTTCTACAAGAAAGGCGAAAGGGAAAGATAAGCTCGTTTGAGACTGTTGTGTGAAAGGCGTTAACTAGGTGAATGCATTTGTATGTTGTGTTTTAGCATGAAGCAAACCCCCTATAGATATGATAAGTGTGTGTGAATCATGAATTCGGTTGTTGCGTGTATGTGTCTGTGTGTAGATTGTTAACTTTGAGTTGTTGTATTAGTTAAGTTTATATAATATATATAGGTGCATGTGGGGCATGAAAAGCTTGTTGAAATTTAATGTGACAGGGGTTCTAAATTGGTATACATATATAATACATATTTATGTGTCTCGATAAATATATAATATATGTGTGGTCTTGTTGTATATATAATATATACATACATCTATGGTCCTATTATATAACATATATATCCCTCTATGGTTCTGTTATATATATATATTATATATATGCATCTAGAGATTTATTACAATACATATATAAATGTGTATGGGTCTTTTAATGTATGCTAAAGTTGATGTGACAAAGGTCACTAAATAGGTATGCATATATATGTAATATATATTCATATATGGTTTTGTAATGATTGCGAATGAATATAAAAAATATTATAATATGGACTTTTATAACATGTGAATTTTATTGATAATGCACATTTTTGCATGCATGAACTCGTAAGTGAATTATGAGTTTTACGATATTGTGAGTTTTGATTAGTGCAAAATTATATTAATGTGAAATGTTAGGTACGAGCTCAATCGTAATACGTGTAACGCCCTGAATTTTGGGCCTAGAAGTATTATGTCTTGAGCATGGGAACAGTTAGGAAGCCACACATAAATGTTTAGTTGTGCAAGAAAGTGGCACACAATTGTGTATCTGCTTCAGTGGTTAAGTGTACTAGGAAGAGTCTGAGAATTCTTGGGTTCAAGCCTTGGCTTGTGCAAAATTTTTGTTTTTAATGGAATAACCCCTATCTCTAGTCAGTAGGCTTATAAATAAATGTGGGTAAAACATGACAGAATGGGCCTGCTGGTTTGGTGGTTAAAAGGAGTGTTAATGAGCAGGAGGTTTAAAGTTCGAGTTTTAGTGCAAGCAGGGAATTTATTTTTACTGTTTGCCATGGGAGAGTTGTAGTTGATTGAAGCTCTGGGAATTTGGGTTGTTAAAGGAGTAGACAAGTGGGTATATTTTCTTTTCTTTCTATCGACTATTCTTTGATCCTTAGTGTCGAATATTGCTAGGTGTTCCCTGCTACATTTTTTTGTTTTTGTTACCCTACGGCAAACATTCCCTCCTCCTCCCATGTCGATTCTCTTTTTGTTCTACTGCTCCCCTCAACATCCCGTCTCTTTCTTTCCTATTTGCTGCTATTCTTTTCATTAGTGCTCTCTGCTGAATTGTTAGTTCTTTCGTCCCTTCTCTTTTAATTTTCCAATAGTTACTTTCATACTCCACGGTTTCGCACATTCAGTAAGTTTTGGTATTCGATTGGTTGTAACTGTGCTGGTGAATAATGGGTTAAGAGGGGTTTCGGCTGGATTGCAGGCACTAATCAAGGATCTAGTGATTGGTTTTGTATGGTCCAAGTGTTTACGATCTCTGTTGATTGACCGAAGCAAGAATTGGTTGGACCAGGATTGTTATAGCATTGATTTGTAGTTGGTTTGTCGAAGTGTGAGGGTAAGTGAGCTACAGAATGTCATTGGTGTTGTCAATTTCAGTGCCGCTTTTCGATCGTGATTAGTTCCGTCTAAACTCTAGTTTGACATTTCAGGGTGCTAGAGTGATTGTGGTGGAGTTAATATCAAAAACGTTTCAGGTGTGTAAACACAATCCCAATATTGGAAATCGATAAAAGCTGGAATAAGTGAACGACAATGCTACATAGGCGTGTGCTCGCTCGTGTGGTAGTCTGTGTGTCCAAACATGGGCGTATGATCGTCGAGGCCGGTCATGAGCGATTTCATGGGCTGAGGACATTTTGGGCCATATTAGGCTGAATTGAGCCATGTGGGCCCCACGGGCATGTGGGCCTTATACGGGTAAATCATACAGACGTGTGGGGAATATTAGGCTAGGCTGTGTATCTATACAGCCAAGGCCATTTCTGGGCTTCGTGGGCCCACGTGGGCACGCAATATAGGCTGTGAGCCCATTTTCACTGTTTGACTGTTGAGGTTGCACGAATCGTCGGTAAGATTACCTAGAACCCCTATTTGATAAAATGACTGTTTTACCCCTATGTGATGTATGACTATATTTTAGCATGCTATGTTAACTGCATTGAGTACATGCGTAATATTATGATATGACATGACATGTTGCATGATTTACTGTATGGGAATGGGTTTTATTATGCTTGGAGGAAGTGTACTGTACTGGCAGCTCTGCTACAAATATTGTTTAGTGCCGCAACAGGTACTACTTGGAGTGTAGGGAAGGGTGGGTTGATTATATCCCCACATGGAGTGTAGGATTGGACGGAGATGAAGTGTAGAGGCTGGTTGGGTAGGATTTCTGATTGCATATCTGTACTGTTATAGTCACTGAATTGGGCTCAAGCCCAAACTGATACTGATACTGTAATGGGCTAAGGCCCTAACTGAAACTGAACCGTTACTGAAATGAGCTTAGGCCCAGACTATGTTTGCTCACTGTATGAGTGACTGATTGTTTGATAAGGGATTACACACTGATTTTTCATAAACTCACCCTTCTATTTACCTACGCAGGTAATCCCTAGTCTTAGGAGGGTCGGTGCTGTGAGGGACTCAAAGGTGACCACACAACTGCACATGCTTCCGTATTTGATTTTTAAATTATAAGTAATTTATTTTGGGTACTTTTATTGTAATAAGGCCTCTTGGATTTTATTTTTAATTTGGGGATTTCTGTTTGCTTTGATTTATAACTGCTAGCAGTAGGAAAAGACATGGATTTTTCAAAAAGATAACTATTTTCAAAAATACCACGGATACTTAATCGGTTTTAAGGGCTTCCATAAGAAACAATGTTTTAAAAAAATTAAAGACGTTTTTATATGATTAACTTTCGACAAATGACTCACATTTGGAAAATATACGACATGTTTTAAAATCATCATTAAGAACACACAACAAGGGTAAATATGGAAAAAGGTTTTTCAACAATATCACTCTTTGCGAAAAACACTTTAAAGTAACATCGCCAGATTCGACCATAATGTCTAGGTCGGGTTTGGGGTGTTACAAAGCGAGCCAATTATATTGTGTAATAAAATGTGATTAAATAGATATGTTTGCACTGTGAACATGTGAAACCGCTAGATATCATTGGCATGTCATAAGATTCTGAGTACTTACCCTTTTATTATGTGTTAGGGCATTGTGTCTCAGAGATAGTGTTGGAAATATAAGGGAATATTGAGCATAACTCCATTTACCTTAGATAGCATGCTGTGTTTGGAGAGTGCGAGCATATGTGCTACATTTACATGGAGATAGCGTACGACACTATGAGTCATGAGGTGTGTTTTGGAGATCCATTTATCCAATGAGCATATAATTTTACTTTGTTTCATATTCATGAATTGCCAATATATCATTGTGTTGTGTATGAAAATTGTGTTAAAGTATGTTTAAATCCTAACATGTCTGGTGTGTCTACTTCTATTGTATGCATGTGTACTCACTGAGCTTTACCAAGCTCACACTTCTTACTTTACCATGCAGATAAATAGCTTGCGGGCTAGCGAGAAGGGTGGTAAATCGGTGATCCATCGCAAGGCATTTTTTTAGAGTGTGTCTATTGAGCTTTTAAACTCTGAAGTGAAGGAAATGTAGGTCATTCCAATGGTTTAGTACTAAAATTAGTCTTAGACTTTTTAAATAAATCTTCAACGAGTTGTAAACGAACATTACAGACTGTTTGTTTTTTTTAACGTTATAATTGTTTGCTTGATTACTTATTTGGATGGTTTTATTACTTGTTTAATTTGATGATAGTTAAATGAACTACCAAAATTTTGCAACTAAGGGAGATCGCTGAGCATTCAGGTATGCCCTATATCTTCTAATTGTGTGAATGAAAAGATTAATTTAGAAAAGCATGCAATTAAGTCTAATTTCTTATATGAAATCTTATGCATTTGTGTTGTGTGAATAGTTGTTGTGGTTTGTAAAGTTTTAAATGGAGAGTCACCTCAGTGGCTAATGTGACATTTGAAATTTGGGTCGAATTGTCTTGGCCAGGTTTGGGCGTCACATTTAGTGGTATCAAAGCCAGGTTTACATAAACACAGGTGAAGCCATAGTTTTCGACAAATTATCATTTTTGAAAATATAAACACATTGATTTTAAAATTAAAAAAATGGAAATGTTTAAAACTTTTTGACAAAAATAACCTTTTATGAAAATTAGTTGTAAATGGGGTAGGAATGGGAACACATAGCCTTCCTTAAAAATGTTTTCTTGAAAAATTTCATTGGGTCACTTGTCACATGTCACTTTCCTGTTTTATTTAAATTTATGTAAATAGTAGATAGAATGCCTCCTAGACGCAGACATCTAGCTGCTAATGCACCTGTGGAATCACCCTGGTGTAACACTCATATCCCGTCTCTATTGTCGGATTAAGGATTAGAGTGTTACAGAACTAAACAGAACAATTTATGTTGAGTCAAAACAAAAATTGAATTAATTTATAAACATATATCAATTCACAAAATAAATATTCATATAAGCCATAATTCAAGTTTACATGGCCCTAAAATTAGTTTGAAACTAATCAGGGATCAAAATGAATCAAAGAAAAATTTTAGGAAAAACTTGAAAATTTAGAGAAAAAATGGGTCACACGGCCGTGCAACACAGCTCAGACCGTGTGAGCATTCAAAGTAGGGACATACGGCCATGTCCCAGCCCGTGTCATATACCGTGTAACTCACCAACTTGAGACACACGACCATGACTCAGCCCGGCCCTCAGACCATGTGTAACCCAACACTAAAACTAACAAAGCACACACAGTCGTGTGACAGCCTGTGTCCTAGGCCATGTGCTTCCAAATTAAACCCCTTAAACAAGCTAAAACTTACACATCAATACACATAATTTCCACAAACATTCATAAGACCAAAACTCATTCCAAACTTACTCATAATATACCAAATCAATCATCCTATATGTTCTATCCAATGTACCAAAAATAGGTAACACAATTACAATCAATTTTGAACCTATTCAATAATATAATGTCCATCATTTAGCATACCTTATACATACCAAAAGGCCATATCACAAACTCAAACAACCTTCTTCTTTCTACCTATATGAGAGTATGCATAGCTACTATCCTCTCATATAAATACACATCATTTACAAGCCTTCATCAAAAAGACATAAACCAAAATGAACTTAACACCATTCAAAAACAAACCAACCACCAAAAAAACACTTAAAACCTTATTACATTCAAATCATACCCAAATAACACACAACACTATACATGCCACTTATAACCAATTCAATAAATTCAAAAGCTACCAAAGTGGATTGATGGATAATGTGATTGTGCTCCGACAAAGATTCTAATTGCTCATGCTTTCCAATAATCTACAAAACAAAGAAAACAACTATATAAGCAACTAATGCTTAGTAAGCTCATATAAAAGAACTTAAACTTACCAATTGCATCGAATTAAACAACCATGAGAAAACTCATTTAATCATACGCCAAATTGCCTTTTCCTATGCATCATACTTCACAAGGTTAATAGGTGAAGCAATACACATATAAATCTAGCCCAAACAAGGCATCTAATATATCAAACATTTCAATATCACCATTAATCTATTATATGACTACAATGTATCTTTGTCTTCTTTTAACTAAGCTTATCATAAATTCCATATTCTTACGCCAAATCATATATCATTTAATATAGTCATATATTCTGTAAAGCTTTAATTATACGTTCATACCATGAAAAGAATTACACTATATAAATCATTCGTCCAAATAACTCAAATGTTACCTCTTCAATCCAAATACATCAAAACAACCTTCATTTCAAAGGACTTTTTTCATGCCATAAATCATATATTCTCAAAGTAACAATCCATATATGTAACTAATAAACTCATTATAATACTCACTTACCATTACTATAATTATGCCATAATATATAAGCACATAAATAATTTTCAATTCAATTCTTTCCATAGGTTGATGAAATAGTAATTTTATCTCGAGTACTCGAGTAACCACACCAATTCCATGTAACAATCTATATCATTTAGTCTAAATCATTAGTACTTGGTTCACATACTCGGTCATCACTCCATTTTTAGGGGCATCATAGATGCAGAACAGGGGCACATACATGCAATCAGGGCACCAAAGTGCGAACAGGAGCACAGACATGCAAATAGGGACATCGAAGTGAATGAGGGGCACCGAAGTGCGAACAAAGGCACAGTCGTGCAAACAGGGGTACTTCTTCATTTTCGTATACAATAGAACTCGTTACATTCATAGATAATTTATTTCAAATCCAAGAATTACTACTAATGATCTCTTCTTAATTTCATATATATATGTATAATACTTGCAATTCTCATTGTTATATAAATAATAAAAAATATCGCACATATATATATACAGTCCCATTAACTAGAAACAACATTATAAGACTCGAATGAATTATATTCAATAATCGAATTACCATGACCTTTAATTAAAGTAACATTTTAATAGACAATCTATAATTCAAAATCACTAAATATATTATTATGAACTCCCATATCATTTAATTTGATTAATTCCTCTATTTGAACCATACTAATAATACTTTATCATATCTTTGTCAATTAATTTTTAACATAACATAAATAACTATTTACATTCATACAAAATGGAAAAGATAATAATTTCATCCTCAAACAAACTTACCTCGAAAAAACAGTAGCAAAAATGAAGTCGACGACTAATCTGACACCGTAGCTTTTCCTCGGTTAAGATCCATTTTTTTCATTTCTTGATCTAATAAAAATTTTCATTCAACTAATAGTTCAATTAACTTAATATCATTACTTCTATCTTGTAACCCACTTTATTGTGAAATTACAAAATTACCCCTAATATTTAAACTTTTGTGCAATTTAGTCCCTAACCTCGTAACTTAAAATTTTACCATTTTAAAAGAGAACCCATGGTAGCCAATTTTCTCAGGGGTCAAAAATAGCCCACATTTTTCACCAATTTACACTATTTCCCTTGAATTTTACTATTTGAACAATTTAATCCCTAACATTCAAAATCACTAAAAATCACTTAACAAAATACTTATATCTAGATACTAACTTTAATAATTCATCAACTAAATTCACAAACACATCAAACTCACTCATGGAAAGTCCTTAAACTTTTAACAATTTTACAAATTGACCCCCGGGATAGCTAGATTAAGCTAATATGATGTCAAAAACATAAAAATTACTATTGCATTCCATGCAATGAGGAATGGCCTTGATCAAAGCTTAGTGTTCTCCTTCTATGGTAGAATCGATTTAGAAGAAAAAAATGATAAAGATGCTCATGTTTCTTTTCTTTTCTTTCATTAATTAACATATATTATTTTTATTTACTTATATTTTTAACATATAATAATACATATCCTTACCACCAACTAGCCATTAAGTTAAATTAAGGTTTAATTACCTTATTAGACCCTAAATTTTAGGTAATATAATAAATTAACACATATAACACCATAGCATTTAACTTTTTCACCTTTTATAATTTAGTCATTTTATTTACTTAACTATCTAAACATTAAAATTTCTTAAGAAAATTTTAATATGATCTTAACAGCACTTCATAAGTATTTAATAAAATATCTACGGGCTCGATTTTTTGAAATGAGGACCTGATAACTCATTTTTTAAAACCACTTGATTTTAGGGACACACCACTTGAACTTAAGTATTCATTCAAATAACATAAATTACCATATCAAAATTTAATATAATACTATATTTGACTCCAAAATATTAAATAATAATATTTACAAACTCAGCCGTCAGATTCGTGGTCCTGAAACCAGCATTTCTGACACCATTAAAAATGAGCTATTACATCTAGAACTAGTTTCGAGTAGAGGTGTGCATGGGCCAAGTCGGTCCGGGCTCAACTAAAAATTTAGGCCCGTTTGCTAGGCCCGGGCTCGGCTCGGCCCGCCCATATTAATTTTTATATAATTTTAAAATATATAATACATCAAAATAAATATTTCCCAAAAAATTAAAATTAAAATTTAAAAAATATGTATACTTAAATAACACAAAGATAAATGCAATTTAATAAGCAAATGCCTCTAAAATAATAAAATATCTTTAAAATAATAACAAAATTGACAATAAAATAAGTTTTATACGATATCCAAATAATAACAACTAAAAAGTAGCAACATAATAGTAAAATGATAGCAAAAAAGAGAGAAAACAATAAGAAAATAATATTAAAATATAAAAAAATAGATTTTTTGTCCTTTAGTAAATTCGGGCCAGGCCGGGCTCGAGCCAAAAATGCCTTACCCAAGGCCTAGCCTATTTTTAAGACGGGCCTTATTTTTTGTCCAAGCCCATTTTTGAGGCCAATATTTTTGCCTAAATCCTCCCACATTTTGGGCAGGCCTTCCAGCCGAGTCGGGTGGCCCGACCCATGAACAGGTCTAGTTTCGAGCCCCTAGTTTCAAGCGATGATTAGGGCATTTCAAAGAATATTCAGTGAGAACTCTGCCCTAGCTACTAGAGGGTTGCCACACGAACGACTCCAAGCTTTGGGTGGTAAAGAATTCCAGGGACCTAAAGGAGTTGATCCGACCATTGGTGAATGTTGGTTGGAGAGTGTTGAAAAGATTTTTGAGTAGATGGGATGCTTAAATGAGGAGAAGTTGCGCTATACCATATCCTTACTAAACGATAAAGCTCATCAATGGTGGAATATAGTAAAAAGAGCTAAATGCATCTTTATGCATACACGAACCCGTAAGTGAAATATGAGTTTTATATATAACGAGCTTTGATTATTGCAAAATTATATTATTGTAAAATGCTAGGTGCGAGCTCAACCGTAATGTGAGCCAATTATATTGTGTAATAAAATGTGATTAAATAGATATATTGGCAATGTGAACACTTGAAACTATTTGATATCATTGGTATGCCATAGGATTGTGAGTACTCACCATTTTTATTATGTGTTAAGGCATAGTGGCCCGGAGATAGTGTTGGAGAGATAAGGGAATGTTGAGCATAGTTTCATTCACTGTAGAGTGCAAGCATAGATGCAACACTTTGATAGAGATAGTTTACAACTTTATGAGTTAAGAGGTTTGTTTTAGAGATCCATTTATCAAATCAATGATAACTCTTGAAAAGAGTTATACTTCATGCCTTTAGACTGGGTCAATTGTCTGTACTTAAGTAAATTTGGTTGCATTTTAGGACATTCCATTCGTAATTTTTATTACATTACATTCAGAAAATTGGATTCTACTTAGATGTTATTATATGTTACTTTTACTTATTTGTAGGAAGGATTTGTTTGGTAGTAATTGGTAGGTGCATGATGCGAAGAAAGAAAGGAATGAAGGTTTGTCGTGGCAAAGGGTTGGACAGTTTGCCAACACGAATGCCATGGCAATTCCAAGAAGACCAAGTCAACACTCAACGCATAACAGTTTTAGCCCAACTCTACTTGTACCAAAAATTCTATCTAAAAAAGAGGAAAAAGATGTAAAGTTTGAATGGTCCGTTAACAAAATTGCTTCGGAAAGATGTAAAGTTTGAATGGTCCGTTAACGAAATTGCTTCGGAAAGATGTAAAGTTTGAATGGTCCAAAAAGTGTCAGAAAAGCTTTGATTAGTTGAAAGCTCTATTAACTAAAGCTCTAGTGTTAGTACAACCCGAATTGAGTAAAGAATAGTGATCTACAGTGATGCTTCATTGAACGGTCTGGGATGTGTTTTGATGCAAGAAGGCAAAGTCATTGCTTATGCTTCGAGACAATTAAAACGACACAAAAAGAACTATCCGACGCATGATCTAGAGTTGGTAGCTATTGTGCTTGCTTTGAAAATTTGGCGCCACTATCTGTTCGGTGAGAAATGTCAGGTTTATTCCACTCACAAAAGTATGAAATATCTGATGACTCAGAAAGATTTGAATCTGCGACAGAGAAGATGGCTAGAGTTACTGAAAGACTATGAGCTTGTTATTGATTATCATCCGGAAAAGGCTAATGTTGTTGCTGATGCTTTAAGTCGAAAGTCATTGTTTGCTTTACATGCGATGAATACTCATTTAGTTTTCTCTGATGATGGTTTAGTTGTAGTTGAATTGAAAGCGAGACCATTGTTCTTACAACTGATTATTGATACTCAAAAAGTTGATAATGAGATAATAGCAAAACGAGCTTAGTGTGATTTAGATTTTGATTCGGAACTCAGAGTTGATAAAGATGATTGTCTGAGATTTTGAGATCGGATTTGTGTTTTGAGAAATCCAAAGTTGATTCAGATGATTTTGAACGAAGCTCACAACATTCATTTATCTGCTCATCCGGGTAGTACGAAAATGTATAATGATTTGAAACAGCATTATTGGTGGTCTGGAATAAAAAAAGATATCTCCGACTTTTTTTCAAAATGTTTGATCTGTCAGCAAGTTAAAGCTGAACATCAAGTACCATCTAGTTTGTTACAACCGATTATCATTCTGAAATGGAAATGGGATAGAGTGACGATGGATTTTGTTTTGGGTTTGCCCCTATCTCCTCGAAAGAAAGATGTTATCTCAGTTGTGGTTGACCGATTGATGAAATCAACTCATTTTATTCCGGTACGATCTGGTTACTTTCTCGATAAGTTAGTTGATTTATACATTTTTTATATTGTGAGATTGCACGCTGTGCCATTATCTATTGTGTCAGACAGAGATCTGAGTTTCACATCACGATTTTGGAAGAAATTGCAGAATACTTTAGGTACGAAATTGCACTTCAATACTGTTTTTCACCTGCAAACGGATGGTCAATCCGAGCAGATTATTTAGATTCTTGAGGATATGTTGAGATGTTGCATTCTTGAGTTTGAAGGTACATGGGAATATTATTTTCCTTTGATTGAATTCGCTTATAATAACAGTTTTTAATCAAGCATTAAAATGGTACCGTATGAAGCCTTGTATGGTCGTAAATGTCGTACACCTCTGTATTGGACTGAGCTCAATGAGAATAAGATTCACAGGTTTGATTTGATTAAAGAAATTGAACAGAAAATAAAAGTGATCCGAGATAGTTTGAAAGTAGCCTCCAACCGTCAGAAATCTTATGCAGATTTGAAACGAAAAGATATTGAATTTGAGATCTGTGACAAAGTGTTTCTGAAAGTATCTCTATAGAAGAAAGTACTTTGGTTTGGCAGAAAAGGCAAATTGAGTTCGAAGTTTATCGGGCCGTATGAGATTATCGAGCGTATCGGGCCAGTTGCTTATAGACTGTTGTTGCCACCTAAGCTAGAAAATATTCATAATGTATTCCATGTATCGATGCTTTGACGGCATAGATCTAATCCATTACATGTGATTTCTCCATTTGAGATTGAGATTCAATCTGATATGACCAACGAAGAAGAACCGATCTGTATCTTAGCTCGTGAGATTAAAGAATTAAGAAATAAGAAAATTTTGTTAGTAAAAGTAATGTGGCATTGACACGGTGTTGAAGAGGCTACGTGGGATTCTGAAGATGTTATGAGATAGCAATTTCTGAATCTGTTTGATGGTAAGATTTTCGGGGATGAAAATTCCTAAGGGGGGAGAGTTGTAACAGTCCAGTTTAGACCCTAGTCAAAATAGTGGTTTTTGGACCACAAATTCGAGTCAAAAACATATTTTAATATTAATTTTCATGCTTATAATATGTGAATTGACATGTGTGAAAGTTTTGTATGAAAACTTGATCGTTTGTGTGCTTAATTTTGAAAATGACCTAATCGCATAAAATGTAAAAGTGGCCCTCTATTTGTTAAAGTGCCTAATTGCTATGTCTCTTTAATTATGAGGTCCTTATGTGGTTATTTGACCATGGAATGTATTGAATGACATTAATGGACATTAGTTGGTGGAATTTTAAATGTATATTATAAGGTTATAATAGTAAATTGTGTATTAATGTTTATTAATTAAACAAAACATAATAGTGGCTTCATTTATTTATCATTTGGCCGAATATATCAAAGGAAAAAGAAAGAAAACTCAAGCTGAGGGTTTGGCTAAGAGATTTGGTGATTTAGGTATGTATTTTGTTCGGTTTTTGATAATTTCTACGTTTTTGTAATCGTTGCTTAGTAATCTATCACGCCCGTGACCTAATTTCTAATTTTTTCGATGATTTTGAGTTATGCCATTGTTGATAATGTGAGCTTTATGAAGTTTGATGGTAGTAAATGAAAGATATGTGTTAGATTACTAAGTTTTGTCTTTGAATTTTTGATGAATTTGAGTAATTTGGACTAAATTGTAAAAAGGAAATTTTGAGAGACTAAAATGTGAAATAAATGAAATATATGGGCTTATATGAATACTATGAAAATTCAGCTTAACATGGGTATATAGAAATTTTGTGTGTTTTGTGATTTTGTGAATTAAGGACTAAAGTGTCAAAATATGAAAATGTGAGGGCTAATTTGTAAAATGCCCTAAATGATTTGGTGAATAAAAGGGTTAAATTTTAATGTGTTTAGATCAAGAACCAAAGAAAACAGAATTAGATCGAGGGGAAACGAAAGTCGTTGAATAGTTGCTCGTTTTCGTTCAAATCCGTATGAGGTAGGTCAATATACAAATAATTGTGTTTTGAATTGAATTATTATTGTTAATATGATATTGAAAATTGATGAATGATTATATGAGTTGAGCATGAGATATTCGAGAAAGTATTGACAAAGTTTCAACGTCTGAAAAAACCCATACGAACCATAGGAATAGTTAGGATACATATGTCATGACATAGGATCCGATATGTGTTTTCGTGTAAGACCATGTTTGGGAAATTGGCATCGATTTATGATTTACATGTAAGACCATGTCTGGGACATTGGCATCGTATTTGATTTTGTGTAAGACCCTGTCTGGGATAGTGGCATCGATATTTGATTACATGTAAGACCACGTCTGGGACATCGACATTGTACGAGCTTTTCAAGCTATCCGCTTATCCTTATGATTTCAAACAGTTCAACAGGCATTCCAAGAAATGAATGATTATATGAAATGTGTATCCGGTTCAGGTACTTTTGAAATTGTATATCTTATTTGATGTTGAAAGGTAAGTATATGTATCTTTATGATTAAGTGATTATATGTGACAAAAGTATGAGAAAATATGCATTATGTGCAAACGAATGGGGAATATGTGAATTGTATTTGAGTTATGTGGTTTGTGATAGCATTTGGCTAAGGAGTATATGTATGCTTATATGTTTATATTGTTAAATTTTTGTGTATATGACTTACTACGCTTTTGAAAGCTTACTTTGTGTGTCTTTCAACTGTTTTATAGATATCGAGGCTACTGAAAGCTCGGGAATCATCGAGGATTATCACCACACTATCGAACTATATTTTGGTACCTTTTGAAAGTGTAGTTATTGAAGTATGGCATGTATAGGCTAGAAGTATGTGAATATATTTTGTAATGTGTATATCATGCCATGTGATATGGCTAGATTATGGTTAAACTTATGGTTTAAATTTGGTATATGATATATGATGCAATGTTGCTATTATGATGTGTTTTTGGTTGGCCAAAAGAAATTGTCAATTTGGTAAGTTTTTGGTATATGTTTGATTTTGGATTTGGTAAGAATTTGGCATGAGAATGAATGAGGTAAATTGATGTTACAAATCATATGTTTTGTTATGTCTTTGGCTTATGAATGTTATGTTTTGATTTGTGAATTATGAATGAAATAGGTTGATGAATATATGATATGAATGATGTATGATTTGGGTTTGAAATTGGTTGAAAATATGATGTTTTAGATGCCTATTTGATGCTCAAGGGCCATGAAATAGTTTCGAACACGGGCTAGACACACGGGCATGTGACTGGCCATGTGACCAAGTCAGTAGCCTCCCTAATTTTCACACGGCCTAGCGCACGGGCGTGTCTTGTGGCCGTGTGGACAAGTCAGTATGTATGCCCTGTTTAGGCACACGGCCTATTCACACGAGCATGTGACCTGTACAACTTTGAAAAATGTTTAAGTTTTGAAAATTTTTGTATGAGCTCGGTTTAGTCCTGACCCCTATCTAATGCATGCTTAAGGTCTCGATGACCTATATAAGAGACTCTATGGTAATGTTTGACTATGATTGTGGATGACGTATATGAATTGTTCGTAAAATGTTCCGATTTGTCTAGTAATGCCTTTAACCCTAGTCCAGCAATGGATATGGGTTAAGGGTGTTACAAAGATGAAGGCAGTCCCTCTCAGCCACCACAGAACACTATGTCGCTGGAGTGTGAACTAGACACGCGAAATTAGTCTTCTCATCGTTCTTCTGTTACTTCTTAAGTATTTCTTCGTGAATTGATTTGATGAAAATAATGTAACACCCCAAACCCGACCTAGACGTTATGGTCGAATCTGGCATGTCACATCAAATCGTTTTTCAAAGTTGATCTTTTCGGTAAAAATCCATTACTGAATCTAACCCATTTATTATTATTTAATTAAAATTCTCGTCAAAACATGTACCACTACGATTGCCTTTGGTATGTTACTTCAGTTAAAACGCGGAAGCATTTTGAAAACCTTGCTGTTGGAAACTCGTGTTCCTTAAAAAATCATGCTATTCTGAAAGCTCGCGTTTTCCTAGATTAGCAGTTTAATATGAGAAACCTCAATCCAAATTAAAATTTAAAACCCACCAACGGCCTTATTACATAAATTAAAACCCAAAACGAAAATCTATTAGCAATTTAAGGAAACATGAACAGTAGTGTGGCCATCCCCGAGTCCCTCGCAGCTCCAAACCATCTAAGCTTAGGGATTACCTGCACAGTTAGAAACAAAATAAGTTTATTTTAAAACTCGATTGTGTAATCCCAATAACAAACATACTGATAACAAACAAGATATCGACAGGTGGGCCAAAGCCCTATTCGATATGATAAGATGCGGGCCTTAGCCCTATCTGAGAGCAATGTGGGCCCAAGCCCAATACAATATCAGTATAAATGCGTAATGCAACACACCCCATACCAGCCAGCACACCACCCGTACCAACCAACACACCTATGGGGATATCAATCGACCCACCCTACTAGCACACTAATATCGCAGCAAAGCTGCCAGTAATAATAATAAAACACACACAAGAATGTGATAAGCATGGTAAACCACTAGTAATAATCATCATGACATAGTCACCAGTACAGTACTTCCTCCAAATCATATACCCATCCCCATGCAGTATGTCATGTCATAATTATTAAGTTTATGCAGCATGCTGTAATCACAACCAGTTTCATAATATCAACACACATCAGTTAACCTATTGCTAGGACCTAATAATCATTTTGCCAACCAGGTGTAAAATCGTAAATTTTTACCCCTCACAGGTATTTCGGCCATTTAACCATTATAGAGTCTTGATACCCTTAACGACCTCTTGGAGGGTCTACGGTCATTACGAATAACTCAAATAATCCGTATGGCCCAAACAGTGCCAATGGGCTCGAGGCCCATTCCTCGACCCAAGTGGGTCCACACGCTCGTGTGGCCCATCTAGTCCCTTTTTGGTCGTGACTAAGTGATTTCACAACCCAAACCACAGTCTGGTACTTACAACACAAATTTGTCCGTGTGGGCCTACGAGCCCATCGGCCCACACGGCTCATTTCGGCCCTACGAGGCCCAAAAGTAGTGCAAGCCCACGAGTTTGTTGTGGTGACCCCTTCGGTTGTCACCTATAGTGTATGGCTCAGTTTACCCACGAGCATTCGCTTACTCGAGGAACCTCTCATGCTGTAGTTTCAGCTTTTGATCGATACTGATAAGGGTGCGGTTACACACCTGTCAACGAAGCCGCCCAAGTTTCTCAACTATCCAACCTTGTCTCAAGAAATGCGATCTACAACCCTTAGACCACTGATTGAAAACAATCGAACAACTCCTGCCGATCTACTTCATTAACAGCAGATTTTATTAGCAATAATTATAAAATTCAAGGCTTGATACCTATAGTCCAAATAAATCCCAAACTAAAGTTAGAAAGATTTGATATCCGACCGCAACTAACAACTTAGTCTTCTTACCCCAGTGACTAGATCGAACGCCAAAAAGGAACTTGCACACCTTGAGCGCTGAAGGCTCCCCCCATCTCTTCGAGAGTTAGAATCCAGAGATCCCAATCATACAAAAGGAGTAGAGAATTAGCATCCCTAACAGAACATTCCACTTGAGAAGGAAACGAAAGAATAATAGGCACAAGAAAGAACACTTACCCCAAGACCAAACGATAGGCAGAAAAGATGCTGGCACAATGGATGCTTGTCGGAACTTGATGCTTAAAAGAAGCGAGTGCACAGGAACAAGAGGCACAATAATCGGCCAAAGAAGGGAAACAAGAAGAAAAAGTAGATGAATAGAGAAGAGAGCAAGAGTGGTTCGGCTAAAGGAAACCGAAAAGAGAAAATGATGAGAGGGAGAAGATCAAGTCGACTACTGGTAAAGGAGTATGAGAAAAGAATTGAGGGAGATGAGAGAATCAGCTAATGCAGAACAACAAGAGAAGTAGCGCTTCCACCAAATAGAATAAAACCGAAAAAGTAAATGCTTGCTTGACTAACAAAAAAAGATAACCACCGAGAGAATAGAAGAAGAAAGAAAATACGCAAAAGCAAGAATCCCGAGACTGTAGAGTACCGAAATTGAGTATAGGAGAATTCGGCCACTACCACACTACACAAAAACGTCCCAACCTTCCCCAAACTGAAACCAAGGGAACCTTAGTGTTCCATTCGGCCACAACCTCCAACCAACACCACATCCCTTGATCTTCTCCCCAATTCTCTCCCCATATCCCTCCACCATCACACCAACCTCTCATTCAAATTCAAACCAAATCCCCTTTTTACCAAGTCTCCAACCACTTCTGCAGAGTTTCTGTCAAACTCCACCTCTTGCGCCATCAAAACATAAAATAATGCCCCCTTGTGTTACCTGGGATTCGAACCCATGCCCACTCAATTTCTCTACACGCTTCTTGCCACTAAGCCATAAGGCTTATTCTGTGCCACCAATCAACCATGAATATTTATAAAGCGTAAGTGCTAGCGTTCAGGTTCTTTTAAGAGCAAAAACAAAAATGTTGCAAAAGCTGAAACTTAAACCCAGGACTACTCAGACACCCCCAAACACACTTAAATCAACTAACCATTCAAGCAAACATGGAATATATGCCAAAACAAGCAAAATTATAGACCCCATATTTTTGGGGCATTACAATTCTACCCCCTAAAAGAAATTTTGACCTCGAAATTTACCTGGTCAAAATAAATGAGGGTATTGATGCCGCATCGACTCTTCTGGTTCCCAAATGGCCTCTCCCGTGCCGTGATTGTGCCATAGTACTTTGACTAGAGGAACAGACTTCTTCCTCAATACTTTAACATCACGCTTGAATATCTGCACTAGTTCTTCCTCGATGGTTAGATCAGGCCTAACTTTAATTTCCTCAATAGGTATGACGTGCAAGGGATCAGAACGATATCGCCTAAGAATTGAAACATGGAAAACGTCGTGAATTTTCTCCAGCTCTGGGGGCAACTCAAGTTGATACGCAACCGGTCCTGCTCACTTAAGTATCCGGTAAGGCCCAATAAACCTAGGGCTCAATTTGCCCTTCCATCCAAACCTCATAATTTTCTTCCATGGTGACACCTTAAGAAAGACATAATCCCCCACCGAATACTCGATCCCTTTACGCTTTAAGTTTGCATAGGACTTCTGTCTATCAAACGCTTCTTTCAACTACTCTCGAATCAGCTTTACCTTACTTTCTGTATCAGCAACTAACTCCGGCCCCAGAATTCGCCGCTCTCCCAGCTCAGTCCAAAAAGTGGGGGTACGACACCTACGACCATATAACACTTCGTACGGTACCATATGAATACTGGACTGGTACCTGTTGTTATACGCAAACTCTGCCAACGGCAAATAATCCTCTCAGCTACCCCTAAAATCCAATACATAACTCCTTAACATGTCTTCCAATATCTGAATTACTCTCTCAGATTATCCATCCGTCTGAGGATGAAACGCAGTACTGAAATCCAGTCGTGTACCCAAAGCCTCATGTAATCTCTTCCAGAATCGAGATGTGAACCTAGGATCCCTGTCAGATATGATAGAAACCGGCACACCATGCAGTCTTACAATCTCAGCCACATACAACTTAGCCAATTTCTGTAATGAATAATCAGTGCGGACCGGTATAAAATGAGCAGACTTAGTCAGTCGGTCTACAATCACCCAAACTGAATCCTTCTTAGAAGGTGTCAAGGGTAGCCCACTCACAAAATCCATGGTCACCCTCTCCCACTTCCAGAGTGGGATCTTAACTTGCTGCAGTAACCCAGAAGGTAATTGATGCTCAGCCTTAACCAGCTGGCACGTCAAGCACTTACTCACATAATCGGTAACTTTGCATTTCGACCCAGGCCACCAATACATCTCACGAAGATCCCGGTACAGCTTATTCCCACCAAGATGCATGGCATAAGGGATACCATACGCCTCTCGTAGAATAGACTGCCTCAGCTCAGAATCATTCGGTATACATATTCTTCCCCGGAAACATAACACCCCTTCCTTGTTCAGTCCAAATTCTGAAGTTTCACCCTTTTCCACTTGCTGAAATCGAGGAACTAGTGACTCGTCCAACAACTGTTTCTCCTTAATTTGATCAATCCAAGTAGGTTTCACCTGCAATTCAGCTAACAACCATCATTGTACAGGCTAATACGAGCAAACGTTGTTCTTAAATCGGAGACAACTCTACGGCTCAGCGCGTTAGCTACCACATTAGCTTTGCCTAGATGATACTCAATTGAACAATCATAATCCTTAAGCAACTCAATCCATTTTCGTTGTCTAAAATTCAACTCCTTCTGAGTAAGGAGGTATTTGAGGCTTTTATGGTCTGCATAAATAATCGTTCTTTCCCTGTATAAATAATGCCTCCAAATTTTTAGCACAAACACCACTGCTGCCAATTCTAGATCATGAATGGGATAATTTGCCTCGTGAGGTTTAAGCTATCACGATGCATAAGCAACCACCCTTCCTTCCTGCATTAACATACAGCCTAATCCAATGTGCGACGCATCACTATAAATAGTAAATTCCTTTCCAAGCTCTGGCTGAATCAAAACAGGAGCCTCAGTCAGAACTTTCTTCAATTTCTCAAAACTCTCTTGTTGTTTATCGGACCAAACAAATGGCACCCTTTTCTGCAACAATTTGGTCAACGGTGCAGCCATCATTGAAAATCCTTCCACAAAACGTCTGTAATACCCCGCTAGACCCAGAAAACTCTGAATCTCAGATACTGCCCTTGGTGGTTTTCATCCTAACACGGCTTCAATTTTCTAAGGGTCGACCCTAATCCACTCGGTAGACACTACGTGACCCAAAAATGTCACCTATTGCAACCAAAACTCGCACTTACTGAATTTTGCGTACAACTACTTCTGTCTCAGAATTTGAAGAATAATCTGCAAATGTTCATCATGCTCCTCCTCGATTTTTGAATACACCAATATATCGTCTATAAACAATACTACGAACTGATCTAGATAGGGTTGAAATACTCGGTTCATCATGTCCATGAAAGCAGCTGGTGCATTCGTTAACCTAAACAGCATCACTAGAAACTCGTAATGACCATAACGGGTCCTAAACGCTGTCTTATACACATCAGCTTCTTTAACCTTCAGCTGATGATACCCAGATCAAAGATCTATTTTGGAGAACACAGTAGCTCCTCGCAACTGATCAAATAGATCATCAATCCTCGACAATGGGTACTTATTCTTAATGGTCAGCTTATTCAGTTGACGATAGTCAATGCACATGCGCATGGACCCATCCTTTTTCTTCACAAACAATACTCCTGCTCCCCACGAAAACACACTCGGTCGAATGAACCCTCGGTCTAATAGCTCTTGAATTTGAGCCTTTAACTCTACTAGCTCCTTTGGTTCCATCCTATATGGGGCGATGGACACTGGAGCTGTTCCTGGTAGAAGCTCAATTCTGAATTCGACCTCACGATCTGGAGGCAAGCTCGGAAGCTCTTCTGGAAAAACATCCGGAAACTTCTTAATAGTTCTAACATCCTCAACAGAAAGACTTTTATTCTCAGAATTGCTAACATATGCCAGAAAAGCCTCACAACCCTTGCAAACCAGCTTCTCAGCTCTTAACGCCGATATCACATTAGACAAATAATCTATTTGCTCCCCTATTATGGCCACCTCTTCATCCTCCGCAGATCTCAACACCAACCACTTAGCAGCACAGTCCAGCTTCGCACGATGCTTCACTAGCCAATCCATGCCTAAAATAATATCAAACTCCCCAAATGGTAGTTCTACTAAATTTGTAGGAAAAACGACCCCTTGAACTTCCAAAGGCACGTCCTTGAATAACTTATCCACCATAACCGATTGCCCCAGTGAACTCACCACCTTTATTTCACTAGCAGTGCTCTCAGACTGAATACTCAACATCCCGGACATAGTACACGCAACATACGAATGTGTAGATCCAACATCAATTAAGGCAACATATGGCAATTTATAAATAAAGAACGTACCAGTTACGACGTCAGGGGCGTCACCATCCTCTCGGCAATGAGCAGCATAAACAAGGCTAGTCTCGCCTCAGTATTACCAGTGCCTCTACTCGGTGCTCCACAACCACGTCCAAACCCATTCCTCCTCTGGCCTGTCCATGACCCCTCAGTGATTGACCACCTCTCACTGACTGAGCATGACCCTGTCCTGTAACTTGCATCTGAGTGGGCCTCTGAGGACAATTCCTTACCTGATGATCTAAGGACCCACACCTGAAGCACGCCCTAATCTTTTTCCAACACTCACCCAAATGAGATCTTCCACATTCATCACAGGGTTGCGGTCTTGCAACAACAACAGGATCTCGAACTCGAACTGGCCCATCAAACTTGGCCCTCTTAACAGGCCTACTCGCAGAACCAGAGGATCCAAAGTCCCTTTTACCCCTGTCCCTATCTTTCTCACGATTTTGGCGCTCCGAGCGCTTCACATCCTCAGCAATCTTTGCTTTCTCCACTAAAGCAGCAAAGTCTCGCTCCCTCTGTGGAGCTATTAAAACTCTCAACTCATCACGAAGACTATTCTCGAAATGCACACAGCATTCGTACTCAGTCGCTACTATCCCACGAGCATAACAACTCAACTGCAGGAACTCCGCCTTATATACCGCCACAATCTTATTCCCTTAGGTCAAGTTCAGAAATTCCTTCCTTCGAACGTCCACATAACTCGCGCCTACATACTTCCCTTGAAAGGATGCCTTAAAGAAATCCCACGTTAGACGGTCAGCTTGTGTACCTTCCCTCACAGTGAGCCACCATTGATAAGCCTCATCTCGCAGTAACGACACTGCCCCTTTCATTTTCTTTTCCATAGTACAGTCAAGATCATCCATTATCCACTGCGTAGCCTCTAGCCAATATTCTGCCACATTCGGGGATACACCAGAAACACCCCTAAAGATCTCCGCCCCATTGGACCGGAGTCGCTCAGAAATTGACCCCTAGGCCACTGATCCCGTACTCGCTCCAGCGGCCCTTTCAAGAACTTGCAGCATCACCTGAGACAAGGCATTATCCCTAATTGCTCGATCATGAGACCCAGTCTCAGTTACCGGTGAAGCCGGTGTCTCCCTAGCAGGCATATGACCCGATGCTGAAGACCCAGCCCTAGCATTCCCTCGGCCACTACCACGGCCTCGCGTACCCCTTCCACGAGTACCTCTAGTGCTCATATCGATACGCGCTTTATCTGTATTTTAAAGTTTTAAGCCATCAGCTCATAATTCCAGTTTATTATTAAAATATATTATGATAAACTGTATTTAGAGTTTTGTTTTCGCAAATCGAGATCCTGCTACCAATATCGGTCTTCTACAGTCTCAGTTTGCTCTAACCAGAGATTTCATGCTACTAACTATAACAATATTCCAGCATCACATTTAAAACTTAAAACAATAGATACTAGCAGAGAACTTACAAATTTGGCACCGAAGACTCGGTGTGCCACACTTTCCTGAACCATACTTCAAAATACCGTACATAATTTGAAAACAGCCTTATTAATTACCAAAATTTTGAAACCCAATCCACAGTCGAGTTTTATAACCTGGCTCTGATACCACTAAATGTAACATCCCAAACTCGACCTAGACATTATGGCCGAATCTAACGTGTCACATCAAATTATTTTTCAAAGTTAATCTTTTCGGTAAAAATCCATTACTAAATCTAACCCATTTATTACTATTTAATTAAAATTCTCGTCAAAACATGTACCATTACGATTGCCTTTGGTATGTTACTTCAGTTAAAACGCAGAAGAATTTTGAAAACATTGCTGTTGGAAACTCGTGTTCCTTAGAAAATCATGCTATTCTGAAAGCTTGCGTTTTCCTAGACTAGCAGTTTAAAATGAGAAACCTCAATCCAAATTAAAACTTAAAACCCACCAACGACCTTATTACATAAATTAAAACCCAAAATGAAAATCAAGCATGAACAATAGTGTGGCCATCCCCGAGTCCCTCGCAACTCCAAACCATCTAAGCTTAGGGATTACCTGCACAGTTAGAAACAGAATGAGTTTACGAAAACTCAGTGTGTAATCCCAATAACAAACATACAGTAACAACACAATATTAGTACAGGCTGGGCCAAAGCCCTTTTCAGTAATAGTACGGTCTGGGCCTTAGCCCTATACAGTAGCAGTGTGGGCCCAAGCCCAATACATAATCAGTATAAATGCATAATGCAACCCACCCCATACTAGCTAGCACACCACCCGTACCAACTAACACACCTGTGGGGATATCAATCGACCCACCCTACCAACACACCAATATCGCAACAAAGCTGCCAGTAATAATAATAATGCAGCATAGCTACCAGTAACAGTAAGCGTGGTAAACCACTAGTAATAATCATCGTGACATAGTCACCAGTACAGTACTTCCTCCAAATCATATACCCATCCCCATGCAGTATGTCATGTCATAATTATTAAGTGTATGGAGCATGCTGTAATCACAACCAGTTTCATAATATCAACACACATCAGTTAACCTATTGCTAGGACCTGATAATCATTTCGCCAACTAGGGGTAAAATCATAATTTTTTACCCCTTAGGGGTATTTCGGTCATTTAACCATTATAGAGTCTCAATACTCTTAACGACCTCTTGGAGGGTCTACAATCATTATGAATAACTCAAATAATCCATGTGGGCCAAACAGTGCCAATGGGCCCAAGGCCCATTCCTCGGCCCAAGTGGGTCCACAGGCTCGTGTGGCCCATCTAGTCCCTTTTTGGTCGTGACTAAGCGATTTTATAACCCAAACCACAGTCTGGCACTTACAACACAAATTTTTCCGTGTGGGCCTGCGAGCCCATCGGCCCACACGGCTCATTTCGGCCCTACGAGGCCCAAAAGTAGTACACGCCCACGAGTTTGTTGTGGTGACCCCTTCGGTTGTCACCTATAGTGTATGGCTCGGTTTACCCACGAGCATTCGCTTACTCGAGGAACCTCTCATGCTGTAGTTTCAGCTTTTGATCGATACTGATAAGGGTACGGTTACACACCTGTCAACGAAGCCGCCCAAGTTTCAAAACTATCCAACCTTGTCTTAAGAAATGCGATCTACAACCCTTAGACCACCGATTGAAAATGATCGAACAACTCTTGCCGATCTACTGCATTAACAGCGTATTTTATTAGAAATAATTTTAAAATCCAAGGCTTGATACCTATAGTCCAGATAAATCCCAAACTAAAGTTAGAAAGATTTGATATCTGACCGCAACTGACAACTTAGTCTTCTTACCCCAGTGACTAGATCAAACGCCAAAAAGGAACTTGCACACCTTGAGCGCTGAAGGCTCCCTCTTATCTCTTCGAGAGTTAGAATCCAGAGATCCCAACCATACAAAAGGAGTAGAGAATTAGCATCCCTAGTCGAACATTCCACTTGAGAAGGAAACGAAAGAATAATAGGCACAAGAAAGAACACTTACCCCAAGACCAAATGATAGGCAGAAAAGATGCTGGTGCAATGGATGCTTGTCAGAACATGATGCTCAAAAGAAGCGAGTGCATAGGAATAAGAGGCACAATAATCAACCAAGGAGGGGAAACAAGAAGAAGAAGTAGATGAACAGAGAAGAGAGCAAGAGTGGTTCGGCTAAAGGAAACCGAAAAGAGAAAATGATGAGAGGGAGAAGATCAAGTCGACTACTGGTAAAGGAGTATGAGAAAAGAATTGAGAGAGATGAGAGAATCGGCTAATGCAGAACAACAAGGAAAGTAGTGCTTCCACCTAACAGAATAAAACCGAAAAAGTAAATGCTTACTTGACTAACACAAAAAGATAATCACCGAGAGAATAGAAGAAGAAAGAAAATATGCAAACGCAAGAATCCCGAGACAGTAGAGTATCGAAATTGAGTATAGGAGAATTTGACCACTACCACACTACACAAAAACGTCCCAACCTTTCCCAAACCGAAACCAAGGGAACCTTAGTGTTCCATTCGGCCACAACCTCCAACCAACACCACATCCCTTGATCTTCTCCCCAATTCTCTCCCCCTATCCCTCCACCATCACACCAACCTCTCATTCAAATTCAAACCAAATCCCCTTTTTACCAAGTCTCCAACCACTTCTGCAGAGTTTGAGTCAAACTCCACCTCTTGCGCCATCAAAACATAAAATAAAGCCCTCCTTGCGTTACTTGGGATTCGAACCCATGCCCACTCAATTGCTCCATACGCTTCTTGCCACTAAGCCATAAGGCTTTTTCTATGCCACCAATCAACCATGAATATTTATAAAGCCTAAGTGCCAGCGTTCAGGTTCTTTTAAGAGCAAAAACAAAGATGCTGCAAAAGCCGAAACCTGAACCCAGGACTACTCGGACACCCCCAAACACACTTAAATCAACTAACCATTCAAGCAAACATGGAATATATGCCAAAACAAGCAAAATTACAAACCCTATATTTTTGGGGCGTTACAAATAATGTTGAATGATATTTTGGTTTTGAATTTATTTTTCAGCCCATGAGCTAAATCTAACAGGGTTGGGATTACATTATGAAACCTTTATTTGCTTTAATGGTTGAAGAATAGATATGAATTAATTTGTTGTTTCATTCAATTGTTTTTATTTCTAAATCGTATGTGTGCAATCCCTAGACATAGACGACTGTGCAACATGCCCATAAACTAATTTAATTCTAAAAAGGTTGGATTAGTTGGACCGAAATTGAATGATATAAGCAAGTACTCGACAAATACTTGTAGTAGACTTTAGACATAGAGCAGCATTAATAGAAAAAGAAACAGTGCAGGGTACCGTATTAGAGGCCTATAGACAAGGGCAAGGTAACTTGAGTTTTTTGCTCTCGAAAGAAGCTAACCACTTTAGAATTCTTCTGAGTAGCTGGTTGATTATGATTTTGTTGAGGCATTTCTAACAGTAAGGGTAAATTCTAAGTGATTCCAACCTTTCGTATCCATATTGTATATCCTTTATTCCTTATTGTAGTATATTTGACATCGCATCCTTAATTGTTTACTTGTTCAGTTACGTATTATTCATATAATCATTTTCGTAATTGCCATTGCATTTTTACTCTTACGTTTCTATAGCATTTTCAATTATTCATTAGTTACACATTTTGTTCACATTAATAGTCCTTTTATGTACCACTATATTCTTATCATTATTTTACTATAACATTAATCTAACTTTATTATAATAACTTGACTGTTTGTATATTATTTTGCTATCACTTTATTACTTGATTCGACGTGTATACTTGCACAATTTGCATATCATTTCACATGTGACAATGAGCATATAATTTGACTATGTTTCATATTCACAAATTGCCAATATATCACTATGTTGTGTATGAAAATTGTGTTATATATGAACTGTTAAAATATGTTTAAATCCTAACATGTCTCGTGAGTTTACTTGTTTTGTATGCATGTGTACTCACTGAGCTTTACCAAGCTCACACTCTTTACTTTACCTTGCAGATAAATAGCTTGCGGGCTAGCGAGAAGGGTGGTAAACCGGTGATCCATCGCAAGGAATTTTTTAGAGTATGTGTTTAGTGGTCTTTCCAATGTTTTAGTACTAAAATTAGACTTTGACATTTTAAATAAATCTTCAACGGGTTGTAAACGGACATTATAGACTATTTTTTGGATTTTTTGAATGTTGTACTTGCTTGCTTGATTTCTTATCTGGATGGTTTTATTACATTTTTAATGTGATTATAGTTAAATGAGCTAACAAACTTTTGCAGCTAAGGAAGATTGTCGAGTATTAAGGCACGCCTTATATCTTCTGATTGTGTAAATGAAATGATTAATTTAGAAAAGCATATACTTATGTTTTATTTCCTATATGAAATATTCTACATTTTTCTGGTGTGTATGGTTGGTGTGGCTTGTAAAGTTTTAAATGGAGAGTCACCTCGGTGGCTAATGTGATGTATGAAATTCGAGTTGGACCGTCCTGGCTTGGTTTGGGGTGTGACGCACATATATGCACTACATTAGTAACATAACTGAATCTATCAGTTAAGTCAACTAAATATGTCGTTAAAGTATTGAACCCTTTAGGCCAAAGTGTCAGTTGATTTGGTTTGCAAACACTATCCACTGAAAATTTAGGGTTATGATTTTCCTGCTAATTTGATGTTACTATCATTTAACGAATTTGACGTTATACTGGGAATGGATTGGCTAACTGTTCATGATGCTATAATGAATTTTCAAAAGAATCATATTGATTTGAGATGTCAAAATGGTGAATTAATTTATGTTGAATCTACTATGTGTGATTGTGTTTCGAGTATGATTTCAGCCATATCTGTATAGAAATTGATCTGAGAAGGCTATGATGCATTTCTAGCTTATATTTTGGATTCTAGAGTATCTAAAATGAAAGTTTATCAGGTACTGACATTTTACAAATTTACAGATGTTTTTCCCGGGGAATTGTTCGATTTACCGCCAAAGTGAGAAGTCGAGTTTGTTATAGAATTAGTGCCAAGGATTGTTCCGATTTCGATTGCTCCGTACAGAACGGCTCCAACTAAATTAAAAAAATTAAAAGCTCAGTTGTAGGAATTAATTGACAGAGTTTTTATTCGACCATGAATATCACCTTGAAGTGCACCTATTTTGTTTGTGAAAAAGAAAGATGGATCGATAGGATTATGTATAGATTATTGAAAATTGAATAAAGTCACGATAAAGAATAAATATACGTTGCCTCGTATTCATGATTTATTCGATCATCTAAAAGGTACCACAGTGTTTTCGAAAATTGATTTTAGATCTGGCTATAATGAGTTGTGAGTTAAAGATGTTATGTGCCAAAAATAGCGTTCGAAACCCGTACAAACACTATGAGTTTCTAATTATGCCTTTCGGATTAACCAATGTGTTGACAACATTTATGGATCAAATGAATCAGGTCTTTTAGCCTCACCTCGACAAGTTCGTTGTTGTTTTTATTGATGACATTCTAATTTACTCCAGAAATGAATCTGAGCATGCCCAGCATTTGAGGATCGTATTATAGACCTTGCGTGAAAAACAATTGTATACAAAGTTTTGTAAATGCAATTTTGACTCAAAGAAGTTAGATTTCTCGATTATGTGATTTTAGTTGAAGGGATACGAGTTGATTCGTGCACAATTTCCACTATTTTGAATTGGAAGCCTCTATGAAATGTTTCTAAGGTATGTAGTTTCCTCGGATTAACCAAATATTATTGATGATTCGTTAAGAATTTTTCGATAATAGCTTTACTTATGACAAAATTGTTACAAAAAGATACTAGTTTTGTATGGTCTGATAAATGTCAGTAAAGTTTTGATTAGTTGAAATGAATGTTGATAGAGGCATCAGTGTTGACATAGCCTGAATCTAGAAAAGAATTCTTGAAGAGTTTGGGATATGTTTTGACATAGGACGACAAGGTCATTGCATATGCTTCTCAAAAACTCAAAATTCATGAAAAGAATTACTCGACACATGATCTTGATATAGTTGCAGTTGTTTTTGCATTGGAAATTTGGCATCACTCTTTGTAGAGTGAGAAATGTCACATTTATATTGATTATAAAATTATGAAATACATGATGACACAAAAAGAGTTGTATCTGTACCAGCGAAGGTGGCTTTAATTATTAAAAGACTACAATCTGGTATTAGATTATCATCCGAGTAAAGCAAATGTTGTTGTCGATGCTTTGAGTTAGAAATCCCTTTTTGTTCTCCAATTGATGAATGCTCAGCTTAAGTTGGAGCATGACAATTCTATTTTAGCCGAGTTAAAGGCTAAACTTTTGTTTTTACAGAAAATTTGGGAGTTATAATTTAATGATCCGAATTTGTTGGCTAAATTGAAAATGGTTGATAATGGTCAATTAGCTAATTATAGTATTGGTATGGATGGTAGATTATATTTTCGTAACAGGTTATGTGTACCTGATAATTCACAGTTGAAATAGAAAATTTTAAATGAAGCTCACAATGGTGTTTATTCGTTACACCCGGGTGGCACGAAAATGTATTGTGGTTTGAAACAGATGTATTGGTAGCCGGGAATGAAACATGAGATCTCTGAGTTTGTATAAAAATGCCTTGTGTGTCAACAAGAAAAATTCAAGCATCAAGTTCCATTTGGATTGTTGCAGCCTATTAGATTCCTGAGTGGAAATGGGAATGTGTTATTCTAGACTTCGTAATAGGGTTATCGTTAACACCAAGAAAGAAATATGCAATATGTGTTATAGTTCACCAGTTAAGGATATCTACACATTTAATAGCCCTACGTACAAATTACTCGCTTGATAAATTGGCAGAATTGTTTGTTTCAAAAGTAGTCAAATTTCACAATGTTCTATTATCAATCATTTTAAATCACGACCCAAGATTTCCCTCTAGGTTTTGGGGTAAGCTACACAAGGCTATAGGTACCAAATTGCAATTCAATACAACCTTTCATCCGCAAACAAATGGTCAGTCAGAACGGGTAATTCAGGTACTTGAAGATATGTTTTAGTGTTGTATTCTCAAACTTGAAGGTAACTAGGGAGATTTTATTTCGTTAGTTGAATTTACTTAATACAAAAGTTACTAGTCGAGCATTAAAATGGCATCGTACGAAGCTTTATATGGTCCAAATGTAGAAATCCATTGTACTAGACTGAGTTGAGTGATACAGAGATTTTTGGTATAGATTTGATTCGCGAGACCGAAGATAAAGTCAAGGTTATTTGTGATTGTTTGAAAGTTTCTTCAGACTATCGAAAATCGTATGCTGACTTAAAAAGAAAATATATTGAATTTCGAGTTCGTGAAAAAGTGTTCTTGAAAATATCACTGTAATACCCCGAAAATTTTTACAGTAAAATATTATCCGTGATATAGTAAAATAAGGAAATAAAGTGACAAAAAGGGAATTTTTGAGTTATGTCAATATTGAGAAGTATATTATGATATATTAATTCAAGAAAGGACTAAATTGCAAAGATGAGAAAAGTCTTGTTGCACAAGAGTAAATACTCAAAATTTAAGGGGCTGAAGTGTAAATATAAAAAAGTTGAAGGACTAATAGTGTAAATATTTTAAGGGTGGAATGATCTAGAAACCAAGAAAAATTGATGAATTAGGACCAAATTGAATAGGTAAAAAAATTATGAGAGACTAAATCGCAATTTTACCAAATTAAGTGATGACTCAAGGATGAAATTCTAAAAGATCATGAAGGGTAAAATGGTCAATTAGTAAGAGAGAGAATTCTAGAATGTAATGATTATGTTGATGATATTTTAAATTAATTAATTAGATAAATATTATTTTATTAATATTTTTATGAGATGTTTATTATTATTATATTATTATTTATTTAGTATAAAAGGAAGGAAGATGAAGAATTAACAACACATTTCATTTCCCATGCAACCAACGTTAGAAGAGAAGGAAAAGAAAGAAATTTTGTTTTCTTTACAATTTGGTCCTTCCACTAAAAATTCACCATTTTCACCTAGAAATCAAAAGAATTTCCATAGCTATTAAGAGAGAAAGATAACAAGGAGATGATGGGGAGCAAGAATATCAAGTTGGATTCAAGAAATCGAAGCTGGAGGAGAGAGAAAAATCAAGTTAAAGATTGAAGTCAATAAGAAAAGGTAAGTACATCAAGATTTCAATATGTTTTTAAGTTTGTTATTATTAACAAAGCATGGAAATAATGTTATAGTAGAGCTTTCTTACATAAGGTCCTATGTTCTTGATATGTTAGTGAAGAGAAAATAAGAGAAAGTGATGAGAAATGATGTAGAAAAAGAAAATAAGGGTGTTACAACATGGTAATTAATATCTTGCACTAAAACAGTTCTAGACAGCAGCAGTATTCTAACTTTGAAAAATCACTAAAAATTGTAGAAATTGAATTATAGGATGAATAAAACATGAGATTAAATCTTATTGAGTCTAGTTTCTTATAGAAGAAACGGTGTAAGTAATGGATTTGTAAATCATGAGATATAATGAATTTTGTGAGACAAGGTCAGAATGAATTCGGGTTCCCCTGTTCTGACTTTGGAAAATCATCAAAAATTGGATAGAAATAATTAGAGACTTAAATTTATATTTTTAGAATCTTTAATGAGTCTATTTTCAATAGAAACAAACAAGAACATCATTCGAATTCTGTATGAGGAGGTAATTAATTTTTAGTGAAGAAGGGTCAGAACTGTCAGATGGCAGAACAGGGGTAACTTTAAAGAATAAACTGTACTTATTGGCTAAACCAAAAATTCTGAAAATTTTATGGTAATAATATATATGAGTCTAGTTTCAGGGAAAATTATCGGATCTTAATTTGGAGTGGAGGATGTGGAATGGAGAGGAGGAGGAGGAAAAACATGTATGAATATCCATCTAGCATGGCTAATTTGCATATTTTAGGCTCAGGGACTAAATTGAATAAAAGTAAAACTTTATGGGAAATTTTGTAAAAAGTCAGAAATGACCAAATTGCATGAAATGGATTAATTTTATTATTTAAATTACAAAATTGAATGAAATTATTAATTTAGTTCAAGATAGGGGAAAACATGTTTTAGGGATTAAATTGAAATGTGTTGAAATTATGGAAAATTCTGATATTTTATAGAATTCATAGATTGTTATCAATATGTATGAGAATAATAGCCGGAAATAAGGATTAAATTGCAAGAATTTTATTTTCCTAGCCCTAAGGATGAAATCGTCATTAATTAAAAGTTTAGGGGCAAAATGGTAATTTTTCCTAGAGCATTAATTAAATGCATTAGAATATGAAATGAATGAAAATGATGATCAAATTTATTTATAAAGATCCGGATGACTCAAATATGAGACTTGATCGTGGAAAAGAAAAGATATCGGATTAATGAAATTATACACACAAATAAGCAATGAGGTAAGTTCGTGTAACTTGAATTATATTCTTAAATGCTTTAAATGTATGTTATTGATGTGAATATGATTCGAATGTTCATTGTATGGAAATTTATGAAACATTGATGTATTTGATAAAATGGGAAGAAATCCGATTGAATGAAAGGAAAATTCGATGGATCTCGAAAAGGAATTGACGGTAAAAAGGATCTAGCACGGACGGGTGATCCTATCCTCGATATAGCCCTCCAGAAGAATATGTGGAAAATGGATTTAGCCCCGACGGGTAATCCGAATTAGGGTCGAATTTAGCCTCGGATCGTAATTCAGATCCAAGCTCATTAGAGTAATTGTCGTTGTGGGGGATTTAGCCCGGACCGTAATCCAGACAATACTCTATGAGTTTATATTACAGGATTTAGCTCGGGTGGTAATCCCACCGTAAAGGATGAGGTTCGCGGAGTGTGCTCTCGATATGAAATGTGTAAGACCATGGTTGAAAGATACCATGGCAACGTGATAGAAAATGAATAAGACCATGGTCGAAAGATACCATGGCGTGACATGAAATGAATAAGACCATGGTTGAAAGATACCATGGCAACATGATGAGAAAATGAGTAAGACCATAGTTGAAAGACACTATGGCATCATGTCAAAGATAAATAAGATCGTGGATGGGAGACGCGATGACATCTATTGAACAATTGATATTCAGGTAATATGTATTAGATGACGAATGGTTATATGAAATAGTCGTGTGAAATGTTTACAAGAACTGGTCATATGGAAATATATGTACAAAATAGTTGTATGAAATAATTATGAAGATAGATAAACGAAATAAGTATAAGTACATGGAATATAATTTATGTTAAGTTTGATATAAGCTATTTCTGGAATAAATATACATAAAATATATGGAAATGATGGAGCATGAAATATTGATATAATGAAATGAATGATATATGCTTATGAAGAAACGGTAAGAGCATGATATGTTTCATGACATGTACATATATGATTATCTTTAATATATTGATACAAGGAAATTATGTAAGTTGAGACTTTTATTAAACTCAAGTGCGATATGTCGAGAAAATAGATATATCAATGTTAAATTTATATGAAATATGTGCAAGTATACTAACAATGTTGCTGTTTGATGCTTATACAAGTGTCAAACTGTTGATTGAATGGTAATATATTTATTTATATGATGCATTGAATCGGTAATTATTTAAATTTTTTTTAGTGATCTGTAAATGGTAATAATGCTCCGAAACCCTGTTCTGGCAGCGGATATAGGTTAGGGGTGTTACAATCACTCTAGAAGAAAGTTCTCCATTTTGGTCGAAAAGGAAAACTCAGCCCAAGGTTTATTAGTCCATACGAAGTTACTGAAAGAATAGGTATAGGTCGGATCCTTCCCATGTAATTTATTCATAATGTTTTTCATGTTGCGATGTTCAGAAGGTATAGATTGGATCATTCCTATGTAATTTCTTCGGTAGAAATAAAGTTATAGCCTGATATGACCTACAATGAAGGACTGGTTAAGATTCTGGCTTACGAAGTTAAAGAACTTCAAAATAAACATATATCTTTAGGGAAAGTTCTCTGGCAGCGTCACGGTGTTGAGGAAGCCACCTGGGAATCCGAAGAAATTACGAAATTACAATATCCGAACCTTTTCTCTAGTAAGATTTTCGAAGATGAAAATTCCTTTATGGGGAGAGTTATAATAGCCAGATTTTAGTGGTGTTAGAAATAGTGGTTTCTGGACCAGAATTCTAACTAGTGAGTTAGTAATTATTTACTTATTTATTATTTACAGAGTTTATCACACCTCAAATTTGGGTCTAGAAGTTTTGAGGGTAAAATGGGGATTTTAGCTCTAGTGAGCTTGGCAATTTTGTTAGCATGGTATTTAGAAATGTTTTTGTCTACGGCATTTTGGAAATTAAAATAATTTTTGAAAATAATATACAAAATACTTTCAACTTTGAAATAATGACTGATTTGTAAACGGGTTTAAATTATGAGTTTTTAAAAAGCAATTAAACCAATTTTTAATTTTCACCCTATTTCCCTCATTCATCTTTATAAAACACACGTTAGTCTCTTCTAAATATTTTTGTTTTATCATCCATTGCATTCAAAAGTTCCTCTCAATCAATTTTCATTCTCAAACTTAATTCCATAGATTTCTATCATTCTTCAAGCCATATAATAGTATTTCAAGAAAAAATCCAAGAAAACCATAGATTTCTCCATTGTTGAATTTTTCTATTTTTCGGGTTTTCGATCAAACATTTGGTTTTTAGTCAAATAAGGTAACAATTTGATTCCTTATTAGTTTTTTTATGTTATTTGATCCTTTAGATTGAGTTTTTAGCCGTTAAATCGCATGGTTTAAATAAAAGCCAAAAATTGGGTCGTTAATGGTGGATTTCAAGATTTTGGGTAAAAACATGGTTTCAAAGTGTTTTTCAATTATTTTTAACATGATTAAAAGGTTTCTATACTTACTTTAACGTTCCGTTGAAGATTTTCAACATTTTAATGAATTTACGTGAATTTTGCCATAAACATGTCAAAAATTTTGATACCATGAATTGGGTAGTTTTGAGTAGTTTAAAGGTTGAGAATCAGTTATAGGTAACTAATTAGATGAATGAAATCAATTTTAGGCAAAAAGATTAAGTATAGACTGAGATAATTGAAAGTCAAGTTTGGTATGTCAAACATTTCAATTACTAATTATTTGAAGTGACTCTTTGGTTGATTATTGATTATGTATACTATGAGGTTATTATGTGTGAAGCATCAGAACCATTGGAATTTTCTATGAGCAAGGTGAAATGCAAGGAAAATCTAGTTTAAGCTTTCGGTAATTAAACGAAATCATGGTCAGTGAGTGTTTGGAGCCGCTACTTGTAGACACGATTCATAGTGTTAATTGGGAGCTTAGGAATAGCCTAAGCCCCTATCATAAGTTTCAAGTGTAAGCTTTTTGTTTCCCTTGCTTTATTTTGGCAATTATGTGATTATGTGAATAATTGTATATTGATTATAATGATACGATATTGTGATATGAGACATGTGTGATGACTATTATGAATTGTGTTGTGTTGTGGGCATGATATACATGTTAAATAACAGTGATAATAATATGCTAATAATGCAAATATGTAGCGAAAGCGAGTGGAATTCTGGTAAGTATATATGTGTTGAATTGTGGAATGTGATATTATTATGACAGGTAATATGTGAGAATACTTGTATGTGATATATGATGTATTGATTTTAATGCACATATATGTGGTCAGATATGTGATGGCTTAATGAGCATTATTGTGGCTCTTAAAGTGCAATTAAATGTGAATCTGATAAGCATGCATTGTGTACAAGTTGTGATGTAAATTTATAATTATGAATGGAGATGATGTGCATTAAACCAATAATTAAAAATGTATAATTGTGGATATTTTGGCCTTGTGATCTCTTGAAACTGTTGGATATAGTTGGCATGCCATAGGATTGTGAGTACTCACCTATATGTATTGTGTTTTTTGGCATTGAGACATTGTGACATGTTAGAGATATAAGGGAATGTGAGCTAAGCTCTATTCAACGTGACATGTTTCGTGTGTTGGAGAGTTTTAGCTTTATGCTTCACTTTTTGGGATAAGTTTGACTCTATAAGTCAATTGGTGTGTTGGAGATCCATGTATCCAATGTGTGGTGATAGAGCCCACTTTTATGTTTCATAGCCTTAAGTGTCAAATTGTCATTCAAATGTGATCTTATATATTGTGATAATACGATGTGAGATGGATGCATAAACATGTGAATAATATGTTAAATGAGTTTATTTAAGTTTCATGAAAATGTTAGTATGTTCTCATAGTAAATTGTGTATGTAATTGTGGTTTAGATCATTTTCATTTACCTTGTGAATGCATAAGAATATATAAGCTAGACTTATGAGTTATTAAAACATGTATACGTTGTTCAATCTTGATGAACTATTGCAAAATGAACTATTTTAATATAAGTTGAGTGTAGTTGTACATGGAAGTATATGCTAGTTTTATAATTTAATGAAAGGTGAATATGTTATTGTGACTTGGTTATAATTTTGGCGTTGTAACTTAATGAAACCGTTGGATATAGTTGGCATGCCATAGGATTGTGAGTACTCACTTATTTGGGTTGTGTTATATGGGGTGCTGAGGCCCATGGATAGTTTTAGAGAGATAAGAGAATGTAAACCAAGCTCCATTCACAGGAATATGTATATATGGTATGTTGAAGAGTGTTAGCTATATGCTTCGCTTATGGGATATGGTTGACTCTTCGAGTCTATGTTTGGTGTGTTGGAGATTCGTGTATCCGATGAGTGGTGATAGAGTCCACTTTATGTTTCATAAACTCAAGAGCCAAATTATCATACGTTTTGTATAAATGTGATCATATGTGATTATATGTGCTTATATGTGGATAATATAGGTCAGAGTATATATATGCCTAAACATTTGTATAAGTAATGTGTAAAAGTGTGCATTGAACATGACTAATTATGCGAATTATGGTACTTAGTTAATGACGTTTTGGGATCATGTTGTATGTTGTTTGGTTAATGCTTGATGATTTGTTTGTGTAGTGGTTTTTCTAGGCATTCACTAAGCTTGTTAAGCTCACCCACTCCATCTTATCTTTTACAGAGTAGTTGTGTTCCCGGTGTAAGCGGTGTGGCCGTCAAGGGATTGATCTAAGTCATTGCTTATTCATTATGGTAGGTGTTTTGCTTGCTCTAATTCTAGGGAATAAAAAGACAATGTGGTAGACATTTATATCGAATTGTTAAGAAGTATTTGGGATTATTTGTATATTGTGTATGTTTGGAAGCTTGTGAACTTGGACATGGTGTTTGGTTTATTTCTTAGACATTTTGATGCTTATGTGACTAGGTGAATAAAGCATGATGTTTAGAGACCAAGTTTGAATGATTTAAATGCTCTTATATGCTGAATTTTTATAACTTGAAGCAGAGGTATCGATATTAAGGCTTTTAAAATGATACCTCTGTACTTTTGACAATGTAGGGAGCTAGAATACCACTTTGGTATAAATATTTTGGCTCGAGTATCGATACTCGAGGTGTAATTATCAATACCTTGCGAAAGGTACTGATATTTTTCAACATTTTGAAATTTTGCAAGAAACAAAATGCTAGTTTGGTATCGATTTTCCAAGTGGTATCGATAACTTAGATGAAATATCGATACCATAGAGGCAGTACCGATACCTACGTAACATTTTTGGGAAAATTTGGTAAGTGGTCCTAATGCCTGATTAATACCTATGTTATGCTATTTTATGAATTCTTGGCATGGTTTATCAATTAAAAGTAAATATGTGGTTGATAATTCATGGTAATGCTACGTCATTAATAAAAAAAGATGCACGAGAAATAACATGTCATTTTTAGATGAACAAGTAATAAGGCAGTGGTGTGCCATCTCGATATTTGGCTTGGCATCCAGGTCGAGTATTGGGTGTTACATTTGGTGGTATTAGAGGCTAGGTTCAATAACTCTCAGACCCAGGTGATTGTTGTGTGTTTGGAGTTTTGAAACTCATGAGTTTAAAGTTCTTAGCTTTCATGAAGTGGTTGATACGTCTCTGTTTGAAATGCAAGTGATAACTCTTGATTGTAATGTGTGTGGGCTAGGAATGAGAACACATTGCCTTCAATTCCAAAACTTTCTTGCAGGAATGAGACTTGGATCATTTCCCTGCCACTCACATCGTTTACTTATTTGTATGTATGCTAGATAATTAGATATGCCTCCTAGAAGTGTGACTGTGAGAGCCAGTGCTCAAAAGGATGGTACATCCTCCGCACCTCCTGTGCCTCCATGTAGAGTGAACATACCTAATCAGAGCATAGGCCCTTTGATGGAAGCGATAATTGGAGCATTTAAGTGGATTGCTGGTGCTAACCCTGCTCCTGCACTTGCCAATCCTGCAACTTTGAACCGTGGATTACTACTTGAACATTTTCTGGCATTGGGTGGTAAAGAGTTTTCTGAGGTTAAAGAGACTGATCCAACCGTAACGGAGTACTGGTTGGAAGGAGTGGAAAGGATCCTTGAGCAGATGTTCTATTCTAACAAGGAAAAGTTGGGTTGTACCGTGTCCCTACTTGATGAAGAGGCACGTCATTGGTGAAATACGGTTAAGAGAGGTACAACTACTGATTGTTTAACATGGGGTTATTTTCTAGAGGTGTTTAGGAGGAAGTTTATAGGCGAACAGTATATGGAAGATCGTAAGTGAGAATTTTTGGCTCTTCTACAAGATGGGTTGTCTGTGGTTGACTATGAGGCATAGTTTGTGCGCCTTAGTTAGTATGCTCCTGAGATGGTTTTGACTGAGAAGGATCATTGTAAGAGGTTTCGTTTTAGGCTCAATCGTGAGATTTGGGTTTATCTAGTGGCCTAGAGTACAAAGTTGTTTGATGAACTTGTGGAAAAAGCCAAGGCTGTGGAGGAGACTTTGGTTGAGCCAACTCATTTTATAGTCGCTAAGACTTGTAAGAGGCCTTCTAGTGGTGTTTCTGGATGTCTTCCCAAGAGGGGGCATGATAATTATATTTCTAGTATAGGTGCGAGACGTGGGTCTCAACTGAGTCAGTTTAGGCAGTAGAGTAATGTGGTGAATAGCACTGGTGGTACAATTGGTGGTTCTGGATGGCCACTTTGTGCTCATTGTAATCGTAGCCATCGTCGAGAGTGTCGTAAGTTGACTGGTGACTACTATAACTATGGTTCGAAGGAACATTTTCTAAGGGATTGCCCAAATAGAGTAGAGGTTTCCCGGACTCAAAGTTCGACACCTACTATTGCGCCTACTAGGGGTTGTGGTCACAATAGAGGTAATGGGAGACTGATTGGGCAGTAGATTGTTGCTCACACTATTACCTCATAGGTGGAATCTAATTGTCCCATTCGGGTTTATGCTATTAGGGAACCTGAGAATCAAGATCCGACTGATGTTATTATAGGTACTTTCACTTTGCGATATATCCCATTGTTTGCCTTAGCTAATTCTGGTTCAACACATTCATATATTCTGAGTGAATTAGCTTGTAAGTCAGGGATTCCCGTAAAGATTATTGATTTGTAAATGACTATAATTAGTTCCTTTGGAGATAGTGTTGTTGTGAATAAGGTTTATCGTAGGTGTCCTCTTATGATACAATGGCATGTTTTCCTTGTTGATCTTATGGATTTGTCATTTTACGGGTTTGATGTTATTTTAGGCATGGACTGGTTAATTGAGCATAAGGCTAATGTAGATTTTGAGACTAAGTGAATTACCTTAAGAAATAGTAATAGGTTGGAAGTTGTTGTTGTTGGCGAAAGACTGAGTTTGTGTCTAATGTGGTTTCAGCTATGAAGGTTGATAATTTGATGGGTAAAGGTTTTGAAACTTACTTGGCTTACGTGATGAATTGGAAACTTAGGGGAGAACTAGGTTTAACAACTTTTCCTTAACTTTGTGTTACAATCTTCTTGTACCATATTTGATTATTTTATTACAACAAGCTTGTTGAGTACGGATTTCATGGCTTTTATATGCATAAAGGTAGAGGGAGTTTCCTATGAAAAATTGTTCTATTTTGATTTCATTTCCTTTCACATTTTAGAGAAGTGGTACTAACTCAGTCTTTTTTTACATATTTTTGCTTCATGCATTTCATACATTTTACTCACACTACATATCTTTATGCATATGAAATGTTTAGGAACTGTCTTGGAGTTATTTTAGGACCCTTAGAAAACAATTCAACCTAAAAATCTCGTTTTTGCTATTTTACTACACTTGGAAAATAGAATGCTAATTTGGTATCAATAATTTTATAAAACTGTCGATACCACGAGGGTTTTAAATATGCCTACAACTGTTTTAAACACAAAGAACCCTAAAATGGTTTTCCCTTACCGAAAAACCTCTCATCTCCTATAAAAAAATTTTAAAATTTCTTCAATTTTTTGAAAAATCTTGGTTCTTTTCCATCTTCAAACATCTTTTTCACAAGATTTGATCCTCATTGCTTGAAGATTTTTCCTTTTTCAACAATTTTGAGCTAAATTTTCTAAAACTTTCAACTTGTTGATTTTGACAAATGTAGTTTGAAATATTGTTTGTTGATCGTTTTTGGGATATTTTTTAATAATATATATCATGTTTTATTACAGGATATCACCTATTCCTAAAGATATTTTTTAAATTATTTTTCAAACATTAACCCACCAAGTGTTTGACAAAATTCCTCAAAGAGTTTTTTTTTTTGTTGGTTTAGTGTTTTTCTAAGTTGTTAATAGCCATTATGGCCCCAACGAAGCGTTCTATGACTAGTGCATTTTCTTCTAATCCATCTAGTGAGTTGGAGTCATTGTTTAGCACTTGTTTTCAAGACTCACACTTTCGGTATATTTTTAACTTGTATTTTGCATCAAAACACGTATGGGAGGCTAGGAAAATTGATATAGCCATGTTAGAAGCCATTAGCTTTTCTTATCTCCCCTTTTACAGAATTAGGGTGGATGAATTTTTTAAATATTTCTGCACCAAGTTATTTAAATCTTGTTCGAGCTTTCTTTTCAGATGCCAAACTTGAACATAATGAGTCTGACGATGTCATTACTGCCATCACTTTATTTTTAATGGGAACTCCTATTCGCCTCACTCTTGAAGAGTTTGGCAATTATCTTTACCTACCTTTCTGAGGTTCCTCCGATGAAAAAGGGCCTTTTGATCCCTCCTTTTTTATCCAGTCCAGATCGGCATCCGAACTCAATCTCCATGATCGTGTCCTCCATTTAATTCTTACTTGGAATTTAAGACCTGGTGGCTCGATTGTTTTAAATCTGATAGGCGCCTTGAACTTACACTTATCTTGTTTAATGACATTACGAAATCTATTGGAAAGGGGATGAATAAAAATATCACTCTTCCTCATGGTACGTATTTGTCATACGTTCTTAGGCAATTAGGCATTAGCAGTCATGGAGACACCCCCATTTCTTCTAATCAACCTATTAGTTGGGGCTTTACATCATGTAGGATATCATTTCGATGCTGCCACCAACACTTGGATGAAACATGACCAACCGAGGGATAATGAAGATGACAACGTCGATGCCGCCTTTGATGATATTCCGATACCCAATCCCATTACTCCAACACCTTTTTCGTCTCATGCTGCTTAACCCTCCTCCCTCCTCCGAGGTTAATAGTGCTATCCTCAATGCTATCCATTCCTTGCACAATGATATTCGAGGTCTTAGGGAAGATGTTAACTCTTACCTCTCGACCTTGGAGACACAAATGGCATCTCTCTTAGCCCGTTTCCCTTTGACGGCTCCTTTCTCCCTTCATCATGATGATTAGACTAGTTCTAGACCATACATTTCATTTTCATAACATTTGCACATTTATTTTTTATGCTTATGCCTATAACTAGTTATTGCACTTTATTGCTTTATTTGTATCTTGTGATATTTTTTAGATGCTCATTTCACTTTTTCTATATTTTGATGAGCTAACTTCTTTTCTTTTTAAGCTTTATTTGTCTTTTGATATAACAAAAAGGGGGAGAAAAAAAGGTAAATTGATTGAGATTACTCTTTGTTAATAACTGAATGCAAATTTTTGTGACCAAAAATTTTTTTTAGTAAGAATGAATTTCAACTTGAATGACAAATTTTATTTTGGCCTCAAAGTTAAAATGTCTTTTTTTAAGGGGGAACAATTATTCAAAAACAAATTTACCAAATGTTTTGTTATATCAAAAACTAAACTTTATTTGATAAAAAAATTTGATATAACAAATTAAAAATGTTTTTGAATATAAGTTAAATTTGGCAAAATAAATTTTAAATTTGAATTCTAAGAAAAAAAATTTTGAATACTTATAATAAACTCTTAGAAACTTTGAAACAATTTTAAAATCAAATGAAAATATTTTTAACCAAGTCAAAATGATCTCAATTAAGTTAAAATTGTTTTCACACATCAAAATGATTTTCAAACAAGTTAGAATTGCTCCAGGCCAAAAAGTATCGATACCATTTTGCCAAGAATCGATAATTTTTGAAAATAATTGATACCCTTAGAAAAATCGAAACCAAAAAGGCATTTTATCAAAACCCTAAAAATTATTGATACTGTGTTTTTGGTATCGATACTTTTTAAAAATAATCGATATCTTTCTTAAAAACGATACCAAAATTGTATTATGTTTCTCATAAACCTTACAAAGTATCAATCCAGTATTGATACCTATGGCAGGAAATATCGATAAAATATTTTTGAAGTATCGATTATTTCATTCCAACGGCTACTGAATTAGCATTTATGACAAAAAATATCGATACCCTTTTTGTAGGTATCGATACTCGTAGTTTCAGGTGAAATGAATGCTTTGGTTTTACATCCCCAACGGCTATATTATAATCACCAACAACCTCAACAACTAGATTTCTATTAGGGTGTATAAATACAATCTTTTAAAGTCCTACAACATCCAAGAAAATATTTTCAAACAAAAATCATCAATCAAACAATATTAGAGCTTAAATTTTTATATTCTTCTTACATACACTTGTAATACCCCGAAACTTACTACAGCAAGAAAGTAAGATAATATCCTTGATATAATAAAATAAGGAAACAAAGTGACAAAAAAGGGAAATTTTGAGTTATATCAACATTGAGAAGTATATTATGACATATTAATTCAAGAAAGGATTAAATCACAAAAGTGAGAATAGTTTTGTTGCCCAAGAATAAATACTCAAAATTTTAGGGGTTAAAGTGTAAATATAAAAAATTTGAATGACCAATAGTGCAAATATTTTAAGGGTGGAATGATCTAGAAACTAAAAAAATTGGATGAATTAGAACCAAATTGAATAGGTGAAGAATTATGAGGGGCTAAATCACAATTTTATCAAATTAAGTGATGACTTAATGATGGAATTTTAAAAGATTATAAAGTGCAAAATGGTCAACTAGAAAGAGAGAGAACTCTTGAAGGCAATGATGATATTAGAGATATTTTGATGATATTTTATAATTATTTAATTAGATAAATATTATTTTATTAATATTTTAATGAGATATTTTATTATTTTATTAATATTTTATTTAGTATAAAAGGAAAGAAAGATAAATAATTTTCATCATCTTTCCATGCACCCACGTGAGAAGAGAAGACAAGAAAGAAATTTTCCTTTATTTAAAATTTGGTCCTTTTACCAAAAATTCACCATTTTCACTTAGAAATCAAAAAAATTTCTATAGATACCAAGAGAGAAAAATAATAAGGAGACAATGGGGAGCTAGAATATCAAGTTAAATTCAAGAAATAGAAGCTAGAGGAGAGAGAAAGTCAAGTTAAATATTGAAATCAATAGGACAAGGTAAGAACATCAAGATTTCAATATATTTTTAAGTTTGATATTATTGAAAAAGTATAAAAATGATGTTAAAGTAGAGTTTTATTATATAAGGTTCTATGTTCTTGATATGTTAGTGAAGGGAAATAAGAGGAAGTGATGGGAAATATTGTAGAGAAAGGAACGGAAGGTGTTATAAATTTGGTTATCAACATTTTACACTAAAATAGTTTTGGATAGCGGCAGTAGTTTGAATTTGAAAAATCACCAAAAATTGTATAAATTGAATTAGAAGTTAATTAAATTATTAAATTAAATCCTATTGAGTCTAGTTTTACATAGAAAAACGGTATAAGCAAAAGAATTTTATATTATGAGATATATGAATTTTTGTGAGATGGAGTTAGATTGATTTCGGGTTCCCCTATTCTGACTTTGGAAAATCATCGAAACTTGTAAAAAATAACTAGGGTTTTAAATTTATATGTTTTTGATAAGTTTATTTTCAATATAAACAAATGGAAACATCATCCAAACCCTGTACTAAGAGATAATTAATTTTTAGGAAGCAAAGGTCAAAGTTGTCAAATAGCAGAACAGGGATAAATTTGAAGATTTTACTGTAATTATTGGCTAAGCTATAAATTTTGAAAATTTTATGGTAGAAATATATTTGAGTCTAGTTTCAAAAATATCAATCAGATCTTAATTTAGAATTTTTTAGCTCAAGATATAAACAATTTATTCACTATGACTCCAATGGACAGCTTTGATATGAACATAAGTAAATAGTAGAATTATAGATAATATTACATATAAGCATGTTATATACATTAAGGATGTGGAATGGAGAGGAGGGGGAGGAAAATATATGAATATTCAACTAGCATGGGTTTTTATTAAAAATGGATAATTTGCATGTTTTAGGCTTAGGGACTAAATTGAATAAAAGTAAAAATTTAAGGGTAATTTTGTAAAAATGTCAAAAAGACCAAATTGCATGAAATGAATTGTTTTCTTGTCTAAATTAATATATTGAAAGAAATTATTAATATCAAGTGGGTTTAGAGCTTTAATTTTGTTGTATGATGATTAGGGGTGAGTATTCGATCGAGTCGAGTCGAATCGAGTCAAAAATTTTCGAGTTAGTCGAGTTGACAAATCCTATTTTAGCAACCGAACTCAATTTGAATTTTTTTTGAATCGAATCGAATCGAGTCAAAAAATTTCGAGTCAAATCGAGTCGAGTTAACGAATCCTATTATTTATACTTAATGTTATGTTTAGATGGACCGATTATTTAACTAGTAGATGAAGTACAAGATTATTTAACTACATGAATAATATAATGATTTACTCTTTTAACTTAATGAGTAAACATTTATCAAAACGACGTAGTTTTACCTTTTAACTTAATTATTTTGAATTTTAACTTTTAATAAAGTAAACATTTATCAAAACTACGTAGTTTTGTCTTTTCTTATTCAAATTTTCGGATAACTTGAGTTGTGTAATTCATATTCGAGTTAAACCGAAAAACTTAATTTTTTATTCGAGTTGATCCGAATAACTTGATTAACTCAAATAACTCCAACTATTTAATTCAAAATTTAAATTTTTATCGAGTTTTTCGAATCGAATCGGATTTTGCTCACCCCTAATGATGATATTATAAAGTGATGTTGTTAAATATTGATGTTAGGATCAAATTGTGAAAATGGTTAAAATATTAGGGTTTGGTATTAAATTTATATTTCATTAAGGGCTGTTTGATAGCCTAGAATACTTGGATAAATTATTAATTGAGGAAAATTAGTTGATTTGATAGATTAATTAGTTAAGGGACTAAATTGTAAAAGTTGTAAAAGTTAGGGTAATTATGTAAAGTCAAAAAATTGAAGGGTATAAATAGTGAAATGAACTGGAACTGAAATGTATACTAATTAATGAGTAATTTTATATTTTAGATCAAGATTTCATAGATATTCGTGAAAAAGAAAAAATAGCAAAATAGTCCCTAAACTCCTGCAATTATTACAATTCAATTCAAGTAAGTTTGTATGGTTAAAATTTAATGTTTATTTATTAAATTGATGAATGGTATTATGTATTTATTCATATCTATTACTAAAAACAAAATTATTCTTAAATTATGAAAGTGAATTAAATGTTCAAAATAAGTGGAACGCGGGATTGAGTACAATCGTTCTGTGGCAAAGGATGAATTGACAGATAAGACCATAACTGGGTTATGGCACTATGAACGTAAGACCATGGATGGACCATGACAACGTTTATATATAAGACCATAGCTAGGCTATGGCATTTTGATGATAAGACCATAACTGGGTTATGGCACTATGAACATAATACCATAGTTGGATCATGGCAGTGTTTATATGTAAGACCATAATTGGGCTATGGCATTCTGATGATAGTACCATAACTGGGTTATGGCACTACAAATGTAAAGGATGAATTGACGAAAAATGTAAAGGATGAATTGACGGTAAATTACCCAAGTAAACCGAGGTTCAGCATTTATTGCGAACTTTCGTGTTTACTTTCTGTTTAGCTCCCATGAGCTTCTATTCAACCTTCGGGCTTCTAAAAATGTACTCATATCCGTAAGTCATTCTTCGAATGGCAAGATAACATGAGTTGTTTTTGGATAATATATGTATATGAAGAAACAGTAAGAGAATGATATGTGTCATGATATGTATATATATATCAATATCTTGATATGTTGATACATAAATTATGTAAGTTGTGAAGAGTAATAAACTCAAGTGTGATATGTTAATAAAATAAGTTTACCAGTGTTGAATTTATATTAAATATGTTCAAGTATGTTAACAAGTGTTGTTGTTGACGCTTAGACAAGTGCCAAGTTACTAGTTAAATGGTAATATGTTTATTATATGATGCGTTGAAAGAGTAAGTGCTTAAATGAAAATATACTTGTGCTAATGAAAGAGTGGTAAGTTTTAAGTTATGCAATTTCTTATAAAATGAGTTATCATGTGATTAATTCGAAAAAGGTCTATGTTTAAATGAACTAACTTGTATCTATGGTTGAATGATATGCTTATTACTAGTGTGTTATGCATATGGAATGAGTGTGGAAAGTAAAGAAACACAAATGAGAATAAATAAATTTTAAAAGAGTTAAAGTTGTTTAAAATCCTACTATTCTAGGAATATTATGTATAAGTGATACTGTTGATTTATTCACTTAGTGAGTTGTTAAATATAACTTCATGAGTATTGTGGTAGCAATATTAGATTATTTTTTATAAGCATAAATTTTATATTTGAAAAGGAAGTATTATGACTAAAGTTTATACGAGCTTACTAAGCATTCATTGCTTATGTATTTGTTTTCTTCTACTTTTTAGATTATCAGAAGCTTGATTGGGTTGGAAGCTTGTCGAAGATATATCACACTATCCATCGGTTCTATCGGTATTTTCGAAAGTTTTGATTTTGGTTATAATAGCATCTATAGGTATTTTGTTTAATGATGGCTTATATGAGTTTAGCCACTTATTTTGGCTTGTTTTGAATGTCTAATTATGGCTTCTTAATATGTGTAATATTGATTGTAGATAGACACAAAATTGGGTGAAAAATATGGCTTCTAAAATGGCCTATTTTCGTCCACACGAGCAAAGACACGGGCGTGTGTCTCAACCGTGTGTGACACACATCCAGGTGACACGGCCGTGTGTCCCCTGTATCTTAAATTTGCACAAAATAGAATGCTCACAAAACCTACCACACAGGCATGTGACTTGGCCATGTGACCCAAGTCAATATACTCACACGGGCAGGAACACGGGCTGAAACATGGCCATGTGTCCCTATTTTGAATACTCACACGGCTTGAGACACGAGCATGCCTCCAAACCGTGTGAGTCACACGGCATGGCCACACAACCGTGTGACCCCTGCATTGTTGGAAACTTTAAAAATTTTCAAAAAAAATTGTCTTTTCGGATTAGTCCCTATGTGTTTCTAATGCGTAAATTTGAGCCTCAAGGGCTCGTTTAAGGGATAATATGTTTGATTTTAATTGGTTTCAAATATGAATGCTAGATGAAATGAAATGTCTGATAATTAATTTGTAAACTTTGGTAATGCTCCGTAACCCTGTTCTGGTGACGGATTTGAGTTAGGGGCGTTACAACACTTGTGAGCCTTATCTCTTTTCTTTTGCTCAAGTGTATCTTGTTATATTTGTGCTTCAATTTGCAAACAATTTTATCTTATAAGGATTGTTTCTTTGTTTGCTTATTTGTATCTCTTTGAGAGTTTTTGAAACTTAAGATTTGGGGTAGAAATCTTAAGAAGTTGTAAGGTTAAACCTTGTCCTCAAAGGTTGAACAAATTAGTGAATTTAAGAAAAAAAAATCCTTAGTGGTGGAAAGCTAAGGTAGTGGAGTATGCAATTCAGGCCGATTCACCCTAAATTCTTTATGTTCTTTGTTTCATTCTTGCATTTCCTTTCACCAAATTTTTTAAAGGCAAATTCACCCTCCCTATTGGCATTTTTGGTTTGCTTCATCGAGCTTTCACTAAGTACTCTAGGGAAATGCTACAACTGTAACAGCCCTTTTTTAAAGAAATCGGAACAGTGGTTTCGGGACCAAAAATCTGACTCCAGAAAGAAAATTTATTTTAATATTATTTTATGGTCTATAATATGATAAAAATGTTGTGTGAAAATTTCGTAAAGAAATTTTATCGATTATGTGCTTAATTGTGAAAAGGACCAAATCGCATAAAATGCAAAAGTTGAATTCTAGTAGCTATCTGATTCAAATAGCTATGGCTTTCAAAACTTGAGTCCTTATATGGTAATTAGACCATTAATGAAAATTTAGTAGATATTTTTGGATGATTCATCCATGGAAAATTAGAAAAAGGCCAAGGACTAAATTGGAAAGTGATAAAATTAAAAGATGATAAATAATTAAATAGAAATAAAAATCATTTTATATCATCTTCTTCCCCAAATATTCCATGGAAACCCTAGGAAAGAGAAAGCAAGCTTTCTTGGCCAAATTAGGTAAGTATTGAAGCCCCATTTTTAGTAATTTTTATATTTTTAAAACCCGGATAGCTTAATATATCTATTTGGGGGATCAATTTGAAAATTTATCAAAGTAAAGAAATTATTTCATGGATGAATATGCTGAAAATTTGAAATTTATGGTAGAATATGAAAGGTTGTTGATAGATAAACAACTTTTACAAAGTAATTTTTTATGAAAACATGATTTAGGGATTAAAATGTAAAGTTGTGAAATTGAAGAAAATTTTTGAATTTTATAGAATACATGTGCTGTAAATTTTATATTGAATTTTTTTTAGGCTTGGAATAAGGATTAAATTGCATAAATTTCATTTTCCGAGCCTAGGGATGAAATCGTCATTAATTAAAAGTTTAGGGGTAAAATGGTAATTTTGCCTAAGATGTGAGTTGGACTGAATTGAGTTTAAATTGTATTAAATTGATGTTAAACTCACTCATATAGATACGGATAGACCAAATTTGGAGTTAGAACGAGGAAAAGAGAAAAATGTCAGATTAGTAGATTTTAAGTATACAAACATTTGTCGAGTTAAGTTCGTGTAACTAAATTGTGTATATTTATATGCTTGAATTTAATGTAGTGTTTGTGAATTCTATAAATATTATATTTATGAAATTGAAAACATATCTGACAAAGCCTGATGAATGATAATGCCTGATCAATAATAACGCTCGATAAATGATAAATGATAAAAATGTTACTTTTATGCTTGAAATGAATGTAAAATATGTTTATTTGAATTATATGAATGTTATAGATGCATGAAATAATTTCATGTCTATTAATGCCTGAAAAATGTGAATAAATGAAAATCGATAGATAAGTGTGATTTCCCTTATTGAATGAGGTCTTGCATTTGTTGCTGACGGGATTTAGCTTGGACGAGTAATCCTATGATCTCATTATAGAAAGGATTTAGCCCGGACAGGTAATCCTGATATAATCCCTCTCGAGCATATGTTACAATTAGGGTTTAGCCTGGACTGGTAATCCTAATTGAGCTTGTAACATCCCTAACCTGTAACCGTCTCAGGAATAAGGTTACGGTGTAATAGCCCTTACCCCTGTTTGACATCGGGACAGGATACGAGACATTACCAAACTTGATCACAATCACGCATGCATAACCGAGCCATATAATATTGTTCAATTTAAAACATTTCATTCACATGCATATCGTCCCTTATATAGGCTTAAGAGGCCCAAAACATACATCAGGGGTGGTTCGGGACTAAACTGACAACTTTGAAAACTTAGGAAATTTTCCCATAAATCAAGGCCACACACCCGTATGGATAGGAGCACGCCCGTGTGGGTAGGCCGTGTGGTCACACACACCCGTGTCCCTAGCTCGTGTAACTCTCTGTCCATTTATGTATGAACGAATGAGGTCACACGGCCAAGGCACACGCCCGTGTGTTTAGGATGTGTGGCGAATTAAATTCTCGAAATTAAATACAGACTTCACACGGCCTGGGCACACGCCCATGTCCCATGGCCGTGTCCCTTTCACGACCAAGACACACGGTCGTGTCTCAGCCCGTGTGGTCAATTTCAAGGCTATTTTCCAAGCCATTTGCCACCCTCTTATGCCCACATACATGCACACTTCATATGACACCAATTCAAGCATATTCTTACTACTGAACTTCCACAGCTAAGACATTAACATGTCAACCACATGCCATCATTTTCATACATATAACATCAAACTTAGTAACTCAACAACATAACCATTTGGACACATTCAACCATCACTCATCAAGCAAATATAAACCACCTCATAAGACATTTACATACACATGAATAATAATAAGATCAACATAAGCCATCCTTCATGGCTATATATACAAATTGGGGTATTAAATCATCATAAGTTAATACATATGGCTAAATAATATAACACATAAACAAAGTGACTTAGTCCCTATACATGCCATAAGCTTAAGAGGTTTGTATTCACTTTTATCCCACGATGATAATTTGATAGTGTGATAGCATCTTCGGCAATCTCCAACCCGAGCTAGATTAGTGACCCTATAAGACATAGGAAAAAGAAAGGGTAAGCTATATAGCTTAGTAAGTCCATATGAAAATAATGAGCAATTTATTAACATGCTTCTACTAATTCTCACAATATGATCTCAAGGTAATACAAGCATTATTGCACTTTTTACTTATGTTCATGTCAAGCTATTTTCTCGAGTCATAGTCACCAAATTATATATAACTGGAGCTATGCAACTCCAAATTAAGATCCACTAATTTTTCCAGAAACTAGACTTGCATATAATCTAACCATAAAATTTTAAGAATTTTTGGTTTAGCCAATAAGTACAGTTTATTCTTCAAAATCACCCTGTTTTGCTATCTGATAATTCCGACCCCTCTTCACTAAAAACTAATTATCTCCTCATACGGGTTTTGGAAGATATTCATGTTTGTTTCTTTTGAAAATAGACTCATTAAGGATTCTAAGAATATAAATTATAACCTATAATTATTTTTTTTACAATTTTTAATGATTTTCCAAATTTAAGACAGGGGAGCCCGAAATCACTCTGACCCTATCTCACAACAATTCAATTATCTCATAATATGAATTCCTTTCACTTACACCGTTTCTTCAATGTGAAACTAGGCTCAATAATATTTAATTTTATATTTTATTTACCCTCTAATTCGATTTTCACAATTTTTGGTGGATTTTCAAATTCAGACTACTGCTGCTATCGATGACTATTTTAGTACACATTAATTTTGTACATTCACATTTCCAAGCATATAGCTTAACATCATTCAAATGTCCAAAAACTCTTATCTATCCATACATTTATAACCATTTTTAATAGGCATTTACGCCGATCCTTTCCTCTTTTCGTTATTCATTGAACCACAAAATTAAAGAAATAAACACATAGTATCTCAATTCGATTTGGCTTAAAAGCTTCACACATGATCATCAATTAAATTTACCATATATTTATACCTCATAAATATAGACCCATGATGACAAGGTCATCACAAAATCATTCTCATAAACATGACTTACTTATTTGCATTCTTACCAAAGGTGCATCTTAAACCGAATCATTTCTCATGAGTTTTGTGTACATACCTGTACTACATCATGACATAATCATTCATTATCACAATTTTGATATCATCTTTAAATTACCCATTGAACCACTTGGAATACTAAAGGACGCCCGGAATCATCATGCACCAAATAGAGTGCCAAAGCCATGTCCCAGACATGGTCTTACATGGATCCACATATCAATGTCATATCTCGAATATGGTCTTATACAAAATATCATGTCAGTGCTGATGCCATGTCCCAGACATGGTCTTACACTAGCACACATATCAGCATCGATGCCATGTCCCAGAAATGGTCTTACACTAGCACACATATCATCGATGCCATGTCCCAGAAATGGTCTTACACTGGCTCACATATCCACGCCAATGCCATGTCCCAGACATGGTCTTACACTGGCTCACATATCAACGTCGATGCCATGTCCCAAACATGGTCGTACACTGGCTCACATATCAACGCCGATACCATGTCCCAGACATGGTCTTACACTGGCTCACATATCAACAGTGATGCCATATCCCATATATGGTCTTATACGGGGTCTCATATCGATGTCGATGCCATGTCCCAGACATGGTCTTACACGGGACCTTATCTCGAAACTTTGTCGAATATCATCGAGTCATCGTGAATCCATTTCATAAAGACAAATACTATACATATACATTTCATGCAATATTTAAACATTAGACATATAATAATAACAGCATGTTGCATTATTTTCATACAAACTTACCTCGATACCAAAAATAGTGAAAAGGACATAATTGTCAAATGTGCGTTTTTCCCCCATTCTTGGTCCAAACCTCATTTTCTTTTATCTAAGACATCACATTTAACTTATTTATTAGTCACATTATTCAATGTGATGCAAAAATCACATTATGGAAAATTTACGTTTTTGCCCCTAAACTTTATCATATTACACTTTTGCCCCTAGGATCGTAAAATGGTTTTTATTCAATTTCCATACTCTTTAAGCCTAGCTGAATTATTTTCATAACTATAGCAGCCCACAATTTCCACTAAATCACACTTATGAAAAATTTTATAACTTTTACAAATAGGCCATTTTATGCATTTTCACCGAAAATCACTTAGTAAAAGTCATTTCTCTAACATCAAGCTTACATATTCCTCAATTAAATATCAAAATACACACATGTAACACATGGGTAAATTTTTAAACATGAACCCTAACTCAAAATAAGGCTAGAAATAGGTAGATCATGCTTCAAGGATCTTAAAAACGTGAAAATCATAAAAAACGGAGCAAGAACGGACTTACTATTGAGCTTGGAAAGCTTGAAAAAAACCCTAGCCATGGATTCCATGAAAATTATGGCCAAATTTTGAAGATGAGCATAAATTTCGCTTTTATTTTCCCTTTTTATTATTTTAATTACCAAATGACCAAAATGCCTCTAACTTAAAAATATTCTATTTCACCCATATCATGTCTATTTTTGTCCAAAAAATTAACCAATGGTCTAAGTACCATATAAGGACCTCCAATTTAAAATTTCATAACAATTGGACACCTTTAGCATGTAGAACTTAACTTTTTCACTTTTTACGATTTAGTCCTTTTGACAAAATTCAGTGTCCAAACGTCAAAATTTTCAAACAAAATTTTCATGAAATCATCTCGTGAAATCATAGACCATAAAAATATAATAAAAATAGATTTTATTACGTTGTATTTGTGTTCTCAAAACCATTGTTCTGATTAGACCCTAAATTGGGATGTTACATACGGGGTGTTATCGGGAACTTTTAGAACATTTTTAGATAATTCATGTAAATTACTATTCATTTATCAATATCATTCAAAACTTCCCTTAATTGGACCCTCAAGGCCCAATACGAGCATTAGATTCAAGATGGGACTTAATCGGAACCTCTAAGAATTTTTTGCAAAATTTTAAAAATTTTCCAAGGTATAGGGCTCACATGTCCGTGTGACCCTGGGACACGCCCATGCTGCAGGCCGTGTTCGACCCCGTGTAACTCTTTGACTTGTGCACATGGTCGTGCCACACGCCCATGTGCTAGGCATTGTGGTTAATTAATTCAATTCGAAATTAGGTGCAGGTTTCACACGGCCAAGACACATGCTCGTGTTCTAGGCTGTGTAGCACACACGGATAAGACACACACCCGTGTCTCTGCCCGTATGCTTAATTTTGAGCATTCTATTTCTCAAAACGAAGGTGTAGGGGACACACGGCCTAACTACACGCCCATGTACTCAGCCGTGTGTCGCACATGGGCTAGACACACGCCCATGTGGACAAAATAAAGCCATTTCCTAGCCTCATTTGTCACCAAAATTCACCATTTTCTTGCACTAAAACATACCAAGTACAATCCAACCATTCCAAGCATTCAAATTTAGTGATTTTCATCATTCAACATAGCATATCATTGCATGCATACATATTTACCATCTTACCTTGGTTCAATCCATGTGTTAAACATATTTTGATCAACTACATGACATATATGTAGCTACCATAGTTTGACATTACAAGTATATCAAAACAACTCATTACTAGCCATTCCAATGGCTGGCTTACAAGCATCATTTACATTTACATGCCAATATAGCCAATATAGCCTATACATGCCATTACAACCATAATTGATTTACCATATTGTACCCATATGGGCCAATGGATAGTTTGAGTGATCTTCGCCGAGCTTCCAATCCAACAAGCTTCTGATTTACTTTAAAAGAGGGAAATAAAACTAAGTAAACATAAAATGCTTAGTAAGTTCGTATAATATGGTACTTAACTTACCACTAATTCTATTTTGAGGTAACTATGTAAGGCATAATCAATCAATTTGATCTCAAGCCCTACACATATTCTCATTGCCCTTGTTAGTCATATATTTCATAATATCATCAAACATATATGAGCTCAACAACAATCAAGTTTCCATACACATATGTTTTTCACAACATGTATTCATTTAACATGTATAAATCATCTATTTATATTGCAAGTATAATTTCATAATAGTTCGTTAAGATTATTTCATGTCAGAACTTTACTCATTTTACTCGGAATATCAAGGTCACGATTAGTACACTCTAGGTGTACAAGTCTATAATCAAGGATGTACAGACTCATCAAATAAATTCCATGTACAATATCATCATTTCATATTTTCATATATCAATTATCACGTATCGTCATTTTCATGTATTTCAAGCCGATATGTGTATTAACTCATCTCTTATTCATATCTTCTCATGTCAAGAACCTTTACCCATTGAATTTATCTAAAATATCGATGGATAAACAGGTAGTACACTCGTGGTGTACAAATCAGGATCCGTCAATTCATGTTCAATGGTACCCATACGACACTATTTCAGAGAGTACACTCTCAAGCCATATATATATAAACAACAGGATTACAGTTCAGGCTAAATCCTTTTTATGACATATGCTCTAAAGAGCTTGATCTGGATTACCCGTTTGGGCTAAATCCAATACATAACATATATTCGAAAGGACTTATATCAGGATTAACCGTCCGGGCTAAATCCTTTCATAAATAAGGTCAATTAGATTACTCATATGAGTTAAATCTCATCAACAACAAATGTAGGACCTCATTCATTTCGAAAAATCACATATCCATCGATATCCATTTATTTAAACGAGATTTAACATGTTCAAGCATTTTTCAGCATTTAATTATTTCATACATCTATAACATTCATATAATTTAAATAAACACATTCTACATTCATTTCAAGCATATAAGTAACATTCTCATCTTTTATCCTTTATCATCTATCGGGCATTATCATTTAATTTAAACATTTTTATTTATCAGGATTGATTGGGTATGTAATCATTTCACATATTTCTGACGCTTATACAATTTAAATAAACACAATCAATGCAAGCATGTAAATAAACACAATTTAGTTACACGAACTTACCTCGACAATTGTTCGTGTACGAAAAATCTACTAATCCGACTTTTTTCTCTTTTCCTCGTTCTAGCTCCAAATTTGGTCTATTCGAATCTATACCAGTAAACTTGACATCAATTTATCATACTTTATATTCAAGTGGACTCAATTTTTATCTTAGGCAATACCATTTTACCCCTAACTTTTTCATAAATTCCCATTTTGCCCCTAGGCCCGGAAAATAAAATTTGTGCAATTTACTACCTATTCCAAGCCTAACCGAAATCCCATTACAAAATTTATAGCACATATATTCATAAAATTTCAAAATTTTTCATCAAATTTCACAACTTTACATTTTAGTCCATAAATCATGTTTTCATCAAAAATCACTTTGTAAAAGTTGTTTATCTATCAACAACCTTTCATTTTCTACCCTAAATTTCTAATTTTCAGCATATACATCCATGACCCATTTTCTATACTTTGGTAACTTTTCAAATTAATCCCCCAAATAGGTAGATTAGACTATCCCGATTTCAAAAATATCAAAATTACTAAAAATAGGCCAAGGAAACTTGCCCAATTTGGCCATGAAAATTTCTTCTCTCTCTCCTAGGGTTTCCATGTAATATTTTGGGGAAAAAGATGATAAAAATGATTTTTTTTTCTATTTAATAATTTATCATCTTTTAATAATCTTGATTTCCAATTTAGTCCTTAGCCTTTTTCTAATTTTCCATGGATGAATCATCCAAATATATCTAGTAACTTTTTATTGATGGTCTAATTACCAAATAATGACCTCTAGTTTTGAATTCCATAGCTCTTTGATCCTTATAGCTACTAGAATTCAACTTTTGCATTTTATGTGATTTAGTCCTTAATTAAACACTTAATCGATAAAACTTTCTTATCAAAATTTTCACATGACATGTCTATCATAATACGGGCCATATAATAAAATAAAAATAAATTTTATTTTCGGCTCGGATTTGTGGTCCCAAAACCATTGTTCTGATTTCATCAAAATTGGGCTGTTACAGAGCTCTTCTGAGCATACGTTACATAAAGGATTTAGCCTGGACTGGTAATCCTATAATACAATATGTGGCTCGAGAGTGTGTTCTTTGATTAAATGTCCTAATGGGTACTCTTGAATGAGAATTGGCAGGTTATTGAGTTGTACACCTTGAGTGTACTGCTTGAGTATCCATCAAAATTTCAATGATTCAACGGACAAAACTCTTAGCATGAAAAGATAATTATGAGAAGAAATGATAATGTCTTGAAAGAATATTGCATGATGAGCTCATCTATGTTTACTTGATGTATATAAAAATTTTGTAACTAACATGTTTGATTGAATGCATGTGTTTAGGCAATTTTGACAAGTTGATGGAAAACATGATATTATATGCTTAGATTTAATAAACAGGATTGGTAAGTTTAGTTTCTGTTATACGAACTTACTAAGCATGTAATTCTTACTCTGTTTTACTTTCCCCTATTTTATAGTGCTCGGAAGCTCGCAAAGATTGGAGGTCATTAGAGTATCATCACACTATCCACTAGCTTATTTTGGACATATATTGTAAAATCATTTTGGTATAATGGCATGTATAGGCTAACTTGGCCATAGATGGCTTAAATATGTGGTTTGTAATCTAGCCATTAGAATGGCTAGTAATGGTAGTTTTTGATATACTTGTAATGTCATACTATGGTAGTTATATGTATGTTAAATGGTTGTTCCAATTATGCCTAACGTATGGAATATACCAAGGTAAGATTATAAACATGTATGCATGTAATGATATGCCATGTTGAATGATAGAGTTTGCTTAATTTGAATGTTTGAAATAGTTGGTATTTGGATGTGAGTTTAAGTGTAGGTAATTGGTGTGATTTTGGATGAGAAATGAAGCTAGAAATGGCTTTGTTTTGTCCACACAGGCAGACACACGGGCGTGTGTCTAGACCGTGTGTGACACACGGCCTGGTACATGGGCGTGTGGTTAGACTGTGTGTCCTCTGCACCTTAAATTTGAGAAACAAAATGCTCAGAATTGAGCACACGGGCAGAGGCATGGGTGTTTGTCTCAACCATGTGTGCGACACGGCTTGGAACACGGGCACGTGTCATGGCCGTGTGAAACCTGTAACGCCTCTTACCCGTATTTGACACCGGAACAGGGTACGACGCATTACCAGACTTAACTCGACAAACATTCAAAATCGAGACATGAATTTCCACTCAAATTTAGAACTTTTCGAAAACATTCATCTCATCCCTTAAACAAGCCTACGGGGACCAAAACATACATTAGGAGTGGTTTAGGACTAAACCGAGAACTTTAGAAAACTTTCCCACACTTAGAAAATTTTTCATCAAAACAAGGGTCACACGCCGGTGTACGCTTGGGACACGCCCGTGTCCCTAACTCGCGTAACTCTCTATTTATGACGTCATCAACAAATTGAAGTCACATGATCAAGGCACATGCCCATGTGCTTAGGCCATGTGGTCAAATAAATTTTCATAATTTTTCATAAAATAGGTGCAGACTTCACACGGCCAGGGCACACGCCCGTGTTCAAGGCCGTGTCTTCTACACAGCTGAGACACACGCCCGTGTCTCTACCGGTGTGCTCGATACTAAGCATTCTATTTTGCAACAATTAAGGTTTAGTGGACACACAGTTGGAACACCCACCTAAGGAGCAAGCCGTGTGTCACATACGGCCTAGACACACGCCCGTGTGTCTACCCAACTGGACAAAAATAAGGCTATTTACCAAGCCTTTTCGCCACCTTTCCATGCACAACCTACACAACAACATTTAATACCATCCCAACTATAAACATACAACCAATTTTGCCACATCCAAAGGATCCACACATCATTTACATACTTATTAACTCATATCATGCAACTTCCACATCCATGAAAGACATCATCTTATGCATATCAACTTAAACCAATGTTAGCCCATTTCAATAGCCATTTACAAAATGTATCATCAACCATACTTGACACATAAGAATTTGGACATACATTAACATTATACAAGCACCACTTGAACATCCTTAGCCATTCCAATGGCTAAGTCACAAAATATTACTTACAAGCTTTCATCTATACCAAGTAGCTTATACATGCCATTATACCAAAATGAATCATTTAGCTATACCAAAAGGAGATTTGTGGATAGTGTGATCTTGCTCCGACCGAATCCTCCAACCTTCGTGAGCCATACGAGCACTATAAAACGAGGAAAGGTAAAACGGGGTAAGCATTTTCATTCTTTGTAAGTTCGCGTAATGGAAAGAAACTTACCGGTCATAATTATTCAAATAAGCATACATACGCATTCGTTCCATCAATAATTTTGACAAGTTACCTAAATACATTCACTCATTAAACAAGTTACTCATATACATCATGAAGTATTCAAACCAACAAAGATGAGCTCACCATAATATAAACTTTCATATCATTTCACAATTTTCATTTTTCAAGATTTCCTCTCGTTCAACTATTGTAAATCTCGATGGAGACTCGAGCAGTATACTTGAGGTATACATGTCAATTGTCCGTCAATTTACATCCAGAGTGCTCCTTGAGCACATATTCATAGAGCACACTCTCAAGTCACATTTATATAACAGGATTACCAGTCCAGGCTAAATTCTGTCTTTAGTATTTGCTCTCAAGAGCTTATTCGAGATTACCAATCTAGGCTAAATCCCTTCGATAACATTAGCTCTAATGAGCCTACTGTGGATTATCCGTCCAGGCTAAATCCTTTCTATATTATTTTTGTTCAGTTCAAGGAAATTATTATGGTCCATCGAAATACAATGCTCAACCGGGACAATGACATTTTATTCATGTTTTGCATCTTATGATTATTTCATAGTGTGCATCATTACATATATATATTATCTCAATCACATAATTCAATTAAAACATAATAACAAACCAAATTAACTTACACGAACTTACCTTGAGAATGGTTTGTATTCAAACTTAACTATTCTGAGACCTTTCGTTTTCCTTGATCTAGTTTTGTAATCGGTGGTTCCGAGTCTATATAAGCAAATTCGACTATCAATTCATCATTTCACACATACATTTATATTAATTTGCATCCTAGATAAAATTATCATTTTGTCCCTAACTTTTTGACATTTTACATTTTAGTCTCTAGGCTCGTAAAATGAAATGTGTTCAATTTCTTGGTAACCCAAGCCTAGCCGAACCATATACATGCTCATATCAACCCATATTTTCCATTAAATGAGACTTTTACTACCCATTTTACAACTTTTTACAAATAGGTCCTTTTATGCATTTCCATGAACAATCACCTAGTAAAAGTTGTTTATTGTACATCAAATTTTCATTTTCTACCATAAAACATCAAAACACATGCATGTCATGTATGGGTAAAATTTTAAACGTGAACCCTACTTCAAAATAGTGATAGAAATGGAAAGATCGGGTGAATACTACTTCAAAAATGTAAAGAGCATTAAAAACGGGGCTAGGATGCACTTACAATCAAGCTTGAAAGTTGAAGAAACCCTAGCTATGGAGAGCTTGAAAATCTTGGCTATGGTGAAGAAGATGGACACTAATTTTGACTTTATTTTCCCTTTTTATTCTTTTAATTACCAAATGACCAAAATGCCCTTGAAGCATTTCTTTAAAATTTCACCTAATCATGTCCATTTTTGTCCATAAACTTAACCAATGGTCTACTTTCATATAAAGACCTCTAATTTAAAATCTCATAGCAATTGGACACCTTTAACACCTAGAATTCAAGTTTTGCACTTTTTACGATTTAGTCCTTAAAACTAAATTGAGTGCCCAAACGTCGAAATTTTTGAACAAGATTTTCACAGAATAGTTTCATAGAACTGTAGACCATAAAAAATATAATAAAAATAGATTTTACTACGTCAGATTTGTGGTCCCTAAACCACTGTTCTGACTAGACCTAAAATTGGGATGTTACAAAACCTGCACCTAATTTCGAAGAAAATTAATTAACCACACGGCCTAGCATACGGACGTGTGGTATGGCCGTGTGCACAAGTCAGAGAGTTACACGGGGTCGAACATGGCCCGCAGCACGGGGGTGTCCCGGGCTAACACAGACGTGTCCCTTGGACCACACAAGCGTGTGAGCCCTGTAACTTAGAAAATTTTTGAAATGTCGCGAAAAATTCTTAGAGTTTCCGATTAAGTCCTGACTTAATTTTAATGCTCATATTAGGCCTCGAGGGTCCATTTAAGGGACGATATGAATAATCTTGGTTAATGAATAGTAAATTATGTGAATTATCTGAAAAATGTTCTGGAAGTTCTGGTAATGCTCCGTAAACTTGTTCCGACGACGGATACAGGTTAAGGGGTGTTACAGGACGTGTGTCTTAGCCGTGTGTTACACGGCCTAGCACAAGGGCGTGTGGTCGGCCATGTGGCACACGTTAGAGAGTTACACAGGTCGAGCACGGCCTGTAACACAGACGTGTCTGTAACACCCCTTACCAGTGTCCGACGCCAGAACAGGGTATGAGGCATTACCAGACTTAATCGTTCACAAACATGCAAAAAACCAGGCTACAAAATTTCATTCATATAAAAACTTTTCATACACATGCATAATGTCCCATAAATGGGCCTACGAAGCCCTAAACATGCATTGAAAGTAGTTAGGGACTAAACCGAGCCAAAGGCGACAGCGAGGCCCCCTGCATTGTGGGGGGGAGGGGAAAAGTGGGTATGCAGTTTCCCCCTTTGGATGGTTTCTTTACATCTAGTGAATGAAGGTTGCATTTCCGCTGTTAAAGTATATTTATGCTGTCGCAGATCAATTGAGTAGGAAAGGTAGAAGAAGAAGGAAGGATGTTACATTCTTTTGCTTCTCCTGCGATATTTCTAGTTGGATGAAAACAGCTCCCCTAAGGGCCTTCTCAACTATCTTTTCTACATGTTTACCAGGCATTGCTGGCAATTTCCCCTCCTTGTCCCTTACTCGTCGCTGTCTCATGGCTATGCGCCACATTTTATGGTGGGGTATAAAGATTCTCGCGAAAGGGCCGTAGAAAGTTTTGGGAAAACTTAGAAAATTTTTCCATGACACAAGGTCACACGCTCGTGTGGACACAGGGACACGCCCGTGTGCCTTCGACACGCCCGTGTCCTTAGGTCGTGTAACTCTCTGACTATGATGTCAGTGAATTATTTGGACCACACGGCCAAGCCACACGCCCGTGTGCTAAGGCCATCTCCCCCACATGGTTGAGACACACGGCGTGTCTCAGCCCGTGTGGCCAACACTTAGGCTATTTTCCAAGCCTTTAAGTTACCCTTAATCCTTCACATCTTTATTTCCATATTACACATTTAATTCATGGCCATGACCATTTAGATTGGTCATAAAACATTTATCATGCATATATTTCATAACACCAACCATACATGGCCAACAAGCATAATCACATCACAAGAATTAGAACATAGCATAGATAGATAGGTTCACAAACCATAATCAATATGAACCACCGTTCATGGCCATATACAAATAACTCAATATAGGCCAATAAATTTGGCTAGTCATGTTAACACATATCATAAAATAAAAAACCAAGTCTCTATACATGCCACTCACTTGAAGGTGCTTAGCATAGATATATCAATATTCCAAAGGTGATGGTTTGATAGTGTGGTGCTGCCTCCGACGGCCTCCAACCCCGAGCTAACCTGTCAACACTAAAGAAAAAGAAAGGAAGGGAGTAAGCTTTATAGCTTAGTAAGACTGTATGAAATTAATAAGAAATTTATCAACTTGCTTCTCAAGGTAATACCACAATATTTGTGATTTTGCTTATGTTCAAGTCAAGTAGTTTTCTCGAGTTGTAGTCACTAAATTATTTATATCTGGAGCTACGAAACTCTAAATTAAGATCTGTTAATTTTCTTGAAACTAGACTCACATATCTTCTTACCACAAAATTTTAGAATTTTTGGTCTAGCCAATAAGTATAGTTCATTCTTTAAAATCACCCTTGTTTCACTGTCCGACATAAAAAATTAATTATCCCCACATACGGGATTAAGATGATGTTCCCTTTTGTTTCTTTTGAAAATAGACTCATTAAGGATTCTAAGCATATAAATTATAACCCATAATTATTTTTTTACAATTTTTAATGATTTTCTCAAATCAGAATAGGGGATTTCGAAATCATTCTAACTCTGTCTCACAACAATTCAAATATCTCATAATATGAACTTCTTTTGCTTACACCGTTTCTTCTATATGAAACTAGACTCAATTTCTATATGAAACTAGACTCAATAATATTTAATTTAGTATTTTATTTAACCTTTAATTCAATTTCCACAATTTTTGGTAGATTTTCAAAGTTGGACTGTTGTTGTTGTCCAAAACTGTTTCAATGCTAATTTTACCCTTTCATAATTATCTTTAAATAGGCTTTCATGCCAATCAATTTCTCATTTCATATTCATTAGGCCACAAGGTGAAAAGATAAACATATCATGTTCCAATTTAATTTGACCTAAAAGCCTCACACATAATCATCCATCAAATTTACCTCATAATTATACACCCTAGGTATCGACCTAATATTTACAAGGTCGTCACAAAGTCATTCTCATAGGTATGACTTACTCATTTACATTTTTACCAAAAGTCCAATATACATCAAGCTCGTCACTCATGAATTTTTAGTACATACCTGTACCCTTTCAACATGATCATAAACATAACCTACTCATTTTCATTCCTTACTGATCATACAACATACATTGAGCACGCATTTCATGAATTTCATGTAAGTACCTGTATCACTCACATCATGGTCATAACCTCTCTTATTCCGACATAAAATCGTAAATTTCCCGTTGAACCATTTGGAATACTGCAGGATATTTAATAAGCCTAAAGCATGGGGTACGGTGCCGACGCCATGTCCTGAACATGGTCTTACACTGGCTCACACATCAAAGTCAATGCCATGTCCCAAACATGGTCTTACATTGACTCTCGTATATCGAGGCCGATGCCATATCCCAAACATGGTCTTACACTGGCTTTCATCTATCGGTGCCAATGCTATGTCCCAGACATAGTCTTACACTGATACATATCAAGCCAATGCCATGTTCTAGACATAGTCTTACACTGATACATATCAAGCCAATGCCATGTTCTAGACATGGTCTTAAACTAGCTCCCATATCTCGAGGTCGATGCCATGTCCCAGACATGGTCTTACACTAGCTCTCATATCTCCCTAGCATCATGGCATGAATATCTAATCTATTCCTACGGTTCAACCGGAAGTTTCCCGTATTAATCTCATCATACATTACTCATAGCCATATTCAAACATTTTATGCAAAATCAATCATTAAATGCATAATAGCGATAAAATTGTAATATTTACGCACATTTTACTCGTTTCAATGGAATATCATATTCCATCAAATTTCTAATGTATCCAGTCATCAAATAAATGTTATTTACATTTGGCATTACTTTCTCATACTCAATATCATCAGCATATAATTCAATACAATCATAGCAAGGTAGATTTCAAGTATATTAACAATAACATGGATAATATGCTTATTTAGTCACATGGACTTACCTCGAATGCAAAAACGGCTAATTATTCCCTTTTTGTCCTTAACCACGTACTTTCTCGATTTAAGCTCGAATCTCAATTTTCTTGATCTAAAATTATAAAATTTACTGATTTAATCATCACATTAAACTAAGCGTTCCACAATTCATACTTTGGCAAAATGACCATTTGCCCCTAGACTTATATAAAAATTATGATTTTGCCCCTAGGCTCGTAAAACAATTTTTATCAAATTTCCTCATTATCCAAGCCTAGACCAACCTTTATTACTCTTGTAGAAACTCAAAATTCCAATTATTTCACACAATTCCCATCCATTTAACAAACTTTACAAAATGGTCCATATTAGGTGTTTTCATGAAAATCCTTTTATAAAAGTTGTTTATTTAACAACCAAGATTCATTTTCTTCCATAAAAATTCAGCAAAAAACATGAATACTCTCATGTAAAACCCTATACTTTCAACCATTTTGCAAAATAGTCCCCTCATTAGCTAGATTATGCCACAAGGGTCCCAAAAGTACAAAAATTATCAAGAAAGGCCATCAAAATCACTTACTTGTAAGGGATAAAAGTTGCTGATACTTTTGAGCTTTCAAAACCCCCTCTTTTCTGGTATTTTCGGTGGGGAAGAAGGAAGATGAAAGATGATACCTTTTTTCTTTATTTTATTATATTACTAGTCAAATTAGTTACCAGCATTTCACCTAACTTTGACCCTACAGTATTTTTGTCTCCTTGATCAGTCACTTACATATTTGTGGTCTATTTACTCAATAAAGACCTTTAATTTAATATTGTATAGCTATTTGACACCTTTAGCTAGTAGAATAAAACTTTTGCACCTTATACAATTTGGTCCTTTTTCAAAATTAGGCAAGCAATCGCTAAATTTATTTCACCAAAATTTTCATGCACTCATATAATCATGCTATAACACATAAAATAACATTAAAAATAATTTCTCCAGCCTTGGAATAGTAGTTCTAAAACCACTGTTTCGACTAGGCCCAAAATCGGGCTGTTAAAATTCTCTCCCTTTAGGGATTTTCGTCCCCGAAAATCTTACCGGAAAAGTTGTTTTGGTATTCACATAAACTTCTCTTTCCCATAGTCATTGCTAAAGAACTTTCACTCGACTGTGCCTCTAATACTTATCTCTTTACTTTCTCATATCAGTGTCATAAGCGGTTCATTGCTATACCCCACCTCGGCTGAATTTCAACATCCATCTGAGAGTTCAGATACACAGTGGTCTGATCTATACCATCATGTCACATATACGCACATACTTGAATCTTTTCGAATTCGAATAATAAAACTAGCCAGTTCATTTTGGCCTTACACTCTCTATAATTTCACACAGTCTGATTGATTACCAAATCAACTCTCAGTTGCCCTTAAATTTCAAAGCCTCCTTTAGCTTTCCCAAGAAATCACAATATATAACCCGGATCTCAGTCCAATTAGTGGAGACTAGTATTCCAAGAAATCCAACAATCATATAGACACGAAATTTCATAAATCTAATGAGCGAGGATTCAGTACATACTGGCATGATTCATAGATCTCGTAAAACGTCTAGCAATAAACTACATCACAATTTTCCTCTTTCCAAGATAGGAATAATTCTGATATGGCCTCGAGAATAATCTTTTCTCATTTCTATTCTAATATGAGCACTGGAGAAGATAGCTCCTGTAACAGCCCGGTTTAGACCCTAATCGAAACGGTGGTTTTGGGACCATGATTCGAGTCAGAAAAATATTTAAAAATTATTTTGTGTTTATTTTGTGTGAATTTATATCTGTGAAATTTTCATGATTTAATTTTGTCGTTTAGGTATCCAATTAAATAAAAGGACTTAATCGCTTAAAATGAAAGGCCTAGTTGTTGTTGGCTTTATTAATGGGAGTCTTTATGTTGAAATTATTCCATTAAAAGGAAGGGTGGACGGTAATGGGCTTATAATATATGATTTTTTTATAATTTTATTAAGGCTAAAAATGTAATTAGATAAAAAAATGTTAATATCTGTTATTATATCATAAAATAAGCCATGTTTTTATTCATTATCTTTGACCGAAACTAGAAACAAAAGAAAATAAAAAGAGAAACCTAGGTTTTGGCCATTTCTAAGCTCAATTATGGTAAGTGTTCAGCTCAATTTTTGATAATTTTTATGTTTTTGAGATTGTTGCTTCGAGTACTACAAAAACCATGCTTGAATTTTTCACTTTGATGAATATTTTGAGTTGCGCCATTATTGAGAGCTTGTGATTTTTGTTGTTTGATGGTGAAATATGAAAGATGTATGAACTATATTTTGCCCGGGCCTTAAAATAAAATAAAATAAATGTTTATTTATTTTAAACAGTCCATAGACAGAGCCCAAAATTAAATACATAACCCAACAGCCCAATTACAACCCAATAAAGACCCGATTACATTTTAGCCCAACTGAATACCACTACCCAGTACCCGTTACACCCAGACCTAAAAAAAACGAGGCCCAAGTGGCCCAATTTGTTAACAGAAAACAGAGAGACCTAGGGTTTCAGAAACCCTAGGCACCGTAAGCATCCCAAGCGTCATGACCGTTCGTCTCGTGCCGTTCCAGTGGGCTCCATGGGCGCCGTGACTTTTGCCTCGTACCACACCGCGATCAACGCGTGAATCGAAACCACCGTGATGTTCTCGCGAATACCTACAAGAAAGAACAAAAGAAACCAACAGACACAAAGCAGAAAAGGAAACCAAATAGCAGCAGATAAACTGAAACCAATAAGGAAAGAAATCAAAGATTTCTTTCCTAAACATGTATAGTCTAAAGGCTATAAAGCCTTTCTTCCGATTTGTAAAAAAGGGGGGTTTTTTTTTTGGGGGAATACACAAAAAGATTCAATAAAAAATAGAGTATTTTATACACAAAGTAATCAGTAGTGATCAGAGAATATAAAGGTGAATACTTTATCTATCTTTTAATACATACTGGTAATAAAAAAGGAAAAGGAAGATGAACCATTTCTAATCTACGATGAAACGGGAAAATTTTCCAGTTTCCGACCGCCACATGTGGCGGCGTTCGCGGTGGCGCGTGGGCGCGTGAACGCCGGAGAACGGTGGTTCGATGGAGCTCCGATGCCGGTCCCAGATCCTCTTTCAGAGGATTTCTTTCTTCTTCTTTTTTTCAGAACCGGATTAAAGTGATTTTAAAACTAAAATCAGGGCTTATATAGTCCTACAAAAACGGTGTCGTTTTGCTTAATTCAATAAGCATTAAAACGGCACCGTTTTGGTAAAGGATCCGCGTGTTGACCTGATTACCCAGGGAGGATCCGCGTGTTTTTGGAAAATGGGCAAATTGCCCAATTAATCCTCCCGTGTTTTTAAATTTTTAAATTTCATTTCATTTTTATTTTAATTTGGCCCTAACAGTTTACCTTTGTTTCAATATAGTCCAAACTGTGATTTTAAAATAGTACTCTGGAGAACGACGTCGTTTTGGGATTAAGGCTAATTGCCCAGTGAGTCCCTCGGTTCTAATGCGTGTTCTAGATTGATCCATTTTTTTTTCTAATTAGCCCCAAATTTTTAATTTTAATCCTTTTATACATTTTTAAATTTATTTATTTTAAATACTATATATTATTTATTTACATGTATAAAAATTCATTGTATATTATTTTTATTACTTCCAAGTATATTTATATTATTTTTATATTATATTAACATATATTATTTTATACTTTATTAAATGTTATATATTATATTATTTTATGTTTTAATATATATATATTATATTATTTTATTTTATATTTTATCATATATTTATATTTTATTATATATTATTATATGTAATTTTGAAATTTATAAATTATTATTAAATATTATATTTTTATTTAAATATTTAAACTTCATTTTATAATCTATATTATTACTTTATTCTTTATATTATATATTCTATTATTTTATATTTTATATTTTATATATATATTTATTATTATATATAATTTGTAAATTTGTAGATCGATAGTTAAATATTATACTTTATTAATATGCATTATATTTTGAATTTTTTTTTTTTTGTGAAGTTTTGTTCCTACTTAATATTATTATGTATGTATATATATTTTAGGTTATTATATAGTATATTTTATTAGTAAGTTTTTTTTATATTTCATCACTATTTCTTCTTGATATTTCATGTGTTGTTTAAATATTCCTTAATATCCCATTCATTGTTAATTGTATCTATCTTTATCTTTATTTTTTTTTTAAACTTGATAGTTTATCATGCACTTACTTAGCATTATCATAGTACATCAATTTATCTCTTAAAATATTTGATACTTTTATACTTAATTGCATGAATTGTGGATTATTTAGTTTATTATCTTAGATTATATTTGTATAAAATGATGTTGTATATGCCATATAATGTAGGTTTTATACTTATTATTTTTATGGTTGCTTGCATAATACATAAATGTATATAATATGTATTATATTATTTATGTCATATTTGCCTGAAATATTAATGAAGTTACATAGTTTGATATTGATATATGTTAATATTGTATCTTGATTGCATCATGATTTTAAAAAATATATAATCAAAGAAATGTTTTTTTAAAAAAAAGGCAATATTTTTCGTATTTAGGAATTCGGGAAATAGTGCCCTAACATGCTAGATGCGATTTCTCGTTCGTCTAAATGCCTAAAATACCCTTCTAAACAATTTTAAAAATTACGACGTGATTTCAGTTACAAGAGTTTTAGAATATCGTGTCCTATCATGCTGAATGTGATATTCGTATTCTTTTAAAACGAAGGAATCTTGGTTTTAAACTCGAATTATTCCAGTTTTAAAAAGGGATCCTATTTTTAAATCCTTTCAAATTTTTTTGACATTAAGAAAGAAAACTATTCAATTTGGTACCAATTTTGGGCGTTGCGAGGGTGCCAATCCTTCCTCGTACGTAACCAACTCCCGAACCTGTTTTCTTAATTTTCGTAGACCAAAACGTTTTATAAGGTGATCCAATCACACCTAAAAAAGGTTGGTGGCGACTCCCATTTTCGTTTATCAAAATTCGATCCTTGTTTTTTGAACAATCCCTTTAAAAAATGGTTTCGACAAAAGATATGTTTTAGATTAACATGTTTTATATTAGAGTTTTTGATGATTTTGAGTAATTAGGACTAAATTGCAAAAATAAAAATTTGTGGGACTAAAATGTGAAATAAATGAAATATATGGACTTCTATGAGTATGGGTAAAATTCAGCCCAACATGGGTGTAATGAAATTTTGCATATTTTATGTTTTGTGCAATAGGGACTAAATTGTAAAAAGTGTAAATGTCAGGGGTAAAATGGTAATTTACCATTTATGTGTTTTTGGACTAAATTGAATGAAAATATTTTTGAATAAGCTTAATTTGAATATGTTTAGATCAAGAACCAAAGAAATCATATTTGGATCGGGGGAAAGCGAAAGTTGTCGACTAGCTGTCCCATTCCGTTTTACATAGTCCGAGGTAAGTTTATAAGCAAATAGATGTACTTAATTATAATTATATGTAAATTATACTTGCTGAAATGGAATATTGGATTTTATTTATGCAATAGCTGAATGAGAATAAGCTTGATTACTATGTTTTTGGATTCGTTTCGACCGAGTTACGACGTCCGAAAGCCCCGTATAAACCGTAGGAATAGTTAGGATACATATGTCATGACATAGGATTTTGATTTATCTACGCGAGTAAGACCATGGAATTGATATGTGACTCCGATATATGTGTGCGATTAAGACCCTGTCTAGGACAGTGGCATTGATATGCGATTACATGTAAGACCACGTCTGGGACGTATGCATTGTACGATATATGTGTGATTATCCGAGTGTCCTATCCAATTTCGAATGGTTCATCGGGCAAAGCTAAGTTGTGATCGAATGTATAAAATGAGCTAAAAAGACAGGTATGGGTTAGCTTGTTGTCTACTTGAAATATGGTAAGTATGTGACTTGAAACTTGTTACAAATTATGTATGATGCAAATGTGGATTTCATATGAATTTAGTATGAATATTTAGCCTTTGATACAAATATATATGTAAATATGACCATGCATATTCGACCAAATAAGAGGTACATGATCATAATGTTTTAATATGATTTTCAAGCTTATTTCTTTTATGAGTATATATATAAATGATTAAGTAATGATTTCATAGCTTTGAAAGTTGAATGACATTTGGTTAATTTTGCTTATGTGAGTATTCGGCCAAGATATGAAATGTGTATGAAAATGTATTAATTATGTATTAGTAATTTAAGGTTAAGCATGTATCGTTAATACAACTCGATTTAGTTTAAATTGAGATATTTATATCATTGTGCTATTTATTTGCTTATGACTTGCTAAGCTAAAAAAGCTTACTCTGTGTGTACATGTTTACCCTATTTTATAGATTTTAGATTCGTTACAAGCTCGAGGATCGTCAGCAAAATTCATCACACTATCTACTGCTTCGGTACTTAAAAATTTGAACTTGAACATTGGCATGTATAGGCTGGATTATCTTTTGAAATGTTGGTCTTTAGTTTTGTATAATTTGAGCCATGCGAAAATGGCTTGATTTCTATGCTTGAATTTGTTATGTTTGATCATGGTTTATGTTCATTTTGGTTAAAGTGCTTCATGCTATGAATGAATGGTATTTATGTGATGCTTGGTATATAATACTATTTGGTAAGAGATAAACGTATATGGTTTATGACTACTACTACTAAGAATAAAAGATTGACATATATGCAAGGTCGATGAATGTGTTTGAATTGTGGATTGTTTATGTAAATAGGTATTCGGTTAGGTGATAATATATGAGTGATGGTTATTAAATAGTTGTGATTCGGTGATTATAATCTTTTAACATGATGAATGGTTTGATATTTCATTTGGTTTGATGTGTAATGCATGTTTATAGTGAAAATGTTAGGTAGAAGTTATCAAGGATGTTCAGACATTTGCATATGAATATATATATTGATAGTTTAATTAAATAGTTGAAGGTAAATAAAAAAATTAGTTGAGTTATTTATGTGAAATTTTGGTTGGATTTATGTTCTGTGGAATTTTGCTCATTTGGGTTAGGTTAAAGTGCTTGTGAAATGGTTTATGCTAGTCAAGTGAATAATAATATATATACTGGTTTATGAAGCATATGACTTCGGTCATTTGGTATGCTTTTTTTGTAGTTGTATAATATTATTATATAACCACAAAGTATAATTTAATTTAAGCTGAAATGTGTATGTGAAAAGTATATAAATATACATATATAGTGCATTGATGTTATTCTAGAAGACTAAATGCTATATTTTAAAGTCAACAAATTTGGTTTATGATGATTAATATTAAGTATGACTTGAATTAATAAAGTTAGTCTATTAATGAACACAAATATGTGCACATAATTTATGATTGAAATGCATAGATGTAGATGTATGATATGTGTTTGATTGAAGTGTGAATTAAAATGCTAATTTTTATTAAGTGTTCAAATATTATTTAAATGATGAATATATGTTTTGAGTGATGTATGATTAAAGTAATAGTAGTACGATTTTGGAACACAGCTAGTGATAATTAAATATGATATAAGATTTACATGAGACAGGTTATGAAGTGATTCGTAATGAATTTTGAAATTAGTTATATATGTTAACATTTGGTTGATTTAGAAGGTTGAGCAAGTATATGCAAATAAAAAAATTGTATCTCATTCGATAATACCTCGTAACCCTATTCCGGCAATGGATACGGGTTAAGGGTGTTCATTTTATTGGTATCAAAGCTACGGTTTAGTCGGTTCTAAGACTAACGTAGCACGTGTGAGTCTAGCTATACATGCCAATATTATGTATTGTGATAGTGTGATGACTTTTTACATTTGAAAATGTGTTTTCATATAGTAAATGGATCCCGACAGAGCTGTAGATGATGATGTCGAGAGTGTAGCGCCTGCTCCTGCACAAAGGACAACTGCAATATCTCGAATTACGGCCTAATCGGAATAGTGGTTTCATGACCACAAATCTGAGATAGAAATAATTATTTTATAATTATTTTGAGGTTTATGATATGATTGCATGATTGTGTGAAAATTTCGTGACGAAATTCTATGCATAAAGTGCTTAAGTTGAAATTAGGGACTAAATCGAATAATTTGCAAAACTTGCATTCTAGAAGTTTTTAGTATGAATTGGAATATTAATGAGGAGGTCTTAAATAGAAATTTGACCAATTTCTAAAATTTTGACAAAAATGGGCTTGTACATGAAAATTTTCAAAGAAATGTATTAAGGGTATTTTGGTCATTTGGTAATTAAAAGATTAAAAAAAGGAAAAAGATGGCAAAATATACCCATCTTCTTCATTAGGACGAAAATTAAAGGGTTCTCCATAGCTAGAGTTTGTTTCAAGCTTCCAAGCTCCATAGTAAGTGATTCCAAGCCCCGTTTTTAATGTTCTTTACGTTTTTGGAGTCCTAGTAACTTGATTTAGCTTATGCTAGCAATAATTTAACCTAGGGTTCATATTTGGAAAAATACCCATAGGTGAAATTTGTGTATTTTGGTGTTTTATGATAGAATATGACGTTTTAAATTATGCTAGACAACTTGTGCTACTCGGTTTTAAGTGAAAAAGAGTAAAATGGCTTAATCGGTAAAAATACCTAATATTCATAAGTACATGTTAGAGTGTGAATTTGATGTTGCTATAGAAGGTAAAAATGATCATCATGTCATAAAACATAAGAAAATAGGATGAGGTTTAATTTACGAGCCTTGGGGCAAAAGTGTAAATATGTGAAAGTTTAGGGGCAAAATGATAATTTTGTCAAAGTTTTGTAATAAGGGCTGTTTTGATGAATGTATGTATTAAATAAATTAATTTGGTATTATAGATCAAGAGAAACAAGATTCAAGTCGTGATTAAGGGAAAAACAAAGTTTACGAGGAATAGATTCGATTGCTAATATTTTGTATCGAGGTAAGTTCATGCGTAAATAAGGTAACATAATTTTTATTTTAAGTGATTTAATGTTATTTATATGATATGATACTTATTATCATGAAATATTATGCTTTGTGAATCATTATTTTGTAATATGCAAATTATGTGAACAACTTGGTAAGTATGAGATGCTAGCAAGTATCGGTTTCTACATTTTGAAGAAGGCGATCAAAATGTGTAATTGAGAAGAATCTCGTTTGAACCTTGGGAATAGATTAGGGTACAAGTGACATGTCACTAGGATGGTTGAGTTCCGAACTCGTTGAGTTGAGTCCGAGTTCACTTATGGATGCGAATGCCCGAGCTCGTTGATTTGAGTCCGAGTTCACTTATGGATGCGAACGCCCGAGCTCGTTGAGTTTAGTCTGAGTTCACTTATGGATGCGAACGCCGAGCTCGTTGAGTTGAGTCCGAGTTCGTTTATGGGCGGGTTACATGGTAGCTTGACTACATAAATTTCAAAAGCTATTGAGCTTGTTTAGCTATGAGTATAGCACTTAAGTGCACATTATCCGCGTATCCGAAATTATATTCCGATGTGTTCAACGAGAGAATCCTAAGAGAATAGGGAGAGTACTTAAAACAAAGGTGATTGACGATGAATGTGTTGAAGAAGTGAAAATGGACAGGTATGAGTTTAATCCTTAGTTGAGAATTTGGTAAGACAAAATTGTGGTAAGATAGTAAGTATTCTTATGACATGTCTTAATGATGTTTATGTTGGATTGCATGATCATGTTACTTGTTATTTGCATGTGAACTTACTAAGCATTTATGCTTACTCCCTCCTTTTCATTCATTGTAGTTTTGACAAACCGGCTTGAGAATCGAGATAGGTCGAAGGCTCGCTCACACTATCTGAAGACCTAAATTGGTAAAATGACTTGTATATTTTGAGTGTGGCATGTATAGCACTATACTCACTTTGTGTAAATAATCTTATGATTTGGTTATGGTTTGGTAAGAAAAGATTTGGAAATGATTAGCCATTGGAATGGCCAATCTAGATCATATTTGATGTCATGTATGTTTAATGTGTTACTTAGTCCATGGAAAACTATAAAATGGTGAAATTGGTTATAAAACAGAATCACACAACAACAGTGACGTGAATTGGAAAAATCACTAAAAATAGTAGAAATATGATTATATGATGAATAAAATATTTAATTGAAGCCTAATGAATCTATTTTTATGTGGAAGAAATAAAATAGGTAAAAGAGTTGTATTTTATAAGATATTTAAATTTTTGTGAAAGAGGGCCAGAGCAATTTCTGAATCCCCTGTTCTGACTTTGGAAATTCACCAAAAATTGTAAAAAAATAATTAGAAGTATTCTTTATATGTACATATTCCTTATTGAGTCTAGTTTTAAGAGATACAAACGGCACAGTCTTTTGAGTTCTGTAGAAAGAGAAAAGCGGTTCGTAGTGAACAGAGGTCAAAGCAGTCAAATGTGGAAATAGGGTAAATTTTAACTAATAAACTGTACTAATTGGCTCGATCAAAAATTCTAGAAAAAAATTAGTAGATAGATATATGAGTCTAGTTTCAAGAAAAATTTACGGATATTAATTTCAAGTTTCGAAACTCGAGATATGAATTTTTAAGCGACTGTGATGCAGTTAGCCAGCTTGTCTGGAATTTTTAAAATAAATTGTTTGAGTTGTTTAAGTAATGAATTAAGCCCGTTAACACCTCGTGCTTGACTCCGGCGACGGTCTCGGGTACAGGGGCGTTACAACAATGCTAGCTGATTCTCGACCGACTTCGAGTAATCAAGAGAGTGAGGCTAAACAAGCCTTTAATCAAATGATGAATGATTGGTTTACTCAATAAATCCGGACTAATCTGGCTGCACAACAACCTCTACCCCCGACTAATCCATCTTCGATACCTGCTGTACCTCAAGTAAGTGATCCGTTGAGATTGTATAAACCACCTGTTGATAAAATCAAAAAACATAGGGCTGAAGAGTTTAAAGCTACTGGTGATGATGATGCTAAGCGGGCTGAGTTCTAGCTTGATAATACTATCTGTGTGTTTGATAAGCTATCCTGTACCCTAGATGAATGTTTGAAATGTGTCATATCATTGTTTTAAGACACAGCATATAACTGGTGGAATACCCTAGTATCGGTAGTTCCGAGAGAGCGAGTGACTTAGGAATTCTTCCAGACTGAGTTCTGTAAGAAGTATACCAGCCAGAGATTTATTGATTAGAAGCGAAAAGAATTTCTAGAGCTAAAACAGGGTTGGATGACCGTGACAGAGTATGAGCGAAAATTTGTGAGACTCAGTCAATATGCTCGAGAGTGTTTTCTACCGAAGTCATAATGTGTAAAAGATTCGAAGATGGGCTGAATGAAGACATTAAACTGTTAGCTAGCATACTTGAGATAAAAGAGTTCGTAGTATTGGTTGAGCGAGCCTGCAAAGCTGAAGAGCTCGGGAAAGAGAAAAGAAAATCTGACTTTGAAGCTAGAGATGTACGTAAAAGAACATCCAGTAAGTCATTCCAGTCAGCACCAAAGAAGTTCCGAGATGATTTCATCCGTTCCAAAGCCACTTCGAGTTATTCTAGACGGGATCAGAGTAGACCACCTATAAGCTCAAGAGCTACCTCAGTAGCTAGTATGGGGAATGTCAGATCAAATCAACCCGAGTGTAAACACTATGGTAAACGACATCCCAGCAGTTGCAGATTGCATGATCAGGCCTATTTTAAATGCAGATCGATAGATCATTATATTTGAGATTGTCCAGGGTTAGATGAAGAACATCCAATGCAGAACACGAGATCAGGTAATACTGCAGCTCGGGGTACACCACCTAGAAATGCGGGTAATACGAGTGGCAGTCAGAGAGGAATTAAAGATACAGCAGTCAGATCTGAGGCTCGTGCACCTGCCAGAGCCTATGCTATTCACGCACGAGAGGAGGCTTCATCCTCAGATGTCATTACTGGACATTCACTCTTTATGATACTAATGTTATTGCATTGATTGATCCTGGTTCTACTCATTCTTATCTGTGTGAGACATTAGTATTCAGTAAGACTTTACCTGTTAAGTCTATTGAGTTTGTGATTAGAGTGTCAAACCCCTTTGGTCGGTGTGTTATGGTTGACAAAGTGTGTAAGAATTGCCCCTTGATGGTTCGAGATTCGTGCTTTCCGGCTGATTTGATGTTGTTACCATTTGATGAGTTCGACATAATTTTGGGTATGGACTGGTTGACTTTGCATGATGCTGTTGTAAACTGCAAAAGAAAGACTATTGATTTACGGTGCCAGCATGATGAGATTATTCGGATTGAATCTCATGATTTGAATGGGTTACCAGCAATGATTTCTTCGATGCTAGCTCAGAATTATGTGAGAAAATGGTGTGAAGCTTATTTTGCCTACGTGCTTGACAGTAAAGTGGCTGAAAGAAACATTGAATCGGTACTAGTTGTATGTGAGTATTCAAATGTGTTTCTTAAAGAATTACCGGGTTTGCCACCTATTCGAGATGTAGAGTTTGGTATTGAGTTAATGCCCGGGACGACTCCGATATCCATAGCTCCGTACAGAATGGTACCTACAAAATTAGAAGAATTGAAAGCTCAGTTGCAAGAGTTGACAGATAGAGGTTTCGAGTGACTGAGTTTCTCTCCTTGGGGTGCACAAGTACTGTTTGTGAAAAAGAAAGATGGAACTATGAGAATGTGCATTGATTATAGACAGCTCAATAAGGTGACTATAAAGAATAAATATCCATTGCCACGGATTGATGACCTGTTTGATCAACTAAAAGGGGCTATAGTGTTTTCGAAGATAGATTTGAGATCAGGTTATTATCAATTGTGAGTTAAAGACTCTGACGTGCCAAAGACTGCTTTTTGAACGAGGTACGGACACTATGAGTTTTTGGTATGAATCGGATCTTTAGTCAGTACTTGGATCTGTTTGTGGTTGTGTTCATAGATGACATTTTGATCTACTCTCGTGATGAAACCGAACATGCTGAACATCTGAAACTTGTGTTACAGACTTTGTCAGATAAACAATTGTATGCGAAGTTCAGTAAATGTGAGTTTTGGTTAAGCAAAGTCAGTTTTTTGGGTCATGTGGTATCAACATTAGGTATTCGGGTTGATCCGAGCAAAATTTTAGCTATACTTGATTGGAAACCTGTAACACTCCTAACCCATATCCGCCATCGAAATAGGGTTTCGGAGCATTACTAGAATTTGCAGATCACTTAAAAAAATTTCAATTAAATACTTATCGATTCAATGCATCATATAAATAAATATATTACCATTCAATCAACAGCTTGGCACTTGTCTAAGTATCAAACAACAACATTGTTAGTATACTAGTACATATTTCATATAAATTCAACATTCATATACTTATTTTCTCGACATGCCACACTTGAGTTTAATAATTGTTTTTACTTACATAATTTCCTTGTATCAACATATCAAAGATAATCATATATGTACATGTCATGAAACATATCATTCTCTTACCGTTTCTTCATAAGTATATATCATTCATTTCATTATATCAATATTTCATGCTCCATCATTTCCATATATTTTATGTATATTTATTCCGGTAATAGTTTATATCAAACTTAACATAAATTATATTCCGTGTACTTATACTTATTTCGTTTATCTATCTTCATAATTATTTCATACAACTATTTTGTACATATATTTCCATATGACCAGTTCTTGTAAACATTTCACACAACCATTTCATATAACCATTCGTCATCTGATACATATTACTTGAATATCAATTGTTCAACAGATGTCATAGCGTCTCCCATCTACGGTCTTATTTATCTTTGACGTGATGCCATAGTGTCTTTCAACTATGGTATTACTCATTTTCTGTCATGTTGCCATGGTATCTTTCGACCATGGTCTTGTTCATGTCACGTTGCCATGGTATCTTTCAACCATGGTCTTATTCATTTCATGTCACGCTGCCATGGTATCTTTCAACCATGGTCTTATTCATTTCATGTCACGTTGCCATGGTATCTTTCAACCATGGTCTTATTCATTTCCCGTCATGTTGCCATGGTATCTTTCAACCATGGTCTTATTCATTTCCAGTCATGTTGCCATGGTATCTTTCGACCACGGTCTTATTTATTTCATATCATATTGTCATGATATCTTTCAACCATGGTCTTACACACTTCATTTCAGAGAGCACACTCCCGCGAACGTCATCCTTACAGCAGGATTACCAGTCTAGGCTAAATCCCCTATAATATAAACTCATAGAGTATTGTTGGGATTACCAGTCCAGGCTAAATCCCCTACAACGACAATTACTCTAATGAGCTTGGATCTGAATTACCAGTCCAGGCTAAATTCAGATCCTAATTCAGATTACCCGTCCGGGCTAAATCCATTTTACATGTATTCTTCGGGAGGGCTATATCAGGATAGGATCACCCGTACGGGCTAGATCCTTTTTACCGTCAATTCCTTTTCGTTCAACCGGGATTTCTTCCTCTTTTTATCAAATATATCAATGTTTCATCAATTTTCATACAAGGGATATTTAAATCATATTCACATCAATAACATACATTTCAAGTATTTAAGAATATAATTCAAGTTATACGAACTTACCTAGCGAAATTGCAGAAATATCAAGATTCAGGGGCATTTTGGTAATTTACCATTTCTCAAATTTTCACCCTGAAGTTTTACTTTTATTCAATTTAGTCATTAAGCCTAAAACATGCAAATTGGCCATGCTAGTTGAATATTCATATATATTTTCCTCCTCCTCCTCTCCATTCCACATCCTTAATGTATATAACACACTTGTAAGTAACATTATCTATAATTTTTATTATTTACTTTTATGAATATTCAAGCTGTCCATCTGTGTCATAGTCACTATCCGCTAATTTTTCTGAAACTAGACTCATATATCTTCTTACCATAAAATTTTCATAATTTTTGGTTTAGCCAATAAGTACAGTTTATTCTTTAAAATTACCCCTCTTCTGCTGTTTGATAGTTCTAACACTTCTTCACTAAAAATTAATATCTCCTCATACAGAATTTAAATGATGTTTCTGTTTATTTATCTTCAAAATAGACTCATTCAGGATTCTAAAAATATAAATTTAAGTCCCTAATTATTTTTATCCATTTTTTTATGATTTTCCAAAGTCAAAACAGGGCAACCTGAAATCATTCTGACCTTATCTTACAAAATTTATTATATCTCATAATTTACTATTTCATTGCTTACATAATTTCTTCTATAAGAAACTAGACTCAATAAGCTTTAATTTCATATTTTATTCATCCTATAATTAGATTCCTACATTTTTTGGTGATTTTTCAAAGTTAGACTACTGCTGCTGTCCAGAACTGTTTTAGTGCAAGATATTAATTACCATGTTTATAACACCCTTAGTTTCTTTTTCTACACAATTTCTCATCACTTTCTCTTATTTTCTCTTCACTAACATATCAAGAACATAGAACCATATGTAAGGAAACTCTACATTAACATTAATCCCATGCTTTTTCAATAATATCAAACTTAAAAATATATTGAAATCATGATGTTCTTACCTTGTTCTATTGATGTCAATCTTTATCTTGATTTTCTCTCTCCTTCAGCTTTCATTTCTTGAATCCAACTTGATATTCTAGCTTTCCATAGTCTCCTTAATATTTTTCTCTCTTGGTAGCTATGGAAATTCTTTTGATTTTTTGGTGAAAATGGTGAATTTTTTTATAGAAGGACTAAATTGTAAAGAAAGCAAAACTTTCTTTCTTTCTCTCACGTTAGTGCATGGGAAAGATGATGAAAATTCTTCATCTTTCCTTCCTTTTATACTAAATAAATAATAATAAAATATATTATTAAAATATTAATAAAATAATATTTATCTAATTAAATAATTATAAAATATCAAAATATCTCTAGCACCATTATTACTTTCTAGATTTCTCTCTCTTCCAATTGACCATTTTGCCCTTTATTATTTTCTAAAATTCCATCCTTGAGTCACCATTTAATTTTGTAAAATTGCAATTTAGTCCCTCATAGTTATTCACCTATTCAATTTGGTCCTAATTCATCCATTTTCCTTAGTTTCTAGATCATTCCACCCTTAAAATATTTACACTATTGGTCCTTCAAATTTTTCATATTTACACTTTAACCCCTCAAATTTTGAGTATTTACTCTTGTGCAACAAAACTTTTCTCACTCTTACAATTTATTCCTTTCTTGAATTAATATATCATAATATACTTCCCAATATTGACATAACTCAAAATTTCCCTTTTTGTCACTTTATTTCCTTATTTTACTATATCACGGATAATATTTTATTGTAAAAATTTTCGGGGTATTACAAAACCTCCTAAGAATGTTTCTAAAGTCTGAAGTTTTCTGGGACTTGCTAGTTATTATAGACGGTTCGTGAAAGGCTTCTCTATGATTGCAGCCCCGATGACAAAGCTATTATAGAAAGATGTTGAGTTCGAGTGGTCAGAAAAGTGTCAGAAAAGCTTTGATCAGATGAAAGCCCTTTTAACCGAAGCTCCAGTACTAGTTCAGCCAGAATCGGGTAGAGAATTTGTTATTTATAGTGATGCATCTTTAAATGGTTTGGGTTGTGTTTTGATGCAGGAAGAAAAATTTATAACTTATGCCTCAAGATAGTTAAAGCCGCATGAAAGAGACTATCTGACACACGATTTGGAATTGGTTGCTATCGTGTTTGCATTGAAAATTTGGCGTCACTATCTGTTCGGTGAGAAATGTCATGTTTATTTGGATCACAAAAGCCTGAAATACTTGATGACTCAAAAAGATCTGAATTTGAGACAACACCGATGGTTAGAATTGCTAAAGGACTTCGAGCTTGTGATTGACTATCACCTGAGAAAGGCTAATGTTGTTGTTGATGCTTTAAGCCAAAAATCACTATTTTCTTTGCGTGCAATGAATGCACATATGGCTATGTCTGATAATGGTTCGATAATAGCTGAATTGAAAGCAAGACTGTTATTTGTTCAACAAATTTTTGATGCCCAGAAGGTTGATAATGAGTTGATAACAAAACGAGCTTAATGTGATTCAATTGTTGATTTAGAGTTTTGGGTTGATGCTAATGACTATTTGAGATTTAGAAACCGAATATGTGTCCTGAGGAATTCAGAGTTGATTCAGATGATTTTGAATAAAGCTCACTGTAGTTGGTTATCTATTCACCTAGTAAGTATGAAGATGTATAATGATCTGAAACAACTTTATTGGTGGCATGGTATGAAATGAGACATTTCTAATTTTGTTTCAAAATGCTTAATCTGTCAACAAGTAAAAGCCGAGCATCAGGTACCTTCTGGATTGCGTCAGCCGATCATGATACCTAAGTGGAAATGGGATAGAGCTACTATGGATTTTGTATCTGGTTTACCATTAACACCGAGCAAGAAAGATACAATCTGGGTTATTGTGGATAGATTGACTAAATCGACTCATTTTGTTCTGATACGTACAGACTACTCGCTTGATAAGCTGGCTGAATTGTATGTTTCTCAAATTGTGAGATTTCATGGTGTGCCTATATCTATTGTTTCGGATAGAGATTTGAGGTTTACATCGCGGTTTTGGAAGAAATTGCAAGATGCGCTAGGTACGAAATTACATTTCAGCACTGCTTTCCATTCGAAAACAGATAGTCAATCTGAGTGAATCATTCAGATACTTGAGGAGATGTTGAGATGTTGCACTCTCGAGTTCGAAGGTACGTGGGAATGATACCTACCTCTGATTGAATTTGCGTATAATAATAGCTTTCAATCGAGTATCAAAATGGCACCTTATGAGTCTTTGTATGGTCGTAAATGTCGTACACCATTGTACTAGATTGAGCTCAGTGAAAATAAGATACATGGGGTCGATTTGATCAGAGAGACAGAACAGAAAGTAAAAGTGATTCGTTAAAGTCTGAAAGTAGCATCAGATCGTCAGAAATCATATGCAGACTTGAAACGAAAAGATATAGAGTTTCATATTGGAGACAAAGTCTTTTCGAAAGTCTCATCGTGGAAGAAAACAATCAGATTTGGTCGTAAAGGCAAATTGAGTCTGATATTTATTGGGTCGTATGAGGTTATAGAGCGTATCGGGTTGGTTGCTTACAGACTGTTGTTGCCACCTGAGCTAGAAAAGATCCATAATGTATTTCATGTTTCAATGCTTCATAGATATTGATCTGATCCCTCAGATGTGATTAGTCCGCCTGAGATTGAATTAAGCCCGATATGACGTACAAGGAAGAACCGATTCGCATTCTAGATTGTGACATTAAAGAGATTCGGAATAAGAAAATTCTGTTGGTTAAAGTACTGTGGCATAAACTCGGAGTTGAGGAAGCAACATGGGAGTCAGAGGATACAATGAAAGAACGATATCCAAACCTATTCACCGGTAAGATTTTCGGGGACGAAAATCCTTAAGGGAGAGAATTGTAACAGCCCGATTTAGACCCTAATCGGAACGGTGGTTTCAGGACCATGAATCCGAGTCAAAAAAATATTTAAAAATTATTTTTGTGTTTATTTTGTGTGAATTTATATCTGTGAAATTTTCGTGATTTAATTTTGTCGTTTAGGTATCCGATTAAATAAAAGGACTTAATCGCGTAAAATGAAAATTTAGTGGTTATTTCTAAAAGGGGCCTAGTTGTTGTTGGCTTTATTAATGGGAATCCTTTTTTTGCAATCAGTCCATTAAAAGGAAGGGTGGACGGTAATGAGCTTATAATATATGATTTTGTTATAATTTTATTAAGGTTAAAAATGTAATTAGATAAAAAAATGTTATTATATGTTATTATATCATAAAATAAGCCATATTTTTATTCATTCTCTTTGACCGAAACTAGAAACAAAAAAGAAAAAAGAAAAAGAGAAACCTAGGGTTCGGCCATTTCTAAGCTCAATTAAGGTAAGTGTTCAACTCGATTTTTGATAATTTTTACGTTTTTGAGATCGCTGCTTCGAGTACTACAAAAATCATGCTAGAATTTCTGATTTTGATGAATTTGATTTGTGTCATTGTTGAGAGCTTGTGATTTTTGTTGTTTGATGGTGAAATATGAAAGATATGTTTTAGATTAACATGTTTTGTATTGGAGTTTTTGATGATTTTGAGTAATTAGGACTGAATTGCAAAAATAATAATTTGAAGGACTAAAATGTGAAATAAATGAAATATATGGACTTGTATGAGTAGGGGTAAAATTTGGCTCAACATGGGTGTAATGACATTTTGTATATTTTGTGTTTTGTGCAATAGGGACTAAATTGTAAAAAGTGTAAATGTCAGGGGTAAAATGGTAATTTTCCTATTTATGTGTTTTTGGACTCAATTGAATGAAAATATGTTTGAATGAGCTTAATTTGAATATGTTTAGATCAAGAACCAAAAAATCAAATTTGGATTGGAGGAAAGCGAAAGTTGTCGACTAGTTGTCCCGTTCCGTTTTACATAGTCCGAGGTAAGTTTATAAGCAAATAGATGTACTTAATTATAATTATATGTAAATTATACTTGTTGAAATGAAATATGTGATTTTATTTATGCAATAGCCGAATGTGAATAAGCTTGATTACTATGTTTCTGGATTCGTTTCAACCGAGTTACAACGTCCGAAAACCCCGTATGAACCGTAGGAATAGTTAGGATAGATATGTCATGACATAGGATTCCGATTAATCTGTGCGAGTAAGACCATGGCATCGATATGTGACTCCGATATATGTGTGGAGGTAAGACCCTGTCTGGGACAATGGCGTCGATATGCGATTACATGTAAGACCACGTCTGGGACGTATGCATTGTACGATATATATGTGATTATCCGAGTGTCCTATCCAATTCCGAATAGTTCATCAGGCAAAGCTAAGTTGTGATCGAATGTATAAAATGAGCTAAAAGGACAGGTATGGGTTAGCTTGTTGTCTACTTGAAATATGGCAAGTATGTGACTTGAAACTTGTTACAAATTATGTATAATGCAAATGTGGATTTCATATGAATTTAGTATGAATATTCAGCCTTTGATACAAATATATATGTAAATATGACCATGCTTATTCAGCCAAACAAGAGGTACATGATCATAATGTTTTAATATGATTTTCTTATTTCTTTTATGAGTATATGTATAAATGATTAAGTAATGACTTCATAGCTTTGAAAGTTGAATGAAATTTGGTTAATTTTGCTTATGTGAGTATTCGACCAAGATATGGAATGTGTATGAAAATGTATTAATTATGTATTAGTAATTTAAGGTTAAGCATGTATCGTTAATACAACTCGGTTTAGTTTAAATTGAGATATTTATATCATTGTGCTATTTATTAGCTTATGACTTGCTAAGCTAAAAAAGCTTACTCTGTGTGTACATGTTTACCCTATTTTATAGATTTTGGATTCGTTACAAGCTCGGGGATCGTCAGCAAAATTCATCACACTATCTACTGCTTCAGTACTTAAAAAGTTGAACTTGAACATTGGCATGTATAGGCTGGATTATCTTTTGAAATGTTGGTCTTTAGTTTTGTATAATTTGAGCCATGCGAAAATGGCTTGATTTCTATGCTTGAATTTGTTATGTTTGATCATGGTTTATGTTCATTTTGGTTAAAGTGCTTCATGCTATGAATGAATGGTATTTATGTGATGCTTGGTATATAATACTATTTGGTAAGAGATAAACGTATATGGTTTATGACTACTACTACTAAGAATAAAAGATTGACATATATGCAAGGTCGATGAATGTGTTTGAATTGTGGATTGTTTATGTAAATAGGTATTCGGTTAGGTGATAATATATGAGTGATGGTTATGAAATAGTTGTGATTCGGTGATTATAATCTTTTAACATGATGAATGGTTTGATATTTCATTTGGTTTGATGTGTAATGCATGTTTATAGTGAAAATGTTAGGTAATGAAGTTATCAAGGATGTTCAGACATTTGCATATGAATATATATATTGATAGTTTAATTAAATAGTTGAAGGTAAATAAAAAAATTAGTTGAGTTATATATGTGAAATTTTGGTTGGATTTATGTTATGTGGAATTTTGCTCATTTGGGTTAGGTTAAAGTGCTTGTGAAATGGTTTATGCTAGTCAAGTGAATAATAATATATATACTGGTTTATGAAGCATATGAATTCGGTCATATGGTATGCTTTTTTGTAGTTGTATAATATTATTATATAACCACAAAGTATAATTTAATTTAAACTGAAATGTGTATGTGAAAAGTATATAAATATACATATATAGTGCATTGATGTTATTCTAGAAGATTAAATGGTATATTTTAAAGTCAACAAATTTGGTTTATGATGATTAATATTAAGTATGACTTGAATTAATAAAGTTAGTCTATTAATGAACACAAATATGTGCACATAATTTATGATTGAAATGCATAGATGTAGATGTGTGATATGTGTTTGATTGAAGTGTGAATTAAAATGCTACTTTTTATTAAGTGTTCAAATATTATTTAAATGATAAATATATGTTTTGAGTGATGTATGATTAAAGTAATAGTAGTACGATTTTGGAACACAGCTAGTGATAATTAAATATGATATAAGATTTACATGAGACAGGTTATGAAGTGATTCGTAATGAATTTTGAAATTAGTTATATATGTTAACATTTGGTTGATTTAGAAGGTTGAGCAAGTATATGCAAATAAAAAAATGTATCTCATTAGATAATACCTCGTAACCCTATTTCGACAATGAATACGAGTTAAGAGTGTTACAGCTCCGGTAAAACCTGATGCTCGGCTTTAACCCCATTAACAATTCAGATTATTTTGTAACATCGAAAGCTCTAAGCTATCACATTATCATATTGTCTTAAAACACATCACAATTCATACAATAGTCCATCATTGAAAATTAAAAAGTCTATGCCCAAGTGCAGACTAGACCAGTTCAAATGCTTCGGTTAAAAATATTCTCATCTGTCCAAGTTTTGCTAATCATGGAATAAGCCATTCGACTTTCATAAGACGAAAATTTTTCATACAATCATTTGGAATTCACTCATCATGCTAGTCAAAGACCATTTCACTTGCATTAGCTCAAATAACCAATATATCTTAATTGAAGACATTAGTTTTGATTAACTTACTTGAGAAAAGAGATCCATCATACCAATTGAAATTCGAAATTTCACCACTTATGCCTTTGCCGATGTCAAATCCTTACACGGAAATTAGAGAAATCCAAATACTAAAATCACCGCATTACCATGATCAAATCAGGAGCATAGTCACACTTGACATGATTATCGCAAGCTAAAGAACACACTTTGAACATGAGTCATAATTGACAGATTATGGAACAAAAATAACAAGAAAACCAAGTAAAGAAATCCAGGATAGAGAAATCTCGAGATACGATACTATATCAGAAGATCGAAAACAAACTCTTAAGAAAATATGAAAGACCTCAATAATTCCTCAGAGAGAAAAAGTCCAGAATAAAACCTCATTTCATCCCACTGGAATCAAATGCAACAATTAAAGGAAACAGAATCATAGCATCATATGCAGTTTCTCATAAGTTCCCAATAGATAGAATATAACAGAATACTAGAGAGAAGTAGAGCAAAACAGATTATAAATCGGTCAGATAGACAATGCCTTCGTCTGACATTTAGATCAAATAGCATTCTCATATAACAAGAATTTCATCAGAAGATAGAAAGCTACTATAACACTTCCGAGAACAATGATCTTTTAGAATATATCAAGAGAGCGGTCATCATACATTCATTTGTAATTACCATACTCAGACATCTCATATTTCAAATATTATTTCTCCAACTATTTCTGTCATCATAAATCCCATATTATTCTTTTCACTAAAGAAGATCAGTTCTGAGAAGGTCACAATCATTACATTTTCTCGACCTCGTACCTGAGTAGTTCGATTTACCAAAGTAAATTTCTTCTCTAACTGTGGTAGTGCATATCTCAAATAATCCTTATGTCAACCTAATACTTTTCTAGCTCTGACTTACTTATCAACTCATTCTCAATCTCTAATCCCTATTGAACTCTTTGGTTTCACACTTGTGAGTTTATTCAGCGCAAATTTCATTAAATTCCACTACAAAACACCACTTTGGTAAGGGGGTGAGGTCGTAGTGCCTCTAACTCGACTCTTATATACGTATGCATATGACACAACTTTCATCAACATAGCGACACCATCACAATCATGTCATTCATTTTAGGGAAATTATCGTTTATATTTGTATTTCACAATTTTCTGATTATCTTATTCACTCAAGTTCACTTATACACACATTCTATGAATTCTGGATAACTTTTCTCGTCACATTCACTTAATTAAACATATCAAGCACATCATATCATATGAGGGCCAACAAACATGGATGAATATACATTACAATCGAAACTTTGATTTCACACATCATCATATGCATGTCATTACAATCATATAAATCTATCAGAACAATTTAACACATTTACTTAAGTTATACGAGCTTGCCAATCGTAATCATTCAAATAATTATACATGAACATTATTTCTACCTGTATTTTTAGTAAGTTATGTAAACACATGCATTCACTCAAACAAATTAATCATATACACCATGGGATTGTCAATCAATCATAGATAAGCTCATTATGCCATGTACAAATTCTATTTCATGTTTCTTATATCATAAATATGTACATATATATTTCACGAATTCTTGTTCGTACCTTTCTGAGTTTCAACTACTCATAACTGCATCTTATTTGAATACTTTAGTATCACCATCTACGTGATCAGGTGTAGCTCGATTAAAGAGTACTTTTATCTAAACAAGATAGTTCTTATTCGCGTCAGAAGACATCACACTATCACCAATTTGTGGCATGTATAGCTAGACTCTTACACGTGTTAGGTTAGTCCGAGAATTGACTAAACTAAAGCTCTGATACCATTAAATGTAACACCCCTTACCGGTGTTCGACGCATAAACAGGGCACGAGGCATTACCGGACTTGATCGTTTACAAACATGCAAAAAATCAGGCTAAAAAATTTCATTCGTATCAAAACTTTTCATACACATGCATAATGTCCCATACAAGGGCCTTTGAAGCCCTAAACATGCTTTGAAAGTAGTTAGGGACTAAACCGAGAACCTTAGAAAGTTTTGGAAAAACTTAGAAAAATTTTCCATGACATAAGGTCACATGCCTGTGTGGACATAGGGACACGCCCGTGTGCCTTCGACATGTCCGTGTCCTCAGGCTGTGCAACTCTCTGACTATGACGTCAGCGAATAATTTGAACCACACGGCCAAGCCACACGTTCGTGTGCTAAGGCCATGTCCCCCACATGGTTGAGACACACGGTCGTGTCTCAGCCCGTGTGGCCAACACTTAGGCTATTTTCCAAGCCTTTAAGTTACCCTTAATCCTTCACATCTTTATTTCCATATTACACATTTAATTCATGGCCATGACCATTTAGATTGGTCATAAAACATTCATCATGCACATATTTCATAACACCAACCATATATGGCCAACAAGCATAATCACATCACAAGCATTAGAACATAGCATAGATAGATAGGTTCACAAACCATAATCAATATGAGCCACCCTTCATGGCCATATACAAATAACTCAATATAGGCCAATACATTTGGCTACTCATGTTAACACATATCATAAATAAAAAAAACCAAGTCCTTATACATGCCACTCACTTGAAGACGCTTAGCATATATATATATATATATATCAATATTCCAAAGGTGATGATTTAATAGTGTGGTGCTGCCTCTGACGGCCTCCAACCCCGAGCTAACCTGTCAACACTAAAGAAAAGGAAAGGAAGGGAGTAAGTTTTATAGCTTAGTAAGACTGTATGAAATTAATAAGCAATTTATCAACTTTCTTCTCAAGGTAATACCACAATAATTGTGCTTTTGCTTATGTTCAAGTCCAGTTGTTTTCTCGAGTTGCAGTCACTAAATTATTTATATCTAGAGCTATGGAACTCCAAATTAAGATCTGCTAATTTTCCATGAAACTAGACTCACATATCTTCTTATTAAAAAATTTCAGAATTTTTGGTCTAGCCAATAAGTACATTTCATTCTTTAAAATCACCCTTGTTTCGTTGTCTGACAATTTTGACCCCTCTTCACTAAAAATTAATTATCCCGTTGTATGGGATTTAGATGATGTTATATTTTGTTTCTTTTGAAAATAGACTCATTAAGGATTCTAAACATATAAATTATAATTCATAATTATTTTTTTACAATTTTTAATGATTTTCTCAAATCGGAACAGGGGATTTCAAAATCATTCTGACTCTATCTCACAACAATTCAAATATCTCATAATATGAACTTCTTTTACTTACACCGTTTCTTCTATATGAAACTAGACTCAATAATATTTAATTTCGTATTTTATTTAGCCTCTAATTCGATTTTTACAATTTTTGGTGGATTTTCAGAGTCAGACTACTGTTGTCTAAAACTATTTCATTGCTAATTTTACCCTTTCATAATTATCTTTAAATAGGCTTTCATGCCAATCAATTTCTCTTTTCATATTCATTAGGCCACAAGGTAAAGGGATAAACATATCATGTCCCAATTTAATTTGACCCAAAAGCCTAACACATAATCATCTATCAAATTTACCTCATAATTATACACCATAGGTATCGACCTAATATTTACAAGGTCGTTACAAAGTCATTCTCATAGGTATGACTTACTCATTTACATTCTTACCAAAAGTCTAATATACATCAAGCTCATCACTCATGAATTTTTAGTACATACTTGTACCCTTTCAACATGATCATAAACATAGCTTACTCATTTTCATTCCTTACTAATCACACAACATACATTAAGCATGTATTTCATGTATGTACCTGTATCACTCACATCATGGTCATAACCTCTCTTATTCCGACATAAATTGTAAATTTCTCGTTGAACCATTTGGAATACTATAGGATATTCAATAAGCCTCAAGCATAGGGTAAAGTGTCGACGCCATGTCCCGGACATGGTCTTACACTGGCTTACACATCAAAGTTGATGCCATGTCCCAGACATGGTCTTACACTAACTCTCGTAAATTGAGGCTGATGCCATGTCCCAGACATGGTCTTACACTGGCTTTCATCTATCAGTGCCGATGCCAAGTCCCAAACATGGTCTTACACTGACACATATCAAGCCGATGCCATGTCCCAGACATGGTCTTACACTATCTCCCATATCTCAAGGCCGATGCCATGTCCTAGACAGGGTCTTACACTATCTCTCATATCTCCCTAGCATCATGGCATGAATATCCTATTTATTCCTACAGTTCAACCTGGAGTTTCCCATATTAATCTCATCATACATTACTCATAGCCACATTCAAACATTTTAATCAATCATTAAATGCATAATAACGATAAAGTTGTAATATTTACACACATCTTACTCGTTTCAATGGAATATCATATTCCATCAAATTACCCATGTATCCAATCACCAAATAAATGTTATTTACATTTGGCATCACTTTCTCATACTCAATATCATCAACATATAATTCAATACAATCATAGCAAGGTAGATTTCAAGTATATTAACAATAACATGGATAATATGCTTATTTAGTCACACGGACTTACCTCGAATGCAAAAACGGCTAATTATTCCCTTTTTGTCCTAAACCATGTACTTTCTTGATTTAAGTCTGAATCTCGATTTTCTTGATCTAAATTTATAAAATTTACTCATTTACTCATCACATTAAATTAAGCGTTCCACAATTCATACTTTGGCAAACTGACCATTTTGCCCCTAGACTTTCACAAAAATTATGATTTTTCCCTTAGGCTTGTAAAATGACTTTTATCAAATTTCCTCATTAGCCAAGCCTAGCCCCACCTTTATTACTCTTGTAGCAACTCAAGATTCCTATTATCTCACACAATTCCCATCCATTTAATAAACTTTACAAAATGGTCCATATTAGGTGTGTTCATGAAAATTCTTTCACAAAAGTTATTTATTTAACAACCAAGATTCATTTTTTTCCATAAAAATTCAGCAAACAACATGATTACTCTCATGTAAAAATCCTATACTTTCAACCAATTTGCAAAATAGTCCCCTCATTAGCTAGATTATGCCACAAGGGTCCCAAAAGTACAAAAATTATCAAGAAAGGCCATCAAAACCACTTACTTGTAAGAGATATAAGTTACTGATATTTTTTAGCTTTCAAAACCCCCTCTTTGCTGGTATTTTCAGTGGGGAAGAAGGAAGATGAAAGATGATACCTTTTTTCTTTATTTTATTATATTACTAGTCAAATTAGTCACCAACATATCACTTAACTTTGACCCTACAATATTTTTGTCTCCTTGATCAGCCACTAACATATTTATGGTCTATTTACTTAAAAAAGACCCCTAATTTAATACTCTATAGCTATTTGACACCTTTAGCTAGTAGAATGAAACTTTCACACTTTATGCGATTTGGTCCTTTTTCAAAATTAATCAAGCAATTGCTAAAATTATTTCACCAAAATTTTCATGCACTCGTATAATCATGCTATAACACATTAAAATAACATTAAAAATAATTTCTCTGGCCTCAGAATAGTGGTTCCAAAACCACTGTTCTGACTAGGCCCAAAATCGGGCTGTTACAGTGTCCTAGGGTCACATGGGTGTGTCCCTTAGACCACACAGGCGTGTGAGCCTTGCATCTTGGAAAATTTTAAAAATTTTGTGAAAAATTCTCTGAGTTCCCGATTTATTCCTGATTTGATTATAATACTCGTTTTGGGCGTCGATGGTCCATTTAAAGGACATTAGGAATAATCTTGATAAATGAATAAGATTTGACTTAAATTATCTGTCCGTAACCCTGCTCTGGCGATGGATATGGGTTAGGGATATTACAGTAACCCCTATCTCTGGTTATAGGAACTATCGGTCAAGTGTGTATATGATAATGAAGGTGTCGGCTCAGACTGGGGCCAACTCCCTATCTCCAGATGATAGGAAGTGTCGGTCGAGTGTGTGTATGACAACAAAGGTGTCAAATCGGGCTGGGGCTAGGGATGGAGCTCAAACGGTGAAGGAGATTGCTGATGAGGACGATTTTGTAGGGAACCTCATTGTTCCATATGTGGAGGGACTAACATCAATCATCCACCATATAAGTAGGGTAAACCATTCTGCACGTACCATTACTGGTAGTCCCCCGAGGGAGTGAAATCGGGAAGACATGATTCCAAATAAGGCAATCTCCCTAACTGGGCGTTCCATAACACAATATATGGTTGATGCTCTAATGCCAAATTCTTTGCATGTTTCCCTTTCTTGTCAATTCTGTGGACATCTTTTCCCAATTGCATAGGAACGTCCGGAATATGTTGACGACACCCAAATTGATGAAACACCCAATCCCCGACATACCACTTCACCATTTGAAAATTGATAATGGGTGCGTTAACACACCATATAGTTGCATGTGCTCTAGCCGACGGAGGAATGACGGAAGCAACATTCAGCACGATATACGACATCCACAGGAACTACACAATTAAACACATGATTAAAATAATAATTATAGTGTAATTTAATAAATAAAATAATTACATAACATTAATATAATTTATGGATTTGAAATTAAATTACCCCATCCCCGACGTATGCCTCGATCATCTATCGGTATACAATGAGTGTTTCTGGCTTCCTGATATCTGAACAAGTATATCATCTAAAAATATAAACCAAACTCATTAGAAAATATTTTCATGAAAAAAATCTTAATCCAAGTTTTTTTTTTTACTTATTTACAAATGGAAACACAGGTACTTAGTGACCCACTCATGCCAAAAATGACATCCTGTATAGCGCCCAATATTGTAGCAGTATCAGACAACCACCTATATTGATAGTAATGTGCTTTGTAGCTCGACAAAGCTCATGATAAAATGTAGCTAGTATTGTCGAATCCCAACTATATGAACGGGCACCTTGCAAATTACTAAGTAAGGGTAGGTACATCAAGTGGACTCTATTATTAGTGGAATACATCAAAAGCACCCTCTATAAGCTATAATATATAGGCTCGAGCAGCCAATATCTTCTCCATCTTGGTCACATAATCCGATAATGTTTCAAAATTTGCCTTTAGCCACGAAAATTTTAAACCCGTAATTTTATCAGTACCATCACCGGAAGAATATCCAAGCAAAGAATAGCAGAGAGCTGCAAGATCTGCTACGCCGCTTAAACCGATTACCTCATCACCTTCCATGGGGAGCTCTAATTGCATTGTGACATCCTCTAGTGTGACGGTGCATTCCCCACATGGTAAATAAAAGGTGTGCGTCTCTAGGCGCCGCCGCTCAACTAGTGCCAATATTAAGTTGCCCCTTAGCTCAAATACACGGATTAATGCAGCTAATCCAAATCCTGGGGCATCTAAGTAAGGCATAATTCGTGCATCCAGCCAACAGCTTAGACCATGGCCATGCGACTTCAACATGCAGTACAAACCCTAGTCATATTACAAAATTGGTTAAGATCTCACAATTAAATAAAAAAAAGTGCAACTATGCCAAAAAATACGTACAACATTAGAACATTCTCTTACCGATAAATGGATTGTCCTAACTGTGTGATTTTCTACAGTAATTAAAAAACGCATATCGATATCTGCAAAACCAATTAAAATTTTATTTAATATTTGACTCAACACAATATATAGTACTATTACAAATTCTAAACAAACACAAATACTTTTACCTTAAAAAATAATATCAACCAATAAAAATGTGAAATATAATACACTTTTATAAATATTTAAACTAACACAATTTTAAGAGTACTACAAAGTAAACAATATATAGTACACTTTTACAGCCAATAAAATGTGAAATATAGTACACTTTTACAACTAATACAAAACTAATTGTACTAACAAATAAAAAATATATAGTACTATTATAAATATCTAAATTAACACAATTCTAAACTATTAATAATAATTATACTATTAGAAAAAAAATACATACCTATTTTTTTAGGACACTTTAATGTGTGGGGAGGGAGGGAGGGAGGGACCATCCAAGTGTTTGTAATATAAAAAAAATCAAAGATACAAAATAATTAGTACTAACTTTTTAACACAAATATCATACCTTAATACTAAACATCTACTAATATAACTAATTATACTAAAAAATTATAACATACTTTTGTTTTGATTTTCGGAGGATAATAAGTGCTAACTTTTTAACAAAATCACATACTTTAATAGTACTAAACTATTATTAAAATAACTAGTTATATTAAAAAAATAAAACAAACCTTACCGGTAAATCCCCTTACCCATATCCTACGCCGGGACAAGGTTCGAGGCGTTACCGGACTTATACATTCACAAACATGCAAAAACCGGGCCACAAAATTTCGTCCAAATTAAAAACATTCAATCACATGCATAATGTCCCTTACATGAGCTACTAAGGCTCTAAACATACATCGGGGTGGTTCAGGACTAAACTGAAAACTTTAGAAAGTTTTGGGAAACTTATGAAAATTTTCATGAAACAGGGTCACACGCCCGTGTAGACACAGGGACACGCCCGTGTGTCTCCAACACGCCCGTGTCCTCAGGCCGTGTAACTCTCTGTTTGTGACATCAGGAAAACAAATTGAACCACTCGGCCAGGCCACACGCCCGCATGCTAGGCCGTGTCCTCTACACGGTTGAGACACATGGTCATGTCTTTGCCCGTGTAGTTAGCACTTAGGCTATTTTCCAAGCCTTTTTGTTACCATTAATACCCCACATACTTAAACACATTATAGACACATACAATGTAGCTTTAAGTAAATGATTAAACATCCTCCATTAAGACTCAACTGTAATATTCATATATATCATCATACATGTGTTTTGCTTACTCATTTTATACCAAGTCTAAACACACCAATTCACAATTAATTAAGCATGTCATTTTGATTATTACTTATACATTTATACCATGCTTGCCTAAGTTATTCCACACCCATTTCATGTTCAAGCATTATTGACTTACTACCATATCACACTTTTATTCTCTGATTATGACCACTTCGTTTGGTCATAAGACATTCATCAAGCATACATACCGTAATACTAACCATTCATGTCAAACAATTATAATCACATGACCACATCACAAGGCATCAATAAATAGCTTGAATAAATAGGCTTACAAGCCATATCCCATACAAGCCACATCTCATGACTAAATACAATGAATCAATTTAAGCCAACATCTTGGCCAAATCAAAAGAATACACATAATAATGACTAAGTCCCTATACATGCCACTCACTTGAAGACATTAAGATTCAACAATACTCCAAAGGTGGTAGCCTGATAGTGTGATGCTGCCTCCGATGATCTCCAACCCCGAGCCGACCTGACAACACTAAAGAAATGGAGAGGAGGGAGTAAGCTTAAAGCTTAGTAAGTCCATTTGAAAATAATAAGAAAATTATCAACATGATTCCATGGTAATATAACCATAATTATACTTTTACTTATATTCTAGTCATGTTATTTTCTTGAGTCATAGTCACTAACTTATTTATATTTGGAGATACGGAACTCCAAATTTAGTTCCGCTAATTTTTCCTAAAACTAGACTCACATATCTTCTTTCCATAGAATTTTCAAAATTTTTGGATTAGCCAATAAGTACAGTTTATTCTTTAAAGTCACCCTTGTTTCGCTATTTGACAGCTTCGACCTTTCTTCCCTAAAATTTATATATCTCATAGTACAGGACTCAGATGATGCTCCCGTATATTTCCCTTGAAACTAGACTCATTAAGGATTTAGTCATATAAATTATAACTTGTAATCATTTTTGTACAATTTTTAGTGATTTTCCATGATTGAGACAGGGGAGCCCGAAAGCACTCTAACTTTATCTCACAAAAGTTCAAATATCTCATAATATGAAACTCTTTTGCTTACACTGTTTCTTCAATGTAAAATTAGATTCCATAAGCTTTAATCTCATATCTTATTCAGTATCTAATTCAATTTCCATAACTTTTGGTGGATTTTCAAAATCACATAACTGTTGATGTCCAAAACAGTTTTAGTGCAATATCATGATAATTATCATATGATGGCATAACAACATAATCACCAAGATTATTCATCATTCAAGCATTCTAGCTCATCAATCAAATATTCATATCCATATACGTGAATATATCTTTTTGTCATATATAATTTTGTAACAAAGCATTACTCATGAGTATAACATACGTACCTGCACGTATCTGTAGCATATCGAATAAATTTACCTTCATTACCATGCCCATCTCGGGACTTTCATCGCATCATTCATTATAATATCCGTTGAACACTTGGAATACTATTGGATACATGGAAACTTGCACATAAGTGCCACAAAAACATACGTAGCCAAAGCTACCTTATAACATGTAACACATCCATAATGAACTCGGACCTCTCAACGAGCTCGGATGTTACATGTATCGCATCCATTATGAACTCGGACCAGTCAACGAGCTCGAATGCTACATATATCATGAACTTGGACCACTCAACAAGTTCAGATTCTCACATATATCATGAACTCGGACCACTCAATGAGCTCGAATTTCTTAATTCCTAGTGACATGTCACTTGTATCCTAAACTGTTCCTAAGGTTCAAACGAGATTTTCCACACTTGCACATAGCATCCTTATCGCACTTGCTTGTCATGTCATGAACAACGACCATAATATCATTCATGCTTTCCAATTCACCATTCTCATATTCATGAAATAAACATGGCATTGCTCATAATAACATTTAGACATTTGTCACATAATACAATCATCACGTCAACTATACAAATATTCATCACATAATGTTAACACATCAATTTAAGTTCAAGCATAAACAATGATATTATTGCATTATTATTGAGATACGAACTTACCTTAAATGCAAGCATGGCTATTTATTTCGATTTAGTCCATAATCTCATTCATTCCCAATCTATTCCCGAATCTCATTTTCCTTGATTTATAATATCAAATTTAGCTTACTAATTAGTCACATTATTCATATGGGTCCAAAAATCATATTTTTACAAATTTGCATTTTGACCCTTAAACTTTCACATATTTACACTTTGGCCCCTAGGCTCGTAAAATGAAATGTGCTCGATTTTCTTATACTTTAAGCCTAGTTGAACCATTATTGCTCGTATAGCAGCCCACATTTCTCTTTTATTCACATGTTTACTACCCATTTTACAACTTTTACATTTTAGTCCTTTTTAGGTGTTTTCATGAAAAATCACCTAGTAAAAGATATTTATCATGCTTTAATCTTTCATATTCTACCATTAAACATCAAAATACTAACATGTCATGCATGGGTCAAACTTTTAAACATAAACCCTAGCTCAAACTAATGGTAGATATGAGTAGATCATGTTTCCGGGACTTCAAAAATGCTTAGAACGTTAAAAACGGGGCTCGGGAGTACCTACTGTTGAGCTTGAAAGCTTGAAAACCCTAACCATGGCTTTCTCCTTGCTACATTCAGCCAAACAAGAAGATGGACAAAGGTCATTTTTCCCTTTTTAATCTTTTAATTACAAAATGACTAAAACGCCCTTTTTACTATTCTTTCAAATTTTAACATACAAGCCCATTTTTGTCCAAAATTTTAGAACTTGGTCAAATTACTCTTTAAGGACCTCTAATTAATAATTCAATTCAATTTCATGCATGAAGCTTCTGGAACTCAAGTTTTACAATTTATTCAATTTAGTCTTTAAAGCCAAATTAAGCACTTTCGACATAAAATTTCCTCATGAAGTTTTTACACAAACATATAAACACATCATAGGCCTTATAAAAATCATAAAATAATTATTTCTAATTCAGATTTGTGGTCTCGAAACCACTATTTCGACTAGGCCCTAATTCGGGATATTACAATTCTCTCCCGCTTTATGGATTTTCGTCCCCGAAAATCTTACCAGAAGAGTGGTTTAGTTTACACATAAACTCCACTATTACATAATCATTGTTAAAGAATTTTTACTCAGGCTATGTTTAATATTAGCTCTTTAATTTCTCATACTAAAGTCTTGAGAAATTCTTTGTTGTACAACACATTAACCGAATCCTGACTTCTATCAGAGAATTCATGTACACAAGGATAGAACTCATACCGTCATAGAATATATATGTGTATCATACTTGAATCCTCTCGGATTCAAATGACATAGCCAACCCGATCATCATGGCCTTAAGTTCTCTATCATTTTGTATAGCCCAACAGTTTACTAATTCAACCTCTAGTCGTCATTAAAATTCAGAGCCTCTTTTAGCTTTTTCAATAATCCACAATATAAATCCCGGATCTCAATCCGATTAACAAAAACTAGCATTTTAAGAAATTCAACAATCTTAAAGATACTTAATTCCATAAGTCTGATGAGCAGAAATTCAGTACATACCGACATGATTTGCAAATTCATCAAATTTCCTAACAACAAGTCACATAACATCTTCTTCTTTCAAAGATAGGAATAATCCTGGTATGAAATCTATAGTAACCTCACTTTCATTTCAATTAAATTACCACCACTGGTGAAAATTGTTCTAACATCATCCGATATTCAACTTTAACCCTGATAACATTTCATGTATTCAAACACAAAGATCAGAAATGTCGAGTTCCAAACTTGAACACCAATACATCACTCCTGTGAGTTTTCTTGAAAACTCTCTGTATAAGCTCTGGACTTTCTACCCAAGCACTTGTAACCACATTTTCCTTTTCTCAAAGATCATACAACAATAATCTTTGATCATCTACGCTATCTCAAACTCAAATCTTTCTATGACAGCAGATACATTAAGCTATCACATTGCCTTTTTGTCCCAAAATGTATCACAATCCGTTTAACGACACATCACAGAAAAATTAAGAATTTCTTGCCCGATGTAGGCTAAACCAAGTCTAATGTTCTAATTAACAATGTTCTCGATTTGTTCTAAACTTTACTATCATGCAATAGACCGTTCAACTTTTTCAAGGCGATAACTTTACCATTCATAGCAACTTTAAATCATATCAATGTTTGCTAGGAAACACACACTTTTCATTCAGAATAACCGTCGTTTACCCGTAAAGAAATAAAATTTTATTCTCAGACATGAATATCTCGTTTAATCTTTCAAACAATAACCAATACCGAGTCGATCTTAATAATTAATAAATGACATTTCAAGAAATCCTCTCTTCGAGTCAATAGAATGATTCAACATGTATTCATTCAAAGTCCACTTATCATGCTAATAAAAAATCCACTTCAAATACATTAACTCAGACTAACAAAAATATCCCGACTGAAGGCACTAACTTTAATTAACTTACTCGAAAAAGAAATCCAGATACTGAAATCATCACGTTACTATAATCAATTAGAAGCATGATCATAATTATCACAGTCATCATAGGCCAAAGAACACATTTTAGACATGAGCCACAATCGATGATTTACGAAGTAGAGATGACATGAAAACTAAGATAAAGAAGTCCAAGACAAAGAAATCCAAGACAAAGAAATCCTAGATAAAGAAATCCAAGATGCAGAAATCCAAGATACAATATCATAATGAAAGACCCTAAACAACGCTCATAAGAAAATATGAAGGATCTTGATAATTCCTCAAAGAAAATAAGTCCAAAAGAATACATCAATCCAACCCACTGGAATTAAATGCAACAAGGATAATATACCTTCCCATATATGTATCGAACAGAACACCAATTAGAAGGAATAAAATTATAACATCATGTGCATTTTCTCATAAAATCCTAATAGCTAAAATGTTACAGAACGCCAGAGGGGAAATAGAGCAATACATATTATATACTAGTCGGACTATCAACAATTTCGTCTATGCATCATGATTAGGAAACATTCCCGTAGAATAAAATTTCATTAGAGGATAGATAGCCACAAGAATACCTCTAAGAACAAGTATTCACATAGAATGCCCTAGAAGAGACTGCCAAACTCTGTTCAGTTATAACTGCCACACTCAGATATCTTATCTTTCAAATATTATTCCTTCAACTATTTCTGAATAGATCGATTCACCAAAGTTAACTTCTTCACCGACTATGATATCGTATAAATCGAGAGATTCTTTAGATCAATTCGATGCCATTCTAATTCTGCCTCTACTCGTTATTCCATCTCAACCTCTAATCATATTTGTAATCATTCTATAGTTGAACTCTTAGGTCTCATACTTATAAACTTATTCAATACGAATCTCATGTAATTCCTTTACAAAACACCACTCCGGTAAGGGGGTAGGGTTGTAAGGTCCCTAACTCATTTCTCATACACATATACATATAATAGTATTTCATCATCATAATAATATTTTTCATAAGCATATCATTCACTTCAGGCAAATCATTATTCTCGTTTTCATTACTCGAACTTACCAATTATCTTATTTAAACAAGTGCATTATGCACACATTCTATGAATTCTAAACAACTTTACTTATTATCTTCATTTACTCAAACAAGTCATACACATGACATCACATGGGTGCCAAACCTACATGAATAAGCATATCACAATCTAAACTTTTATCTTGTTCATCATCATATACATGTCATTACAACCATGTAACTCAATTCAATCAATTTAGCACATTTACTTAAGCTATACGAGTTTGCCCATTATAGTCATCCAAACAAGTATACACGAACATTCGTTCCATCAATAAGGTTGGTGAGTTACCCACATACATACATTGACTAAAGCAAATTGATCATATACATATATATATCATAGAACTATCAACTGAACATAGATAAGCTTATCGCAATGTATTCCTTTATCTTATTTAAAGATGTCATTAAAATTCATCAACATTAACGTCCAATCAGGACAATGACATTTTTATTCGTAACATGATATTGTGGACCTTTATTCATGCCTCTATGAATTTTGTATTTATCACATCCACTTTATCAAGTAAGCCAAGTATACAACATCATATGAATGTCAAACAAGCATGAGTATTCCTCATAACATAAACTTTTATCTTCACATGTTATCACATATATATCATGAACTTTTATTCATACTTTTATGAGTTTAGGTTCATCATAACAGTACTTTACTCGAATACTTTAGCTTCACATTGAACATGATCGGTGTAGCTCGGTTGGGGAGTACCTCTGTCTAAACAAGATGGTTCTCATTCGTGTCGGGAGACATCACACTATCACGGATTGGTGGCAAGTATAGCTAGACTCTCATTCATGCTAGGTTAGTCCGAGAATCGACTAAAACACAGTTCTGATACCACTAATTAACACCTCTTACCCGTATCCGACACCGGGACAGGGTTTGAGGCATTACCGGACTTAAACGTTCACAAACATGTAAAAACCGGGCCATAAAATTTCGTCCAAATTAAAAACATTCAATCACATGCATAATGTCCCTTACACGAGCTATCGAGGCTCTAAACATACATCGGGGTGGTTCAAGACTAAACCGAGAACTTTAAAAAGTTTTGGAAAACTTATGAAAATTTTCATGAAATAGGGTCACACGCCCGTGTGGACATAGGGACACGTCCGTGTCCTCAGGCTGTGTAACTCTTTATTTATGACATCAGGAAAACAAATTGAACCACTCGGCCAGTCCACACGCCCGTGTACTAAGCCGTGTCCTCCACACAGTTGAGACACATGGTCGTGTCTCTGCCCATGTAGCTAGAACTTAGGCTATTTTTCAAGCCTTTTTGTTACCATTAATACCTCACATACTTAAACACATTATAGACACATACAATGTAGCTTCAAGTAAATGATTAAACATCCCCCATTAAGACTCAATTGTAATATTCATATATATCATCATACATGTGTTTTGCTTACTCATTTTATACCAAGTCTAAACACACCAATTCGCAATTAATTAAGCATGTCATTTTGATTATTACTTATACATTTATACCATGCTTGCCTAAGTCATTCCACACCAATTTCATGTTCAAGCATTATTGACTTACTGCCATATCACACTTTTATTCTCTGATTATGACCACTTTGTTTGGTCATAAGACATTCATCAAGCATACTACCGTAATATTAACCATTCATGTCAAACAATTATAATCACATGACCACATCACAAGGCATCAATAAATAGCTTGAATAAATAGGCTTACAAGCCATAACCCATACAAGCCACATCTCATGACTAAACACAACGAATCAATTTAAGCCAACATCTTGGCCAAATCAAAAGAATACACATCATAATGACTAAGTCCCTATACATGCCACTCACTTGAAGATATTAAGATTCAACAATAGTCCAAAGGTGGTAGCCTAATAGTGTGATGCTGCCTCCGACGATCTCCAACCCTGAACCAACCTGACAACACTAAAAAAATGGAGAGGAGGGAGTAAGCTTAAAGCTTAGTAAGTCCATATGAAAATAATAAGAAAATTATCAACATGATTCCATGGTCATATAACCATAATTATACTTTTACTTATATTCTGGACATGTTGTTTTCTCGAGTCATAGTCACTAACTTATTTATATCTGGAGCTACAGAACTCCAAATTTAGATCCGCTAATTTTTCCTAAAACTAGACTCACATATCTTCTTGCCATAAAATTTTTAGAATTTTTGGATTAGCCTATAAGTATATTTTATTCTTTAAAGTCACCCTTGTTTTGCTGTTTGACAGCTTCGACCTTTCTTCACTAAAATTTATTTATCTCGTAGTACGGGACTCAGATGATGCTCTAGTCTATTTCCCTTGAAATTAGACTCATTAAGTATTTATTCATATAAATTATAACCCATAATAATTTTTTTACAAGTTTTAGTGATTTTCCAAGGTTGAGACATAGGAGCCCAAAAGCACTCTGACTCTGTCTCACAAAAGTTCAAATATCTCGTAATATGAAACTCTTTTGCTTACACCGTTTCTTCTATGTGAAACTAGATTCAATAAGCTTTAATCTTATATATTTAGTCTCTAATTCAATTTCCATAATTTTTGGTGGATTTTTGAAATCACACAACTGCTGATGTCTAAAACGGTTTTAGTGCAATATCATGATAACTATCATATGATGGCATAATAAAGTAAACACCAAGATTATTCATCATTCAAGCATTCTTGCTCATTAATCAAATATTCATATCCATATACGTGAATATACCTTTTCGTCATATATCATCCTGTAACAAAGCATTACTCATGAGTATAACATACGTACCTGTACGTACTTGTAGCATATCGAATAAATTTACCTTCATTACCATGCCCATCTCGAGACTTTCATCGCATCATTCATTATAATACCCGTTGAACACTTGGAATGCTATTGGATACACAGAAACTTGCACATAAGTGCCACATAAACATACGTAGCCAAAGCTACCTTATAACATGTAACACATCCATAATGAACTCGGACCTCTCAGCGAGCTCGGATGTTACATGTATCACATCCATTATGAACTCGGACCATTCAACGAGCTCGGATGCTACATATATCACGAACTTGGACCACTAAACAAGTTCAGATTCTCACATATATCACGAACTCGGACCACTCAACGAGCTCGAATTTCTTAATTCCCAATGACATGTCACTTGTATCCTAAACTATTCCTAAGGTTCAAACGAGATTTTCCACACTTGCACATAGCATCCTTATCGCACTTGCTTGTCATGTCGTGAACAACGACCATAATATCATTCATGCTTACCAATTCACCATTCTCATATTCATGAAATAAACATGGCATTGCTCATAATAACATTTAGACATTTGTCACGTAATACAATCATCACGTCAACTATACAAATATTCATCACATAATGTTAACACATCAATTTAAGTTCAAGCATGAACAATGATATTATTGCATTACTATTGACATACGAACTTACCTCGAATACGAGCACGGCTATTTATTCCAATTTAGTCCATAATCTCATTCATTTCCAATCTATGCCCGAATCTCATTTTCCTTGATCTGTAATATCAAATTTAGCTTACTAATTAGTCACATTATTCATATGGGTCCAAAAATCATATTTTTATAAATTTTCATTTTGACCCCTAAACTTTCACATATTTGCACTGTGGCCTCTAGACTCGTAAAATGAAATGTGCTCGATTTTATTGTACTTTAAGCCTAGCCGAACCATTATTGCTCTTATATCAGCCCACATTTCTCTTTTATTCACATGTTTACTACCCATTTTACAACTTTTACGTTTTAGTCCTTTTTAGGTGTTTTCATGAAAAATCACCTAGTAAAAGATGTTTATCATGCTTTAATCTTTCATATTCTACCATTAGACATCAAAATACTAACATGTCATGCATGAGTAAATTTTTTAAACATAAACCCTAGCTCAAACTAATGGTAGAAATGAGTAGATCATGTTTTCGGGACTTCAAAAATGCTTAGAACGTTAAAAACGAGGCTCGGGAGTACTTACTATTGAGCTTGAAAGCTTGAAAACCCTAACCATGGCTTCGTCCTTGCTACATTCGGCCAAACAAGAAGACGGACAAGGGTTTTTGACTTGATTTTTCCCTTTTTAATCTTTTAATTACAAAATGACTAAAATGCCCTTTTTACTATTTTTTCAAATATTAACATACAAGCCCATTTTTGTCCAAAAATTTAGAACTTGGTCAAATTTCTCTTTAAGAACCTCTAATTAATAATTCAATTCAATTTCATGTATGAAGCTTCTAGAACTCAAGTTTTACAATTTATTCAATTTAGTCCTTAAAGCCAAATTAAGCACTTTAGACATAAAATTTCCTCGTGAAATTTTTACAAAAACATATAAACACTTCATAGGCCTTATAATAATCATAAAATAATTATTTCTAATTCAGATTTGTGGTCTCGAAACCACTGTTCCGACTAGGCCCTAATTCGGGATGTTACATTACCTTCAGTAGAAAGAAGGAGACCTTAGCAGTAGCTTCAAACTTTATTTTGAAACTTAGATGTGTAGGGTTTGGGGACCAAACCTACCCCTTTTATAATAACAAATATTCTATTTATATTATATATTTTTAAACTTAAAGCTGAAAAAAATGATGATATTAATTTGTTGGGTATTGGAACCCGAGACGGCCTACTGTGGATGTGAATCGTTGGTCAGGGGCCTAGATTCCAATGTCCAATAAATTTTATTATATCAGAGTTTTTTTTTCCTATTTAAAAAATATTTTATTAAAAATAATATAGTGCCACCTAGCACATCGGCAACACCAATAAAAAATATCTTTTTTTTTTATGCATATGCTGTTAAAAGAAATTAGTATTTTGGGTTTTAAATACGGTGCCCCTGATTGGTCAGGCAATACCAATTATTTATTGTTATATTTGCCTAATTTCGTGAATATTTATCCCTTTATCCTATTATAATATTTATTTATTTATTTTATTATGTAAAAAAAACCTAAAAACAATAACATCATCATCATTATTATAGTCATAACCAACCAAATATAACAAGTTTAAATAAAAAAACAGTATGAGAATATTACGTTTCAAATATTCAAACCTAAAAATTTTAATTTACACAAATAAACAAATATTAAAACAATTATCTATAATAAATATGAGCAACATTTCTATTTTAATAAATAATTTTATCTCACATCATTTTTGTAAATAATTTTTTTGTATTACTTAAATAAATATCCACCTAATAATATCAATCACCAACTAAATAATAAATAAATAAATTATCTTAACCTGAATGTTTACAATTGAAATTTTTTATTTTACACAAATAAGTATTAAAACATAAATATTTTTATTAAAAATAAAATATAAACATAATTTATTAAAATAAAATTAAAAACATAAAAAATAACAAAAAAAAAAAAAACTTCAATCACACACACTCACTTCTATGTTTCACAAGCTAACCTCCAAAGCACAAAAGCTAAAAATAAAATATAATTAATATATAAATTACAAACATAAAAAAAAAAAAAATTCAAACATACACTTCAAACAGTTTCACAGATTGCTGTTCAAAACTCAAACAAATAAAATATAAATATATTATATAACCTTAAATCCTAAATTCAAACATTAAAAAAATATAAACATATAATATATATAAATTATTAAAAAAAAATTATCGGTTACCAATTTCACAAGCTGCCCTCAAAACTCAGTGTGAGATCGGTTACCAATTTCACAAGCTGCCCTCAAAACTCAGTGTGAGATCGGTTTATTGTTGCTTGATGCTAGAAAGAGTTGTGAGAGGCGGAGAGAGGACTAACATTTAAATATTGGTTTGTGAGAAATTAAAAAAAAAATAAAAAATATATATATAGAGAGAGAGAGAGAGAGGTGTTGTGATCAATTGATCATATCAGCAATAATAATGTTAAACATAGTGTTGTTACTTTGACAAGTAACACTGCACCTGACACATTTACTGTTAATGTGACCAATCGATCGCGTTAACCTTAATGCATTTTGTTATTATTTTTTTAATTTTAAATTAGTCTCGCCTTTTATTAAGCGACACCAATAAATTGTATAAAACTATTTATTTGTAATGTATTTGTTGAAAATACATTTTTTATTATAAATTTTTGATATCTCCGTATAAAATGCCGACACTAGTTTAAAAAATGCTTTTTATTTTATTTTATTTCACTATCGTTATTTAATCATAATGACAGTAGTTTTTTGAAGTGGTTAATGATATCGTGTATTACTATACGTAATCTACGCAAAAATATATAAATAAAGTGAAATATTGCTACTGCCTTGTTTAGATAGGGTTTAAGACAGGTTTTTATTTTCCTTATTTTTTTTTTTATTAAAACGAGACTCTTTGGGTATTAAAAAACATTAACTTGTTTGAGTATAACCATTTATTTTCTGTCTTTTTTGTAAGTCAGCTCTGCTTACTTGATTGACGCCACAGCTTCCGACTGCCACGATCATTAATATTTTTGCCGATTAAAACAATAATTTTACTACAGAGAAACTTACCAAATATTATTTTTCTTGAATTTAGTAAAAATAATGTCTCCAATTTAAATATATATATTTTTAAGGCAGTCATTAAAATATTATGTAATAAAAATAAAAGGTGGTGCGCGCTTAAGATAAAATTTTACCTTAAATATATTATTTTTATTGATTGATGTATTAATTATACTTTTCTTTTACAGATCATCTTAATTAATGCACCTTCCAAAAATAACATCTAATTAAAGTATATTTTTAATTAAAATAAATGTAATATATTAATTATAAAATATGTTTTGGTATTTTGTTATTCAATTCATATAATTGTGATTATTCCTCCAGCAATTTTATTTTTTTCATCATTACAGTATATCTCATTATTTTGTATTATAAAACATTTATAAAATAATAAATAATGATTACAAATATAAAAAATATATCTTCGGCATAATTACCTAATATTTAATCAATCCTGGCACACTTCAACTAAGCAATCGCTTTATTATATAGTTTCTGTCCTTTTACTTTCTCCAGATCCAAGCAGTCAATAAAGAGAGAGAAAGATAGAAGGAACTGATAAGCTGTATCTGTTCCCCTCTGTTCAAAGAAATAAAAACTGACCTTTACCTCCTTGATTACTGTAAAAACTTTACAAGGTATTGGCTTTCTTTTCTTTTATATTCGTATCGGGTTTTGTTTTTTCTTATTGTGCATTTATATCTTACAGCCTGTTTTCTTAATTGCACTGGAAGATAGAGAGAAAGACATGTTTTGATACTGTGAATGTGAAAGAGAAGAAGCTTTTTCCTTGGGTTTTGTGTTTTGATTTTGGTTTTTCCATGACATCTTTTTGACTTCTCTTTTAGTTTTTTTTTTATTATAATAAAATATATCGTTGATGTCGTTTTCAAGCAATTGGTCAAACATGCAGTTACAAAGATTAGGGTTTTTCATATTTATCAGTCTTTCCATGGCGTTTTCAGGGATTTTTCCAGTCTGGGTTTAGGCAAAAGGATTTGGTTTTTCTTTTTTCTTTATCCCCTAAAAGGTGTGACCTTTTTTTTCCCCTTTAATAAACCCTGAGAATAGTGTGTTGAGTGAGTCTTGCATGGGCGTTGACAATAGAACAGCTTTTCTTCATTCTGTAATGCCTCGTCTCCCTTTAATTAATTTTGTTTTGATGTGTGGGCTGTCTGTCTGTTTGTTATTGTTTTAAAGATGGGTCATTTAATGGGGGTACTTACTTATTGTTGGTGCAGAAAAGAATGGCTAGTCATGGTGAGCTGAGGCTGATTGGAGAAAACTATGATCCTGGTTTTATTGGGATGATAAAGGAAGATGATGGTTATGGGAGTAGTGATGATTTTGAAGGTGCGTTAGGTAATGATCAAGATACTGCTGATAATGGAAGACCGCCTAAGAAGAAGAAGAAATTCCATAGGCACAATTCACATCAAATACATGAGCTTGAATCGTATGCTTGCTTATCTTTTCCTTCTTTCAAGGATTATTTATTTATATTTTTGTAATTTGTTCATCAAATTTTGATGGGTTTATTGCATTTAATCTTTAGTTTTTTCAAAGAGTGTCCTCACCCTGATGAAAAACAAAGAAGGGAACTTAGCAGGAGGCTAGGCCTAGAGAGCAAGCAAATAAAATTTTGGTTTCAAAACAGGAGAACCCAAATGAAGGTATATTGATAATCTGTTTTGCTGTGTTTAAAACTCGTGCTGGTATTGTTAATGATGACATTTTTTTATGGTTTAAATCAGACTCAATTGGAGCGCCATGAAAATCTAATTCTTAAACAAGAAAACGACAAGCTTCGAGCCGAGAATGATTTGTTGAGGCAGGCCATAGCTAGTGCCATATGCAACAATTGTGGGGTTCCCGCAGTGCATGATGAAATCTCTTATGAACCTAGCCAGCTTATGATCGAAAATTCTCGATTAAAAGACGAACTGAACCGGGCACGTGCTTTAACAAACAAGTTCTTGGGCAGGCATTTGTCCTCCTCCTCCGCCAACCCTAGTCCTTCTCCTTCTGAGGGCTTAAATTCCAATGTGGAGGTTGTAGTAAGAAGAACTGGTTTTTGTGGATTGAACAATGGAAGCACTTCTTTGCCTATGGGATTTGAGTTTGGTCATGGGGCTACGATGCCATTAATGAACCCTTCTTTTGCGTATGAAATGCCATATGACAAGTCAGCCTTGGTGGATGTTGCATTAGCAGCTATGGATGAATTAATTAAGATGGCACAGATGGGTAATCCCCTTTGGATCAAAGGCTTTGGTGATGGGATGGAAACCTTAAATCTAGAGGAGTATAAGAAGACTTTCTCATCTTTCATTGGCATGAAACCAAGTGGATTCACGACTGAGGCTACTAGGGAAACTGCCATGGTTCCCCTTCGCGGCTTGGCCCTCGTTGATACATTAATGGATGCGGTACGCCACCCATTTACTTCTAATCCCACACTTTTACATTATTTGATTATATTAATCTCACTTAGTGATAGAGATGGTGCTTTTGGTTGCTGCAAATGGTGGATTACTGTTTTTGTTCATTTAATCTTAATGAAAATGTTTATTATGATAACTTTGTCTGCTACTTTATGAATAGAATTGTTGGGCAGAAATGTTTCCCTGCATGATTTCAAGAGCAGTAACCATTGATGTGCTATCAAGTGGTAAAGGTGTAACCAGAGACAATGCATTGCAATTGGTATTTTTTTTTTCTCCTTCTATGCCTTCATCTTTTCTACACTTTTCAGCTTAGCTTTGGTCTTATGAAATATTGTACTTGCAGATGGAAGCTGAATTTCAGGTTCTTTCACCATTGGTTCCTATTCGTCAAGTTCAATTCATCCGGTTCTGCAAGCAGCATTCCGACAGTGTCTGGGCCATCGTTGATGTTTCTATTAATCTGAGCAATGCTGCAAATGCACTGATGTTTGCAAATTGCAGGAGGCTTCCTTCTGGATGTGTTATCCAAAATATGGACAAGTACTCCAAGGTAATTGCTAGTATACATGAAGGTGAAAAAAACAGAAAATTTGATTGCCATCACTCTTCACTTGTGCTCTGCTAATAAGATATAGTAGAAACTTCACCTATGAGTATGAAATTTTAATCAAGAAGTTGCTTGATTGTTTATTTCACTTCATCAGGGTACCCTCTTTCTAAGCTTCATCTAGTCATATCATGACAGATATCAGCTCATCATTAAACAATTTTACAATTTGAGATGAAGGGAAGAGATTCTAAAGTCTCTAGATGAGATGAACTAATGAAGTTTGGTTTGGTTTGGAATTTGAGATGAAGGGAAGAGATTCTAAAGTCTCTAGATGAGATGAACTAATGAAGTTTGGTTTGGTTTGGTATTTGTTGTGGAGAAGAATGCTTACAACTTGTTAAATGCAGGTTACATGGGTTGAACACTCGGAATATGATGAGAGCACAGTCCACCATCTCTTGCGCCCCTTACTCGGTTCTGGCTTTGGCTTTGGTGCAAAAAGGTGGATTGCCACTCTCCGAAGACAGTACAGCAGCTTGGCACAACTAATGTCCCCTGACATCCATGGTGAAGACATTAATACAGGTTTTCCCTTGTTCATATGATATATATATCATTCTTTTAACTCTTACAGATATAAAAGAATCCTCTTCTGATGCATGCTGCAGTGGGGAAGAAAAGCATGTTAAAGCTTGCACAGCGCATGGCATACAACTTCAGTGCTGGAATTGGTGCTTCAAGTGTGAATAAATGGGACAAACTTAATGTTGGTAATGTAGGTGAAGATGTAAGGGTGATGACCCGGAAGAATGTAAATGATCCTGGTGAACCTCTAGGGATTGTTTTGAGTGCTGCTACTTCTGTTTGGATGCCGATAACACAGCAAATGCTGTTCAATTTCTTGAGGAACGAACGGATGCGTAATCAATGGGACATTTTGTCTAGTGGTAGACCAATGCAGGCGATGTACAGTGTCGCCAAGGGTCCAGGACAAGGCAACTGTGTGTCTATCCTTCGTGGTGCTGCAGTTAACGGCAGTGACACCAACATGCTAATTTTACAAGAAACATGGAGCGATGCTTGCGGTGCATTGATAGTGTATGCACCAGTCGACGCTTCATCAATCAGAGTGGTGATGAATGGTGGTGATTCATCGCATGTGGCACTGTTACCATCAGGATTTGCAATTCTTCCTGGCGTCCAAACTGGTGGACCTTCAATGCAACCTGACATTGATGAGAATACGAGTGATGGATGCATACTTACAGTGGGGTTTCAGATTTTGGTGAACAGCGTTCCGACTGCCAAGCTAACAGTGGAATCAGTTGAAACTGTTAACCATCTCCTAACCTGCACAGTTGAGAAAATCAAAGCTGCCCTTTCGATAACACAGCTGGGATCTGTTGAGTAAAAGTCACAGCTAAAAGTTTATTAAACGAGTACAGAATGGAAAGAAAATGGAAGGGTTTCAAGTCAAGAACGAACCGCTTGTGGAGAAGCAATGCTTCATATTCATGCTTGGTTTTGGGCGTTTGGGGATTATTATTCTGGTTCGGGCATTGACTTGGTGGACCTGTGAGATTCTCAGCTCTTAGTTTCTCAGTTGGCGAGTTTTTTTTTTTTTTTTGTTTAATTTAGTCGGTCATGTTTAAAAAACAAAATATAGATACAGCAAGACTTGTCTTTTTACTTGTTCTTAAACATAAAGTTACCATTAAAGTTTGTATTATTTACATATGCTTATACAAGTGAATTAGATACAAGTTCATTTATTATCTCATGGGATGTCAATTAAAATAGGCTTAAACCATTATAGTTGGTACTAGATTTTTATTTATTTTTATTATAAGTGATATTTAAATTATGAGAAAAATATTTGGTACAAATAAAGTTAGAGGTTGACATGTGTTTTATAAAAAAATATATTTATCAATTTTTTAAGAAAAAAAAGCTTATTGTGTTTTATAAAAAAATATATTTGTAAATCTTTTAAGAGAAAAAACTCATTGTACCAAACACTTTGTTATATGAAAGTTTTGGAGAGAGCGTGAAAGCGTGTCCAATTGTAACAGTCTGATTTTGGGTCCAGTCGGAACGGTAGTTTTGGTATGATTATATGAAAGCATGAAAATTTTGGTGAATTAATTTTAGCGATTTCATGCTTAATTGTGAAAAATAACTAAATCGCATAAAGTGCAAAAGTCCTATTTTGATAGCTAAGGGTGTGAAATAGCTAGAGAACCAAAATTTAAGGGTCTTTAAAGGGCAAATAGACCCCTAAAAAGCTGATGGCCGGCCATAGGGGACAAGAAATTCAAATGGTCAAATGGGTAGGTGACTTAATGTATAATAAAATATTACCCTAGTGTCTAGCCATCATCTTTTTCATTTATTCCTTCTCTTCCACCGAAATTTTCAGCAAAAATGGGGTTTTTGGGAGCTTGAAAATTCAGCAACTTGCAACCCTCACAAGTAAGTGATCTTGATGGTTTTTCTTGATGATTTTTATACTTTTAGAACCCTTATAGCATGAATTTTCAAATAAAGGGATTATTTTACAAAATAGTTGAAAGTCTAGGGTTTTACCATGAAAGTGTTCATGTTGTTTTCTGTAATTTTATGGAAGAAAATGAATCATGGTTGTGAAATAAACAACTTTTGTGAAGTAGTTTTCATGGAAACCCTAACTAAGGACTATTTTACATAAGTTGTAAAATAGTTGATAAAATGTGAGAAATAATGAGAATTGTGGGCTGCTCCTAGTATAAAAAGTATTCGGCTAGCCTTGATTAATGAGAAAATATGGTAAAAATCGACTTTCGAGTTTAGGGGTAAAATGGTCATTTTGTGAAGGTCTAAGGGCAAAATGGTTATTTTGCCCAATTATGAATTGTTGAGTACCTAGATAAATAAAATGATTAAATTTGTGAATTTTTATCATTATAGATTAAGAATTACAAAATCTGAACCTAAACCGGGGGAAAGCCAAGCAAGTAGACTAAAACCGACTAGTCGCCTACATTTTGTAATTCGAGGTAAGTTGTATGTTAATAATGCAACTATATCTTTATGATGCGCAATTGTATTGATATGGCATAAATTGCTTTGAGTTTGAGTATGAGAATACATGTTGAGAAATTAACATAGTAGAGACTTTCGTTGAACATTTGAAATAAACTTGGATATATTAGTACCTTGCTATTGGGTGATATGTGTGCTAGTGTAAGACATGTCTGAGACATGCATCGGCCACAATATGAGAGCCATTGTAAGGCATGTCACATGTCTGGGACATGTATCGGCCTCGAGATATTAAAGCCAGTGTAAGACATGTCTGAGACATGCATCGGCGTTGAGACGAAAGCTAGTGTAACACATGTCTAGGACATGCATCAACCTCGCGATAAACAAGCTAGTGTAAGACCTGTCTGGGACATGACATCAGCTTGTTATGTGTCAGTGTAAGACCTGTCTGGGACATGGCATCGACACCGATAGATAAGAGCCAGTGTAAGACCTGTCTGGGACATGGCATCGGCCTCGCTATATGAAAGCCAGTGTAAGACCATGTCTGGGACATGGCGTCGGCATCTTAACCCATGTTATGGCCATCGAGTATCCAGTAGTATTCCAAATGGTTCAACAAAAGGTTTGTGATTTATGTCGAAATGAGAAAAGTTACGATCATATGATGAGTGGTACAGATACCTAATTGAAATGTATGAGATATGGGCTCAATGTATGCAATACAAGTTGTATTGGATGGTGATGAGTAAGTTGTATTTACATTTACTTATGGTGTTAAGCTATGAAAGGTTATGAGCATATTGTCTTATGATAAGTAGTTGTTGTTAATTTTCATGCAATTTACTAAGCCTTATGCTTACCCCATTTCTTTCCATTTTCTTATAGTGTTGCCTAATTAGCTCGTGGATTGACGAACGTCGGAGGCATCGATCACACTATCAATCGAAGCACTTGGTATAGTTAGATTTTTTATTTTGATTATGGCATGTATAGGATCCTGACTTTGAGTTTTTTGTCATTGTTAATTGGCCAAATGTGTTGGCTCACTTTAGCATCCGATTCATTTTGTATAAGAGCATGGAAAATGGCTAATATTGAAAGTTAATATATGAATGCAAGATAGTCTTTCATGAATGTGAAGTTTTTAGCATGGTTGGATATATGAAGTGTATATAGGTCTTAGCTATGGTCATTTGGTTGAGAGATCATATCAAGTTAGACTTTGATATGTTGGTTGGTGCTAGATTGTGTTTCAGGGTGGCAAGGGCTTGGTAGATAGCCTTATATTGTCCACACGGGTAGACACACACACACGGCCTGCCCCATGGGCGTGTTGTCCAGCCGTGTGTCCCCTGCATGTAAAAATTTTCTAGTCAGTATGTATGGTAGTAAACACATGGGCAGAGACACGACCGTGTGTCTCAGCCGTGTGGAGGACACGACCTCTGGCCACGAGCGTGTGCCTTGACCTTGTGCCACTTATTGGATGCTGACTTCAAAAACATAATGTCAAGGTTTTTATACACCGGTTAGGACACGGACGTGTCATGGCCGTGTGAGGGACCTGGGCCATGGACACCAGCGTGTGTCAGACCGTATGAAAATTCTTTGTAGGTTCAAATTTAGAATTTAATTCACACGGGCTTGGGGCATGGTCGTGTCCCCTTGTGCCTAGGCTGTGTATGTCACACGGGCCATCAGCACGACCATATCATAATGGCCACACGGGCGTGTTAACCTTCCACACGGGTGTGTGCCCTAATTCAAGTGGTATTTTTCAAAAGTTTTCAAAGATGTTGGGATTAATCCCGGGACATTTCCAAAACGTGGTTTGGGTCTCATAGGCTCGTATTAAGAGCTTTTAGATCAAAATGGAAAAGTTTTAAATTGAACCTAATTCTTATAACTCGAAATTGATCGTATGCATGTGTTTAAGTGTGGTAACGCCTCGTATTCCGTCCCGACGTAGGGCTCAGGTGTGGGTTGTTACACCAATTGAGTGTCCAATTGAGTGCATTTTTTGCATTGGTGGCAAAAAAACGTGCTTAGCTGGACATATTTTTCCATTAAGTCTTATTTTTTTAATATATTTAGTTTCTTTAGTCAAATTGGTAAATGTTAGTTATTTTGTCTTTTGAGTCTCAGGTCGATTTTTCTCCTACTCACATTCGTATTTTTTATTTCATTATTTTTAAGCTTTTTTATTATTTTTAATTAATGTTTAATATATTAAAATTCTTAGTTAAATAATAATGATTTTATCCTTAAGTCCCAAGTTCAATTTCTTTTCTTTTAAATACATTTGTAATTTTTATTTTCAGGCTTTAAAACAATCCAAAAACATTAAAACAATCCAAAAACATACTCATTCTTCCATCATTTTTTTAAGTAATCTTATATAGGATTTGAAATTTCCATTTCCATTTTCATTTTTGGGAACCTAATTCATTTCCAAATTATTTCATTTCTCCAGTTCGGAGAAAACTATAATCATTCCTAAATGTTTCTCATTTCTTTTTTTCTATTCATCATCTTCATTTTTATTTAAACACAATTCATTTTTGATTTCAACAAGCTAGCGGAGGGACTAATTGGACATATGTAGTTGAGGCTCAAATGATTTATATTTAAGTTCTGGCTTTTCGCCTATTACTTATAAACTTATTTAGTCACGAAGTCATTCCACTATAGTATCGTGGCTAAGCTCCACTCAACAACATACCATTACAAAAGCAACTACTCAATTCTCGTCCAATGTCATAAGTGTGTTACCTTCATAGGATATCATTGATCTCTTTGATATAATATTCGTTCGCTCAATATGATCCTATTTTATCTCATGATAACCATTACATTTTCCTTCATGAAAAGTCAATCATTATCAAATGGTGATCAAGTCATCCATCACAAAGACGGACAACCCATTGACATGTCTACTTTTCATCAACCATGTAATGCTAATGAGAGGATATCATCTTCCCATGTTTTGGGCTATGAATTCCACTGTTGTGAATGACGCTACATACTACAGAAGTTGTACACCCAGCACACCAGCTTTCGGTTCCTTATCTATTTGAACTTAGGCTTTTACTTCCATCAAAGTGTACAATTCACGCATACATAATCCGCCATCCACTCAGGATTTAGGTATGTCATACTATGTACGTCACAAGTGAATAAATCCATAAATGGATTTAGGATCTATTTTGCTTGGTCCTGTCCGACGTACTGCCAGTCCAATTAGTCAAAACTATGTCTCTATCTTTTAAGAGTCATCCGCTCTGATGCCTAAGAGAAGGCATCTCCCCAATTAGACTTGATGACATATTAGTTTTTCAATCAATTTTCTTATTTCTGATTAGACTAAGGACATTTTAGGTTCTTCTACTAATACAAGCTATCTTTCTGTACTACGATTTGACCATGCAATACTGCTTAGTATTAGTTAAACATGTAGACAACCAATGAGCAACATTTACTTCTATTGTGCTTTGCATGCAAAAACCATGTGAGGAAAATAATACAAGGTATATTTATTTAATTCATGAATAATTTTATTAATCAATCTATTCAGAAAAATTACAAGTTTACAAACAAATATACTACACTTAAGGAATCAGATCCAACAACCTTTACGTATGAAACATGTGAGGTCTCAAGTAAAGGGAAAGGTGAGCGGCGAATTAGTAAAAGTAATCCCCTTCTACAAAAAGTAAGATGAAATGAGAACGGGTTCGCCAGAACGGCTAGTTATGCTTGAAGGTCAACACAATATGGAAATGTCAAAGGGTCTTTCGAGACTAAGGTTTGGATAGAAAGAGTTTTCCATGGAAGTTTAAGAATCCCTTGGGAAAATGGTTGAAAAGCTACCATAATGGTACCTAATGGGAAACTAATGAATAGTCAAGTCAGGTTAAGGTCAACCATTACCCCAAGCAAAGGAAAAGTGAAATGTATGAAAGGAAAGGAAAGACAATAAGGATAGGACTCGCTGATATGACGAGGTTTCTAGATCACTATCAAGTACAGAGTCCAACCAGATAAAAGACTTGTAGCAAGCCTAGTAGCTCGGAGGATCGGGTGGAGTTTGCCACCCTAATATAGAACACTTACCATAAGTGAGCATGGTGCACTTATGTTGAAATTATTTTATATTGTTTACCCTCATATGGTAGAGTTTAAATATATGGACATAAGAGGAACTCACTAAGTTCATTTGAACTTATAGGAGTTTGTATGATGATCGCCAAACAAGCGAGGAATCGAGGACTTCGAGGAGGGACCAGGCTAGACAATGTTGAGATCAAGGATCGTTGTTGAATCAAGTCATGCCCGTGGGAAAGAGGTACCATTGGAGGCTTCTCCACATGATCAATAACAACAAAGCCAAAAACTATATTTAGAATCTGATTTTTAAGACAAACATTCCTTAGCTAGATTTTAAGAGTTGTAAAGTAAGCAAACAATCTGATTTGAATTAGAAATGAATTAAAGAATTAAGCATTCAGTGGCTTAAGGCCTTAGTTGTAGGAATTAGAATTATTATTTATTTTTTTAGAATATTTTATTTGAGACTATTTTGTACCAATTAAGTTAAGCCAAACTAAGTATAGGTCCATTTGTCACGTCCCATACCCAGGTTTGATGGACAGGTCAAGTATAGGGTGTTATAATTTGATTGGTATCAGAACCATATGTTTAGCCAATCTTTGACCTATAAGATTGGAAGGAAGTAACCCTGTGTGCATGGCGATCAAACTAGCTAAGTCCCTCAAGTCCTTAGAATGGTTAGGATAATATATGCGATATATGGATATATGTGCCTAGATTGTCGAATTGAAAGGTAATTACCAATAAATGAATATAAAAATTATGCGTAGAAAGTACGATCGAGAAATTGTGGTAGTGGAAATTTCAGTAGATGCATGCTAAAAAGAATACAAGGAAACTATAAGTAAGAAAACGCGAGTAGATAAATTTAGAGAAAGGAAAAGTAAATACATAGATTTAAAGTACAATTGATAGAGAAAGAAACTTTTATTAGATAAAGAATACAAAAGAGGTATAGCCTTATTAGTCGCCAAGTAGGCAGTCACGAGTAGATAAATGTAGAGAAAGGAAAAGTAAGTGCGTACATTGAAAGTACAGCTGATAGAGAAAGAAAATTTTATTATATAAAGAATACAAAATAGGTATAGCCTTATTAATCGCCAAGTAGGCAGCTGCATCAGTGGTATTCTACTTCTTGGCTGATCTTTAGGAAGAAGTAGGAATGGCCCTGCTTATCTTTAAGGATGTAGAACCCAAAGATGACATTAACAACTTTACGGGAGGAGCGTAGAGTTTGCATTGGAAAGCCCATGGTGGCAGATATATAGTTGGCCATGAGTTTGAAGACTGGGGAAAAGGGTCCTTGTGTCAGGCTTGGTCGAGGATTTGAGTGAGAATGATATGGAAGAAGGTGTGTGTGGATGCCAGGGTTAGTGTTTGTCAAGGCTGGGCAAGTCCCCATGTTGTAGCTGCACTTCCATGACAGGTTGCAGTGCTCGCCCCTATCTTATTCACAAGCCAAGGCTTGCATTTGAACCTCCGAGATGGGGAGGCGAGTGAGACAGACATGGTTTCCCCACCATGTTACAATAGGAGCCATAACGAACTAGATGAAAGGGAAAACCCTCTCTAGTTCTTGAAAAAGGGCTCTCTCCATGTTCTGGGCTGACTGGAAGTAAAGTCAGTATATATTTCCCAAAGGTAGAACTTCTCCTCTAGAAGAGGATAAAATAGTCAATGGAAATGCATGGTCGACATTTCCCTCAATTCATGCTGAGACCACGAGTAAGGTAGGAAAAATGAATTTCCCGAGGCAACAGGCAAACTTCCATATAGTAATAGGCTTCTGAATCAAGAAAAGTAGTGGTGAAGTAAATTAGTTTTGGAAAATTTAAATGATGGAATAGCAAGGGAAATGAAACTCCAGTAAGGAGTAATAAGGAGAAAAACTTTTACTTGTTAAAAGCAATTATGTTAAAGTTATTTTGTGAAAACTTAAAATTTAAATAATAAATAATTTAGTTTTTGAAAACATATATTAAAACATATATTTGAAAAGTTCATTATTATATTGAGTTATCGTTTTATATCATTAAAACGAAGAATTTGCAACATCAATTTTAATTATTTTTTAAAAATGATTTGGGTAAAATATTTCGCAGCGGGCTTTGAAAATACTTAGAAAACAACTTAAATTTATAAGTTTATTAAAAATTAAATAAAATTATTAAAATATTTTATAACAACAATTTAAAACACTCATAAGTTCATCTATCATGCATGTGTGGCAGTTTATAAAATATAAGTAAAAAAAACTCATAAATAGTCCACTTGTAACACCCCTTACCTGTATCCGTCGTCAGAACAAGGTTTTAGAGTATTATCGAAACATCCAAAAAAATTTACAAATAATTTACATAAATTACTATTCATTTATCGAGATCATTCAAAGCGTCCCTTAATTGGACCCTCGAGGTTCAATACGAGTATTAGAATCAAGTCGGTACTTAATCAGAAACTCATAAAATTTTTCACGACATTTCATAAATTTCCTAAGGTGCAGGGCTCACACGCCCGTGTGGTCTAGCGACATGCCCGTGTGGTCGGGCCGTGTGATTGCACACGTCCGTATCCCTAACCCATGTAACTCTCTGACTTGTAAGGCATGAGGAAATTGAAGTCACACGGCCAAGTCACAAGCCCGTGTGCTAGGCCGTGTGGCGAATTTTATTTTCGACATTTAGGTACAGTTTTCACACGCCCGTGTCCAAGGCCGTGTCAACCACACGGTTGAGACACATGTCTGTGTGCCCAATTCTGAGCATTTTGTTTCTCATTTTAAAATGCAGGGGACACACGGCCGGACCACATGCCTATGGGATGAGCCGTGTGTCACACACAGCCAAGACACACGCCCGTGTGTCTACCTGTGTGGACAAAATAAAGCCATTTCTTAGCCTCATTTGTCACCAAAAACTTACCATTTTCCTGCACCAAAAATCACTAACATATATCCACCAATCCAACATCATATTCACATAAAATTAGCCATCAATCATATGGTATTATGTCATGCATCAATAGATATAAACTTACTCATATCATAAACTTATATGCTAACATAATTCCAACAAAATAACACATAATGAGCACTTATGTAATTACCAAAACATCACTTCAAAAATAGCCAAACTTAGACCATCACTAGCCACTCCAATGGCTAGATTACAAAACAACCATTATAAGCCATCATAGGCCAAATAAGCTTATACATGCCATTATACCAAAACAAGATTTCTATTTGTACCAGAATGAGATAGTGGATAGTGTGATGATTGCTCCGACTGACTTCCAACCTTCACGAGCTTTTGAGCACTATAAAACAAGGAAAATTAAACGGAGTAAGCATTTTATGCTTAGTAAGTTCGTATAACGGAAAATAAACTTACCGATCATATTTATCAATACAAGCATACATAATCATACTTTCCATAAATTTTGGGTGAGTTTACCTAAACACAAACACTTAATCAAACAAGTTGATCACATAACCTCATATAAATATCAAGTAAATATAGATGAGCTCATCACATTACAAGCTTCCATTAAATTTCACCTTTCCACATTACAAGAGTCTTTTCCGTCGAACTATTGAAATTTCGATGGATGTTCGGGTAATATACTCATGTGCAAAAGTACCCATTAGGGTACATAATAAAAAGGCACACTCTTGAGCCACACATTTTACAGCAGGATTACCAGTCCAGGCTAAATCCTATCCGTAGCATATGCTCTATAGAGCTTAATTTGGATTACCCGTCTGGGCTAATCAACACAATCATACAATTTAATTCAAGCATATTAACATACATATTTAAGTTATACGAACTTACCTTGAAAATGGTTCGTAATTCAATTTCAACTAATCCGAAACCTTTTGCTTTCCTCGATCTAGTTCCGTAGTTGGTTTTTCTGGATCTATATGGGTAAATTTAACTATTAATCTATCACATTTCATATACATTGGTATCCCATTACATCCTAGGCAAAATTACCATTTGCCCCTATCTTTTTCAAAAATTTTGGTTTCGTCCCTAGGCTCGAAAAATGAAATTCATGAAATTTAACCCTCTTTCCAAGCCTAGCCAAAATTTATATACTACAGTTACATCACATACATTTCAAAAATTTTAGAATTTTCCATGGGTTTTATCACTTTTTCATTTTAGTCCCTAAATCAAGTTTTCATCAAAAATTGCTTTGTAAAAGTTGTTTATCTATGAATAACTTTTCATTTTCTACCATAAATTTCTAATTTTCAGCATATTCATCCATGACCCAAATTTCATACCTTGATAACTTTTCAAATAAAATCCCTAAATAGAAAGATTAGACTATCCCGATTCCAAAAATATAAAAATGACTAAAAACGGGACTTGATTTCATACCTTATTAAGCTTAAAAAGTTTTCTTCCTTTCTTCTAGGGTTTCCATAGAAAAATTGGGGAAGATGATATGAAAATAAATGACTTTTTTCTTTTTAATTAACTATCATCTATTAATTTTATTGGTTTCCAATTTAGTTCCTACCCTTTTCTAATTTTTCCATGGATAAGTCATTAAAATATCTACTAACTACTCTTCAATTGTCTAATTACCATATAAGGATCTTAAGTTTTGAATTCCATAGCTATTTGATACCTATAGCTACTAGAACCCAACTTTTTCATTTTATGCAATTTAGTCCTTTCCCTAATTAAACACACAATCAATAAAATTTTCGTATCAAAATTTTCATGTGACCTTCATATCATGATACCAACCATAAAATAAAATAAAATAAAATAAAATAAATTTTTATTTTTGGCTCGAATTTATGGTCCCGAAACCACTGTTCCGATTTCATCAAAAATGGGCTGTTACACCACTATCCAAAGTCCAAAATAACAACCCAAAAAGTTTATTAACCATTTTATATAATATTTCATTCGAGAGACCCTTCCATATGCTGAATCCAAGTCCTACGCTCGTGAATCATTTGAAAAGTTTATGAAAACTAAAGAGTCAGCTAAAAAGCTCAGTGTGAACTTTATAACAAATTAAATATCAATAAACATATACACAATATACAAAATTACAACTTTTATGCACATGATTATGGCAATGCAATTTTGATGAAACCATTATGCAATTTCTTTTAAAACATTCTACCCATCACCGTTACACACCAAAAGGAGTTCACTAAACTCATCCATCCAAAACACACCAACATACATGTGGACGAAGCCACCAAATTCGCAAACAAGCTACCAGTACATATAGTTGTGGACAAAGCCACCAAATTTGCAAGCCAACTGCCAAAACAGGTAGGTTGTGGATAAATCACCAAATTTGTGAATTATTACTGCTAAAATAATGATTCCATTCAATTCACTAATTCTAATAGAAAAATCAATTCATTCTATGCAATTAAGTCCTTTTTGACATTTTACAAAATTGCCCCTAACATTTTACTTTTATATAATTTAGTCCTTAAGCCCAAAACATGCAAATTAACCATTTTTATTCAATTAATCCCATTCTAGCATTTAAAATAATTAATTTAGCTTATAACCCATAAAGAAAGTTTACAAAATTACCCTCAAAGTTTACCCTTTTTGTAATTTAGTCCTTAAACCCGAAACTTGCAATTTCATCATTTTTAATCATAAATCATGCTAGCCAATTTTTACCCAATCTTATAACATCCTATATTTATCCAAAATTTACAATATTTTCCTTGAATTTTACCATTTTCATAAATTAGTCCATAAACTTAAAAATCATCAAAAATTACTTAACAAAATACTTATATTTAACAATAAAGCTTAATAATCTATCATAAAATTTCAAGAACACTTCAATTTCATCCATGGTAAATTCCAAACATTTAACAATTTAACAAATTGACCCCTGGGTTAGCTACATTAAGCTAGTATGAGCCTAAAAACGTAAAAATCATTAAAAAGGGGATCAAAACACATACCATGCACCCAAAACTAATTTGGCTTAATGGTTTTTCTCCCTCACCATAGCTATTCGGTTGAAACAAAAATAAAGAATGAAGAAGATGATCATTTAGGTTAGATTATTTTAGTTTTAATTATTTAATTACTAATATAACCTTTAAAATTCACAAAATTTACCATGCAACCTATCCAAGATTATCCACTTACTTTAACTATGGTATAATTACCATTCAAGTCCATTAATTCACATTTGCAAATCTAATTGATCCATTTATCAAATAGAATTCAAATTTTTTAGCTTTTACAATTTAGTCTTTTTCAATTAATTAACTATCTAAACATTAAAATTTCTTAATGAAACTTTGATACAACTTTAATAACACTCCATGAATATTTAATAAAATATGTCCGGCTTAGTTTATCGAAATGAGGTCCCAATACCTCATTTTCTAAAACCACTTGACTTTAGGGTCATACCACTTGAACCTAACCTAATTATTCGTTCAAATAGCATAAATTGGCAATTCAAAATTTATTTTAATACTATAATTGACACATAAATATTAAATAATAATAATTATGCCGCTTGTCGAATTTATGGCCCCGAAACCACTATTTTTGACACCATAGAAAAACAGGCTATTACAAGACAACAGTTCAATTCCAAATTCAACTTCATGACTAGGAGGTAACCCAGGCAATTCATCCGGAAAAACGTTTGGAAACTCCTTTACAGTGCAGATGCTGATCAAAGCAGAGCTACTAACACCAGTATCTAAAACATAAGCTAGATATGCTTCACATCCTTTTCTAACCATTCTCTCAGGTACAATTGCAGAGATTACATTTAACAAGTAATCTCTACGCTCCCCCACAAACACAATTTTCTTTCCACTAGTCATCTTCAGTGAAACTCTTTTTGAAGCACAATTTAAACTGACTTGGTGTTCAACCAATTAGTCCATTCCTAAGATTAAATCAAATGTATTAAATGGTAATTCCATCAAATCGGCTGGAAACGTTTCACCTTGAACTTTTAGTGGACATTGCTCATAAATTTTATTCACCACGACAGATTGCCCTAGAGGATTAACTATAGAAACATCACTAACACTATCTTCTATCATAATTCCCAATTTGTCATGCACAGAGCAAGCAACATATGAATGAGTATAACCTATATCTATCAAGGAAATGTACTATACATAATTTATTATAAAAGTACCTACGATGACATTATCTACATCTTGGTCCTCTCTACGCCTCACTGCATAAACCAAAACAAGCTGTCTTGCTTCTATCTAATTTGTACCCTGACCAGATGCTCTCTATCCTGTATTACCAGTCCTGTTATTACCTTGTCCCCTTTGATTATGATTCTATTTTGGTTGTGGTGCTTGCCTTTGTTCTACCATATATGGATAGTCCTTAATCTGATGTTCCAAAGATCCACATCTCAGACATGCTCCTAATTTTCTCCAACATTCCCTTTGATGATGTTTTCCATAGTGAGCGCACTCTTGAGTCTTGTCTCTAGTACTAACTGCAACTAAGTTTTACCGCGATCTATTATCTTTGGCTCTCTTCAAAGGATGCGAGTTAGAACCACCTGAGCCAAAATCTCTTTTAATCGGAGTCTTAACCTTATCTCTTCTCTCATGTTCAACACATTTGACCTCTTCTAGAATCTTAACCTTCTCTACAAAGGTCTTAAAAACTTTCTCCTGCAGCATAGCAACCTAGACTTTCAAATTGTATCACAACCCATTCTCGAACCTTACACAGTTATCTTACTCGGAAGCTACCATCCCTTGTGCATAACGACTCAATCTCAGAAATTCTACCTCGTATTCTTACACTATCTTATCCCCCTATTTTAGCTTGATGAACTCAAGCCTACGAGCTTCAACATATCTTGTGCCTATGTACTTCTTCTTAAATGCATTTTGAAAATACTCCCAAGTTATCCTCTCAACTTGGGTACCCTAAACAATAAATTGCCACCAGTAGTAGGCCTTATCTCTAAAAAGTGACACCATACCTTTCAATTTTTATTCTGGGGTATAGTTCAAATCATCTAGAATTCTTTCTATAGCTGCCATCCAATACTTAGCTACTGTAGGGGTTGTTCCAGAAACTTCCCTAAAAAGCACGACTCCATTAGATCGAAGCCTCTCCATTGTAGATTTATGGCCCCGAGTATCAGTTTGGGCTCCAGCGACTTGCTGCAACACTCTCAACAGAGCTTGAGATATAGCACCATCAACAGGGTTAGGATTAACTTCCTCATTACCAAATTCTTCAAGATCTTGACTCGCATTATCCATAGCAAGATCATTCTCATTAGGATTGACACCAAGGTCTAGTGTAGGTACTTGAGTAGTAGATGACTCATCCTGAGCCGCACGATGACGTGCTCCACGAGTTCGTACTCCGCGGTTATTCATTCTACTTAATGTTTTATGAAAGCCTTTAGTTTCAAAGATATTCTTAATTACACAAACGTGCTTAAAATCTTATGATCAAGAATTTTATAGCATAAGTTTTCATTCTAAATCTCAATATGTACATCATCTAAAGAGGAATCAACATCAGAGTCTCGAATCCTCAGAAACTTGATTTTTACATTTAACAATAATATTTTTTTAAAATACTCTTTAAAACATGCATGCAAACTCGATTTAAAATCCACAGTCTGAGTTTTAAACTCGACTCTGATATCACTAAATGTAACCCCCAAACCCGACCTAAATGTTATGGCCAAATTTCAGAAGCCACATTAAATCCGTTGAAAAACTTTTACTTGTTAAAAACAACCATGTTAAAGTTGTTTTTGTGAAAACTTAAAATTTAAATATTAAATAGTTTAGTTTTTGAAAACATTTATTTAAATATATATATTTGAAAAGTTCCTTATTATATCGAGGTATTGTCTTATATCATTAAAATAAAGAATTTGCAACATCAATTTTATTTATTTCTTAAAAATGATTTTGTAAAATATTTTGCAGTGGACTTTGAAAATACTTAGACAACAACTTAAAATTTAAGTTTATTAAAAATTAGATAAAATCATTAAAATATTTGATAACAACAATTTAAAACACTTATAAGTTCATCTATCACGCATGCATGGTATTTTATAAAATATAAGTAAAAAAACCCATAAATAGTCCACTGTCCAATGTCCAAAATAACAACCCAAAAAGTTTATTAACCATTTTATACATATTTCATCCAAGAGACCCCTCCATATGTTGAATCCAAGTCCTACACTCGTGAATCATTTGAAAAGTTTATAAAACTAAAGAGTCAGCTAAAAAGCTCAGTGTGAACTTTATAACAAATTAAATATCAGTAAACATACACAAAATATACAAAATTACAACTTTTATGCACATGATTATGGCAATGCAATTTTGATGAAACCATTATGCAATTTCTTTTAAAACTTTCTAATCATCACCACTACACACCAAAAGGATTTCCCAAAACTCATCCATCCAAAACACACCAATATATATGAAGACAAAGCCACCAAATTCACAGGCAAGCTACCAGTACATATAGTTGTGGACAAAGCCACCAAATTCGTAGACAAGCTACCAAAACATTTAGGTTGTGGAAAAACCACAAAATTTGCAAATTATTACTACCACATCTTCCCTCTTACACATGTCCCAACCACATGTAATGCATCGTGGCAAACAAATCACATAGCAAATCAATAAACATGATAATAATGCTTTCATGTACATATAAGTTTCAATACCCATGGTAATCCATGTTATCATGATAATCAAATAGCCATGATTTTTGTACAACATGAGATTAGAAAGTAATTTTCTATACATAACAATATTTATCACCTCTCATCATAAAAACTCAAGTAAGACTGACTTACCTTATAACCACAAAATCACTCACTTGAAATAACAAAAATATTATGCTTTCATTTGTATAATAGATCGATAATTTATAATCAATTCCTTACATATTTAACTTGTATAAAATGCACACATTTTGCAATTTTAATTGTAAATCCTACTAAATCTTGATCACTTCCAATCCAAGAGAATATGAACTTTGATTTGCACCTAAAGAACTCGTGCATTAGATTAGAATTCTCTTATCTCCAATAAAAGAATTTCCCAAATAAAATCATCTACTAACTTCTCAACTTATAAAACTTACTCCTTTATTCCAAGATGATCTAAGATGTACACTTCTAAAGTTGATGACTTGAGTTGGTGTGAAGATCTAGTTTAATGAAAAGATTGAGTGAATTGAATTAGTTTTCATGAAAAGGAAATAAAATAGATGAGATTATGAATAAAAATTAAAATAAGAAATAGAGGATACTTGTTACCCAAATATTGAAAAATATGTCAAAAATTGAAAAAGTCTCCAAGAGGAACTTTAAAGTTTCGACAATGGAGAAGTATTAAGATTTTCTAAGTGACGATCAAAAGAAATAAAAATAGAAGAGAAGAAAAACAAATAAAGAAACTAATTTTCGGATGATGGTACTAGAGTGAAAATACAATTTTGAGGTGGTAGTGGTGTTAAGGTGGTTGAATGGTGGTGATTAGGTGGTCATATGGTGGTGATATGGTGGTTGTTAAGTGGTGACTCAATTTGAAGTTGGAAATTTAAGAAAAAATGAAAGAAAGAAACAAGGAGGAGCAACTAATTTGGGCGACAAAAGGAGGAGAAAAGAGAGAAAATTGTTATGAAAACAAAAAATAATAATGGGGTGCGAGGGGGAGGAGTGGACGACCACCAAGAGTAAACTCCCAATAAAGCAATCATGAGAGGGGACAAGAGTGTTAGGGAGAATTAAGCACAATTACTCTAGGAGTTTCACCTTTTCAAAATTTAAAATGTGGGGTTAGAAAACAAAATAAAAATAGGAGTTACAAGCTTATGGTTGGACGGTTTTGCATGGGAAAGTTGACCAAATTTTTGAATAATTTTTTAAAAAAATAATTGATGCTTTAGAAACTAGAACTTGGGTCATTTAGAAGTTACTTAAACAACTTAACCACTACACCACTTCTCAAGCTTGTTCATGAATTAACAACCCTTAACAGAATTTTGGGATGTGGCAGTAACAACCCTTTTAAGTAAGGCAGAAGACCTCTGTTACCATTGGAATAGGATTTTAGAGTTAGAGTCATCGCTCTGATACTCCACTAAGGTAGTTGTGAAGGATGAGTGATAGGTAAGCTTGGTTGCCCTGTGGAAAGAAAGAATTGACCCACCAGATGGGCAAAGCTAAAACACGAGTAAACTTTAATAACTTCGAGATATTTTTCCAATAATAGGACAAGTGCTAGTTAAGCGATACTCATTTTTGGGTATCCGCTGAGTTAAAGAATGGAGAAAGGATTATTGATCAGTATGCATAGTGGAAGGATTAAAAGTTTCTAATGAATTGAAAACTGAGGTCCATTAGTAAAATCTGTAAGATAGGCGAAGTTAAAGCATGTGCAAATTTAGGACTTGCGGAAGCATTTGCCAACGATAAGGATGAAGATTTAGTAGGCAAGCAGTGTTCACCATGGAATGTCCACCAAATTAAGATAGTGACGAGACACTTTAGGATGGAGAACCCCATAGCGGAGTAACTAGGACTTTGCCAGGGAGTTGATACTCATATTTCTCTAGGTATTAAGAATCTGCTAATCAAGCGGAGACGAAAGGAAGTAAAAGTGAAAAAAAGGGAAATTAGATTAAAAGAATCAGTAAGGATAATAGATGAGTGGTTAAGCGAACCATATAAGGTTAAGAATAAATAAGAGTTTCTTAAGTTCGCCTCCAAGGTTGGCAGGATGCGAAATTTTAGGGATGAATTTTTTTTAGGGGGAGAAGTTGTAACACCCGAATTTCTAATAACCCAAAATTAACAATGATTAAAGGACTAAATTGAAAGAGATCACAAGTTGGCAACCTATATTAAAAGAAACAGGAAAGCTAGAAACCAAATTGGACATGGTTGAGATCCCATTCTGGTTCGGTTATGATCGAACTAGTTCCTTAGTGGAAGGCATAATAATTAGCCATGAATGGCTTTCATAGGATTGGAAATAGTGCAGGAAGGGTTATAAATAGCTGGGAGATGGATCCTAGGGATGATTTTCTTCTCGACCTTGTCCAATTTCTCCTGTTATTTATCTTCTCTGATAGCTCGAAGAATGAGTAGCCATGAAAGGTTTTGCATGGATCATACTTCATGAGGATGGATCTACAAAAGTAGAGAAACCAGCAAGTGAATACTACCAAGAGAATGGAAGCTTTGGCGTTTGAAAAGGCCAAGCTATGGAGACGATGAAGTTTTAGGTGAGTTCTAGACCCCAAAGCCACTGTTATGGTCTACATTGTTTAAGTATGCATTGTATGCATAAACATGAGATATGGTGGCATGAGCATGAATTGCATGATTGTAGGTAAAACTTAAGGGAATAGATGAAATTAGGATGGAAATAGGGAGGGAACCTATTAGTTATCGCCTCGAGTGAAGCTCTGGGCCTTGCGAAGGGAACACTGTGGTGTTTGAGCATCAAGGTTAAGTGGTGTAAATGAGATAATGGTAGGAGGATTCGGGAAATGAAATTATGGAATGATATTTCTCGTGACGATAGTATCAATTGGTCCTTCGGGCAACATCGTGACGACGGTATATGGCATAAGATTATAAATGAAAGATGCTATGGTAGTCTTGTAACAACCCAATTTAGACCCTAGTCAGAATAGTGGTTTCGAGACCAAAAATTTGAGTTAAAAAATATTTTAATATTAATTTTCATGCTTATAATATGTGAATTAATATCTATGAAAGTTTCGTGTGAAAATTTTATTGTTTGTGTGTCGATTTGATAAAAAGGACCTAATTGCGTAAAATGAAAAACATGGCCTTCTATTTGATTAAGTGCAAAATTGATGTGTCTTATTAAATATGACGTCTTTAAGATGTAAATGGACCATTGGAATTATGCATGGACAAAATTAGACATGAGTTGGTGGATTTTAAATGAAATGAAAAAGGGTAAATTAGTAAATTATGTATTAATGTTAATATAATTAAAACCAAAGTTGAATTTTAGCTTATTTTCTTTCTTGTTGGCTGATTATATCAAAATAAAAGGAACGAAAAACTCAAGCTAGGGTTCGACTAAGGAATTTGATGATTAAGGTATGGTTTTGACTCAATTTTTGATAATTTCTACGTTTTTGTGATCGTTGCTTAGTAATCTATCAAGCCCATGTTTCAATTTTTTTATTTTGATGATAAATTTGAATTATTCCATTGATGAAATTGTGAGTTTTATGAAGTTTGATAATAAAAAATGAAAGATATGTGTTAGATTTCTATGTTTTGTTTTGGGATTTTTGATGACTTTTAGTATTTTGGGCTAAATTGTGAAAATGAGAAATTGAGGGACTAAAATGTGAAATAAATGAAATATATGGGCTTATATGAGCCAAGTGAAAATTTGGCTAAGCATGTGTAAAAGGAATTTTTTTGTATTTTGTGATTTTATGAATTAGGGACTAAAGTGTTAAAATGTGAAAATGTGAGGGCTAAATTGTAAAATGCCGTAATTATATGTTTTTGGATTGAATTGAATGATTTGGTGAATAAATGAGTGAAATTTGAATTTATATAGATCAAAAACTAAAGAAAACGGAATTAGATCGAGAAAAGTCGAAAGTCATCGAGTAGTCGATTTCGTTCGTTTGAATACATACGAGGTAAGTTGATATACAAATAAATGTGTTAAATTGAATTATTATTATTTTTATATGATATTTGAATTTTGGTGAATGGATATGAGAGCTGAATATATGAAATCCGAGAAAGTTTCGATAATGTGATGACGTCCGAAAAGTCCTATATGAACCATAGGAATAGCTAGGATACATATGTCATGACATAGGATTTTCGATATGTGATTTCATGTAAGATCGCATCTGGGACATTGGCATCGATTTGAGATTTACGTGTAAGACCATGTATGGGACATCGATATCGTATTTGATTTCGTGTAAGACCCTATCTGGGACAGAGGCATCGATATTTGATTACATGTAAAACCACGTCTGGGACGTTGGCATTGTATGAGCTTTCCGAGCTATCCGCGTATCCTATTTGATTCTGAATGGTTCAACAGGCATTCCGAGAAAATGAATGACTATGTGAACTTGTATTCGATTCAGGTATGTATGAAATGTATATTAAGATTGAGAATGAAAGGTAAGCATATGTATTTATGTGGACAAATGAAATAGGTATGAGGTATTTGAGAATGAGATGTGCATATGTAGTTGAATTATGAACAATTGAGATATATAAGATTTATAGATATGTGGTTATATTTTGTCATGAACTACATGAATGAAATGGTTTAGAAATGTGTTATGTGATGAGTTTATTTCTATATGTCTTATTAAGCTTTTGAAAGCTTACTTTGTGTGTGTTTTCAAATGTTTTATAGATTATCGAAGCTACTGGAAGCTCGGGGATCATTGAGGATCATCATCATACTATCGAACTCTATTTTGGTTCCTTTTGAGAATGTAAATTTGAAGTATGGCATGTATAGGCTAGAAGTATTTGAGATATGTTTTAAGTTGTGAAGTGTAAAATTTAGCCATGTGATATGGCTTGGTTTTGGTTGTGTTTATATATGACTTTTGAGTATAAACTATGTGATGAAATATTGCTAATATGATGTGTTCATAGATGGCCAAGAGAATTGGTCAAGTTGGTAAGTTTTTTTAGGATGTGCCTATTTTGAAATTTAGTAAGATTTTGGCATGAGATTGAATGAGTAAATTAAGGTTACAAATCTTATGTTTTGGTATGACTTTGGCTTATGTTTTGGTATATTTTGGTATGGATTATTAGCATGAAATTGGTTGATTATAATATGGCATGATTGGTGTATGATTTGGTTGTGAATTGGTTGAAAATTTGGTACAAAATGATTTGGTTTTGATGCTTGTAGGGAGGACCCTTAATGGGTGGAATGTTGGCCTTGTAAATGGCATATTTTTGCCCACACGAGTAGGGACACGGGCGTGTGTCTCAACTGTTTTGCTCAAGGGCCATTTTGAAATGAGCTTGAGCAGACCATACGGTTGCACACACACAGGCGTGTGCTAGACTATGTGGCCAAGTCAGTTTCGAGCACAGGCTAGACACACGGGCGTGTAACTGGCCGTGTGGCCAAGTTAGTAGCCTCCCTAATTTTCACACGGCCTGGCACACGAGCGTGTCACGTGGCCGTGTGGACAAGTCAGTATGTATGCCTTGTATTGCCACGATCTAGACACACGGGCGTGTCTAAATGCCGTGTGAGGCACACGGCCTGTTCACACGGGCATGTGACCTTTGTAATTTAGAAAAATTGTTAAGTTTTGAATAATTTTGTATGAGCTCGGTTTAGTCCTGACCCCCTTTCTAAAGCATGTTTAAGGTCTCGTTGACCTATGTAAGGGACTTTATATTGATGTGTGACTTTGATGTTAGGATGATTGTGAAATGAATGCGAATTATTTTGATATGTTCGGTAATGCCTCTTAACCCTAGTTTGGCGATGGATACGGGTTAGGGGTGTTACAAGTTTGGTATGCGATACACAACATAAGACCATGGATGAAAGATGTCATGGTGGCAAGGTATAAGGTGTAAGGTATATAGTGTAAGACCATAGATGAAAGACGCTATGGCAGCCATGTATGATGAGTAAGACCATGGATGAAAGACATCATGACATCATAAGATAATATGCCAAGATGGTGAAGCGGTATAAGACCATGGATAAAAGACTTCATGACATCTGCAGAGTAAGTTCACCGCAACATAAGAAAGAGATGAGAAGGGTGTAAGACCATAGCTCGGCTACGACATCCCATAGAGTTAGCCAGGGAGAAAATGCAAAAAGTACGCTAGAACCTCAAGTGATGAGTACAGGCCTGGGCGCCAAGTGTGAGAATCCACATAGATGGAAGAAGAATGAAAAAAGTGTAAGCATAGTAAGTGGATCATGAGGAATCTGCCAAAAATGGTGATAGAGATGGAAGCCAAAAGGCATGGGCAAAGACCCAACGAGACTTTAAGGAAGGTAAAACAGATGAGAGTTAACTTGTTCATGGAAACAAAGAAAGGAAATATTCGAGGATCACAAGCAAGGATCTAAAATGAATAGCTACCAAAGGGAGCTCAATGAAGTTGTGGCCAAGAAACAAATCTCATGGACAGGGAGGGGAGTCTTACTCCCAGGATAAGGATAATGTCCAAGGGACAGTGTGTCTATCAAGACTGTTCTTTTTTGAGGAAAAGCTAGTGTGGGTATGCCACAGAAAGAATAGTTTCGTAAGGAGGAGACAAACAAGTGAGATGACAGGCCGCATAGTAGTATAGGTGAGAAACTATTTGTCCAGCAAGGTAGACCGACCTTCACGTATGAGACAGGTGAGGTCTCAATGTAACACCCCTAACCCGTATCCGTTGCTAGAACAGGGTTTCGAAGCATTACTACCATTTGCAGATTACTTTAAAAAAAATTTAAATGATTACCGATTCAATGCATCATGTAAATAAATATATTACCATTCAATCAACAGATTAGTACTTGTATAAGCATCAAACAGTAACATTGTTAGTGTACTTGCACATATCTTATATAAATTCAACATTAATATAACTATTTTCTCGACATATCGTACTTGAGTTCAATAATAGTCTCAACTTACATAATTTTCTTGTATCAACATATCAAAGATAATCATATATGTACATGTCATGAAACATATCATGCTCTTACCGTTTCTTCATAAGCATATATGATTCATTTCATTATATTAATATTTCATGCTCCATCATTTCCATATATTTTATGTATATTTATTCCGATAATAGCTTATATCAAACCTAACATAAATTATATTCCACGTACTCATACTTATTTCGTTTATCTATCTTCATAATTATTTCATACAACTATTTTGTACATATATATTTCCATATGACCAGTTCTTGTAAATATTACACACAACCATTTCATATAACCATTCGTCATCCGATACATATATTATTTGGATATCAATTGTTCAACAGATGTCATAGCATCTCCCATCCACGGTCTTATTTATCTTTGACATGATGCCATAGTATCTTTCAACTATGGTCTTACTCATTTTCTGTCATGTTGCCATGATATCTTTCAACCATGGTCTTGTTCATTTCATATCACGTTGCCATGGTATCTTTCAACCATGGTCTTACACATTTCATATCAAAGTTGCCATGGTATCTTTCAACCATGGTCTTACACATTTCATATCAGGTTGCCATGGTATCTTTCAACCATGGTCTTACACATTTCATATCAAGTTGCCATGGTATCTTTCAACCATGGTCTTACACGTTTCATATCAGAGAGCACACTCCCGCGAACCTCATCCTTATAGTGGGATTACCACCCAAAGCTAAATCCTCAGTAATATAAACTCATAGAGTATTGTCTGGATTACCACCAAAGCTAAATCCCGCAACGACAATTACTCTAATGAGCTTGGATCTAAATTACCCGTCCAGCTAAATTCGGACTCGATTGGATTACCCGTCCGAGCTAAATCCATTTTACACATATTCTTCGGGAGGGCTATATCAGGATAGGATCACCCGTCAGGGCTAGATCCTTTTTACCATCAATTCCTTTTCAGAGATCCATCGAATTTTTCCTTTTCATTCAACTGAGATTTATTTTCAATTTATTTCGAGTATTATCAATATTTCATCAAATATCATGAATTGAATATTCAAATCATATTTTCATCACATAACCACATATTTCAAGTATTTAAAATACAATTCAAGTTACACAAACTTACCTCATTGCTTGTTTGTGTTTATAATTTCATTAATTCGATATCTTTTCTTTTTCACAATCGAGTCTCATATTTGAGTCGTTCGGATATTTATAAATAAATTTGATCATCATTTTCATTTATTTCATATACTAATGCATTTAATTAATGCTTTAGGCAAAATTTACCATTTTGCCCCTAAACTCTTAATTAATGACGATTTCATCCTTAGGCTCAGGAAAATAAAATTCTTGCAATTTAATCCTTATTTCGAGCTATTATTCTCATATATATTGATAACAGTCCATTAATTCTATAAAATATCAGAATTTTCCATAATTTCAACACTTTTCAATTTATTCTTTCAACACTTTTCAATTTAATCCCTAAAACATGTTTTCCCCCGATCTTGAACTAAATTAATAATTTCATTCAATTTTGTAATTTAAATAATAAAATAATCCATTTCATGCAATTTGATCATTTCTGACATTTTTACAAAATTGCCCATAAAATTTTACTTTTATTCAATTTAGTCCTTGAGCCTAGAATATGCAAATTAGCCATGCTAGATGAATATTCATACATATTTTTCCTCCTCCTCCTCTCCATTCCACATCCTTAATGTAGATAATACACTTGTAAGTAACATTATCCATAATTTTTATTATTTACTCATATGAATATTCAAGCTGTCTATCTGCATCATGGTCACTAAATTATTTATATCTGGAGCTATAAAACTCAAAATTAAGACACGATAATTTTAACTGAAACTAGACTCATATATCTTCTTACCATAAAATTTTTCAGAATTTTTAGTTTATCCAATAAGTACAGTTTATTCTTTAAAATTACCCCTGTTCTGCTGTCTAATAGTTCTGACCCTTCTTCACTAAAAATTAATTATCTCCTTGTACAGAATTTAAATGATGTTCCTGTTTGTTTATATTGAAAATAGACTCATTCAAGATTCTAAAAATATAAATTTAAACCCCTAATTATTTTTATCCAATTTTTTATGATTTTACAAAGTCAGAACAGGGGAACCCGAAATCATTCTAACCTTGTCTCACAAAATTCATCATATCTCATTATTTACAATTCCATTGCTTACATAATTTCTTCTATAAGAAACTAGACTTAATAATATTTAATTTCATATTTTATTCATCCTATAATTAGATTTCTACAATTTTTTATGATTTTTCAAAGTTAGACTACTGCTGCTGTCCAAAACTGTTTTAGTACAAAATATTAATTACCATGTTATAACACCCTTATTTTCTTTTTCTACACCATTTCTCATCACTTTCTCTTATTTTCTCTTCACTAACATATCATGAACATAGGACCTTATGTAAGAAAACTCTACTATAACATTATTTCCATGCTTTGTCAATAATAACAAACTTAAAAACATATTGAAATCTTGATATACTTACCTTGTTCTATTGATACTAATCTTTAACTTGATTTTCTCTCTCCTCTAGCTTCTATTTATTGAATCCAACTTGATATTCTAACTCCCCATGGTCTCCTTAACATTTTTCTCTCTTGGTAGCTATGGAAATTCATTTGATTTTTGGGTGAAAATGGTGAATTTTTGGTAAAAGGACCAAATTGTAAAGAAAGCAAAACTTTCTTTCTTCCTCTCTTTCTCTCACGTTAGTGCATGGGAAATATGGATGAGAATTTCTCATCTTTCTTTCTTTATATACTAATAAAATAATAATAAAATATCTTATTAAAATATTAATAAAATAATATTTATCTAATTAAATAATTATAAAATATCAAAATATCTCTAGCATCATTATTACTTTCTAGATTTCTCTCTCTTCCAATTGACCATTTTGCCCTTCATTATCTTTTAAAATTCCATCCTTAAGTCATCATTTAATTTGGAAAAATTGCAATTTAGTCCCTCATAGTTTCTTCATCTATTCAATTTGGTCCTAATTCATCCATTTTCCTTAGTTTCTAGATTATTCCACTCTTAAAATATTTTCACTATTGGTCCTTCAAATTTTTCATATTTACACTTTAACCCCTCAAATTTTGAGTATTTACTCTTGTGCAACAAAACTTTTCTCACTTTTACAATTTAGTCATTTCTTGAATTAATATATCATAATATACTTCTCAATATTGACATATCTCAAAATTTCCTTCTTCTTTTTTTTCACTTTATTTCCTTATTTTACTATATCAAGGATAATATCTTACTGTAAATATTTTCAGGGTATTACATCTCAAGTAAAGGCAGAGGTGAGAGGTGAATTACTAAAAGTAATCCCCTTCTATGAAAAGTAAGATGAAATGAGACCGAGTTTGCCAGAGCGGCCAGTCATTCTGAAAGTCAGCACAATATGGAAATGTCAATGGGTCCTTTGGGATTGAGGTTTGGATAGAAAGAGTCTATAATACCCATAGCCCGTGTCTGTCGACGGATTAGGTCTACAGATTATTATCGAAAGTTAACATCATACAACGAACATCCATTCAACACACACAAAAAACAACATAGATCATAGCAATATTATTCAAACTCAAGTATATAGTCCCTTATACAAGCCCTCGAGGCCCTAAAAACACATTAGGAATGAATCGGGACTAAATCGGATACATTTAGAATTTTTTAGGAAAAGATGAAATTTTGAAACTATAGGGGTCACATGGCCGTATGGCTAGGCTATATGACTCACACAGTTGAGAGACATGCCCGTGTCTCAGGTCGTGTGGACATTCAAAGTAGGGATACACGATCGTATCCCAGCCCGTGTCCGTGCTCGTGTAACTCTCTGACTTGGGTCACATAGCCAAGCCACAAGCCAAGGTGCCAGGCCATCTGCTAGGCCATGTAATAGCCTGACTTGTAACCCTTTGAAGCTACAGGGGACACACGACCCTGTCGCCTGGCCGTGTGTCACACACGGCTGAGACACATGTCCATGTCTTTGGCCGTGTGGACGAAAAATAGGTTATTTCCAAGCCATTTTCCTCACCCCAAAGACCAGCCACTTGCACAACCCAAATGTACCTATAATCATGCATTCAAAACACATCTAATATGTACATATACAAACTTAAACATTATAGGAACTAACCATTCAATCAATATGCCAAAATGACACCTCAATCTCAACAATCAAACTTAATTAAACACTTACTAAATTCAACCGTAATTCAATCAAATAGTTCAACAACTTGGTTACTATATTAACCATAATGTTCACATACCATTTTCATGCTCAACAATTACCATTAATCCCATTTCCACATCTACCATTTACCTTAATAAATTTATCAAATGCAAAATACATGCAAGGCTACCAAAACTAGGCATTAACAACTTGATAACCATCTCATTTCATACCAACCAACATTTCATATAAACACATTCTAGCATCATAAAGAACAACTCATGACATACCTATTTTAACTACCATACCAACTTCCAACATTTAAACACCACAACACCAAAATAACAACCATCAAAAGTACCATATATACATGATACCATAGCAACCATTTCATCACCCAGATAAACATGAATACAAGCTAAGCATAATGGTTAATTTCATCAAACAAGAACACCTATACATGTGCAAATTTAGCCAATTATCACTTAACTTACTTACATGCCAAAACATAACATAATTGATATGTAACCAACATACCATATTATATTCAAAACCTTTCCAAAACATACCTTATCTTGACCATGTTAAGGTCAATTCGTCATATATCACTTTGGCCATTCAAACATGCTTTGACACATTATCAAATTAACACATATTAACAAGGCACCAAATGTACCAAGGCTACATCACCCAAAATGACATATGCATGCCAAACACATCAACTAACATTCAACTAATCATCAACCATAAATTCACCTATACATGCCATTATAACCTTAACCAAGACATCAAAATCTACCGATATAATTGCTGGATAGTGTGATAGATCTCTGATAAACTTCCAATCGATCGAGCTTTTGATAATATGAAAAGTAAGGAAAAACAACTACGTAAGAAATGAATGCTTAGTAAGCTCATATAAAATTTAGTCATATCAATCCATTTCAAATATGAAATTCATATATTTCAAGAATAATCCTATACCAATATTGCAAGATTCATGAAACCATATTCAACAACTCATAAAGTGAATAAATCCACAGCGTCATATATACATATCATCCCTAGCATAATAGGATTTTTATCAAACTTAAACCCTTTCAAATTTTCCTTTTTTCATTTTCATTTTATTACTTTCCGTTGTATTTACTTTCTTTAACTTAAATAACAACATCAATTCAACTCATCTTTCCCTTTTTCATCATTTTACACTTCAAGTATGAACTTACTATTTCATTACCTTTCCACACTCGTTTCATATGCATAACACATAAGACATAAGCATATCATCAACCATAGCCACAAGCTAGTGCATTTAAACATAGTTCTTCTGGAATTAACCACATGATAAACCATTTCATAAGAAATTACATAATTTAATCTTACCATTCTTTCATGAACACAAGCATATTTCCATTTGGGCACTTACCATTACAATGCATAACCTGTAAATTAACATGGCATGATCCAACCAAAGTTTTCCTATAGTTTAAGCATTCACACCAAACATGTTAGCACACATGATACAAATCATAAGCACATTAACATGAATAGCCATTTAATCTCAACATGTATCACTTGAATCTATTACTCATCTTAACTTACATAATTTCCATGTATCACCATATTAAGGATATTCATATAGTTTCATGTCTTACTTCATATCGTTTTCTTTACCATTTCATTTGCATAGCACATAGGATATAAACATAGTATCACTTAAATCACACTTTTCATAATCATGAATGTTCTTACTTGAATCATCGATACATCATACCTTTCCATAATTGTCGTAATGAAATCAATTAGAACCCTTACTGGTTCATCCCTTTTCATGCTCGTTGAACCACTTAGAGTAATACTAGATACGCGGGAAAGCTTACACAAACTGTGCTAAACATATAGTCGTAGCTCACACGAGGTGTAAAATGGGTCTGCTCACACAAGCTGTCGGTCAGAATGTAAGCTACACGATGCTGCTCACACAAGCTATTGAGTATCTGCAACTAATGTCAGACCTCAGCCATCGGTAGGACATTCAAGACCAGCACCCAAAACATGGTAACCTAGGTTTGCTCACATAAGCTGTCAGTCGGAACGTAGTTACACGGTGCTACTCACATAAGCTGTCAAGTAACCGCAACACATGCCAGAAACTCAGCCACCGGTAGGATGTTCAGGATCAGCACTTGAAACACGGTAACTCTAATGACATGTTATTTGTATCCTATATATTCCTAAGGTTCAAACGGGACTCAATAGTCGTCGTACGTCGCTGAATTTCCCTCGTTTTATTACAGGATAAATTGTATAATAACATATATATATCGATTCATTTTCTATAAAATTCATATAATAACATTAAATTTAATCAATAATATACATATTACAGTTCATATGAACTTAGCTGGCAAGTTTGCAGAAATACCAAAGTTCAGGGGAATTTTGGAAATTTTCCATTTTCCTCGATTTTCCACCCGATCTTAATCTAAATTAAGAATTTCATTCATTATATTAATTTAGACAATAAAAAAAAATTCATTTTATGCAATTTAGTAATTTTGACATTTTTATAAAATTGCCCCTAAAGTTTTACTTTTATTCAGCTTAGTCCTTGAGCCCAAAACATGCAAATTAACCATTTTTAATGCCAATTTATAATATTCGGATATTCATGGTACCCATATCAGCCCATATTTGCCACAATTTCACATCAAATCCTTGACCTTTTATTATTTTTACAAATTAGTCCCTAATCGATAAATTCATCAAAAATCACTTAACAAAATACTTTTAATTATCAATCAACATTCCAAATTCATCATCTAACATAAAAAATCACAAGATTCATCAATGTCAACATTCAAAATCTTTAACAACTTCAAAATCAAAGGTACGGGATAGCTGGACCTAGTTCAACGATCTCAAAAACATAAAAATTAAAAGAAACACGGCTAAAACGGACTCACATGCACCACCCTAAGCAAGCCCAAAGCTTGAAGCTTCTCTTATTCTTTTTCCATGGCAATCTTCGGTGGTGAAAGACAAACGGGGAAGAAATCATTTTTTTTCTTTTTTTTATTAACCTTTTATTTTATTAATAATGAAAAATTAACTTATAAAACATATAAAATTAAAATATTTTAAAGCATCGAACCATTCCACTATCTTGGTATGGGTAAATTACCCATTAGGGCCATCCAATTATAATTTTTTAAGTAATTAACACCTTTAAACTAACAGCAATTGACTTTTTTAACTTTTACAATTTAGTCCTTTTTAATTAATTAACCTCATCGAAACGTTAAAATTTTTCAACGAAACTTTAATACCAACTTAATGACACTCCGTAAATATTTATAAAAATATTTTTGGCTCGATTTATAGAAATGAGGTCCCAATACCTTATTTTCTAAAACCACTTGACCTTAGGGTCATACCACTTGAACTTAATAAATAGCTTATATAACATAATTTATCAAATCAAAAACCTTTTTAAAACCATATTTGACTTGTAAATATTAAATAATAATATTTACAAACTTACTCAGATTTGATGGCCCCGAAACCACTATTTTTGACACCACTAAAAAACGAGCTGTTATAGAGTCTGCTAACGACTGGTACAATCAAGTTTGGAAAGAAAGGTATACTCTAAGAATCCCTTGGGAAAATGGTTGAAAAGCTACCATAAGGGTACTTGATAGGAAACTGGCGAACAACCAAGTTAGCTTTAAGGTCAACCAATACCCCAAGCGAGGGAAAAGCGAAATGTATGAAAGGAAAGAGAAGACAATAAGGTTAGGACTCACTGATATGGTGAAGTTTCTAGATCACTTTCAAGTAGAAAGTCTGATCGGAGGAAGGTCTTATAGCAAGCCTAGTAGCTTAGAGGATAGAGTGGAGTCCGTCACCCTGATATAGAACACTCATTATGAGTGAGCAGGGAGTATTTATGATTAAATTATTTTACATTGTTTACCCTCATGTGGTAGAGTTTAAATATATAGATAGAAAAAGAACTCACTAAGTTCATTTAAACTTACTGGAGTTTGTATGGTGATCACAGGACAAGCGATGAATCGAGGACTTAGAGAAGGGACCAAGCCAGATAATGTCAAGATTGAGGATTGCTGTTGGATCAAGTCATGCCCATAGGAAAGGGGTACCATTGGAGGCTTCGCCATAGGATCAATAACAACGAAGCCATATAGAATACTTAGAATCAGGATTTTTAGGAAAAGTAGTCCTTAACTAGATTTTCAGAGTTGTAATGTAAACAAACAGTGTCATTTGAAGTAGAATAGAATTGAATGATTAAGCATTCAACGACTTAAGGCCTTAGTTGTAGGAATTATAATTATTATTGATTTTATTTTTAGAATATTTTATTTAAGACTGTTTTGTAGGAATTAAGTTAGCCAAACTAAGTATAGGTCCATTTGTGATGCCCCATACCCAGATTTGATGGATGAGTCGAGCATGGGGTGTTACAAAAATCATCCCAACCCTAATGCAGTATTACATGTTTTTAATGATACAGAGCTGTATAGTAAGCATGGCTTAAACATGCCATCAATAGCAGAATCAGTAGGCATGATTTAGACATGCGATCAATAACAGAAAAAATGGCATGAAGTATCATGCATTTGGTAAAATAGTACAGTAGGCGCATTTAATTATTATTTCAATGTTAACAGTACCATAAACCACATTTTAACATGTGACTAAAATTTCAGTAATAATATACATTATCTATTATGTAATCAGTCTCAATAGCTTATCAGTATCATGTTTTAATATCACATATTATGCGAAAAATCACCAAGTCATATAATAATGCACGAACACATATGGCATAACAAATTCATCAGATCGGAGGTGCTTACTTGAATTCAATCCTAATAAAGGATTTTATCAATCACCAAGAATACTTAGTTATTTTTTTAGTCAATATTTCGGAGCAAATTTAAATAGTTACTTTTATTAATCAATAATTATGTGAATTTTATTAATGAACCATGCACCACATCAATAGGTTAAAACCCACACTTGGATTAAGGGTCTCGTGACACTAGATCAAATCTTCCCCACTTCAATGATACAAATCTAATCAGATCTCACTTGATTTGATCAAGTAATGATGGTACGACACCAAAGGTACGAAAATAATGGAAAAAGTTGGATTCAATTGTCAACTGCTCCTATCGAAAATAGGATTGACTACAGGTTCGAGCCATATACACATGGTTTTAATCCAAAACAATCTCTTATGGAATCGTTTTGAGAAACTTCCTCTATTAATTGTTGATGGAGATCTAAGAACTTCTTTTGCACTAAGGTAAATCCAAGCAATCTGGATTAGAACCTTCACATAAATATGTTATACACATATTAGTCATAAATCCAGCTCATATAAAGAAAATAAAGGATTAAGATAGATGAACATATCTTTACTTACTCTATATCATGTTGAACTAGAGATTATGATTCAATTGGAGAATTTTGCAAAATTGTCAAGCAATATGAGTAAGATTACTATTTAATAAATTGAAAAGAATAGAGAAAGTGGTGATAATAGTTTAGTTATGACCAAGAAATGAAAAGCAGGGGGATTTGAAGAAAAATGAGCGATAGCGACGACGACGATGATGGTGGAGGTCCAACAGTGAAGGTCCAATGGTGGAGTACAGAATAAGAAGGGAAGAGATGGTCGAGATATAGTAGTTGGTTGGTAGTGCAGCAGTGGCTAATGGTTGTAGAAGTGGTGCAAAAAGAGAAATGTGGTGGCACAAAATGAGGAGGAGAGAAAAATATGAGAGGAGTGGGAATATAAAATAGAAACAAAAGAATTTTTTTCTTCATTTACTAAGAATGAAATACAAGGTTCAAAAAGGGAGAAAGATGGCAATGAGTGAAACTAGGGGAAGAGAAGGAAATGAGGGGGAACAAGAGGAGTGAAGAAAGATAAGGTAGGAACAAATCTCCCTTGTATGGCAACAAATATAGGCGACAAAGGGGGGTTTGACCAAGATGTTTGTGTCGAAATTAAAAATAAAAGTGGGAAAGGGGATTCGAACTTGGTTCTCAAGGGAAACTATGCATGTTCTTAGCCAATAGGCTAGCACATGAGCTTGATCAAGAATTAATGATAACTAAATTTAAATAGGGGAGACAACTCTACCCTCCTTAAAAATAAATTTTGTCCTTGAAATTTACCTTATAAGAATAGATGGGGATATTGTTCACGAATCGAGTCCTTCAACTCCCAAGTAGCCTCATTAGTGCCATGATTTTGGCATAAGACCTTTACCAGTGGAATCCACCTTTTGATCAAAACCTTAACCTCACACTCCAAGATCTGAACTAGCTCCTCCTCAAAAGATAAATTTGACCTCACCTCAATTGGAACCACATGAGCTGAGTTAGTTCGGTACCGACTCAGCATAGAGACATGGAACACGTCATGGATACGATCTAGCTTTGGAGGCAACTCTAATTGATAAGCCATCGGTCTAATCCTCTTAAGGATCCTATAAGGCCTAATAAACCTTGGGCTCAACTAGCCTTTCCTACAAAATCTCATAACCTTTTTCCATGGAGATACCTTAAGGAATACCTGATCCCTGACACTGAAATCTATATCTTTTCCCATCAAATCTGTATAGGATTTCTATCAATCCGATGCCGCTATCTAATCTACCATAATTTGATATGGCAAATTAGGCTTTCCCATTATACTTAAGGAGAGCTTATTCTCAATTAAAGTAGCGTCTTTTGCATATATATATTTTTTGTAATTTTTAGATTTTAAGTTAATAAGTGAAAATGTCTCGTTGTTGCTCATTTTGTGACCCAATTTTGCCAATAGTAACATTGGGGACCTCATATGTGATTGAGTGATGTGAGACGTCTTGGAGGTTGAAAATGAATGAGAAAGCCACAAAAGGAAAGGGTATCACGATATCCACACATTGGGATCGCAACAACTCAAGCTGTATGAAATATTAGAGACCACATTTCAGTGGTATCGTGATATCTACCCTTCAAAGAAAACCTCAAGGCTAGAAACTACTCGAGGTGTTGCGATATCCACTTTTGGGTATCACGAAACTGATATCGTGAAAAGGATACAATTGGATAAAAAAGAGGGTAGTCTTTGTCCACCCAGTCCACCAATCACCCAAGGCCCCTGTAGGGGCAATTTTGGGAACGAAAATTCATCAAAATTTAACCTGAAACATCCAAATTTTGTTGAGGAGGAGACACACACAAACTAGCTTAGTTTTAGCCTTAGTTTTCTCTAAGTTTCCTCTTAGTTTTTTTTTTTGTACTTTTTCTAGGGTTTATACTTTCTCTTCTTCTTTCTTAGTTTTAGAGGTTATCTTTCTTCATTTACTTCTTGTTCTTGATGTTCTTAGTGTTAGTTAAGTTAGTTATCATTGTAGCTTAGGTTGATTTACACTTTTAGTCCCTATACCTTGGTTGTAAGACATTTCTAGATTTAGTTTAATATATTTCAGTTTCTTTTACTTTCAATCAGTTAAAGTTTGTTCCTTTTATGTTTATTGCTTTAGATTTTCTTGTTGAATGCATTTAGTTTCACGTTCTTTAAGATTTCTTGCATAAAAATTTAAACTTTTATATTTTTCTTAAGATTAACTTTAGTGGCTTCTTTGTTTTTCATTTCCATGTTCATTCTTTTTATTTTCAACATGAGTAGCTAAACCGAAAAGGGGGTTGGTTGATGGAGATGTGGGTAAGCTAATTTTTGGATAATGGACTAAATCGAATAGACCTCAAAACTTTGGAAGTGACGCCCCTAAGGGAATATCTAGGAAAGTGAGATCGAGAGGTAATCTTGTTGTGCACTCGTTCATTAGTGATAGATTAACTGGTGAGATCAAGAGATAAATCGAATTAATTCGTCTAAGTTGATAAAATTGAAATCAAAAGATAAAATGGAGCCACTTAGTAATTTAAGCAATTTACGTCCCTTTTTTTAGTACCGACTAACCACATCGAAATCAACCAACCACTATTAGTCATTCATTTGTTTAATTTCTTAGTATTGTACACGTTGCAGTTTAGTCCTTAGATTAGCATATCCCAATTTCTTGCAAATTTTCTTGTTATAATTTGTCGTACTATAAAATCGTACCAGTAGTTGCTTAGACTCAAGAATGTATGTTATTTATCACTCAATCGCCATCTTCTTTGGGTTCGATCCTTGGAATACTCCAGTGTTCCATTGTAACAGTACAAAATTACAACTAACTTGTACGCTTGCAGTAAATTCACGCTTTCAAATTATTTCATAAAATCGTTTGTTTTACACGAATATGTAAATACGGTTAAAGTTGTTGGCACCGTTTCCAGGGAGACGGTGTAAGATTGAGTAATTTTTAGTGTACAGGTTAAGTAGAGATAAGTAGCAATGTTAGGATTTATAGATACAACTTCTTGTTTCTATTTTAATGAGCTTGTTGACTTTATCTTATTGATGATTGATTAGAAGTCATGTTTAATGTTGAATATAAATGGCTCGAAGAACCTTTTATGTCTGATGTAGATGATTTGATATCACTCAATTGGGATGATTATGGCCTTTATGGGAGACAAGGTTATGATCTTTGTTATGATTTGTATAGTTACGCATGTTTGGTAGAAAGTGGCAACAAAGAATGGGAAGGTAGTTGCTCTATATAAGACTGATACGACCTTTATCCTTCAAATTCATACGAGGATAAGAATGCATATTGGGGAGAACCTAAAGCGCACCACTATCAACCCACTTCAGAGAGCTTTTTTGAGGATGGTATGTCTGAATGCAAGGAAAACATACAAGCGATACAAAATCATCTAGACTTGGTGCTAGAGGCCATCAAACGTCGAGTTAGGGAGCAAGATCTAGAGGATGAGTGTGTTAAATCAGACACTGCCAAAGTTGAGAATGAGGCCTCCTATACCATTGTTGAAAAAACAACCTTGAAGGTTAATTGTCAATAAGAGGTAGAGGTTAGAGACTCTAATGAAGTATTAGGCAATATCGAAAAGACCCTAGATTTTCATGAGGTAAATGTGGATGAGCTGTCAAATTTTTGAATATCGTAAAAGAGATCCCGCACCCTAAGCTAACCAAAAATGTGCCCCATCAAAGGAACATTCAAATAAAGATAAAGAACGCAAAAGAAGTTGAGTTTGTAATCCCATCATTTATGATTCCTTAAGAAATGCAATGGAGCGGATTGGATTTTGATGAGAAATGGCTAAAAATGAACATCTTGCAACGAACTAAGTCAAGGCGAGATCGATTTATACATTTACTAAAGGGGGCTCTGATTGACTGACCGCCTTCAGACGTACTAACGTCCAGAGTGTGAATACTAAAACTAAATATATGGAATTGAGGCGGTTTCTACAAGTATACAGGTCAAGTTGTAATATAGTTTGTTTACAACAAAACACTTGACAAGTATTCCGAGGATCGTACCCAAGGGATTGCAATTTGGGAAAAACTGCTATTAAGCAAATTACCAAAAATAACTACTAGTCTACTTGAGTCATGAATTAGTAGTGTTAATCTAAAAGCAGGATGATAAGGATAATAACCAAATAAATTGAACTTGTAATATCTCATTTTTTAGTGGTAACAAAATAGTGGTTTCGAGACCACAAATTCAATTTGTGAAGTTGACTTTTTATAATTTAATTAAAATTTATAGGGTTGCATTGGATTCATGGTAAATTTTGGTGATGAAATTTTAACATTTAGATAGTTAATTAAGTAAAAAGGATTAATTTATGAAAGATGAAAAACTTAGTAATTATTGAATTACAATGATTTTATAGCTTAATTATCAAAGGATAAGGGACTCAAGTAGTAATTAGATCATAGAGAAGTTAGATGGACGGTTAAGGACAATTAAGTTGTCATTTTGTATGTTTATTACAAGCGATAAAATTGTAATTAAGTAATAATAAGATAAAGAATAAAAATAGTATTGGTATCATCTTCTCTATGTTATTCCACCACATTTTGGAAGGGAAAACACCATTGAAGTGCTTAGAGAGGTTCGACCATAGTTCTTCCTGCATGTGAGTTCTTTTTGAGTTTATTCTAAGTAATTTTTATGTTTTTGAGATGGTTGCAACTAGGCCTAGCTAACCCGTGCCTTCATTTTTAAGACTATCAAAGATTTTAGATGCAGCCATTGATGGACCCTAGTTATTTTGGATGTTAATTGATGGAGTTGAAGTGTTAGTTGTTTATTTTGATTAGTTTACTAATTGATTTCTTTGATAGTTTTAGTTAATGGAGTAAATTGATTAAATATTTAAAATTTCATGGAAATTGAGTGATTAATTATTAATGGTGGATTTCCCTAGCATAGAATGATATTCGGTTAGCTTTAGAAAGTTGTGAAAATTTGTTAATTTGGAAATTTTGGGTATTGGGACTAAATTGTAAAAAAATGTAAAAGTTTAAGGAAAATGCGTAATTAATGAAAAGTTAAGGGTCATAGACGTTGAATGGAATGTGAATTATGAATGAGATTAATATATTATATTTAATTATTATATAGATCAAGACTTGAATAAAAAAGACAATAACCGAGGAAAAAGGAAATTTTCAAAGTAGTCCCTGTAGTTAACCGAAATTGAATTGTAGGTAAGTTCTTAGTATTTCAATACGTAAATGAAATTTAATTGTGTTTTATATTGTTTTTCTCTAGTTAATTCACTTATATGTGTGTGTGTGTGTGAATTTATTTTGGTACCTTTGATGCATATGTGTGCCCCTATTTGTACTTCAATACCCCAGAATGCACATATGTGCCCCTATTTGTACTTCGGTACCCTTGAATGCACATATGTGCCCCTTTTTGTACTTTGGTACCCCTGAATGCACATACATGCCCTTGTTTGTACTTCGATGCCCTTGTTTGTACTTCGATACCCTTGAATGCACATATGTGCCTTGTTTGTACTTCGGTAACCCTAAATACATTATAACGTTCTAGCATTTCACCATTTGTGCCCTTGTAGCTTTGAGTAATTACTTAATATGTGAACCGAATTTAATTATATTTAGAATAGATGTTATACTATGTCCTTACTAAGCTAAGTAAGCTTACGGGTTTTCTTGGGCTGTTTTGTATATATTCATTGCTAACTTTTTGGAAGGATCAATCAACCAACTTACACTATCCATCTAAGTCGGTAGTTTTTGCATCTGAATTATGGGTAGTGGCATGTATATATAGATGAATATATGAGTTTTGTAAATGTTGATAGATGTAGTTAAAGAGTGAGATTTATGGTTTTATTAGAGTACATTTTGTAATGATGGAACAAGTGTATATATATAATGTATGAATGAATACTTTGATGTGTAGTTGTTGAATGATATAGTTTAGAGTTATGATGTGATGCTTTATATTGTAATGATACATATAGAGAGGTCCTTTGATTGTTTTTGAGACGATGTTTTGGTATGTTAGCATATCTAATATATGTTTTAGTTTGTTTAAGTAGCTAAATACTAGTTCAAATTTAGCAAAATTTGGTATGAATGTGAGTTATGAATGTTTAATGCTTTGTAAATTTTGGAAAATATAAAATATGATACCAATGAGGGTACATTGGTTAGGCACTTAAGATGATTGTTTTGACATATTTTGGGCATGTTTAATTGTGTTTTGAATAGGTTAAATGGTTAGTAATCAGGTTGTTTAGTGTCCAAGTAAGCATGATTTCGTAAACTTGATGTTTAATGTTCATTATGGTGCACACAACCTGGGATATGAGCAGCTACATGGCCGTGTGCCACACACGGCTTGTAACATGACTATGTGTATTAATTCAGTGAGTCATACGGCCTAGCACACGGGCTGGGACACTGTTGTGTGTATTAAGTCAGTGAGTCACACAACCTGGCACACGGGCTGCGACACAGCCATGTGTATCAAGTCAGTGAGTTACATAGCCATGCACACGGTCTACAACACGACTGTGTGTATTTAGTCAGAGAGTTACATAGGTAGAGACACGGTCTGGTACACGGCCATGTGTCCCAACTTTGAATGCCCACATGGTCTGGGCTATGTCACATGGCTTGGACACACGACTGTGTGTCCTTTGCATCTCAAATTTTCATGTTTTCTCAAAAGTTTTTGATTTGTCTCAATTTGATCCTTGATTTTTTTAATGAAATTTTAAGGCCCTGTAAACCCAAATAAAGGCCCATGTGTATATTTATTCTATGATATGATATATGTTTATAAAATAATTGAATACTTGAAATAGAATTAAGATAAATTATTTGTTTATTTCTGTAACATTCAAATCCTTAATCTGACAAAAAAGACAGGATAGGGGTGTTACAAAACTAAACCTAAATCTACTCCGAAGTTTATGTATTAGTTTCTCTTATTCCTTATTTCAACCATGCGAATGTAATAGCTAGTTTTCAGTGAAATTGGAACAGTGGTTTTGGGACCACAAATTCGAAGTCAAAATATTTATTTTATTATTATTTTATTACTTACAGTATGATAGTAATATTGTATATAAATTTCGTTAAGAAATTTTACCGTTTACATACTCAATTTGATAAAAAGGACTAAATCGCGTAAAGTGTAAAAGTTGAGTTCTAATAGCTAAAAGTATTAAATAGCTATAGAAATTTAAAGTATGAGTCCTTATATGGTAATTAGACCATAAATGAGATAGTGGAATATGATGGTTTGACAATTTTGAAATTTGGATTAATTTTAAAGGTTAATTAAGTAAATAAGTAATAAATGATAATTAAAATAAAACCAAATTAATCATCATCTTCCATTATCATTTTCAACTGAAAATTAGAGAGAATAGAAGCCATTGTTGAAGCTTCATTCGGCCATCTTTATTTCTTTGATTAGGTATGTATTTTTAATCCGTTTTTAATGATTTTTATGTTTCCGGGATCGTTGTAGCTTAATCTAGCTAGCCTGGGGACTAATTTGTGAAACTGTTAAACTATTAGGGTTTTACAATTGTTTAATACATATGATTTTTTATTTTTGATGATAGAACATGGATGTTTGTTGTTAGATAAACAACTTTTGTGTAACAACCCGATTTAGACCCTAATTGGAACGGTGGTTTCTGGACCACGAATTCGAGTCAGAAAAATATTTTAAAATTATTTTCTGTGTTTATTTTGTGTGAATTTATATCTTTGAAATTTTTGTGATTTAATTTTTTCGTTTGAGTGTCCGATTAAATAAAAAAGGACTTAATCGCGTAAAATGCAAAATTTGCATGCTAATTATTGAAGTGTCTAATTGCTTTGTTCTTTCAATATGGGGTATTTATAATGCAAATATACCTTTGAATCTTTGCATGGACACATTCGGCCATTAATAGGTGAAATATAAATAATTTAAACTAAGGATAAAAAGGTAAATTATGTGATAATAAGTATTTAATAAAACATAAAATTAAAATATGCTTTCATATTAACATGTTCTTGCCAAAATAACAAAGTAAGAAATAAAAGAAAAAGAAACTAAGGTTCGATACTTTGTAAAGCTCAATCAAGGTAAGTTTTAGCTCGGTTTTTGATAATTTCTACGTTTTTAATATCGTTGCTTCGAGTACTACAAAACCCATGCTTGAATTTTTGATTTTGATGAATATTTTGAGTTGTGCCATTGTTGAGAGCTTGTGATTTTTTTTTTTTTGTTGATGAAATAAGAAAGATATGTTTTAGATTAACATGTTTTGTATTGGAGTTTTTGATGATTTTAAGTAATTAAGACTAAATTGCAAAAATAATCATTTGAGGGACTAAAATGTGAAATAAATGAAATATATGGATTTGTATGAGAGTGGGTAAAATTTGGCTCAACATGGGTATGTTGAAATTTTGTATATTTTGTGTTTTGTGCAATAGGGACTAAATTGTAAAAAGTGCAAATGTCAGGGGTAAAATGGTAATTTGCCCATTTATGTGTTTTTGGACTAAATTGAATGAAAATATGTTTGAATGAGCTTAATTTGGATATGTTTAGATCAAGAAGCAAAGAAAACGGATTTGGATTGGGGGAAAACGAAAGTTGTCGACTAGCTGCCCTATTCTGTTTTGTATCGTCCGAGGTAAGTTTATAAGCAAATAGACATGCTAAATTGTACTTAAATGTTAAATATACATGCTGGTATGAAATGTAAGAATTTATACATGCTATGGCCAAATATGAATAAGCTTGGCTACTACATTTCCGAATTCGTTTCGACCGAGCTATGGCGTCCAAAAGCCCCGTATGAACCTTAGAAATAGTTAGGATACATATGTCATGACATAGGATTTCGATATACGTGTGTGAGTAAGACCATGGCATCGATTTGTGACTCCGATATATGTGTGCGAGCAAGACCCTGTCTAGGACAGTGGCATCGATAAGTGATTACATGTAAGACCACGTCTGAGACGTTGGCATTGTACGATAAATGTGTGATTATCCGAGTGTCCTACCCAATTTCGAATGGTTCATTGGGCAAAGGTAAATCGTGTACGGATGGGTAAAATGAGTTAAAATGACTAGGTATGAATTTAACTTATTACTTAATTGAAACAAGGTAAGTAATGTTCTTGATATTTATTTGTTGTAAATCTTGTAAGATGCAAATGAAGAAAATATGTGTATGTGAAATGTGTATTTGGCCTTGTGAATGAGTAACTTGTATGTTATGAATAATCCTTAAATATGTGTATATATGATGTGGTATATTCGGTTTCATAACTAATATGTGTATGTGAAATTATATTGTGATACATGAGTTTATGAAATTGTGAGTATGTGAACTAGGTTGTAATGTTTATTTGGCTTCGTAGTGAAATGATAATATGTGAATTTGGCAATATAAACAATCGGCCAAGGTGACATATATTAATGAGTACATGTTTATATATAATATAAACTTATTATGTTTGGATCTAAATGTATTAAGATAATATAATTTGGTTTATTTAATTAAGTTGTTAATAACATTGGGACGTACATTTGCTTATGACTTACTAAGTTATAAAAAGCTTACTCTGTATATATGTGTGTTTCTATTTTATAGATTTTTGGATTTGAGTTACGAGCTCGAGGATCGTCAGCAAAGTCATTCGCACTATCGGCCACCTTCGGTATTTTATAAGTTGCATTTTGGAACTATGGCATGTATAGGCTGGATCATATTTTGAAAATGTCGAATGTTGGTTATGTGTATAAGCCATGAGAAAATGGCTAAACTTTTATTTTTAAATTTGGTTATGTTAAGTTCGGTTTATGTTCACTTTGGTTTTATAATTACGTGCCATGTATGTATAATGTTTGTGTTAGGTACAACGTGCTTTGAAAATGGTTTGCTTGTCATGTCTAAATTCGGTTTTATATGCTCTTGGTTAAATTTTCATTGAGCTTGATTGTTGATAAATATTGTATATGCATCATGGATAAATTTTGGTCAAATGTTTGGTATATATTTTATGTTAAATGTGATCTTTATTTTAGGTAATTGCACATATTATATATGGGCATCATTAATAGGTTCGGGTATGGTATAATGTATTGAAAACATATATAATTGCATGAGTTAGATTCGGTGTCTACTAATAGACTACATTAATGTTATGTTTGATGCTTCATTTACTTATTTTGGTAAATAGACATAGTGGAACTTGGATTTGCATAAGAAGATTAGTTTAATTTTTAAAGGTTATATTTGTATTTGTATGCAGTTATAATATGTTAATTGAGTTCTTACATGTCTTTATAGGTATATATATATGCACTTATATTTTGGTTAATGTGTATATGTGCATGGTTGTATAGATTTGTTAGTTACTTGTAAATTTATGAATGTGTATAAATGAATTGTGTGGGCCGAATAGGTAAAGAATGAAATGGGTTATTTCATATATAACCAAATGTTTGCTTTCAAATTATGTTAATATGCAAAACAAATGAATTTCACATGAGTCCATATGTTAATGACGCATAAGTGCTTATAAAGGGTAATTATTGAAATATGTTTCAATTAATGTTTAACTTTGTATATACGCATGACATATATATATATATATATATATATATATAAAGGGTCTGACATTTAATTAATGAAATTATTGATTTGTTATATGTTCTATATGAGTATATTTGGTTTTGATATATGTTGGATCATGTTATAATTTTGCTATGTAGTAAATGAAATGATTTTAAGATTTAATATTAAATTAAGTATGATCATTGATATGATTGTATATTATTTAATGATAAAATCATGATTAATATTTTATGTAACATTTGTACATACATGTGAATAGGAACTTGTGTGGAAATTCAGAGTTGTGTTTCTGTCTAGTAATGCCTTCGGACCCTAATCTAGCAACGGATACGGGTTAGGAGTGTTACATTTTATAAAGTGATTTTTGATAAAATTGTCAATTAGGGGTTAAATTGAAAAATGGTAAATATTACATGGTATAATTTGTGAATTAGTGAAATGTGAGGATTGCTATAAGTATATATGATATTCGGCTAGGCTTGGGTAAAGGTAAAATTGCATGAATTTCATTTTTCGAGCCTAGGGACTAAATTGCAAAGAAATTAAAAGTGTAAGGGTAAAATGGTAATTTTTCCAAAATATTTTTTTGATTAAATTGAATGAATTATATGTTAGACCTCGTATTAAATTTATTTGTATAAATCCAGTTAGACCTCGTACGGAGTTAGATCAGGGCAAAGAGAAAGTCTTGAATTAATCGTCTCCGTATCTATGTATACTCGTCGAGGTAAGTTCGTGTGATTAAATTGTGTTTATATGTCTTATATTGAATTATTTATGAATTGTGAATTGTTATAAATTTACATGGTTGCATATCCAATGAAGTTCGACAAATTTCGAGTCTCTTTTGAACCTTAGGAATCTGTAGGATACAATTGACATGTCATTAGGGTTACATAATTTGGTTGAGGTCCTACATGTGTTGCGGATACTCCACAACTCATGAGAGCATACCAATTTATAGCTCATGAGAGCATACTAATCTACAGCTAGAGTGAGCATACCGATTCACAACTCATTTGAGCATACATGTACATGAATTGATAGATTACAATTATATGAGCTAGCACACTATGTGTGAGCTATCTCGAGTATCCAACGGTATTCTAAACAGTTCAATGGGCAATGTTCTGTTACAAAATTATATGAGTTCAATACGAACTATTACAGGTATACACATGAAATACATGGAAATGATGTTACATGATATATAGATATATGAAATGGATGATACATGTATATGGAACTTGATTAATTGTTGAGCTCTTCCATGATTATTGGTTCATATATGTATTTACATGGCTAATATGGTTGGTGTATATGTGCTTAGGCATTTGGCCAACCATGTTTTATAGTGAATCGAAAGCTCGTTCGGGTTGGAAGCTTGTCGGAGCTATACCACACTATCCATCGACTCTTTTGGTACTTTCGGATGTTTAATTTGATTATAATGGCACGTATAGATATTTTGGCTAATGTCAGCCTATATGTTTGGTTGTGAATATGGCCATTTGGTTTAGCTTGTGATTTGGCACTTGATGATGTTATGAGCTTAGTTTTGGCATGTAAATATTAGCCTTAATATGGTATATAATTTGCTTAATGTGTTTGAATGATGAAAAGGGAAATAATAGTTGAATGTGCATATTATATATGCCTTATAACTTGTTGTGAATTGGTATTTTTCTATAGAAGACATATATGTATGTTAAGGCTAGTAATTGAGTGGTTATTTGGTACCATTTAGTATGCTTTGGTAAGGTAACCAAATGTCATGTATTGATACTAATGTGCCTATAAGTTAGTTAAGCATTTTAGACAAATAGAGTGCATGAATGAACATATTTACATGTTATCATTTGAGGTGCCTAAAGCATATTGGTTGTATGAAACTTTACGATATATATATCTTTTTTATGCTTGATTTGGATGCCTTATTATGGCTTGATTATATATGCAAAATTGGTTATAGGTACATGACAAATTGGGTGAGAAAAATAGCTTGTAAAATGACCTATTTTCATCCACACTGGCGTGTGTCTCAGCCGTGTGTGACACACGGCCAGGTGACACAGTCGTGTCTCCCCTATAGCTTTCAAAAGGTTGCAAGTCAGGCTGTTACATAGCCTAGCACATGGTCTGGCACACGGGTGTGTGAGGTTATTTTGAAGGGTACACGGCCTGGCACACGGGAGTGTGGCTTGGCTGTGTGGCCCAAGTCAGTGAGTTACACGGGCATGGGCATGGACACGGGCATGTCTCTTGGCCATGTGAGTCACATGGCCTGGCCACACGGCCGTGTGACCCCTACAGTGTTGAAAATTTTTAATATTTTCTGAAAATTCTTTGAGTTTCCGATTTAGTCCCGACTTGTTTCTAATGCATATTTTGGGCCTCGAGGGTTCGTATATAGGACAATATGAATTATTTTTATTTATTTTTTATATAAATATTGATATGTTTTAAAATATTTGAAAGTTTTGTTCGTTTGATTTGAAAACTCTGGTAATGCTCCATAACCTTGTTCCGACGACAAATTTGGGTTAAGGGTGTTACAACAAGTTCCTAAAGTCTAGATCCAATTGTTTTACCTGATTTACTATTGATTTAGGATTCTAAATAGTTGGTTGCTAATTAACATAACAAGACTTCTCAGCCTTCTACTAATCTAACTAGTTGACAAGAACTACTTACCTCTCGACAACACAGTTCAGACCAGCATAGGGTAAGGTTTTCACGGATAGGCAATATCGATTTCAGGTTAATTCCCACCTATATGACTTTCTAGGGTCGTCAAGCCTAGGGTTTAAGTCTTCTTTCCCTAACCACTAATCTGCTAAGTGATACTTAGTAGGCAATACCAATTTCGAATTCATTCCTACCTAGATGACTTCTTAGGGCCTTTAATCCTAAGGTTTAATTGCACTCAACCAGATCTAACCAATCCAAATTAAACTCTACTTGTCAATCAATTAATTAGATTAAAACAGTTGAAACATGTGAAATATGTATAAAGCATAAACTAATTCTAATCTTTTCACAGACATTCAATTAACAATGTTAAAGAAAGAAATATAAAGAATAGAATAAAGGAAAGAGATGCTCATGGATTTATCAATGAAAGCGTGGCTCAGGAACAATCTTTGCTCGCGAAAGTTTCACTTCGGAATAGGATCTTCTGATTACAATAACATAAAATAAACTAAGTAAAAACTAAGAATGGAAATAAAAACCTAAGAGTGCATTTGAAAGTCCCCTAATGTCTTGTTCTGAGCGAGTATTTATAGATTACATGTATTATGACCTAACTAGGTCAAGTAAGGATGGTTGAGCATGTTAATTTAGGTTGTGTAGATGAAAACACCCTTACTCATTAAATTGGCATCGACGCAACTATGTTGCGACACCTTCAAGCCCGTGTCGTGACATCAAAGGCAATTTGCTTTATTCTTGGTGTCTTTAGGGCTATGTCGCGATACCACCTAACCTATGTCACGACATCCTCAACAGACTTCTCCTTGGTGGAATTACCATAACCACTCCATACCCACTGTTCAAAACAAAAAATCCATCTCGTCCTGCCCCACATCCACCTTTAAAAAGGAAAAATTCACTCTATTAGGAGCAAATCGATTCAGAATCCATTGGGTGGTTCAGATTTTGTCATCCCTGCTTGGTAGGTGTTTCTTATATTTTTTAGGTAAATTACATTGCAACTATGTGGAATTTTTTGTGGCCACTAAACTTTTAAAATTTTTAAAATGATCACCCAACTTTTAAAATTTTCAAAATGGCCACCCAACTAATCAAGTTTGGCTTTTTCTTTTCTTTTCTTTTTTTGGTCCATTTCCGTTAAGTTTTGTTAAGTAGTTGACGGAAGGGTGGGATGGCAATTTGAAAATTAGTATAATAACATATTTAGCCCTCAACTTTTACATATTGTGTCAATTTAGCGATAATTTTTTTAATAAAAAAAAACCTCAACATTACAAATTATCTTAGTTTAGTTCTAATTTTTTTTAAAAATAAAAAAAATTTATAAAAAAGGTTTTAATAAATTTAAAATATACAAAAAATAAAAAATTTATATACAAAAAATAAAAAATTTACTTTGTATTTTATAAAAATAAAAAATATATTAAAAATATAAATATATAAGAATTATAAAAATAAAAAGTATATAAGAAATTAAATAAAAAAGTTTTAACTAAAAAATTTCCCCAATTTCCTCACCAACTATCCCAAATTTTCTCATGAACCAAACAAAATTATCTCATCAATCAAACAATAAACAAGTCTTAAAATTTGTTAAACTTCACCGGCCATGATTAATAGGATTCGTCTACAATTTTATGAAATTTTTAAAAGGAGAAAGGGTTTTTTTTAGAAAGTAAAAGGGCTTGAAAGATTTTTTTTTTAATTCTGAAAATTTCAAAATATATTTTACATTATTATAGTTTAAAAAATATTTTTTATAATTTCAAAAAATAAAATAACGAAAATTCAGAATTTTTTAAAACTTTTTGATATTTTTATAATTTTGGAAATTTAACCTAACTCAACTTAGATTTATTGTTTAAAGGATTTTATGATTTTTTAAATTTTTTTACATAATTATAATTCTGAAAAATATTTTTTTTATAGTTTCAATAAATAAATAATTTTATGATTTATTAAAGATTTGTTTGATATAATTATTTTTTCAAAATTACAACCTTTTGAATCACATTTAAAATTTAAAATTTCAAAAGATACAAAAGTTAAAAGTTGACCAAATTAGACCACAAAGACTAAATTCATACAAAGACTAAATTCACTACTTATATTAAAAAAATACATATAATATGAAATTAAAAATCCCAAACTAAATACTGATCTAAAAATATGTAGGACCCAATCTAAATCCGATCAATAGGAGTTTGAATTTTTAAGTGGCATAGCTTCATAAATAGAAGGGGTAAGAAATACACTTTTTTTCTTCCTATACGGTTGAAAGTTGGATTGATTTTACATGTATATTATAAACATCATATTGACATTCTGGCTATTAGGTGAAAATATCCTAATCACTATCGTCTTGAGCACATCCAATCCTTGCATCTTTCGTCCATCTCCTTAATATAAATCGGGATGGAACCACCTTTATATTCCTATGATCAAGCACTCTTAGTGCATGACTACAAAGAAACCCAACATATTCAAACTTCATACAACTGCAAATGACCGAATCATCTGAAGAATCAAATGTTACAATATATTCTTGACTTTTTCCGAAAGTATTAACTTTGTATTCAGATAGATATCCATTTTGACTACACTGATTAGCAACTACATTCAAACACTGTTCATACTCATGCTGAAATACTTCAAATGCCCTTGGTGTATAGATTTCACTTGCATGCTTTAACAAAATCACATTCCCCATCAATTCTGGCTTGCAGTGGCTCATTTTATGAGTAGCTTTGATTTCTTTGTGGCGTTGCTCATCCATCACCCTCTCAAAGTGCTTGAAAAATTGAAGCACATCCTGGTCAGCGTTGAGACAACTTCTCAACTTGTTAGATAAGCTCTCACCTAAATGTGAACATTTCATGTCAATAAAAAATCTATTCTTGCCATATACCACAGCCCATTTCTCCTTTTCTCGATACGTCCACCTCAACCACTCATTTTGCTTGAGGTTATATTTATCTAGCATAGCTTCCCAAGCATGAATGAAATCATCCTCATCATTGTGATCATAAATACAACTTCTAAAATCATTGGAAAAGGCATCAGCATCCTTCACTATGTGGCTAAGGTGTTTTAGGGTATTCTGGTGCATCTGATAGACACATATATGGTGACCTGTTTCTGGTAGGATAGAACCAACTGCTTCAACAACTGTTGCATCTTGATCTGTGAGAATGACCTTCGGCTTCTTCCCAGACATTGCTTCTAAAAAAGTATGAAATAACCACTTAAAAGATTCAACAGTATCATCGTAAAGAAGTGCTGCAGAAAAGATCAGAGCTTGATTATGATGGTTAATACCTATAAACTGTACAAATGGCTTATAGTCTTTGTTTGTTTGAAATCTCATGTCCAAAAGAACCACATCACCAAAATAATTGTAGTCCACAACCATATTATCATCAGCCCAAAATATGTTGCTTACCTTATCATTAATATCAAGCTGTGTTGCGTAAAAGAATGATGGATTTTCAAAGTGCTGCTTCCGAAAATAATGCAACAAACAACCTGCCTCTCCCTCTTTCATATCTCTCACCCTTTCAGATCTTAGGTGATTGACATAATCCATAGGAAGACAGTCAAGAGATTCACGCACTAAGATTTTACTCGTCAAATCAAGGGCAGGGTTTTGTGCTTCTAAATTGTTAGGCTGCTCGGTTTCAGAAGCATGAACAAAGCACGGGTCCTTCTGCAATTGTAATGCACGACCATTGTAAGGGGTTATATTATCATGATTGTGGTTTGCTTCAAAATGACTAACCCGGTATTTACCATTAGGTTTGCGGGTAATGATCATATGTGCCAAGCAACCAGTCCTTATTTCCTTCCTGCGCTTCTTTACAATAACATCTCTTTGGTCTTTCCGCCTGTAACCTTCTTTTGAACATGTAAACTTTCTAGAAACCACCTGACCATGTATCTTACTCCTGTTTACCCAATCTTTCCGAACACTAAAACCTGACAACCTAGCATATTTACTGTAAAATCTGTAGGCATGTTCGTCGGATTCAAATTCTATTCCAACTCTTAGTACACCATCAGCATTAGTTTCCACTTTGGAGGGAAGATTGGAATGAGTGGAATCGACATGGTTCACTTTTGGGCGGCGACACTCCTGCTCTACATTCAAGTCCAATTGGTCGGATGTTCGAGCTCTATTATCCGGTTCCTCCTCATGAGGACCACCCAAGTCATCATCATCCTTATTCATTGACCTTCATTATAGAGGAAGCATGAGTTTCCATCACATTAATGCCTTGGCATACACAATGGCAGAAGAATAACAGAACCCAACATAACAACGAGAAAAATTATTCATTTTCATTTTGAGTTACTAGTTAAAAAAATTCAATTTAAGCCTTAAAAACATTTGTAAGCTATTAACAATCAAGTAATATGAGTTTAACTTCAACAAATTACATTTATATATATATATATATATATATATATAACCCTCAGCTCAATGATTGTCAATTGCGTCAGTCAAAGTACAAATTTGATGAAATCGCAAATTGAAATTGAAGTCAGTGCCGACATTTCTGAGCTTCCAATCACACTATGAACATGGTAAGCAAGAAAAATGAACTTTCTCGCAAACAAATTTCAGAAAAAAAAATAAACAATCAAGAAAATCCAAGTAACTGAATTAATTGATACTTCTTGTAGCTGAAATCGACTAAAAAAAGGAAAATATTTTATTATAACCACTAATAAACTACGAAGCAGGCATAGTGTCGGATAGAGAGAGGAAGGGCAGAAGAAAAAAGGGAGCTGACCTGGGTGTCGCTGACGGAGAGGAAACGTCGGATTTGAAAAGAGAAACAATGATAAGCCTCGGTCGCCTTTGAAGAAGAACCAGAACGCTACGTGTAGCAAATAAATTGGGCTTGGATCTATGGATTTCACTGGACTTTTAAGTGGGCCCATTCAATTCATTAGGCTTTAATTGCAAAATCATTTTTGGATTTTTTTTCTTTAAACCCCATAAGGGGAGGTTTATGTTTATTGGTTGAAGCCCGGTTCCAAAAACTTTTTAAAATCAGACAGACTGGCCTACTCAAAAATCCGTTCCACTATTAATAAAATATATATCTTATAATTAAAATTTAATTTTTTAAAAAAATTATTATTTAAATTAAATTAGGGTCGAGTCAGGTCATGCTGAGGTGAAAAATCTTTGTCCAAGCTCAGTAAGACAGGTTCGGCCTACCAGGTCAAGCAAGCTACCAACCCTTAGACAGGTCTAGGTTTATAACATAGATTTTACATTTAGGTTATGATCTTTATTACCTTATAAAATTATTTTGGAAGCTAAAAGCATTTTTAATATTATAAACAATAAATAATAAAGTACCTATGTAACGACTTAGAAGTCAATGGTTTTGGAAAGTGTGGTTTAGGAATCCCAATTCCTTATACTGGACTCGTACATATTTTTATTAAATATTTACAGAATTACGTTAGACAATAATTAAATTTCGATTGAGTAATTATATCAAATTAAGGCTTATTTGGTGTACATGGACTAAATCATGTAAGTAATAAAAGTGTGATTTATTATTAAATTATAAGATAAAATATAACTAAGGTCTTAAACAGCAGTTATACCTTTACTCTTATTGCAGTGGACGGCTTAGGGATAAATTATTTATAAATATAAGTTTTATATGTTATAATTAATATTATTATATGTTATAAAATCATAATATAATAAAAAATTTATAACCTATTATTTTAAGTAGTGGAAACAAAACATTTCCCTTTTTATTTTTCATTTTCGAAACAAAAGGTTTGGGGGGAGAAGAGGAAATGACAAGGACTTTCAATTCTCAAAATTTAATTGCTAACATCGACTCAAATTACTCAAAAAAAAGAGAGAAAAGACAATGTCGTTGACGAATAGCTCGGAGTTTACGGTTTGTATTTCTATAATATGAATTAATTATAAAATTGTTGCATATTGATTTATTCATTCATGGTAAGAATATGAGGTGAGAATTCTTTTTCACTTGGGATGATTTGAATCGAATAACGATTATGAGGATTGAAATAAATATGTTTGATAAATGTGTATATCTTTATTAATTATGAAAATTGAGTATGAATTGGGATAATTATGGCTACTATATATGTTGAATAAATGTTTACTTAATTGAAATAATTGTGAAATTGAAACATTGGTTGGTATTGTATTATGAAATAAAAACCCTATTAATTGTTCGAGCATAATCAAATGTAGTTAGCATACCATAAGATAGAAAGAGTTTAGGGATTTCTTCGACTACAAGTCGATGAGGCACTAGGTGCCAATTTGCTTTGGTTTAAGTCGATGAGACATTGTAACGCCTCAAAAATCCCGAAATCCCAAATTTTGTTTTTGTTTAAGTTCTGATAAAAAGTGTGCTTAGTATTCCCGGTTACGTGTTAATTATGTGATAGTAAGTCTCGGTTAAGGTTTGAGTTCGAACCTAGGGGATAAGGAAATTATGGGTTAATAATTAAAAAAACCTTGATGGCAAGTAGGTGGGCTTATGAATAAATGAAGGAAGAATTGAACGCAAGAAAGCCCTGTGGTGGAGTGGCAAGTGGTGTCACATGCAAGGCAAGGCAAGGTGGTATGGGGTTCGAATCCCACTTTGCTCAAAAGAAGGATTTATTTTTTTTGCTTAAGAGTTGGATAGAGGTGGCATTGGTTATGAACTCTGTAGGGAGTGATAAGAGGAGAAATTTGAAGAGGGGATTGAGGAATTATTAGGGAGAAAAACTAAAGATGAGAAGTGAGGAAGAGGTGGAGCCGAATGGGGAATTTAGGCATAAGAAATTCGACTATAGAGGCTATATATAGGTGCTGAATGTGAGGTTGCCAGGCTAATGCCGAATTTTCCTTCACCTTGTTGCCAGAAACTCTTTTTTTTTTCTCTAAGATCTAAAAGCCGAAAACCCTTATTCTTCTTTCTTTTTCTTTGTGTCGTTTTCTTTTTTTCCTTTACTCAATTCTCTTTGATTCACTTTTAGTCTAGTCGACTGCTTCTTCTCTTTTCTCTTGGTGTCGCCATTACTCTTTCTAATCAGTCAGTCCTAAAGCAAGTGTGTTTTCTCCCAATCGATTTTGCTAAGTGTCGATTACTCTGTTCCTCATTTCTTCTAATCGGTTTTGGTAGGATTAGTATCGAATCCCAGCCTTTTAGATCCCAGTCGATTTGCTCCTCAGATGTAAGACTTTGGTAAGTATTCTTCACTTTGGTAAGAGTTGGCCGAATAGGCTTTAGTAGAAAGGGTGGCATATGTTGGATACAAGTCACCTATTATGTTTTAACGATAAAGGTTAATGTAGATCTGGGAAGTACTCGTGATTGATGATTTAGGAAAAGCTATTAAGACTTGGTGTTTCAAGTAAGGTTAAGGTGAGACTTCAACTTTTGGTAAAGTATTCGATAAGTATGTGAGATTAATCCCTGAGTGATATCGATTGTAGGTTCGTGGCTAAGGGGATCGCAGCATGCTTTATTACTAGGTGTGTACATACACTACACATACAGAGTAGATCGGCAAAAGTCGAAATGTCGAAAAGCCAAAAGTTTGGTTTCGATAGTCTTGCGAGTGCACGAACACTCGAAAGGAGGAAACCAATAGGTTATCTGAGGCCCCACGGGCGATTCCATGGACTTGGGCTATATTTTGGCCAACCAGGCCAGAATGGGCTAAATGGGCCGATGGGCTATAGGGCCCATAATTGGGCAAACTGGTAATTGATGATTATGTGATGGAAAATCATATGAAAGCATGAATGTGGATGTGATTTGAGCCTGATGGGCCATATAAATATGATTTGGGCCTAATGGGCCAAATGAATGTGATTTGGGCCTGATGGGCCATATGAATGAGATTGGGCCTAGTGGGTTATATGCATGTATGTAGACTTGTTAGGGCTTTGTAAGGGGTTTTGGGCCTAGTATCTGATAACTGTTTAAACAGAAATAAAACTTAATTAATTTATTGAGACCGTGGACAAGTCATAGGGTTAAGGTGTGGCAACTGGTATATGCATGTCTAGGATTGGATCTAGGGAGAGCTTGGTACTTAAGCAGTCTTAATGACTCACCTCCTCTTCTTTGGAATCCTACCTGGTGCATAGTATTCGTGTTCATCTTAGCTCACGGGATTTGTTAACGGGCCAAGGTAAGTAAAAACCCGTAATAAAGGAAAATTATCGAAATGCCCCTAAGGGCGAAAATGACCAAAATACCCTTATGTACTAAAGGTAAGATTTATGGATGTTACATGTATATCTGCTGTATACACACAATATTCTGTTTAGGTTGCATCTGTGTTGGGAATTGCGGATCGGAGGAAGTATATGAGGATCACATGGTTGCTTGACAACTGTGGATCCACCGACGGCTTTTTAAGCCCAATATGTGATTGGCAGCTTGCTACAATGAAGGTAGTTTTGCAACCGAGCTACCCTTGATGTGTATCGGTTGGGTGGGTCAATATTTATATCCCCACATGATGTGTACCGGGGGATGGATTTGGTGTATAGTGGATGGATTATTGGGGTGGGTTGCATTGCACTGCATCGCATTGCATGTATGATTGATGTTTGCTTAATGTTTGTTGAGGGTAGTACACACTGAGTTTGCGAAAACTCACCCCTTATTTTATTTTTCTCAGGTGATGCTCAGTAGAAAGTTCGATGTTCGGAGGGACTCTGAGGTGGCCAGCTAGCAAGACGACTTGGATTTGTTCTTTTTAAGTAATTTCAGACTGAAATGTATTAAGGCCTTCCCTTTTGTTATTATGTGGATTATTATTTTTATGCGTTGTAATCACGAGAAGTTGAACAGGGGTTCCCTAAATCATAGATTTGTTTTTCTATGCTTCCGCAACTAAATTTATTTAAAACGACAGGTTTTCATAGATCATATGTTTTAAACTAGCTTTAGCGATTGAAAGGAGTTTTATAAGTTAATGAAGGTTTTCCATTTTAAGGAAGGGTTTTCAATGAAAACAAGGTTTTCGATAAAACACTTCAATGTGACGTGCCAGATTTGGCCATAACGTCCAGGCCGGGTTTGGGGTGTTACAGATACTGGGTGTTAATCTATTTGATAGCATTTAGTGCAATTATCTACTTTAGATTTATCCTATGAGGCATTGGGTGCCAAATTGGTGTGTTAGTTGGATCCGTGTACCAGTTCAAGTCCGAGGTCGTGTTAGTAGGAATATAAAGAATGAAATGGTTTATATGATTTTGATATGATAAAATGAGCATGTAACGAAATTGGAAATGGAAAACGAAATGTGAATAGTGGATTGAATTGGGAACATTAATATGCTATGTTGCACAAAATCATGAAATTGGATTTTGAAATGAAATATATCTTATATGAGTTGTATGATTATTAACTTGCAAATCGTAATAGACTTATGATGATATAAGAGAAAAGGGATGGTTTTGAGTTCATGATTATGTAACACTCCCAACCCTATCCGTCACCGGAGTAGGGTTACGAGGTATTACCAATCAATTCACAACATATAGCATACATTTATCAAGCATAAAACATTCATTCACATAAATCATTCAACACAACCACATTGTCCCTTATACATGCTTCAGAAGTGGTTCAGGACTAAACTGATAACATATGAAAATTTTGGAAACTTAGAAAAAAATTTAGCCATACAGGGGTCACACGCCCGTGTGGAAACATGGCATACATACTGACTTGGGTCACACGGCCAACCACACACCCGTGTGTCTAGCCTATGTGCCCTTCAAAGTGGCCACACATGCCCGTGTGCCAGACCGTGTGTTCGACTGTGCAAATTGCAGGGTATACTGACTTATGCAACATGACCAAGTCACACGCCCGTGTACTAGGTCTTGTGCCAATTAGGGAGTTTACTGACTTGTACCACATGGCCAGTCACACGCCCGTGTGTGAGACTGTATGGAGCATACTGGCTTCAATTCAATTTCATCATCAGGGGACACACAGCCATGTGTCACACAAGACTGAGACACATGTCCATGTCTCTACCTGTGCGGACAAAAATAGGTCATTTGTAAGGCCAATTTGCCACCCTTATTTGTAACAGCCCGATTTTGGGCCTAGTCGAAACAGTGGATTCGAAACCACTATTATGAGGCCAGAGAAAATTATTTTGATGTTATTTTATGTGTTGTAATGTGATTTTATAAGTGTATGTTAATTTTGGTATATTGATTTTAGCGATTTATAGTCCAATTTCAAAAAAGGACTAAATCGCGTAAAAAGTAAAAGTTGTGTTTTGATGCCTAAAGGTGTTAAATTGCTTTGTATCTTAAATTGGGGGTATTTAAAGTTAAATTTGGCCATTTAAAGTGTGATGGCCGGCCAAGGGAGACAAATTGGTCAAAAAGCCAAAATTTGTGGCTTTTAGGTGACTAAATTGACTAAAAATAGAATAAAATAAAGAAAAGAAAAATCTCATCTTTTCTTCATCTTCTCTCTACCAAAAATGGCAGCAAAGAAAGGGTTTTGAAGCTGGAAAATTTCATCAAAGAAGCTCCCATGCTAGTAAGTGATTTTTAATGTCTTTCTTGATGATTTTTACATTTTTGGAATCCCCAAAGCATGAGCTTTCAAATGAGGGGACTATTTTGCGAAATGATTAAGAGTATAGGGTTTTGAAAGAATATGTGTTGTTTTCTGAGTTTTTATGGAAGAATATGAGTCTTGGTAGTGTTATAAACAACTTTTATGAAAGAAGTTTGCATGAAAACACCTAAAATGGAGTATTTTGCAAAGTTGTAAAACAAGCTGTAAATGTGTGAAATAGTTGAAATTATGAGTTGCTATAGTTATGAAAATGGTTCATCTAGGCTTAAGGAGTAAATAAATGTGATAAAAATATTTTACGAGCCTAGGGGCAATTTGGTAATTTTGGCAAAGTATAGGGGCAAAATAAAAAATTTTGCCAAAATGTGTCATTGGACTAATTTGATTAGTATATTGTTTTAATAAGTTAAATGTGATGTCATAGATGATGAAAAACGAGATTCAGACTTAGAACGAGGAAAAACGAGAAATTGATGTTTATGCCTCTTTTACCAATTTGGTGTCGAGGTAAGTTCGTATGATAATAATAATGCAAAGTTATGTTTGAATTACATTCCTTATTAATATTGTATATATTATATGATTTAATATTTTGGAAGATTGATGGAATATGTTGTTCCTTTGAAATGAGTAAGTTTGTGTGAAAGTAATTTATCAACTTCATTATCATGTGCTTAATACTTGATATTGTACGAAATATGGATATATACCTTTATTGGAATTGTCTTATAATGATTCGATGAAAATGTGATGATATGTGTGCTAGTATAAGACCATGTCCGGGACATGGCATCGGCACTGACATGAGACCTTGTATAAGACTATATCCGGGATATGGCAACGATATGTGGATCCATGTAAGACCATGTATGGGATATGGCTTTGGCATTCTATTTGGTGTATGATAATTCTGAACATCCTTAAGCATCCCGAGTGTTCAACGGGTATTGTAATGGATGATGTGATGAAAGCCCTAAGGAGGGCATGTTAAAGAAGGTATAATTATATACTTTATTATGAGGTGGTACAGGTATGTACACTAAAATTATAAGTAATGCCTTGATATGTGATAATCTATGATGTATATAGTATTGGGTGAATACTATGAAAATGACATGATTTGGACTAAGTCTTTGACACTAGATGACATTGAGATTATGGGTCCATGCTTATGATGCATAGCTTTGTGTTCTTACCAAGATAGATGAAATGATGATGTATTAATTTGGTGAACAATAATTGTGAATGAGTAAATTAGCCTGGATAGTTTTGGGCTACTGTAGTGGTGTAACTGTGAAAATACACTAAAAATAGTGGAAAATGAGTTAGAGGCTGAATAAAATATGGAATTAAAACTTATTGAGTCTAGTTTCTTATATAAGAAATCGTTAACAAAAAGAATTTCCTATAATAAGATATTTGAAGTTGTGTGAGACAGAGTCATAATGACTTCGAAATCCCCTGTTCTGATTTGAGAAAATCATTATAAATTGTACAAAAATAGTTATGAGTTATAATGTTTATGCTTAGAATTCTAATGAGTTTATTTTTAAGAGAAATAGACAAGAACATTATTCGAGTCTTGTGCTATGAGATAATTGAACTTTAGTGCAGAAGGGTCAGAACTGTTAGACAGTGAATCAAGGGTAAATTTGAGGAATAAACTATACTATTTGGCTAAACCAAAAATTCTAGAAATTTTATGGTAGAAAGGTGATGAGTCTAGTTTCAAGGAAAATTAATGGAACTTAATTTGGAGTTTCGTAGCTCCAGATATAAATATTTTATTGACTGTTATACAAGAAGACAACTTATCATGAACTCGAGAATATGTTGGGAACATTGATAAAACATGTTAATAAGTTGCTTATTGTTTTCATATGAACTTACTAAACGTAAAGCTTACCCCTTTCCTTTCCCATGTTCTCTAGTACTGACAGGTTAGCTCAGGTTGGAGTTCGTCAGAGATATTATCACACTGTCAAGCTATCGCTATTGGTGTAAGTGATTTCAAGCACTTTGAGTCTATGGCATGTGTAGGAGTTTAAATATTCGAGTATGTGATATTGCTTTAGCCAAATGTACTGGCTTATTTTGATTATGGGGTTGTAAACTCATTTTAAATATGCATGCATGTGCTATGGTCTTACATGATAAGTTTATAATGATTATGGCATGAATGTAGTAAAGATGTGAGTAAAATCTATAAAATCTAATGCATGTGAAATTGCCATGGTCATGATATGTTAGGAATGCTTAAGTGCCTAATTTTGCCGTGTTGTATGCTATTGTATAAGTATGCGCGCATGTGTTGTGAGGGTGACAAAATGGCTTGGAAAATAGCCTTGTATTTGCACGAGTAGACACACAGGTATGTGTCTAGGCTGTGTATGACACACGGTCCGCTTTCATAGGCGTGTTGTCCAGCCATGTGTCCCCTGCACTTAAGTTTTTGAAGTCAGTATGTATGGTAGTGAGTACACGGGCAAGAGACACGGTCATGTGTCTCAACTGTGTGAAGGACACGGCCATAGGGCACGGGCATGTGCCTTGGCCATGTGGTTTCAATTTGTTCATGACCAAATTGGCAGAATGTCTAGGTTTTTGGACACGGGTTAGGGACACGGGCGTGTGCTCTAGACCCACATGGGCGTGTGGAGCCTCAAAGCATGAAATTTTTTCAAGTGTTTCTTAAGTTTTTGGTTTAGTCCCAAATCGTCTCTAATGCATGTTTTGGGCCTCGTGAGCCCGTTTAAGGGACAAAATGTACGTGAAATGAAAAGTTTTAAATTGATCAAAATTTTACGGCCCAGTTTTATATAGTTGGTTGAGTTTAAGTCCAGTAGTACCTCGAACCCTATCTCGGCGTTGGATACGAGCGAGGAGTGTTACATTTAGTGGTATTAGAGCATGGTTTAGTTAATTCTCAGACTAACATAGCGTAAGAGAGTCTAACTATACATGCCATAGTATTACTCATGATAGTGTGATATCTCCCGGCGCTAATGAAACTATTTGCTAAGACAGGAAAGACTTCCAACCAAGAAAATCTTGTTAATGATAGAAGTAACATTGAGATGATTGAAATGTGCTTGTTATATGTTGAAATTTGGAAAGATATGAAAATAGATTCATGGTTTTTTTACATGAATTAATACTCAATATGTGATAATCATAAGTTAAAGAATGTGGAATCGTGGAATGAAATGAAAGTTAAGTTGTGATAAGCTCTTTCATGCATGTTAGTATTCATACGATGTTATGTGCCTAACTCTTTTGGCCAAGTGATTATGAAAAGAAAAATTTACTCAAAATGACAGAATGTTAGTATAAGTGCTTCTAATGAATGATGTGTAATCAGTATGTGCATGTGATTGACATTTATGTTTAAATTTATGAATTAAAGATGTCATAAATGTTATGATAGCATGAAAACTAAAATGAAAGACCAAATTGAGTAGAACACTGAAATTGAGTACGATCGTTTGATTATGAATTGACGGATAAGACCATGGTTGGACCATGGCGGTCTGGCAGTGATATGTGCGCGATGTAAGACACATGCAGGACATGCATCAGCCACATAGTGAAAGCCAGTGTAAGACATGTCTGGGACATGCATCGGCTTTGAGACGAGAGCCAGTGTAAGACATGTCTGGGATATGCATTGGCCTCGAGATATGCGTGCTAGTGTAAGACATGTCTGGGACATGCATCAGCCACACTATGAGAGCCAGAGTAAGACCATGTCTGGGACATGGCATCGACATTGAGACGAGTGCTAGTGTAAGATGTGTCTAGGACACGCATCAGACTCCATGATGATAGTCAGTGTAAGACCATGTCTGGGACATGGCATTGACTTGAGATGTGAGCTAGTGTAAGACCATGTCTGGGACATGGCATCGGCTTGACATGTATCAGTGTAAGACCTGTCTGGAACACGACATCGACACAGATGGATGAGAGCTAGTATAAGACCATAGTTGGACTATGGCACCAAGTGAATGATGTACTCAAAACTGTAAGACGTTCTCTAATTTCTAAATGTTGGTAAGTAAAATAAGGCTAAGTGTTGAAACTTGATTAGACATTAATGATGATTCGAGTAAAAGAAATGAAATTTGTGATAAGTTCACTGATGTTTGGCTAGTATTCATATGAAATAAAGCTGCATGTGTTACTAAGATATGTGAAAGTGTGTTCATAACAAGTTGGAAATTTGAAATGTTTGAATTGATGTGCATGATACTATGCTGTTGTTAAATGTGTATATGTGTGAGAGTCGAAAGTTTAGAGGCTTTACAATTTTTACCCCTTACCAGAATAGAGTTGTATGAGGAAATTCACGAGAGATATGTTGTATAAGCTTAAAAATGGGAAACTAAAGAGTGCAATAATGGAGTACCATGGGATTAGTGATGACAGAAATAATCAGAGGAATGATGTCGGATTCGCAAAGATGTTTGAGCATAACGGATCCAATTAAGTAAAATTTTAATTATCTCTCTCTTTGGAGTATTTTGTATTTTCCTCTATCCTTGGGAATATATATGGTTGCTCATTTCCAGTGAAATTATTAGTATATGAGGATGCTAGCGACTGTGATATTAGACGAAAGCTCTGTTGATCTGGTTACTTATGATCAACATTTCTTGTCTTTTTGGAATTCTATTCTGATATGTCAGAATGAAATAGACGGTGAAAATTCGTGTGATACCATTCTAATGTTCCTATTGACTATGGTTTTATATTTATGCAGAAAATGTATTATCTCCATTATGATGAAATTCGAGAGTGTATAAACGGTAGCTTCTTTTTAGTTTTCTCTAAAGGGATGTTCAGATCTTCTTTATTATTTTCTTCTGGGTTATACTCTCGGATTTCTGATATGGTATTATATCTGGAATTCTTTATCTTGGTTTTTCCTATCGTTCTTATTTTGAGAATTATCGAACCTGGCTTATCCTTAAGTGTATTCTTTGACTTGCGATAATAGTTTCTATTATGATTGTGCTTCTGGTTCAATTATGGAAGTGTGGGAATTCTAGTATCTGGATTTCCCTAATCTTCGTGTAAGGAGCTATTTTCAGTAAAGGTAAATTAAGTCATGTGCATTTAAGTTTATTTTCTGGTCCGGGAATAATGCTGTGCAATTACGGTTAAGTAGACGTACAGCCTGGAATGAAAAAATTTTATTCTTATAAGTATGATACGGAAACACATTAGTGGGACTTTTATCATTCGAGAGATGTTGTTATAAGTAAAATTGTCCTGATTAATAAAGAGACCACATCTATGAACTTGGAATCATTTGATTCATGTTAGTAAAGTTTCTAAATAGTTGATCACCAGAGTATGGAAATATGGCTATAAGTGGTAAATTAAACAAGTACAGCATGATTTGACTTTTAATTTGGAATTGCAGAGAGGATTTGATTTCTGGTTTCTGTTACAATTATTTCAAAGTAAGATTTGAGTACTGAGAAACTCTGAGTTATACAGAGATTTGAGTACAGAGTTCATAGCAGTATCTTGTTTATTCTTCCAAAGGATGTTAAATTGTCTACAGGGTAAAGCCGAATATCAAATGTATTCGAGATTATTACTGTCAGTGATGACAATGGGAAGAAAATGAGAAAGGATTGTTATAAATTTCGTATCAGGATATCTTTCATCCCCGGGAAAAAGGAGGGATACAAGTTGAATTGTGATAGATTGATGATGGAAGTCCGCATGATTATTTTAGTATGTACAGATATATTATTCGATAGATTTGGCTAAGTTATATGTTTCTGAGTTTATAGTTTTTAGAATGTCAGTCTCCAATATTTCGAATTGAGCCCGAGGTTTATACCGCAAAAATGGAAAGGCTACAGGAAATCTTGAGTATGAGACTGACTTGATATGTAATTTTGAGAAAAGGGTAAAAGTGACTCGTGAAAGTTGAAAGCAACTTCTTCTGGTAAGATTTTTGGGGACGAAACTTCCTAAAGGGGGAAGAAATGTAACAGCTCGATTTTAGGCCTAATCAGAACAGTGGATTCGGAACCACTATTCTAAGGCCGGAGAAAGTTATTTTGATGTTATTTTATGTGTTGTAATGTGATTTTATAAGTGTATGCTAATTTTGGTATATTGATTTTAGCAATTTCTAGTCCAATTTCGAAAAAGGACTAAATCGCGTAAAAAGTAAAAGTTGTGTTTTCATGCCTAAAGGTGTTAAATTGCTTTGTATCTTAAATTAGGGGTATTTAAAGTAAACATTGAAAGTGTAATGGCTTGCCAAGGGAGACAAATTGGTCAAAAAGCCAAAATTTGTGGCTTTTAGGTGACTAAATTGACTAAAAATAGAATAAAATAAAGAAAAGAAAAATCTCATCTTTTCTTCATCTTCTCCCTACCGAAAATGGAAAAAAAGAAAGGGTTTGAAGTTGGAAAATTTCATCAAAGAAACTCCCATGCTAGTAAGTGATTTTTAATGTCTTTCTTGATGATTTTTACATTTTTGGAATGAGGGGATTATTTTGAAAAATGATTAAGAGTTTAGGGTTTTTCAATGAAAGCATATGTATTGTTTGCAGAGTTTTTATGGAAGAATATGAGTCTTGGTAGTGTTATAAACAACTTTTATGAAAGAAGTTTGCATGAAAACACCTAAAATGGGGTATTTTGCAAAGTTGTAAAACAAGTTGTAAATATGTGAAATAGTTGAAATTATGAGTTGAGAAAATCCCCTGTTCATGACCAAATTGGCAGAATGTCTAGGTTTTTGGACACAGGTTAGGGACACGGGCGTGTCCCTAGCACACGGGCGTGTGCTCTAGACCCACACGGGTGTATGGAGTCTCAAAACATGAATTTTTTTCAAGTTTTTCTTAAGTTCTCGGTTTAGTCCCGAACCGTCTCTAATGCATGTTTTGGGCCTTGTGAGCCCGTTTAAGGGACAAAATGTATGTGAAATGAAAAGTTTTAAATTGATCAAAATTTTACGGCCTAGTTTTATATAGTTGGTTGAGTTTAAGTCTGGTAGCACCTCGAACCCTGTCCCGGCGTTGGATACGGGCGAGGGGTGTAACATTATTCATGCTCACCTAAACAACCAAAATGGTACCATTTCATCATTCAATTAGGTAGCCAAAATCATCAACCAAATGCACAATTCATTCTAATATAATTTCATCTGTTCCAAATCTCAAATTACTACCATTTACTTAGCCAAATACATGCCAAAACAATATCAATCTTTATAGTCCATTTACCATAATTCACACTCACATAACTTTCTTATAAATAACCACACAACATCTAAAATCATACCTCATCAAGGCATTTCTCAAGCATTTTATACTCCACAATTCAATTAACCATTTGAGCAACTATAAAACCATAACCACATTCATACCAAACATACCAAAATAAGCCATCACTCATGGCTATATATATAAACCAAAACATATACAATTTACAAGCCAAATCTCATGGCTATAATCACAACCAAAATACCACATCTAGCCTATACATGCCATATGCCAAAAATGCATATTCCAAAAGTACCAAATTAGATGTTTGATAGTGTGACGATGTTCCCGATGACTCCCAGATCTGAGCTAGTCTTGATTCACTATAAAACATAGAAAAATAACACAAAGTAAGCTTCAAAGCCTAGTAATCTCGTATGATATAAACTTAACTAATCACAAATACAACATTCATCAATCTAAACATATTATCATGTACTTTATGATTACTAACAACCCTTTCAACTGCTTATTCATAAGCTTATATACAAACTTTGTAACTTCTTCAATTTTAAGCTTATAATATACATGTACATACCTGTACCAATCCATAACAAGTTCATACATACACGGAATGCCGTTGAATACTCAATGTCACACACACTAAGTGCCATACTCGATATCCCGTACACTAAGTGCTGTACATAGCCGAAGCTATCTCAAATCACACACTAAGTGCCATATATAGCTGAAGCTATGTCAAATCGCACACTAAGTACCTTATATAGCTGAAGCTATGTTGTATAGCACACTAAGTGCCACAAATAACCGATTTGTCGTCAAACATATTTGTAGTCCCATATATACAATTTATGCAATATCAAAGTACTAAAGCATAATTATTACAATGTTTAATACATACAAACTTACCTCATATGTGAAAACAGCGAATCAAGTCGATTAGTCGATAACTTTATCTTTTCCCTGATCCAAGTCCGTATTCCACTTTTCTTGACCTAATTATATTCAAAATTAACTTATTCAATCATTTCTTCATTCAATTTAGTCCAAAATACACTTTCCCCCATAAATTTCACATTTTTTACAATTTAGTCCTTATTTCACAAAATCACAAATTAATGAAATTCAAGACTAACCCATGCTAGCCGAATTACCATAGTGCCCCTTGTAGCCCATAATTTTCATTTACTCACACTTTTAACCACTACATTTCACATTTTCTCAATTTAATCCCTATTATGTATTTTCATAAAAAATCACTTAACAAAATATGTGAAACTATCATCAAGCTTTCATATTTCAACATTAAACATCAAAGAACTCATAGATTCAATAATGGAAACTCTCAAAATCTTTAACAGTTTCAAAATTAAAGGTACGGGCTAGCTAGATTGAGCTGCAACGATTACAAAAACATAGAAATCATAAAAAATCGAGCTAAAACCGTACCTTAATCAAGCTAAGAGTTGGCCGAATATCTCAAGCCCTAAAATGGATTTCTTCTTCCTTTTATTTTCGATTGGAAAGATGATAATATGAACAAAATTTCCTTTTATTTTATTAATATTAACATTATTTATCAGATACCAAAATTAACCTTAATTAAAAACCACCAAATTTCATGACATTATGCCCATTATTGTCCACTTATTTTAATTATGGTCTAATTACAACATAAGGACCTCTACTTTAATGATCCATAGCTATTTAATACTTTTAAGTAATAGAACTCAAGTTTTACGCTTTACGCGATTTGATCCTTTTTCTCAAATTAAGCATTCAAACAGTAAAATTTCTTTATGAAACTTTCACGTTATTAATCTATCATGCTGTAAATCTTATTAAAATAATAAAATAAATATTTTGAACTGGGATTTGTGGTCTCAAAGCTACTGGTCTGATTTGACTAAAAATGAGCTGTTACAATTCTCCCCCTTAGAGATTTTCGTCCCCGAAAATCTTACCAGTGAATAGATTAGGGTACTATTTTCTCATAGCTTCTTTGGGTTCCCACGTAGCTTCCTCGATCCTGTGTCTATGCCAAAGAACCTTCACTAAAGCTATGCATTTATTTCTCAATTCTTTGATTTTACGTGCTAAAATCCTGATCGGTTCTTCGCTATACGTCAAATTAGCCTGTATCTCAACATCTACCGAGAAATTACATGTGACGGATCGGATCTATATCGATGTAGCATAGAAACGTGAAAGACATTATGAATCTTTTCAAGTTCTAATGGTTAAGCTAGTCGATATACCACTGGCCCTATTCGTTCAATAATCTCATACGGCCCGATGAAACGCGGACTCAACTTCCCTTTACAACCGAATTGAAAAACCTTTTTCCACAGTGACACCTTTAGAAACACTCGGTCCTTGACTTGAAACTCAATTTCTTTACGTTTAAAATCCGCGTATGATTTTTGTCGATCTGAAGCTGCTTTTAAACTGTTGCTAATCGTTTTCATTTTTTCTTCAGTTTCTCTGATCAACTCAACCTTGTGAATCTTTTTTTCACTTAGTTCAGTCCAGTATAGCGGAGTTCGACATTTGTGACCATATAAAGCTTCGTATGCTGCCATCTTTATACTCGTCTGAAAACTATTATTATACGCGAACTTAATCAGCGGTAAGTATTTTTCCCAACTGCTCTCAAACTCTAAAATACACCATCTCAACATGTCTTCGAGAATCTGAATAACTCTCTTAGTCTGTCTATTAGTCTGAGGATGAAAAGTAGTACTAAAATTCAATTTGTACCTAGAGCTTCTAGCAATTTCTTCTAGAATCGCGACGTAAATCTCAAATCTCTATCAGAAATAATAGATAGTGGCACCCTGTGCAATCAAATAATCTAAGAAATGTACAATTCAACTAATCTATCAAGTGAGTAATCTGTACGTATTGGAATGAAATGAGCTGACTTTTTCAGTCTGTCAACAACAACCCAGATTGCATATTTCTTTTTCGGAGATAAGGGCAAACCCGATACGAAATCCATTGTTATTTTATCCCACTTCCACTCAGGAATCATAATAGGCTGTAATAAACCTGACGGCACATGATGTTTAGCTTTTACTTGCTATCAAATCAAACATTTCAAAACAAATTCTGAGATATCTCGTTTCATGTTGTGCCACCAATAAATCTGTTTCAAATTGTTATATATTTTCGTGCTTCCTGGATGTACTGATAAACAACTACTGTGTGCTTCGTTTAAAATCTTCTAAATGAGCTCATAATTTCTTGGTACACATATTATATCACGAAACATCAAACAGTCATCAGTCCCTATTCGAAACTCTGAATCAGAAATCGACTCATACTGAACTTGTTTTGCTTGCAATTCATTATCAAATTTTTGAGCTTCACAAATCTGCTATAGAAATAACAGTCTCGCTTTCAACTCGGGTACTATGGAACCATTGCCAGACAAAGTTAATTGTGTGTTCAAAGCATGTAAAGCAAATAAAGACTTTCGACTCAAAGCATCAGCAACTATGTTCGCTTTCCTCGGATGATAGTCAATCACTAATTCATTGTCTTTTAGCAATTCTAACCATCTCCGTTGTCACAAATTCAAATCTTTCTGAGTCATAAGATATTTCAAGCTTTTGTGGTCGGTATAAATATGACATTTCTCACCAAACAAGTAATGACGCTAAATTTTCAATGTGAACACTATCACGGCTAACTCTAGATCATGCGTCAGATAATTCTTTTCGTGTGGCTTCAACTGTCTTGAGGCATAAGCTACAACTTTGCTTCTTGCATCAAAACACAACCCAGGCCATTTAACGATGCATCACTAAAAATTATGAATTCTTTACCCGACTCATGCTGAACTAACACTGGTGACTCTGTTAATAATGCTTTCAACGGCTCGAAGCTCTGTTGACACTTTTCTGACCACTCAAATTTAACATCTTTTTGAAGCAATCGTATCATTGGAGTTGCAATCATCGAGAAACCTTTCAAAAATTGTCTATAATAGCTAGCTAGTCCTAGAAAACTACAGACTTCAGATACATTTCTCGGAGGCTTCCAATCTATAATCGCAGAAATTTTACCCGGGTCAACTCGGATACCCACGACTGAAACTATATATCCTAGAAAACCAATCCTCGTAGCCAAAACTCACATTTGCTGAACTTTGCAAACAACTATTTATCTCTCAAAGTTTGTAACATAATTCTCAAATGCTCGGCATGCTTAGATTCATCACGAGAGTAAAATAAAATATCATCAATAAACACAACTACGAATCAGTCTAAGTACAACCTGAAAATCCAGTTCATCTAGTCCATAAAAACAATAGGTGCATTTGTTAGTCCGAAAGGCATAACAAGAAATTCGTAGTGTTCGTACCTTGTTCTATGCAGTCTTTGGCACATATGAGTCTTTAACTCTCAACTGGTAATGACCCAATCTCAAATCAATTTTTGAAAACACTGTTACCCCTTTTAACTAATCAAACAAATCATCTATTTGTGGCAAATGGTATTTATTCTTGATCGTCACTTTATTGAGTTGTCGATAGTCTATACACATTCTCATTGTGCCATCTTTCTTTTTCACAAATAACACTGGTGCACCCCAAGGAGGGAAACTCGGTCTAGCAAAACCTCTATATGTCAACTCTTGCAATTGAGCTTTCAATTCTTTTAACCCTGTCAGAGCCATTCTATACGGAGCTATCGATATCGGTGTTGTTCCCAGAAGTAATTCAATACCAAACTCAACCTTTTTGATAGGTGGTAAACCCGATAACTCTTTGGGAAAAACATCTGGATACTCGTACACGAATGGTACTAATGCAATCTTTATTTCTGTTACTTCCCTATCAAGTACATATGCAAGATAAGCTTCACATCCCTTTCTCACAAATCTCTGAGCTAACATAGATGAGATCACAACTGGCAAATTATTTAGATCATCAGATTCAATTTTAATGGTCTCATTACTTAGACATTTTAGTTCAATTATCTTTCATCTAGAATTCACTATAGCATCATGCATCGTTAGCCAATCCATACCCAAAATCACATCAAATTCATCGAATGGAAACAACATCAGATTAGCTGGAAAATAGAAATCTCGATTCATTAACGGTCAATTCTTGCAAACTCGTCAACCAAAACATATTTGCCTAAGGGGTTCGATACTCTAATCACAAATTCAGTAGACTCTACAGACAAAGTCTTACTAGATACTAAATTCATACATATATAAGAATGAGTTGATCCCGGATCTATCAATGCAATCACATTAATATCATAGAGAGTGAAAGTATCGGTGATAATATCTGGAGATGATGCCTCCTCCCGTGCATGAATAGCATAAGCTCGGGCAGGTGCTCGTGTCTTAGACCTCACAGCAGAATCTCTCATTACACCTCTGCCATTGGATACATTTCTTGTATTTCTTGGCGGTCTCCCCCTCATTGTCGTATTGCTCGATCTTGCATGCTGAGATTTATCTTTCTCATTTAACTCGGGACAATCTCTAATAAAATGGTCTCGCGAACCACAACTATAACTAGCTCTATTATTATTTTTCATCCAACAATCTCCAAAATGTCGTCTTTCACATTGTTGACATTCGGGTTTAACATCTTTCACGTTGCCAACACTCGATATCGATGTAGCTTGAGTTTTAGGGCTGGTATATTGCTTTCCACAATCTCTATTAGAATATCCCACTGAAGCTGTCGATCGGTTAAAATAGTCTCTGGATTTTTTGACGAGGAATGATAAGGTTTACTCAACGATCTCTTCCTTGTATCTCTACCCTCTAATTTCTTTTCTCGACTAAAGTCTTCAGCTTTGCAAGCCTGTTCAACTAACAAACAAATTCTTTTAAATCTAAAATCCTGACCAGAAGTTTAATATCTTCATTTAGCCCATCAACAAACCACTTGCATATTATTTCTTCAATAGACACATACTCACGAGCGTACTTGCTTAACCGTACAAATTCCCTCTCGTACTCAGTTATAGTCATGCAACCTTGTTTCAACTCTAAAAACTCTTTATACTTTTGATCAAGGAATCACTGATTTATATATTTCTTTCGAAACTCTGCTTGAAAGAATTTTTAGGTCACTCGTTCTCTCGGTACTACAGACACTAAGGTATTCCACCACTGGTACACGGTATCTCTCAAAAGGGATATAACACGCTTTAAACATTCAGTTCGTGTGTAAGAAAGTTAATCAAATACTTGGATTGTATTTTCAATCCAAAACTCGATTCTCTCAAGGTCATCATCAACATTAGCTATGAACACTTCAGCTCCGTATTTGCAGATCTTGCCAACAGGAGGTTTATTCAATCTTAAAAGCTCGACTTCTTGAGGAGCTACAGGTACAGGTTGGGATTAGGAAAGGGTAGAGGTTGTTGAGCAGCCGGGTTCGTATGAATGTATTGAGTGAACCATTCATTCATCATTTGGAAGAAGGCTTCTTTAGCCTCTCCTTCCTGAATGCTCGTCATGGGCTTAGAATCAGATGGCACTGTCCCTTACGTGGGAGCAGGCTCATTACTCTCAACCTCATCGGCTATAGCTAGATTGGGATCCATTACTATATGAAAACACAGTTTAAAATGCCAGGAGTCATCACACTATCTTAATTTATATATATGACATGTATATCTAGACTCACATACGCTACGTTAGTCCTATAATTGACTAAATTATAGCTCTGATACCAATAAACGTAACACTCTTAACCCGTATCCATCGCTTGAGTAGGGTTACAAGGTATTACCAATCAATTCACAACATATAGCATACATTTATCAAGCATAAAACATTCATTCACATAAATCATTCAACACAATCACATTGTCCCTTATAAGGGCCTACGAGGCCTTAAACATGCTTCAAAAGTGGTTCGGGACTAAACCGATAACATATGAAAATTTTGGAAACTTAGAAAGAATTTCAGCCATACAGGGGTCACACACCTGTGTGAACAGGCCGTGTACCTCACACGACTCCAGACATGCCCGTGTCTCAGGCCGTATGGAAACAGGGCATACATACTGACTTGGATCACACGACCAACCACACGCCCCTGTGTTTAGCCTGTGTGTAGTTCGAAGTGGCCACACATGCACGTGTGCTAGACAGTGTGCTAGGCCATGCCAAAACTGTAGGGTATACTAACTTATGCAACACGGCCAAGTCACACGCCCGTGTGCTAGGCCATGCCAAAACTGTAGGGTATACTGACTTATGCAACACGGCCAAGTCACACGCCCGTGTGCTAGGCAGTGTGCCAATCAGGAAGTATACTGACTTGTACCACACGGCCAGTCACACACCCGTGTGTGAGACCGTATGGAGCATACTGACTTCAATTTAATTTCATCATCAGGGAATACACGACCATGTAACATGACCGTGTGTCACACACGACTGAGACACACGCTCGTGTCTCTACTTGTGTGGACAAAAATAGACCATTTGCAAGGCCAATTTTCCATCCTTATTCATGCTCACCTAAACAACCAAAATGGTACCATTTCATCATACAATTAGGCAGACAAAATCATCAACCAAATGCACAATTCATGCTAATATAATTTCATCTATTCCAAATCTCAAATTACTACCATTTCTTAGCCAAATACATGCCAAAACAATATCAATCTATATAGTCCATTTACCATAACTCAAAGTCACATAACTTCCTTACAAATAACCACACAACATCTAAAATCATACCTCATCAAGGCATTTCTCAAGCATTTTATACTCCACAATTCAATTAACCATTTGAGCAACTATAAAACCATAACCACATTCATACCATACATACCAAAATAAGCCATCACTCATGGCTATATATATAAACCAAAACATATACAATTTACAAGCCAAATCTCATGGCTATAATCACAACCAAAATACCACATCTAGCCTATACATGCCATATGCCAAAAATTTATATTCCAAAAGTACCAAATTATATGTATGATAGTGTGGTGATGTTCCCAACGACTCCTGGATCTGAGCTAGCCTTGATTGACTATAAAACATAGGAAAATAACACAAACTAAGCTTCATAGCTTAGTAAGCTCGTATGATATAAACTTAACTAATCACAAATACAACATTCATCAATCTAAACATACTATCATGTACTTTATGATTACTAACAAACCTTTCAATTGCTTATTCACAAGCTTATATACAAACTTTGTAACTTCTTTGATTTTAAGCTCATAATATACATATACATACCTGTACCAATCCATAACAAGTTCATACATATACGGAATGCCGTTGAATACTGAATGTCTCGCACACTAAGTGCCATACTCACTATCTCATGCACTAAGTGCTGTACATAGCCGAAGCTATCTCAAATCGCACACTAAGTGCCATATATAGCCAAAGCTATGTTGTATCGCACACTAAGTGCCATAAATAACTGATTTGTCGTCAAACATATCTGTCATCCCGTATATACAATTTATGCAATATCAAAGCACTAAAGCACAATTATTACAATGTTTAATACATACAAACTTACCTCGGATGTGAAAACAGCAAATCGAGTCGATTAGTCGATAACTTTATCTTTTCCTTGATCCAAGACCGTATTTCACTTTTCTTGATCTAATTATATTCAAAATTAACTTATTCAATCATTTCTTCATTCAATTAAGTCCAAAATACACTTTAAAACACATTTACACTTTTACCCCACAAATTTCACATTTTTTACAATTTAGTCCTTATTTCACAAAATCACAAATTAATGAAATTCAAGACTAACCCATGCTAGCTGAATTACCATAGTGCCCCTTATAGCCCATAATTTTCATTTACTCACACTTTTAACCAGTACATTTCACATTTTCTCAATTTAATCCCTATTATGTATTTTCATAAAAAATCACTTAACAAAATATGTAAAACTATCATCAAGCTTTCATATTTCAACATTAAACATCAAAGAACTCATAGATTCAACAATGGAAACTCTCAAAATCTTTAACAGTTTCAAAATTAAAGGTACGGGCTAGCTAGATTGAACTGCAATGATTACAAAAACATAGAAATCATAAAAATTCGAGCTAAAACCGTACCTTAATCAAGCTAAGAGTTGGCCGAATATCTCAAGCCCTAAAATGGATTTCTTCTTCCTTTTATTTTCGGTTGGAAAGATGATAATATGAACAAAATTTCCTTTTATTTTATTAATATTAACATTTTTATCAAATACCAAAATTAACCTTAATTAAAAACCACCAAATTTCATGACATTATGCCCATTATTGTCCACTTATTTTAATTATGGTCTAATTACAACATAAGGACCTCTACTTTAATGATCCATAGCTATTTAATACTTTTAAGTAATAGAACTCAAGTTTTACGCTTTACGCGATTTGATCCTTTTTCTCGAATTAAGCATTCAAACAGTAAAATTTCTTTACGAAACCTTTACGTAATTAATCTATCATGCTGTAAATATTATTAAAATAATAAAATAAATATTTTGACCTCAGATTTGTGGTCTCGAAACCACTATTCTGATTTGACTAAAAATAGGCCGTTATAGATTATGTGGAATAACATATTTGGCTTGATGATTTGTATGTTAGTTTCATTCTAATTTTATGCTCCTTCATGTTTCATATTATACCTATTGTTAAAATTATAGAAATACCATTGAGTTATACCCAATGTACATTTCGTTTGTCCGTGTGCATGTTAGGTACTATTTGGTTCATATATCGATTCATCATCCAACGTCAATCCTAAGCTCAAGTGTTGGTGATGCTCTTATTTTGGTTTTGCCATGTACCTAGGGAATCTTGTGTTTGGAATGTTGATTTTGTATTTTGATGACACTTTGAATCTTGATAGCCTTATAGGTTATGTAAATATGTATAGCATTTTGACAATGGTCATTTTGTTGATAGCTTGTTGGTTGTTTTGGTTATTTGTGAAGTGTTTTCATGAATGAAATTGTTATATGCTAGCAATTGTGTTTGATGGATGTTTAGACTTGGCAGGATGCATAATATGCCTAGATTATGTCTTTGTATGGAATTGATAAAAATCATGTTTACTCCTATGTTTTACTTGAATGTGTTGGTTGTTCTTATACATGCTTGGTTTGGTTATTTGTGGGACATTGAAGGAATAATGGTATGTTTGAGTGGGATCATTTGATTAGGTTTGCATTGTTGATTGAGGTGCCTTTGTGGGCATATTGGTTAGGCATTTAGATTGAATGGTATATAGCATGTTTTGACATGTTTTAGTGTGTATTGAGTTGCATATTTATAGTTGCAAATATGGCTTGGTAACCAAGTAATGGTTGGTGAAACGGCTTGATTTTGAAGTTACTTTAGGTGCACATAGCCTGGGACATAGTCTACCACATTGTTGTGTGCCACACACAGTCATTCCACACGACTATGTGACCTATTGCATTTTGGTACAGGTTTCTCCCACACAGTCTCAGTTGGCACACGGCCTAAAGACACGACCGTGTAACCCTATTTCAAATCACACACGATTTGGCACACAATCATTTGACCCTATTTTGAATTACACATGGTCGGGCACACGATCTAGCAACACAATTGTGTGACCTTATTTTGAATTGTGCACAGTTTGGCCACATGACCATGAGCCACACGGCCTGGCCCCTCGACCATGTGACCCTTGTTTTGGAATTTTTCTACATTTTTTTGTTTTATTTTAAACCAGTCACTTATTATTTTCAAACTTATTTTTCAATTTCGTAAGTTCGATATAAAGCCTATATTTGTATATATGCTATGAATGATGATTGAATTAGAATATTTGATATTTAAAGTAATATTTGAATGGTTTATGTTGTTATTTGACTTGTTAAATAATGTAATACTCTGTAACCCTAATTGAACGATGGAGACATGTTGGGGTGTTACATTTAATGGTGCCAGAGCTATAGGTTTAGCCAATTCTCGAACTAAATCAAACTAAAAATTGAGTCTAAAGGTACACACCAAAGTTGTGTTAAGTCAGAGTCGGGATTTGGATGTTGATTTTAATTGTTTCTGTTTTATAGATAAAAAATATCGAGTGAATCAAATAATGAAGTTGATCAAGAGATTCATATTAGTGATACTTTTACTGAAAATTTATACAGAGCTAAGTCAATGGCAATGAGTGCTCATTCAGCTGGTTCTCAACAACCTAACGTTGACAAAGGTAATAATGAGGACCAAGATGATTTGAATTTACTTCGTGCTACAACTGAAACAAGAGAGTGGTGGGAGTTACTCTAACTATTGTACTTGTTCCTGTTATTTGATGGGCTTCAATTAATGAATTACAAAGATACAACACTACTGAATTCTTGGGCCTAAAAGGGGTTGATCCATCAGCTGCTGAAGTTTGATTAGAATCGACTAAATGAATTTTTCAACAACTCTAGTGTACCCTCGGGAATGTGTAATTTGTGTAGTTTCTTTACTATAAGGAGAATCGTATACATGGTGGCAGACAGTAACACTCATATACCTGCAGAATGAGTGGCCTAGAAGTTCCTTCAAAATGAATTTTAGAAAAAGTACATAGGAGAGTTGTACCTTGAGGATAAAAAGCAAGAGTTTTTACTATTGAAACAAATTGAAATGCTAGTGGTTGATTACGAATGTGAGTTTTTACAATTCAGTAAATATGCTACAGAGTTTGTGTCGTTAGTAGCTAAAAGTTGTGATCGATTTTAGCGGAGTTCATGCGATGAACTCAGGGTACAACTTGTATCACATCGAATTTCAGATTTTGTTGATTTAGTCGAGCGAGCGAAAATGGTGGAGCAAGCTTTGGGTCTTGATAAAATGACTAAGACTACACGAGCTATTTGAAAATAAACAAGATTTGTTAGTTCGCATGTAACATCCCAAAATAGGGCTTAAACGGAACAATGGTTGCGAAACCACAAATTCGAGGTAGAAAAATTTATTTTATTATCATTTTAAGGTCTATGGCATGATTGCATGATTGTGTGAAAATTTCGTTTAGAAATTTTATCGATAGAGGGTCCAATTTGATATTTAGGACTAAATTGCAAAAGTTGTAAAATGTGTGTTCTAGTTCACAAAGGTACTAAGTACTTGTGAGTAATGGGTTTTTAAAGTGGAGGTCCTTGGATAGTAATTAGACCATTATACTAGTTTGGACAAAAATACCTAATGTTCATAAGTACATGTTAGAGTGAGAATTTGATGTTGCCATAGAAGGGAAAAATGATCAGCATGTCATAAAACATAAGAAAATAGGATGAATTTTAATTTTTGATCCTTGGAGAAAAAGTGTAAATATGTAAAAGTTTAGGGGCAAAAATATAATTTTTCCAAAATTTGAGTTAAGGACTGTTTTAATAAATGTGAGTATTAAATAAGCTAAATTTTTTTATTATAGATCAAGAAGAACGAAATCCAGAGTTAGACCGGGGAAAGAAAAAGATAGTGGACTAAATCGATATAGTTGATCGTATTTTGTTCGAGGTAAGTTTGCGGTAAATAAATGCAATATTCTATTATTTTATGTTAATGTTGTTAATTTCCAGCATGTGTATATTTATTTTATGAAGTTATTCAAAGAAGACTCAAGTATGAATTGCGGAGAAGTAATTTCAGAAAGTCCCGGTTGAACCTTAGGAATGTGTAGGATACAAATGTCATGACATTAGGGTTTAAAGATACCATGTAAGACCATACCATGGCATGACAATTGGTAAGGTTTCTAAGGCAAGGAAATCATGTAAGACCATGTCAAGACATGGCATTGATAAGTTACTATAAGACAAAGGTCCCATGTAAGACCATGCCAAGGCATGGCATTGGTGAGTTCATAAGGCAAGGATACCATGTAAGTCCATGTCGAGACATGGCAATGGTAAGTTTCAAAAGGATACCACGTAAGACCATGACAAGTCAGGGCAACGGTAAGGTACCCATGTATCCTTAGTATTCCAAGTGGTTCAACGGGAAAATTTAAAGAGAATATCAAGGTAAGGTAAGGTAAGACGAGTTATACTAAAAAGGTAAGACAAGTTCATACTAGAAGAGCAAAGGTAAGTATATAATGTTCATGTATGCTTGATAAGAAAAAAGGTAAGTAAAATGTATTAATAAATTTGATTAAATAAGTGAGTAAGTGAAGAAGTTTAAATATGTCTATGACAATTAGTGAAGTTGCATTAAGTAGCATCATGCCAAATAGTAAGATAATTCTTATGAATGTTGTTATTTATTTGCATGCAAACTTACTAAGCTTAATGCTTACCCCCTTTATTTTCCTTCTTTTTATAGTTTTTTCAAGCTAACTCGGGGATCGTAAAGTACGTCGGAGGTTCGGGCACACTATCACAAGGATTATTTTGGTATAGCTAGACGTTTCATTTTGAGTATCGCATGTATATCATCGTAGCCATTTTGTGTGTATGATCTTATGATATGGTTGATGAATGGTATGTAAATGCTTGATAATGATTAGCTGTTGGAATGGCTAATCAAGGACATGTTTGATGTTATGTATGCCTAAATGCAAGTTATTCCATGGAAATCATGAAAAAGGTGAAATTAGCTTTAAAACAAAATCGGACAGCAGTAATGACGTGAATTTGGAAAATTACTAAAAATAGTATAAATGGATTTAGATAGTGAATTAGATATACAATTAAATATTATTGAGTTTGTTTTCATATGAAAGAAACATAGTCAATAAAGGAGTTGTATTTTATGAGATATTTAAATTTTGGTGAGATAGGGTCAGAGTGATTTCTGAATCCCTTGTTCTAAATTTAGAAATTCACTAAAAATTATAAATAAATAATTAGGAGTTATAATTTATATTTATAGATTTATTATTGAGTTTACTTTTAAATAAAATAAATGGTATGGTTATTTGAATTCTTTACAGGGAGAAAATTAATTCGTAGTGAGCAGAGGTCAGAGCAGCCGAACACTAAAATAGGGGAAACTTTAACTAATAAACTGTACTAATTGGCTAGACCAAAATTTTTTTAAAAAAATTAGCAAGAAGATATATGAGTCTAGTTTTAGAGAAAATTTACGGATTTGGATTTCGAGTTTTTTAACTCGAGTTATGATTTATTTAGTAACTATGACGCAGATGGACAAATTATTTCTAAAAGATGAAATAAATTGTTTTGATTTGTTTAAGTGATCAAAAAATTTTTATTGATTCTGCTTTGTTCCCGAACCATTTCAATTTCATGTTTTAGGGTCTCGATGACCCTTTTTAAGGACATATTGAATGAATGAAGCTAAATTAATTTTGAAAGCAAATTTTTATGCCTCGAATTAGTAAGCTAAGTCAGGTAACGCCTCGTGCTCTAGTCCGGCGACGATCTCGGGTAAGGGGTGTTACATTTATTTATATCAGAGCAAAGGTTTAGTCATTTCTCAGAATATTTAGTATGAGTAAGAGTCTAGCTATACATGCCATACTTATGTGTTGATAGTGTGACGACTCCTGACGATTTTAAAATGTTTTCTTTTATAGTTATGGATCCTGAATAAGCTGGTGCAGATGATGTAGAGAGTAACACGCCCGCTCCCACAGAAGGAACGGTGCCACCAAATAGTAGTGAAAGGCCCGTTACAGTTAGTCAGGGAGAAGAGGCTCGAGAACCCTTCTTCCAAGCTATGAATGAATGGTTTGCCGAGTTCATTCGTACGAATCCGACTGTTAGACCTCCATCCCCTCATGATCATCAGACCACCCATGTAGCTTTCCCAGTCATAGGTACAGTTATAAGAGAAAAACCACCAGTTGATAAAATAAGAAAACAAGGAGCCGAAGAGTTTGGAGCTACAAAAGATGATGATGCAGAAAAGGCAAAATTTTGGCTTGAGAATACTATCAGAGTCTTTGATGAGTTATCTTGCACACCTGAGGAATGTATGAAATGTGTTGTATCACTTCTTAGAGATTTTTCCTACCATTGGTGGAAGACACTTGTATCAGTTGTACCGAAAGAGAGAGTCACTTGGGATTTCTTTCAGGAGGAATTCCGTAAAAGGTACATCAGTCAGAGGTTTGTTGACCAGAAAAGAAAAGAGTTTCTAGAGTTGAAACAGGGCAATATGGCAGTGACTAAATATGAGCGCGAGTTTGTTAGACTCAACAATTATGCTCGAGAGTGTGTGCCTACAGAGGCTATTATGTGCAAAAGATTTGAGGAAGGGCTTAATGATGATATCCGATTGTCAGTTGGTGTCCTAGAAATAAAAGAGTTTGTCGTCCTAGTTGAGAGAGCCTGTAAGACAGAGGAGCTGTTAAAAAGAAAGGGCAAAGTTGAAATTGAGACACAAGACACGAAGAAAAGACCAATGAGCAAGTCATTTTAGTCTACACCCAAGAGGCCTAGAGAGTTCTCCACTAGATCTAATTTTTCAGCTGGACATTCTAGCCGAAACAGAGGCAGAAAATTTATGAGTCCAAAAGTTCAGACCACTTCAATTGCAAGTGTTGGCAGTGTTCAGACTGATAGACTAGAGTGTCCCCGATGTGGTCGATGTCACCCAGGTCAGTGTCGAGCAACTGAGATAGGTTGTTTCCAATGTGGTGCACCAGACCATTTTATTCGGGAGTGTTTCAAGATGATTAAAAGAGAAGCAATACCGAGTGTAAGATCAGGCAACGCTCCTTCAGAGGTAGACCACTGAGAAATCCAGGAGCTGGGGCAAGTAATAGAGGTGCATCTAGAGATTCAACAGTGAGGCCAGATGTTAGAGCACCTGCGAGGATCTATGCTATCCGTGCTCGCGAAGAGGCATCCTCCCCCCGATGTGATTACGGGTACATTTTCTCTCCATGATACTAGAGTTATTGCTTTGATTGATCCGGGTTCAACCCATTCATATGTTTGCATGAAATTGATGCTTAGTATGAGTGTGCCTATAGAATCTACAGAATTTGTGATTAAAGTATCGAATCTATTAGGCAAGCATGTATTAGTAGATAAAGTATGTAGAAATTGTCCTTTGATGATTAGAGGCTACTGTTTTCTGGTCGATCTCATGCTATTTCCATTTGATGAGTTTGATTTGATTCTTGGTATGGATTGGTTGACTACACATGATGTAATAGTGAATTATGGAAAGAAATTCATTGAGTTGAAATGTGAAAATGGCGAAATTCTTCGGGTTAATTCAGAAGAGTTAGATAGTTCATTTGCCATGATTTTTGTTATGTCTGCTTAGAAATGTTTGAGAAAAGGGTATGAAGCTTATCTTGCTTTTGTGTTGAACACTAAAGATCTAGAATTGAAAATTGAATCAGTGCCTGTGGTATGTGAGTTTCCCGATGTGTTTCCAAAAGAACTATCAGGTTTGCCTCCTGTTAGAGAAGTTGAGTTTGGTATTGAGTTGATTCCAGGTACCACACCCATTTCTATTGCTCCTTATAGAATGGCCCTGTTGGAATTGAAAGAATTGAAAGCTCAGTTGCAGGAATTAACAGATAAAGGCTTTGCAAGACCTAGTAGTTCACCATGGGGTGCACCAGTGCTATTTGTGAAAAAAAAAGACGGATCGATGAGATTGTGCATAGATTATCAGCAGCTTACAAGGTAACAGTAAAGAACAAGTATCCATTGCCTAGAATTGATGATCTGTTTGATCAATTGAAGGGAGCCACTGTGTTCTCCAAGATAGATTTAAGATCCGGATACTATCAGTTGCGAGTTAAAGAGTCAGATGTCCTGAAGACTACTTTCAGGACTAGGTGTGGTCATTATGAGTTCCTTGTGATGCCATTTGGCTTAACTAATGCTCTTGCCATTTTCATGGACTTAATGAACCGAATTTTCAGACCGTATTTGGATAAGTTTGTAGTTGTGTTCATTGATGATATCTTGATTTATTCTCATGATGAGACTGAGCATGCAGAGCATTTGAGAACAGTTTTACAGATTCTGAGAGATAATTAGTTGTGTGCCAAGTTCAGCAAAAGTGAGTTCTGGTTACGAGAAGTTGATTTTCTTGGACATATTGTCTCAGGTGAAGTTATCAAGGTTGATCTGAGCAAGATTTCAGCCATTGTTGATTGGAAGCCTCCTAGAAATATATTAGAAGTTAGAAGTTTTCTTGGTCTTGCCGGATATTATAGACGATTTGTAGAGGGATTTTCCATGATAGCTACCCCGCTGACAAGATTTCTACGAAAGGATGTCAACTTTGAATGGACTGAGAAGTGTCAATAGAGTTTTGACAAGTTAAAGGCATTATTGACTAAAGCTCTGGTTTTAGTACAAGCAGAACCAGGTAAGGAGTTTGTAATTTACAGTGATGCGTCCATGAATGGACTTGGTTGTGTACTTATGCAGGAAGGAAAGGTAATTGCTTATGCCTCTAAACAACTAAAGCCATATGAGAAGAACTATCTGAAACATGATTTAGAGCTAGCTGCCATTGTTTATACGCTGAAGATTTAGAGACATCATTTGTACAGTGAGAAGTGCCACATATTCACTGATCACAAAAGTTTGAAATATTTGATGACTCAAAAAGATTTGAATTTGAGGCAAAGAAGATGGTTAGATTTGATTAAAGATTATGAGCTAGTGATCGATTATCACCCAGTAAGCCAAACGTTGTTGCTGATGCTTTGAGTAGGAAATCTTTGTTTGCATTAAGAGCTTTGAACACTAGTCTAGCCTTATCAGATGATGGTTTTATCTTAGCTGAGTTGAAAGCTAAACTGATGTTTCTTGAAGAAATTTGTGAAGCTCAGAAAAAACGACAGTGAGTTGTTAGCCAAAAGAGCTCAGTATGAGTCGGATATAGAGTCAGATTTTTAGATCGGTTCTGATGGTTGTTTGATGTTCAGAGATAGGGTATGTGTACCGAATAATGATGAGCTTATTCGAAAGATCTTACAGGAAGCACATAGTAGTCCTTTGTCTATTCATCCAGGTAGTACAAAGATGTATAATGATTTGAAGAAAATGTACTGGTGGGTAGGAATGAAAAGGGACATTTCAAAGTTTGTTTCTAGATGCTTGATCTGTCAGCAGGTAAAGGCCGAACATTTGGTACCTTCAAGTTTATTGCAGCCTGTGCTAGTCCCTGAGTGGAAATAGGACCGAGTTACAATGGATTTTGTGACAGGATTACCGTTGACACTGAGAAAGAAAGATGCAGTATGGGTTGTGATTGATAAGTGAACGAAGTCGGCTCATTTTATCCAAGTTCGTATGGATTATTCACTTGAAAAGTTGGCCGAGTTGTATATTTTAAAGATAGTCAGACTACACGGGGTACCATTATCGATCATTTTAGACAGAGATTCGAGATTTACTTCACGATTTTGGAAGAAACTACAGGAAGCTTTGGGCACAAAGTTGAGTTTTAGTACAGCTTTCCATCCTCAGACCGACGGTCAGTCAGAGAGAGTTATTCAGGTACTTGAGGATATACTTAGATGCTGTGTACTGGAATTTCAAGGCAGTTGGGAAAAGTACTCACCATTAGTAGAGTTTGCCTACAATAATAGTTATCAGACGAGTTTGAATATGGCACCTTATGAAGCTTTGTATGGACGTAAATGTCGCACACCTTTGTATTGGACAGAGCTTTAGGGAAATCAGATTTACGGGGTTGATCTAGTTAAGGAAATAGAAGAGAAAGTAAAAGTCATCAGAGATTGCTTGAAAGCAACTTCAGACAGACAAAAGTCGTATGCAGATTTGAAGAGAAAAGAGATTGAGTATCAAGTTGGAAGAAACTTCTTAGATTTGGCAAGAAAGGAAAACTAAGTCCACGTTTTATTGGAACATTTGAAGTGATTGAGAGAGTCGGACCATTAACATATCGGTTAGCTTTGCTGATTGAGTTAGAGAAGATTCATGATGTATTTCATGTGTCTATGCTACGTGGTTATCGTTCAGATCCGTCACATGTGATTTCTCAGACAGAGATTGAGATTCAGCCAGACATGACTTACGGTGCAGAACCAGTAAAGATTCTAGCTCAAGAGGTAAAAAGAACCGGTAAAGATTCTAGCTCAAGAGGTAAAACAATTAAGGAACAAAATTATTGCACTTGTGAAAGTACTATGGAATAGACATGGGGTAGATGAGGCTACATGGGAGCCCAAAGAGGCTATGCGAAAACAGTACCCAAATCTCTTCACAGGTAAGATTTTCGGGGACGAAAATCCCTAAAGGGGGGAGAAATGTAACATCCCGAAATAGGGCCTAAAAGGAACAGTGGTTGTGAAACCACAAATCCGAGGTAGAAAAATTTATTTTATTACCAATTTAAGGTCTATGGCATGATTGCATGATTGTGTGAAAATTTCGTTTAGAAATTTTATCGATAGAGGGTTCAATTTGATATTTAGGACTAAATTGCAAAAGTTGTAAAATGTGTGTTCTAGTTCACAAAGGTACTAAGTACTTGTGAGTAATGGGTTTTTAAAGTGGAGGTCCTTGGATAGTAATTAGACCATTATACTAGTTTGGACAAAAATACCTAATGTTCATAAGTACATGTTAGAGTGAGAATTTGATGTTGCCATAGAAGGGAAAAATGATCAGCATGTCATAAAACATAAGAAAATAGGGTGAATTTTAATTTCCGATCCTTGGGGAAAATGTGTAAATATGTAAAAGTTTAGGGGCAAAAATGTAATTTTGCCAAAGTTTGAGTCAAGGACCGTTTTAATAAATGTGAGTATTAAATAAGCTAATTTTTTTTATTATAGATCAAGAAGAACGAAATCCGGAGTTAGACCGGGGAAAGAAAAAGATAGTGGACTAAATCGATATAGTTGATCGTATTTTGTTTCGAGGTAAGTTTGTGGTAAATAAATGCAATATTTTATTATTTTATGTTAATGTTGTTAATTTCCAGCATGTGTATATTTATTTTATGAAATTATTCAAAGAAGACTCAAGCATGAATTGACGGAGAAGTAATTTCAGAAAGTCCCGGTTGAACCTTAGGAATGTGTAGGATACAAATGTCATGACATTAGGGTTTAAGGATATCATGTAAGACCATGCCAAGGCATGGCAATTGGTAAGATTTCTAAGACAAGGAAATCATGTAAGACCATGTCAGGACATGGCATTGATAAGTTACTATAAGGCAAAGGTCCCATGTAAGACCATGCCAAGGCATGGCATTGGTGAGTTCATAAGGCAAGGATACCATGTAAGACCATGTCGAGGCATGGCAATGGTAAGTTTCAAAAGGATACCACGTAAGATGATGACAAGTCATGGCAATGGTAAGGTACCCGTGTATCCTTAGTATTCCAAGTGGTTCAACGGGAAAATTTAAAGATAATATCAAGGTAAGGTAAGGTAAGACGAGTTATACTAAAAAGGTAAGACAAGTTCATACTAGAAGAGCAAAGGTAAGTATATAATGTTCATGTATGCTTGATAAGGAAAAAAGTAAGTAAAAGGTATTAATAAATTTGATTAAGTAAGTAAGTATTTAAGTAATTGAGTAAGTGAAGAAGTTTAAATATGTCTATGACAATTAATGAAGTTGCATTAAGTAGTATCATGCCAAATAGTAAGACAATTCTTATGAATGTTGTTATTTATTTGCATGCAAACTTACTAAGCTTAATGCTTACCCCCTTTATTTTCCTTCTTTTTATAGTTTTGTCAAGCTAACTCGGGGATCGTAAAGTACGTCGGAGGTTCGGGCACACTATCACAAGGATTATTTTGGTATAGCTAGACGTTTCATTTTGAGTATGGCATGTATAGCATCGTAGTCATTTTGTGTGTATGATCTTATGATATGGTTGATGAATGGTATGTAAATGCTTGATAATGATTAGATGTTGGAATGGCTAATCAAGGACATGTTTGGTGTTATGTATGCCTAAATGCAAGTTTTCCATGGAAATCATGAAAAATGTGAAATTAGCTTTAAAACAGAATCAGACAGCAGTAATGATGTGAATTTGGAAAATCACTAAAAATAGTATAAATGGATTTAGATAGATAATGATATACATAATTAAATATTATTAAGTCTATTTTCATATGAAAGAAACAGAGTAAATAAAGGAGTTGTATTTTACGAGATATTTAAATTTTGGTGAGACAGGATCAGAGTGATTTCTGCATCCCCTCTTCTAACTTTAGAAATTCACTAAAAATTTTACAAAAATAATTAGGAGTTATACTTTATACGCATAGATTCCTTATTGAGTATACCTGTAAGGAAAAATAAATGTCATGGTTATTTGAAATCTTTACAGGGATAAAATTAATTCGTAGTGAATAGAGGTCAGAGTAGCCGAATACTGAAATAGGGGAAACTTTATCTAATAAACTGTACTAATTGGATAGACCAAAAATTCTAAAAAAAATTTAGTAAGAATATATATGAGTCTAGTTTCATAAAAAATTTATGGATTTGGATTTCAAGTTTTTTAACTCAAGTTATTATTTATTTAGTGACTATGACGCAGATGAACAGATTATTTATGAAAGATGAAATAAATTGTTTTGATTTGTTTAAGTGATCGGAAAATTTTTATTGATTCCGCTTTGTTTCTGAACTATTTCAATTTCATGTGTTAGGGTCTCGAGGACCCTTTTTAAGGACATTTTGAATGACTGAAGCTAAATTAATTTTAAAAGCAAATTTTTATGCCCCGAATTAGTAAGCTAAGTCAGGTAACGCCTCGTGCTCAACTCCGGCGACGGTCTCGAGTAAGGGGTGTTACATCGCATCTGCAACCAAAGCGAACTAAAGATTCTTTTGGTAATTGGAAATCAACCTTTAGGTCCAATAGATCTGACAAAAATCAAGGTTGACAATCAACTATGTCTTTGGGCAGTGTGCGAGGTCCGTCCCGAGATGTTGAGATATCGAGTTGCAAGCACTATGGGAAGAAGTGTTGAGTTGAAAGTTGGAAATTGACACGAGCCTATTTTCGTTGTGGATCATTGGATCATTTCACTCGATAGCCCGAGAGGTGATAATGCTACTCCTGTCACTACTCAAAAGTCTGCATCTGCGACCAAGGGTTGTGGAATTAGTCGTGGTGGTTCTGTTTCTAAAAGTGGTGTAATAAACATGAGTGATGCCATTACTCATCAGTCAGAGGCCAAGGCGCTGGCACGAGCATACATTGTATGGACTCGAGATGAGGGTGACGTTACTGATGTTGTAGTAGGTATCTTTTTATTATATCCTGAGCCTATTTTTGTTTTGATAGACCTTAGATCTTGACACTCTTATGTTAATTTTGAATTGGTCAAATCAAGAAGTTTAAAATTGTAATACCCCTAACCCGTATCCGTCGTCGGACTAGGGTTAAGAGGCATTACCAGACATATCAAAACATTTAACATTCATTTCACAATCATCATAGCATCATAGTCATACATCAATACAGAGTCCCTTACATAGGTCAACGAGACCTTAAACATGCTTTAGAAAGGGGTCGGGACTAAATCAAACACATTAAAATTTTTTTGAAACTTAAACATTTTTCAAAGTTATAAAGGTCACACGCCCGTGTGAGCAGGCTGTGTGCCTCACACGGCATTAGACATGCCTGTGTGTCTAGGCCGTGGCAAAACAGGGCATACATACTGACTTATCCACACGGCCACAAGACACGCCCGTGTGCCAGGCCATGTGAAAATTAGGGAGGTTACTGACTTGGGTCACACGGCCGACCACATTCCCACTTGCCAGCCTGTGTGCCACACATGACCAATAGACACACGCGTGTGTTTAGACCGTGTCAAAACTGTAGGGTATACTGACTTTAATTCGTAGGGTACCCAGGGGACACATGGCCATGTAACACAACCGTGTGCCGCACACGGCTAAGACATACACCCGTGTCTCTGCCCGTAGGGACAAAAATAGGCTATTTGCAAAGCCAAATTGCCACCCAAAAAGGGTCATCACTACAAGCATAAAACAAAGCACATTTTGTACCAATTTTCAACCAATTCTCAATCAAAACAGACACCATTCATGACATATCATTATCAGCAAATTTCATGCTCAATATACAAACCAAAACATATCAAATCTTAAATCAAATTCATACTAAATATGAATTTCATAACCTTAATTCATTTCATTCAGTCTCATGCCAAAATATTACCAAATTCCAAAATAGGCACATACCACAACTTACCAAAATTAACCATTTCATTTGGTCATTCAAGAGTGCATCAAAACATACCATTTTTTAACACAAAACATATACCAAAATTTACTCATAATCACATCCATAACTAAGCCATATTACATAGCTAAATATATACACATTACAAAACATATTCAAATACTTCTAGCCTATACATGCCATACTTCAATATTCACATTTTCAAAAGGTACCAAAATAGAGTTCGATAGTGTTATGATGATCTTTCATGATCCCCGAGCTCCCGTAGCTTCGATATCTATAAAACAATGCAAACACACACAAAATAAGCTTTCAAAAGCTTAGTAAGCCATATACAAATAAACTCATCACATAACACATTTCTAAGCCATTTCATTCATGTAGTTCATGGCAAAACATAACCAAATATCCATAATTCTCATATAACTCAATAGTTCATAAGTCACTTACACATAACACATTTCATACTCATATAATTCATACATATTTCATATGTCCACATATAAACACATACTTACTTTCATTCATAATCATAATGTACATTTCAAACGTACCTGGATTTGAGTACACATTCTCATATTCATTCATTTCTTGAAATTCCCGTTGAACCGTTTGGAATCAATAAGGATACTCAGATAGCTTGAAAAGCTCGTACAATGCCAACGTCCCAGACGTGGTCTTACATGTAATCAAATATCGATGCCACTATCCCGGACAGGGTCTTACACGAAATCAAATATGATGCCGATGTCCTAGACATGGTCTTACACGAAAACACATATCGGATCCTATGTCATGACATATGTATCTTAACTATTCCTATGGTTCGTACAGGCTTTTCGGACGTCGTTGCATTATCGAAATTTTCTCGGATATCACATATTGAGCTCTCATATAGTCATTCATCACAATTCAATTTCATATAAACATAAATAAATCAACTCAAACACGTTTATTTGCATATTGGCTTACCTCGTACGAATTCGAACGAATGGAGTCGACTACTTGACGACTTTCGATTTCCCTCGATCTAATTCCGTTTTCTTTTGTTCTAGATCTATATAAATTCAAATTTAACTCTTTTATTCAACAAGTCATTCAATTCAATCCATATACACATAATTAAGGAATTTTACAAATTATCCCTCACATTTTTACATTTTAACACTTTAGTCCCTAATTCATAAAATCGTAAAATACAAAAAATTCCCTTTTACACATGTTAGGCTGAATATTCACTTAGATTATACAAGCCCACACATTTTATTTATTTTACATTTTAGTCCCTCAAAATCTCATTTTCACAATTTAGCCCAAATTACTCAAATTCATCAAAAATTCAAGGACAAAACATGTTAACCCAATACATATCTTTCATTTACTATCATCAAACTTCATAAAACTCATAATTTCATATACAATTTCGAAAATTCAGACATAGGCTTGATGAATAAGTGCAACGATCACAAAAACATAGAAATTATAAAAAACCGAACAAAAATCATACATTAATAAAAGAAGACAAGGTCGAACCCTAGCTTAGTCTTTTTCTTTCTTATTTCTTTGTATTTTCGGCAATATGAGGTGTTAATAGCCTAATTTCATACTTTTTTTTAGTTATAATAAGTTTATTTCATCATTTACTTATTTACCTTTTGTAATCAAACATATAATTCATATTAATTAAGGCTATTAATGTCCACTCATACTTCCAATGGTCAAAAATCAACATAAAGACCTTTGCTTTAATAAGCCATAACAAATAGGCACACTTAACATATAGCATGAAACTTTTACAATTTACGCAATTAAGTCCTTTTAGCAAATTGAGCACACAAACAATTGAATTTCAATCAGTTCTTCTTCATAGGTCATATCAGATTGAATTTCAATCTTGGATGGAGAAATTACATATGAGGGGTTTGATTTGTATTGTGGAAGCATTGATACGTGAAACACATTATGAATCTTTTCTAACGCAGGTGGCAACAACAATCGATAAGCAACCGACCCGATACGCTCTAAGATATCATACGGCCTGATAAACCTCGGACTCAATTTGTCTTTTCTGCGAAATTGGAGTACTTTCTTCCACCGAGACACTTTTAAAAACACTTTATCACTGATCTCTAATTCAACATCTTTTTGTTTCAAATCTGCATAAGATTTTTGTCGATCGAAAGCTGCTTTCAAATTTTCACGAATCACTTTCACCTTTTGTTTAGTCTCTTTTATTGAATCAACCCCATGTATCTTATTCTCACTGAGTTCAGTCCAATACAAAGGTGTACGACATATACGACCATATAAGGCTTCGTACGGTGCCATTTTAATACTCGATTGAAAACTATTGTTATAGGCGAATTCAATCAATGGCAGATATTATTCCCACATACCTTCAAATTCAAGAATACAACATCTCAACATATCCTCGAGAATCTGAATAATACGCTTGGATTGACCATCTGTCTACGGGTGAAAAGCAGTACTAAAATGTAATTTCGTACCAAATGCCTCTTGTAGTTTCTTTCAAAATCGTGAAGTGAATCTCGGATATCTATCTGACACAATAGATAATGGCACACCGTGCAATCTCAAAATATCGAAAATGTATAACTCAGTTAATTTATCAAGCGAGTAATTAGATCATACCAGAATAAAATGAGTTGATTTCATCAATCGGTCAACCACAACCCAAATTGCATCTTTCTTTCTCGGAGATAGGGGCAAACCCGAAACAAAATCCATCGCCACTCTATCCCATTTCCATTCCGGAATCATAATCGGCTGTAACAAACTAGATGGCACTTGATGTTCAGCTTTAACTTGCTGATAGATCAAACATTTCAAAACAAAGTCGGAGATATCTCTTTTCATTCCAGACCACCAGTAATGCTGTTTCAAATCATTATACATTTTTGCACTACCCGGATGTACAGATAATCGACTATTTTGAGCTTCGTTCAAAATTATCTAAATCAACTATGAATTTCTCAGAACACAAATCTGATCTCAGAATCTCAAATAATCATTATCATCAACTCTAAATTCTGAATCAGAATTTAATTCACACTGAGCTCGCTTTGCTATTATCTCATTATCAGCTTTCTAAGCATTAATAATCTATTGTAAAAAAACGGTCTCACTTTCAATTCAGCTAAAACTGAACCATCATCAGATATACACAATTGAATATTCATAGCACTTAATGCAAATAATGATTTCCGACTCAAAGCATCAGCAACAACATTTACTTTTCCCGGATGATATTCAATAATAAGCTCATAGTCTTTCAACAACTCTAACCATCTTCTCTGTCGCAAATTCAAATCTTTCTAAGTCATTAGATATTTCAAACTTTTATGATATGAAAACACATGACACTTTTCACCGAATAGATAATGGCGCCAAATCTTCAAAGCAAATACAATCGCAGCTAACTCAAGGTCGTGTGTCGGATAGTTCATTTCATGAGGCTTTAACAGTCTCGAGGAATAATATATGACTTTGCCTTCCTGCATCAAAACACAGCCCAAACCATTTAACGATCCATCGCTATAGATCACAAATTCTTTACCCGATTCTGGTTGTACTAACACTGGAGCTTCAGTTAATAGGGCTTTCAACTGATCAAAACTTTTCTGACACTTTTTAGACCATTCAAATTTCATATCTTTCTGAAGTAGTTTCATCAATAGAAAATCATAGAAAAGCCTTTTATGAATCTTCGGTAATAACCAGCAAGTCCCAAAAAAACTGCGGACTACAGAAACATTTCTTGGAGGCTTCCAATCCAGAATAGCTGAAATCTTATTCGGATCAACTCGGATACCTGATGCTGATACTATATGACCTAGAAAACCAACTTCGTGTAACCAGAACTCACATTTTCTGAACTTTGCAAATAATTGCTTATCACGCAGAGTCTGCAACACTATTCTCAAATGTTCATCATGTTCAGTTTCATCATGCGAATAAATCAAAATGTTATCAATGAATATGGCAACAAATCGGTCTAAATACGGTCTAAATATCTGGTTCATTAAGTCCATAAATATAACAGGTGCATTAGTTAATCTGAAAGGCATAACTAATAACTCATAGTGTCCGTACCTCATTCTAAATGTAGTTTTTGAAATGTCTGAATCTTTTACTCTCAACTGATAATAACTCGATCTGAGATCTATCTTTGAAAACACGGTAGCTCCTTTCAACTGATCAAACAAATCATCAATTCTGGGCAGAGGATATTTGTTCTTAATAGTCACTTTGTTCAACTGAAGATAATCAATGCACATTCTCATCGTATCGTCTTTCTTTTTCACGAACAGAACAAGAGCACCCCAGGATGAGAAACTCGATCTTGCGAATCCTCTATCAGTCAATTCTTGCAACTAAGACTTTAATTCTTTCAACTCAGTCAGAGCCATTTTATACAGAGCTATTGAAATCAGAGTAGTTGCCGGTACTAACTCAATGCCAAATTCAACTTCTCAAATCGGAGGTAATCCCGAAAGTTCTTTAGGAAACACATCAAGAAATTCACAGACAATAGGCACTGATTCAACTTTCTTTTCTGTTACTTTCGAATCGATCACATAGGCAAAGTAGGCTTCACAACCCTTTTTCACAAAACTAAGAGCTTTCATTAAAGATATCACAGCCAGCAACCCATTTAAGTCACAAGATTCAATTCGGACTATTACATCATTCTTGTATCTCAAATCAATAGTTTTTCATTTGCAGTTCACAATAGCATCATGCAAAGTTAACCAGTCCATACCCAGAATTATATCAAACTCATCAAAGGGTAATAACATCAAATCAGCTAAAAAAAAATGTCTCAAAACATTAACAAACAATTCTTGCAAACTTTGTCAACTAGGACACTTTTACCTAGGGGGTTCGATACCTTAATAAAAAATTCAGTAGACTCTACAAGCAAAGTCTTACTGGATACTAAATTCATGCATATATATGAATGTGTCGATCTTAGATCTATCAATGCAATCACAAAAGTATCGTAAAGAGTAAAAGTACTAGTTACAACATCAGGAGACAAAGCTTCCTCGCGGGTTCGAATAGCATAGGCTCTGGCAGGTGCACTAGCCTCAGATCGAATAGCAGTATCTTTAGTCCCTCTTTGACTACCACTCATATTTCCCGTATTTCTGAGAGGTCTACCTCCAGCTGATGTGTTACTCGGTCTTGGATTTTGCACAATCTCTTGCTCAATAGACTCGGGACAGTCATAGATAAAATGATTTAAAGATCCACATTTGAAATAAGCCTGATCATGCAGTCTACAATTTTCAGGACGTCTTTTACCACAGTGTTTACACTAAGGTCAATCGGATTGGAAATTTCCAACACTTGCAACAGAAGTAGCTGGAGCTCTAAAGCTCAAATGCGATCTAGCATGATCTCTACTCTAATGCCCCACATTAGCCTTTGAACGGCTATAATCATCTCGAAACTTCTTTGACACAGACTAAAATGATTTACTTGCAGATCTCTTTCTCGCATCTCTAGCTTCTGAGTCGGCTTTTCTTTTCTATTTCCTGAGTTCTTCAACTTTACATGCTCACTCAACAAGCACAACAAACTCTTTTATTTCTAAAATCCCAACTAACAATTTGATGTCTTCATTCAACCCATCCTCGAATCTCTTGCACATGATTGCTTCAGTCGAAACACATTCTCGTGCATACTGGCTCAGTCTCACAAATTGTTGCTTGTATTCCATAACAGATATATGGCCTTGTTTTAACTCAAGAAACTCTTTGCGTTTTTGATCGATAAATCTCTGACTGATATATTTCTTTTGGAATTAAGCTTGAAAGAAATCCCAGGAATTCGTTCCCTCAGAACCACAGATATTAGTGTCTTTCACCAATGATATGCCATACAAAAGTGAAACAACACACTTAAGGCATTTATCCGGAGTCAATGATAATTCATCAAACACTCGTATTGTGTTCTCTAACCAAAATTCAGCTCTTTCGGCATCATCATTAGTAGTAGCACGGAACTCTTCGGCCCCATATTTTCTAATTTTATCGATGGAGGCTTATTCAACTAAATCGGATTAGCTTGTGGCATAACAGGGACTTGCGGAGGATTAGACAGGGGTGAAGGTTGTGACACAGTCGGATTAGTTCTCATATATTGAGAGAACCAATCATTCATCATTTGGTAAAAGGCTTGCTTAGCCTCTCCCTCGTGGCTACTAGTAGCAGGTTTAGATTCGAATGGCACTGTCTCTTGAGCGAGAGCAAGCACGTTACTTTCAATATCATCAGTTACAGCTCATTCGGATCCATTTACTATGTAAAGCACATTTTTATTGTCAGGATTTATCACACTATCACAGTTCATAAATATGGCATGTATAGCTAGACTCACATACGCTATGTCAGTCCTAAAATTTACTAAATCGTAGTTCTGATACCAACCAAATGTAACACCCCTAACCCGTATCTGTCGCTGGACTAGGGTTAAGAGGCATTACCAGACATATCAAAACATTTAACATTCATTTCACAATCATCATAGCATCATAGTCATACATCAATACAGAGACCTTAAACATACTTTAGAAAGGGATCGGGACTAAACCAATCACATACAAAATTTTTTGAAATTGTGTGCCTCACAGGGCATTAGACACACCCGTGTGTCTAGCCCGTGGCAAAATAGGGTATACATACTGACTTATCCACACGACCATAAGACATGGCCGTGTGCCAGGCCATGTGAAAATTAGGGAGGTTACTGACTTGGGTCACACGACCGACCACACGCCCATTTGCTAGCCCATGTGCCACACACGACCATTAGACACGCCTGTGTGTCTAGACCGTGTCAAAATTGTAGGGTATACTGACTTTAATTCATAGGGTACACTAAGGGACACATGACTGTGTAACATAACTATGCGTCGCACACGGCTTAGACACACACCTGTGCCTCTACCCGTGTGGACAAAAATAGGCTATTTACAAAGCCAAATTGCCACCCAAAAAGGGTCATTCCTACAAGCATAAAACAAAGCACATTTTGTACCAATTTTCAACCAATTCTCAATCAAAACATACACCATTCATGACATTTTACTATCAACAAATTTCATGCTCAATATACAAACCAAAACATATCAAATCTTAAATAAAATTCACACTAAATATGAATTTCATAACCTTTATTCATTTCATTCAATCTCATGCCAAAATATTACCAAATTCCAAAATAGGCACACACCACATTAAAACATAAAAAAATAATAAGAAAGCCAAGTATTCATACTTTGTATTTGACAAAAATAAAAGAAGGAAGAAAAGAAAAAGAACCAAGGTATTCGGCCATTGTTGATTCAATTTTAAGGTATGTTTTGTTTCAGTTTTTGATAATTTTTACGTTTTTGAGATCATTGCTTCAAATACTACCCGACCTATGCTTGAATTTTTGATTTTGGTGAATATTTTGTGTTATTACATTGATGAATAATTGTATTTTGTGATGTTTGATGATGAAATATCAAAAATATGTTTTAGATTAACATGTTTTGTATTGGAGTTTTTAATGATTTTGAGTTATTAGGATTAAATTAAAAAAATAATAAATTGAGGGACTAAAATTTGAAATAAATGAAATATATGGACTAGTATGAGTATGTTGAAATTTCGGCTCAACTATGTTTTTGTGAGATTTGGTGTATTTTGTGTTTTGTGCAATTTGGACTAAATTGAAAAAGTATGAAATATCAGGGGTAAAATGGTAATTTGCCCATCTAAGTGTTGTTGGATTAAATTGAATGAAATTGTATTTAAATGAGGTTAATTTGAAATTATATAGATCAAGAACAAAGGAAATCAGACTTGGATCGGGGAAAAATAAAAATAGTCGAATAGCCGATTCATAACGTCCGTCGATATCCGAGGTAATTTTTAAGCAATTAAACATGATTTATTTTGAACATAGAATGATTTACTATGATAATTCATATTTTATAATGTATTATTATGTTAGCCGAATGAGAAATATCAATGAATTAATGTGATTGAGTTGTATTTGAATGATATCAAAACCTCTGAAAGTGCGTATGTGTTACATGGAGTATTATACGATTCGATATATAAAATGCGTTGTGGAATGATTTTATGTTTGTGATGTTCGGGCTTTGAGCCTAGCAAGCCTTGGGCTGGTGACTTTGATCAGGCTTTGTGCCTAGCAGCTTAGTGCCGGTGAATAAATATCAGACCTTGAGTCTAGCAGGTTTTATACCGGTGATTTGTTTTCAAGTCTATGATTATAAGAGTTCAAGTTACTATGGATATTGAGCAAGTGAAATTGAGTTGAATGACATTATATATATTCGACCACATAGGTAAGTATATGTGAGCTTATATTGAACTTGAATATTCGATTACATGTGAGTTTATATTGAATTTGTGTATTCGGTCATATATGAAGTTATTTTGAATGTGCATATTCGGCTATATGTGATGTTTTATTTAATTTGAACTATAGGTCACATATTATGTTTTATTTAACTTTTATATATTCGGCCACATGTGAGTCCATAAGGAATTTTGTGTATTCAGCCATACATGTAAGTGCCAATGTGAAAATATATTTGTTCTTGTATAATCGGCTACATAGGAAAATATATATATACATGGTGACATATATTTGATTTTGAACATTCGGCCAAGGTATTTTAATGTGTTAATGTGTAATATTATTGATATAATTCGGTTAGTTGAATGTTTTGATTATTCATTAAGTTGTTTATTGTGCTTAAAGCTTACTAAACTAAGTTAGCTTACTCTGTGTGTTTTGTCACTTTTTTTTATAGATTTTGGTTGTAAGTTATGAGCTCGGGATCATTATCGAAGTCATCCACACTATCGTCAACTTTCGATACTATTAAAAATATATTTTCGAACTTATGGCATGTATAGGCTAATGTGTATTTTGTTCAACTTTGAATATGTATATATATTGAGCCATGCGAATATGGCTTATCTTTAAAGTTTGGATATGGTTATGTTTGGCAATGGTTAATCTCATTTTTATTATTCTGATATGTGAAGTGAATGAAAAGTAAATGTGGATGGAATTATATGTGTTGGTAATAGCTTGTAATGATAAATGGAAATTGATGTGGTTAGTCGCTTGGTTTTGATATGTTTAATTATAAATAAATATGGGTTGATGATTTGATTTTGATGTATGTTTATTCATTTATAAACGTGAGCTCAGGTGTTAGCATGTTTAATGTATATTAGAAATGCATGATATGAGGCATGCCTATATTCGAATATGCAAAGATTAGTTTAGTTTGGTTTGTATGGAAAAATGTATAAGTACCATAATTAGTTATAAGTTTATTAATGGTGAATTGTTGAGATTTTATTGTTTAATAATGCTTGTAAGTGAGACATTGATAAATGACCATTTGAATAATGATTTTATGTAATAGTACACCATGAATATTATATGCATTTTTTCAAAATTGATAATTATGTGTACGTATATACATGTACTTTGATTGTTAGTTCGAATGATGGTTTGGGTATATTAATGAAAGTATATGCGTATTTTTATATTTGTTAATGAAAATGTGATTATTTGAAAGGCATAAATTCAGTTAAATTTTGAGGTATGATTCGTAATTGTAATATGATAAATAAAGCATGTTTAATATTTAATTAGCCATGTACTATATATATTTATGAGTATGAATTGTATGAATATGTGAATGTTTGAAATTTTATTTTTGTTCAGTAATACCTCGTAACCCTAGTCCGGCGACGGATACGGGTTAGGGGTGTTACACCACCCCTAACTTTGGAAGTAAATCACAACTCTGATTCTAATTGTATAATCGTAAGTGTTGGATTCGAAATTTAGATTAAACCACTTCTTATTATAGGAATAACTAAAATAACATTTTAATGATGGATCACTATTTTATGCTCATATCTATGATTGATTTAGTTAGATCTAAGAGTCGATGTTCGAATGAGTCTAGTGTTGCATTGGATTTATTAAGTTCAGATGTAGGTTTAACTTAATACAAAAACTATATGAATGAATTTTAAGAATAATATATATTAATGATTGATACTCTTATAAGTACTCTAAAGTATGAATATTCACGAATACACTATGTATTCAAAGGGGTTGATAAATCCGTTGAAAGGATAATTTCCAATTAAGTGATTCTGAATTGATTAATCTATGATGATATGAATGTGTTTGTGTGATTTATTAATAAATGAGATATTATGTTTATATTCCAACATTCATGATATGTGATTTAATGATATTATCTGATAAGCATGAAAAATAAATCATGCCACTACTTCAATTAATGAAAATATGATTCGCATGTTAAGCATGCCCACTATACGATTTTTGTAACACCCCTTACCCGAGTCCTACATCAGGACATGGTACGAGGCGTTACCAGACTTCAACATACACATACATGCAAAAACGGGACCATAAAATTTCTTTTAATTCAAAACCTTTCAAACACATACATGATATTCCATACACAGGCCTACGAAGCCCTAAACATGTATTAAAGGTAGTTAGGGACTAAACCGAGAACCTTAGAAAGTTTTGGGAAAACTTCAAAAATTTTTCCATGACATCAAGTCACACGCCCGTGTAGACTCAGGAACACACTCGTGTGCCTTCGACACGCCCGTGTCCTCTGGCTGTGTAACTCTCTGACTATGACGCCAGCAACCAAATTAAACCACATGGCCGGGCCACACGCCCGTGTGCTAAAGCCGTATCCACCACACGGTTGAGACAGACAGCAGTATCTCAGCCCGTGTGGCCAACACTTAGGCTATTTTCCAAGCCTTTTGTTAACATTAATCCCTCACATCTTTACACACATCAAAGTCATACATCATGGCTTTATTTTAATGGTTTAGCCTACTTCACTAAGGTGTATTCTTAACTTTAACGTGCTATCGTTCACAAGTTTCACATACTCATATAGTATCAATTCTAGACACAATAATCCATATTCATTGACCTTGTCAAGTGACCTTATTTAAACATTAAGCATTCATGATCAATCTGTAACACTCCTAACTCGTAACCATTGCCGGAATAGGTTAAGAGGCATTACCGGACTTATAACTCAAATCAGAACCACCATACAACAAATATCATCTCATTAATAATGAAAGTCATTCATTCACATTCAATAATCACATAAAATTAAGTATACAATGCTTAAACATGCATTTGGAACCAAATTGATAACATATAAAAGTTTCAGAACTTATAAAAATTTTCAACTTTTAAAAGGTCACATGCCTGTGCAAACAGTCCGTGTGCCTCACACGGTCTAGACACACCCGTGTATCGAAGCCGTGGCAAAATAGGGCATAGCTACTGACTTGTTCATATGGCCAAACCACACGCCCGTGTGTCCCACACGGTCTAGACACACCCGTGTATCGAAGCCGTGGCAAAACAGGGCATAGCTACTGACTTGTTCATATGGCCAAACCACATGCCCTTGTGTCTAGCCCGTGTGCTTGGCCATGTAAAAAATAGGGGGTATTCTATTTGTGACGTCAGCATACCAATTAGGGTCATACGGCCAGACCATACGCCCGTGTGTCTCGGTCGTGTTCGAGTCTGACTTACAATTTAAAGGTACCCCAGGGGACACATGACCGTGTAACGTGACCGTGCGTCGCACACGACTGAGACACACACCCGTGTGGACAAAAATAGGCATTTGAATAGCCAATTTGCCACCCCAATTGGGTCAACCTACAAGCAAAGAAAACAAGCATAATTGTACCACCATTTCAGCCAATTTCAACACCAAAGCATAAACCAATCATTTCATATGATAGTCACCCAAATCCATACTTGTAAGCCTTACTAATCTATGTCAAAACATATGTCAAAAGCATATCAGAGCATTTCTTTCCATGCATCATTCAATCTCATACTAAAATTTACCAACACTTTCCATTTCTTTTGACCAACTAAGTCATACCACAACTACATTATCATCACCTATAAATACCATTATCAAACTATAGGTTCAAACAAAACATAGCCATATCACATGGCTAAATATATGCATCACAAAACATAATCTCACAACTTCTAGCCTACACATGCCATACTTTAATATATACATTTTCAAAAATACCAAAATGAGATTTGATAGTATGGTGACGATCCTTGACGATCCCCGAGCTTGTAGTAGCTTCGATATCTATAAAACAATACAAACACACAAAGTAAGCTTTCAAAAGCTTAGTAAGCTCGTACTAAAATCATCAACAGTATATAAAACATAAATCATCAACACTTAAGTATTTACAATTTTTTAATTCACCTATCCAATCTATACCAATTCAATGAGCTTTATAAACATAATATCATCTACCACATAGGTATTATACTTACCCGATCATTTTCTTATTCATTCATTTTCAATCTCACCTCTTGTTCGAATACTTTAACACTTCCTAAAGATTGCCAATGCTATAAACATCCGCACACTTAGTGCTTAAAGGTTAGCCAAAGCTAGAACAATTTTTGCACACTTAATGCCACTAATAGCCGAAGCTAGTTTAAATTGCACACTTAGTGCCAGATACTTTCAATTCATCATCATATTCATCCAATTCAATTATATAAAATCCATGTATAATAAAGGCATCAAAACCTACTTAACATCATATTTTAAGTACGAACTTACCTCATTCTCGGAATTTGTCGACTCGGACTGTTTATTCTAAAATCTTTGATTTCCCTCGGTCTAAGTCTGAATTCCTCTTTTCTTGATCTATATGTATTCAAAATTAACCCTTTTATTCACCAAATCATTCAAAACAATCCATATACACACAATTGGTGTATTTTGCAAAGTAACCCTCACATTTTCACATTTCAACACTTTAGTCCCAAATTAACAAAATCAAAAAATACACATAATTTGTTTATACACAAGCTTAGCCAAATTTTCATAGCTCTCATACATGTCCATACATTTCATTTATTTCACATTTTAGTCCTTCAAAATAACTTTTTTACAATTTAGCCCAAATTACTCAAATTTATCAAAAGTCCAAAGACAAAATATGTAAACCTAACATTAAGCTTTCATATTTCAACATATGACGTCACCAAGCTCATGAATTCATCCATGGCACATTTCCAAATCATCAACAATTTCATGAATTTAAGCATGGGCTAGCTAGAGCACTTACCAACGATCATAAAAACGTAGAAATTATCAAAAACCGAACAAAACTCATACCTTAATCACCAAATTAAAGTTCCGAATATAAAAGCTCTTCCAACCCTAAGATTTTCAGCCAAGAAGATGAACTATTGGCTTATTTCATACATTTGTTTTATTTAACTTATAATTATTAAACAAATACCTATGTTGCCCTTTATTATTAACATATAAAAATCATTTGAAATAAGGCTATATATGTCCATTAACTATGTAAATGGCATAATAACCACATAAGTACCTCTCAATTATAAATCCAAGTCAAATAAGCACTTTTAACATCTAGCACACAACTTTTACGTTTTAGGCGATTAGGTCCTTTTTGCAAATTAAGCACACAAACAGTTAAATTTTTACACGTTACTTTCACACATGTTAATTCACTTATAATATGCACAGAAAATAATATTAAAAATATTTTTTTGACTTAGATTTGTGGTCCCAAAACCACTATTCCGACTAGGGTCAAAACCGGACTGTTACACAATCATCATCATCTTATTTCTATACCATACAATTACTTCATGGCTATACCCATTTTGATTAGTCATGAAGCATTTATCATACACACATGTCTTAACACCAATCCTGCATGACCCACAAGCATAAAAACATCATCGCATCACAAGCATTAGGACTTATCATGGATAACTATGCTTACAAGCCACAATCATTATAAGCCACATCTCATGGCTATATGCAATGAATCAATATAAGCCAATACATTTGGCTAATCATAACAACATCTATCATAAAACTGAGCCCCTATACATGCCACTCACTTGAAAATGCTAACATATGTATCAATGCTCCAAAGGTGATAGCTTGATAGTGTGATGCTGCCTCCGACGATCTCCAACCCCGAGCTAACCTGACAACACTAAAGAAATGGAAAGGAGAGGGTAAGCTTCATAGCTTAGTAAGACCGTATGAAAATAAGAAGCAATTTATCAACTTGCTTCTCAAGGTAATACAACCCTATTTGCATTTTTACTTATGTTCCAGTCAAGCTATTTTCTCGAGTCATAGTTACTAAATTATTTATATCTAGAGCTACAGAAATCCAAATTAAAATCGAATAATTTTCCCTGAAACTAACTCACTTATCTTCTTACCATAAAATTTTCAGAATTTTTTGGTCTATCCAGTAAGTACAGTTTATTCCTTAAAGTTACCCCTTTTTCACTGTCTGACAGTTTTGACCCTCTTCACTAAAAATTAATTATCTCATGATGCAGGACTCGGATGACATTCCTGTCTATTTCTCTTGAAAATAGACTCATTAAGAATTATAAGCATATAAATTATAACCCATAAATATTTTTTTACAATTTTTAATAATTTTCACAAATTAGAACAGGGGATTTCGAAATTATTCTAACTCTATCTCACAACAATTTAAATATCTCATAACATGAAACTCCTTTTCTTACACCGTTTCTTCTATGTGAAACTAGATTCATTAAGCTTTAATTTCATATTTTATTCAGCTTCTAACTCAATTTCCACAATTTTTGGTGGATTTTCAAAGTTGGACTGCTACTACTGTCCAAAACTATTTTAGTGTAAATTAATGAGATTAAGTTTATCACAACTTATTATTTCATTTTCACCACATTGGTAAAAATACATATTTATACATCATAATTATAGACATATAATCACAAGGTCATCACAAAATAATTCTCATAGGCATGAATTACTCATGTTCATCTTCACCAAATGTGCTTCATAAACCGAAATCATTTCTCATAAGCTTGGCATACATACCTGTGTTACTCAACATGCTCATATACTTACTCATATTCATTCCTTATTAATCATACAACATGAATTGAATTCACATCTCATCAATCTCATGTAAGCACCTGTACCACTCACAACATAGCCATAAGCTCTATCATTTTGACTTAAATCGTAAATTTCCCGTTGAACCATTTGGAATACCACAGGATAATCATTAAGCCTCAAACATAGGGTACGATGCCAATGCCATGTTCCAAACATGGTCTTACACTGGCTCACATATCTAAGTCGATGCCATGTCCCAGAAGGTCTTACATTGACTTTCATATATCAAGGCGGATGCCATGTCCTAAACAGGTCTTACACTGGCTCTCATCTATCGGTGTCGATGCCATGTCCCAGACAAGTCTTACACTAGCTTGCATATCTCGAGGCCGATGCATGTCCCAGACATGTCTTACACTGGCTCTCGTCTCAATGTCGATGCATGTCCCAGACATGTCTTATACTAGCACACATATCACCCAAATGTTATGGCATGATTATCCAATCTATTCCTAAGGTTCAACTGGGAGTTTGTCATGATAAGTCTTATCATACCATTACTCATAATCACAATCAAACAATTTATGCTATATCAATTTAATCATGCATAACAACCATGTAGTTGCATTATTTACACCCAACTTACTCGTTTCAATGGAATATCCTATTCCACCAAAATTCCAATGCATTCAATCATCACATACATGTTATTAATATTTGGCATCACTTTCTCATGTACAATATCTTCCACATAAAATTCAATATAATCATAGCAAGATAGATTTCAAGTATATTAACAATAACATGGATATCATACTTATTTAATCACACAGACTTAACTCGAATGCAATTTCGGCTAATTGCTCGTCCATAACCTCGTACTTCCCGATTTAAGCTCAAATCTTGATTTTCTTGATCTAACATGATGGAATTCACTCATTTAATCATTACATTAATTAAAGCATTCTATAATTTATACTTTGGTAAAATGACCATTTTGCCCCTAGACTTTACAAAAATTATGATTTTGCCCTTAGGCTCATAAATCGATTTTTATCAAATTTTCTCACTACCCAAGCCTAGCCAAATTATTTTTATACTAGGAGCAGCCCACAATTCTCATTATTACTCATACTTATCACTCATTTTGCCATCTTTACAAAATGGTCCATATTAGGTGTTTTCATGAAAATCCTTTCACAAAAGTTGTTTATTACACAACCAAGACTCATTTTCTACCATAAAAATTCAGCAAACTACATAAATCCTTCCATGGTAAATCCCTAAACTATCAACCATTTCACAAAATAGTTCCCCATTAGCTAGTTCATGCTACAAGGGTTCCAAAAGTACAAAAATTATCAAAAATAGGCATCTAAATCACTTACTTGCAAGAGGATAACCTAGCTGAAATTTTAAAGCTTCAAAAATACCCTCTTTGCTGGTATTTTCGATGGAGAAAGAGATGAGAAGAAGATGATATCATTCCCTCTTTATTTTATTTTATTTTTAGTCAAATAAGCCACCAAATTCCACCTAACCTTGAAAATTGTCTTATCTTTGTCTCTATGGCCGGCCAACCTATATTTAAGGGTCTATTTGCACTTTAAAAACATTCAATTATCGTTCTCTAGCTATTTAACACATTTGGTTAGCAAAAGAAAACTTTTTCCCTTTATGCAATTTAGTTCTTTTTCGCGATTAAGTATGAAATCGCTAAAATTATTTCACCAAAATTTTCATGCACTTATATAATCATGCTATAACACATAAAATAACAATAAAAATAATTTCTCCAGCCCCAGAATAGTGGTTCCTAAACCACTATTCCGACTAGGCCCAAAATCGGGCTGTTACAATTTTGTAACATAAAGTTAATTCGCATGTTAAGCATGCCCACTGAAAAATTTTGTTTCTGTATGCCATATTACATGCATCGGTTGGGATGGAATTAGAAAGAGAAAGATTCTGGCAGTTTAATAATCTACACATTCCGGTGGTTTAACCACATTTTCTGGCACTTTATCTGCAATTCTGGTGATTTGTCCACATATATTTGTATATGGCAGCTTGTTTGCATTATCTAGTGGTCTGTCTACATTTTGGTATGTTATTAGATGGATGAGTTCTAGGGAAATCATTTATGATGTGCAACGGAGTTGGGTAGGAATGTTTTTTGAAAACTTTGTACTGATTTCTAAAAAACTTTGCATTGACATCATTACGCATACTGCCATATGTGAAATTGTGTCGATATATATAATTTCTGCAAATTTTATGAGATGTATGAATTAAATTTTATTGTTACTAAAGTTAGAACTCACACTAGGCTTAAATAGCTCACCCTATGATTTTTTGACATTTCAAATAACCCTCGAGGTTAGGACATGGACGCGACTGAATGGAGGAGTTCTCGAATGAATTTTGAATAAATGTTTTATTATCTATTATTTTGGTATTTGTACTGTTTAATTAATATTTTTCAAACTATGGCATGAGACTTTAATTTGGGAATTTTTTGTTAACTTTTATGATTTAAGATTTAAAATTTAAAATAATTTTTTAAATGATTTATGGATTTAAAGTGAAAAACTAATTTTTTGACGCAAATACAATTTCAACATAATAACTCGATTATAAAATTAAGAGTACAATATTTAAATCTATTTTATTCAAATAAATGATATTTTAAATGGGATATACTAAATAATGATTTTTTAGTAAAAAATATGATTTTTATCAAATTTCAGCTGCGATATTTTAAATCAAGAGATTTTCTTCAAAATATTCAAGCTTAGTCTTTTTAAAGTTATTCAATTTTTTATCTTATTACTCTAAAGAATAACGAGATTATTATAAGATTTTCCCAAACAAACCAAAAACACGTAACGATTTTAAAAGAAACTAAATTGTTTTCTATGCCAACATAATGGCCTATGTAATGATCAAGATTCGACAATAACATCTAAGTTGAATTTAAGAGGTTACATTTAATGGTATCAGAGCCCAGTTTAAAACTCAGACCGTTTATTAAAAATTTGCATGCATATTTCAATGAAGGGTATTTTGGAAAGAACATGCCACAAATAAAACATATTTTTGCAAAAGTTGTAATTTTTCAAAAAAAAAATTTGAAACTTCGAAGCCGGTCCTAGATAAGCACTTCTTATACTAAAACTATAGGATATGAAACTACAGATTGTGAAATTGTATTTAAACTACTAGACTGAATGCGTTATGGGTCAATAACGAAAACTCATTTCTAAATTGTCAAATAATTACATAAAACTTAGAACTACGATAGCATAATGAATACTTGAGGAGTACGAAACCAGGGTATGAGAGCTCGTTGTGAGCAAGGTCATGGGTCCTAAGTCGATTCATCAACGTCTCAAGTGCGCATTCTTGAGCCAGGGGTTGAGCATGTCGATCACGCACCTACTGTTGACGAGAGCCATCACGAGCCTACTGGTGATGCTATATCACAGGCCATGCTTAGGGTGCCACAGCAAGTGGTTGGGGCCCAACCTAGATCGAGTAGTCATGGGACTATTGCTGAGAGGCTTAGATCTAATAGAGTCCAGTTGTTTAGGGGTGATCGTGATGATTCGTGATAAGTTTTAATAAATTTATAATTGACCGTTCTTGAAGACTAACTATTATCACGACGAAGGCAAGTGTACCTATCAAACAGTAGTATAGTTTTAGCAAGACCGAGATGTCAACCCAAATGAGCTAAAAGTACTAGTATTAACTCTTTTCTTATTATCTAGCCTAAAAATAAAGGGGTTTGTTTTATCTAAACTAATTAACTAACTAAGAATTCACAATAATAAAATTAGGGAAAATACTTTTGGGAAATTCGATTGATTAAGACAATAACCAAGGAAAAATCCACCTAGACTTTATTTGTTATTCGACTCTGAATTAGATGATTTATTCACTTGACTTGATCCATAGAAATCCCTAACTTATATTATTATCTTTCCCAAGACTAACAACGTCTAACCCTAGGTTGATTAATTGAAATCTCTTTCTAAATTAAAACCCTTAATGTTGCATTAACTCGATCTATGAATTCTCTTATTAAGTTTGACCCTAATCTGGTAGATTTATGTCGCCCTATGTCTAGGATTGCATGCAACTCCACTTAATTATGCTAGATCTTCTCTTAGACAGGGACTTTTGCTCCTCTAAATAAGCACATCAATACTTGAGTTAATATCCTGGAATATTAAAGCAAGAATTAAGAACACAGAATTAAGAACAAATCAAATATTTATCATATAAATCAGAAAATAATAACAATATCCATCTTAGGTTTCATTCCCCTTAAGTATTTAGGGGGTTTAGTTCATATTTGTAAAAGAAAACATCCCAGAAGAATAATGATAACAAAACATAAAGAAAACCCAAAACTCCTGAAAGAAAATTAAGGGAGATCTTCCGTCTTGAAGGAGAATCTGGCTTCTGAGATGGATCAATCAGCTTTCTTCGAGTAATTCCTTGCCTTCTACTCCATGTATCTCATTTCATCCTCCTTTCTGGTGTTTAAATAGGCTTTAGAATGCCTTAGAACCCTCAAGAGTGGCCTTTTCCGAATAGAACTCAACTTGGGCTCGACAAGGACATGCCCGTGTGACACGCCCGTGTTCGATTGCTCCAAACCGTGTTAGAGTCTGTTGAATAGACATGGCCATGTGGTCTACCCGTGTACGTCGCGCTCAATTCTGCTAAAAGGGTATAGGCGTGTGGTCTACCAGTGTGAGGAAGTCCAGGCCGTGTTGATTTCCCACATTAGCCCATTTTTTCCGTTTTCAGCCTGTTTCTCGCTCTTTTTACTCTCCTATGCTCATCTAAGTATAAAAAATGAAATTAAAGTATTAGGAGCATCAAATTCACCATATCCAAAGAGAATTCATCCATAAATGTGCTAAACATGGGATAAAAATATGTATAAATTACGGTTTATCAAGGGGTGTTGCTAGGACAACCCCTACTATAGCAGAGTACTGGTTATAAGCTATGAAGAGAAGCTTGGATGATATGGATGTACCCCCGAGAAGGAATTAAATGGTATAGTATCACTACTAAGGGATTAGGGTTACCATTCGTGGCAGACAATTATGAAAGGTACTCGAGCAAAAGGCTGACATGAGATTACTTTCTAGAGACTTTCCAGTAGAAATACTTAGGTACAAAATATGTTAAGGCTCAAAGGTTGGAATTCATCAAGCTTAAGTTAAGAGACATGTCCATGGCCGAGTATGAGGTCAAGTTCTTAAGGCTTAGTTGGTATGATCAGGGGATGGTTGTGGTTTGATTTGACGGTACAGGTACCCTTACACCAAGAGAGGGTTTTCGAAACTTTGGTGTAGAAAACCAACATAGTTGATAAAGTTAAGTGTGTGGAACATGAAATGAGGGATAAGGCTAGAGCCTTTACTAACAAAGAAATTGGTCCTACTATTTAGGCTTCATGACCCATTATGTGAGCCAAAGATGATAGACCTCAATAAAACATTGTGGCTTTTGGTGATTAAGGTAGGATCCAAAATTGTGCCACTTGTGGCAAGAGGCATCCAAGTGACTATTGGAAAGGTTTGGGTACCTGTTTGAGATGTGGGTCGATGAACCATAAGATCAAGGATTGCCTGCATCATACTAAGCAGATGCAAGCCCCTGTACAGAATAGAGTTCAGAATTAGAGAGTTGGACAATAGCCTCAAAGGGGTCAAGGTTAGAATAGAGGAGGTAATGTTGGGCAAAGACAACGAGCATTGGGATAGGGTGCTAATCATATCGATGCTAGACAACCTACATTTGTCTATGCGACTAGACATAGGAACGATCATGATGTAATTGACATCATAGCATGTACTTTTACAATCAATTATGTTTAGTGCTTCACTTTGATTGATATTGGTTCGACACATTCGTATGTTTTCTATTTGATGGAAAATAAGTTGGAGATTAGGGTAGAAGAAATTTTTAGTGACATAATTGTAATCAGTCGCATAGTATAGTCTATTACTATGAACAAAATATATAAGAGATGCCCTTGAGAAATTTAGGGAGAAATATTTTTGGTAGACTTGATAGAGTTGCCTTTTGGAGAATTTGATCTCATTTTAGGCATGGACTGGTTGGTAGAACACCAAGTCAGTTGGACTGTGCTTCAAAGAGGGTCACTTTGAATACTTCTATTGGTAAGGAGATAGTGATGGTTGGAGAGTGTAGAGATTACTTATCCAATGTGATCTCCGTTTTAGTGGTTGGGAAGTTGGTTCGTAAGGGATGCAAGGCCTATTTGGTTTACAGTCTGGACACGAGTGTTAGCGAATTAGCTATGGGGAATATTCGTACAGTGTTGGAGTTTTCCAACGATTTTTTGGATTAGTTACCTGGATTACCTTCGAAGCATGAGGTTGAGTTTGGGATAGAACTGTTGCCTGAGATAACTCCAGTATCCATTTCTCCCTACCGTATGAAACCCAAGGAGTTTAAGGCACCTAAGGTACAATAATAAGAACAATTAGAATGTGGATTCATAAGATCGAGTGTGTAACCTTAGGGAGCTCTAGTCTTATTTATAAAGAAGAATGATGGATCTATGAGACTTTGTATTGATTATCGGTAACTGAATAAGTTGACAGTAAAGAACAAGTATCCCTTGCCAGGGATAGATGACTTGTTCAATTAGTTCAAAGGTGCCACAGTATTCTTTAATATCGATTTAAGGTTTAAATGCTATTAGATCAAGGTGAAGGAGTCTGATGTACGTAAGACTGCATTCAGCACTCGATATGGTCACTACGAGTTCCTAATGATGCCCTTTGGTGTTACGAATTCCTAATGCTGCCCTTCAATCTTACAAATTCTTTAAATTCTTTCATGGACCTAATGAATTGGGTTTCCCAGCCTTCTTTTGATCTAATTTTTTTGGTCTTTATCAACGAAATCTTGATATGTCTGAATTTGGGCATGATGAGCATTTGAGAGTTGTTTTGGAGTCCCTTCACAAGAAAAAGCTTTATGCTAAACTAAGTAAATGCGAGTTTTGTATTTGTGAAGTGATATTTTTGGGTTACGTAGCATCAGTTGAAGGTATCCGTATTGATCCGAAGAAGATTTAGGCTATTCTAGACTAGAAGCAACCTAAGAACGTTAGTGAAATCTGGAGTTTTTTAGGACTAGTTGGATAGTATAGGAGGTTTGTAGAAGGGTTTTCTTTTATTGCAGCTCCTATGACTAAGATGTTGAGGAAAAGTGCACCTTTTAAGTGAACTAGTTAGCAACAAGCTAGTTTTGAGAAGCTTTAGCTCGTGTTGACTCAAGCACCCATTCTAATTTATCCCGAGTCTAGGAAATATTATGTGGTTTATAGTAATGTGTCTCACACCGGTCTTGGTTGTGTATTGATACAAGATGATAAGGTTGTGGTCTATGCATCGAGACAACATAAGCCACACGAGTGTAATTACTCGACTCATGACCTTGAGCTAAAAGCTGTGGATTTTACCCTTAATATTTGGAGCCACTATCTATATGGTGAAAAGTGTATCATTCACAATGACCACAACAGTATTAAGTATCTCATCACCCAAAAAGAGTTAAACCAATTCCTCTCTCCCAAAAATCCTTGTCTTCTCTTTTCTTTTCTCTTTTCTCCTTTATAGTGTAGGTCCCTCCCTCTCAGCACACACCTTTTGCTTCCTCTTTTTCAGGGTGGTTTATTTGGTACAAGTACAACTAGTTGAAAGTGACATGGACTGCGTGTTGCGTCATCTTCCTAGAATTGTCATAGCATTCTAATTAGCAATCTAACCAACATTTTGCCATAGCCATATTTCACTTCCTTCATTTTCTTTCTCCTTTCTCTCTTCTCTTCTTCATCCTACACCTGCTGCCCACAATAACCAACACATTTCTTCCCTAGTAACAAATACTAATATATATAGCACAGTCCAAGCTTTGTTATGCAATGTTCCAAAAATATAAATATCCTAAAAATGCAAACATATTTACTTAATTACAATAAATTAATTCAATCTAGTGGCCTAAAATATAACTCTTTTCAAGAGTAATCACACCCCCAAACTTGAAGTATTGCTTGTCCTTAAGAAAAATATACATGAATGCATGAATTTTCCATAACACACAATTACAATATATACTTGATCTGTTGTTTGATGTCACAGTAGTAATGTGCAAGCGTACACTGTCGATGCAAGTATAGTAGATAGATGTGAGTCTGTTAGATATCGATCCCACAGGGATGGGTGTCTTTTGTCTATTAATGTTAGTGCAACAACTAGATAGAAACGAGATAAATTGTGAGAATAGTTGTCGATGAAATAAATTGAAAACATTAAAATAAAATATGATAGTGATAAACTAGGATCCCCAACATGAATCTTCAGTAGAATACTAAGTGCTCACAAGGTATAAAAAGATAGGTTATTGTCGAGGCAATAAAATTCAATGTATATCTTACCCAACATCACTCATCTATTTAATCCAAGACTTAGACATGTATACTAACCTCACCTTCTGATGATGGCAATATGACACTATTAAGAACAAGTGGACTAAATTCCTTTAATCCTCACTCAACTTCCGTTGTAATGCTTGTTGGCTCAAACTATTACTACACTTTCCAATGTTAGTGACTGCAATAACATTTTCGTGTTAAAAAACATTCAAACTCCAAGATTAAACAATAAAAGCAAGATTGAATAAGATAACATTTAATCAAGAATTCATGTGTACTTCAATACAAATAGAGAATAGAGAATAATTACTAGCATTTGGAAAGAAATAAAAAAGAATTGAGTACAAAATACTATTCCTAGACAACTCGACTAAATCTCTCTATTCCCTCTTGTCTCGCACTTAGGTCTCCTCGTCAAAAGCTAGTTTGCATCTGGTTTTCACGTTGGCTCACCCGTGAGGCTTAAGCTGTAACGCCCTTAACTCGTATCCGTCGCCGGATTAGGATCATAAGGCATTACTGATCATATTGTATTTCATACAATTTTGCATAATAAATTACAGTCCGACATTAATATCACATCAATGGGTATAATCATTTCATATATCAGAACCTAAAAATTTTATCATTTATCTCATAATATAAATAAAATATATTTCAAAGTACAACAACATAACTTATTCATATACGAAACATATGACTCATCACTATCTTTGTTGTTGAATATTAGACCTAACCTTAAAATAAGCCGTGTAACACCCCAAACCCGGCCTAGACATTATGGCCGAATCTGGCGCATCACATTGAAGTGTTTTAGTGAAAACCTTGTCTTCATTGAAAACCCTTCCTTAAGATATGAAAACACTCTTTTCAGTTGCGAAAGCTTTGTTTAAAACATTTGATTTAAGAAAGTTTATCAATTAAAAGTTTGGTTGCGGAAACGTAGTATATAAAAACTATGGTTTAGAAAATCCCTATTCAACTTCTCACAATTACAATGCATAAGAATAATAATCCAAATAATAACAAAAAAAGAAAGGCCTTATTACAATCCGAACTAAAAATTACTTAATAAACTAGGAACTTATATGCTTTTAAAACAAATCCAAGTTGTCTTGATAGCTGGCCACCTAGAGTCCCTCCAAACATCGAACCTCCTATTGAGCATTACCTGAGAAAAATAAAAGAGGGGGTGAGTTTTCACAAACTCAGTGTGTACACCCTCGTCGAGCAGCAAGCATTCATCAATCATCAAAAAATCACACATGCAATGCAGTGCAATGCAACCCACCCCAATAATCCATCCGCTACACTTCAGCTACATCCCCCGGTACACTTCATGTGGGGATATAAATATCGACCCACTCAACCGATACACTTCAATGGTAGCCCGGTTATGAAACTACCTTCATTGCAGCAAGCTGCTAATCATATAATGGGCTTAAAAAGCCTTCGGTGGATCCACAGTCGTCAAGCAACCATGCGATCCTCATATTCCTCCGTTCCAAAATTCCCAACCCATATGCAACCTAAGCAGAATATCATATGTATGCATGTCACATCCATAAAACTTACATTCAACGCCTAGGGGTATTTTGGTCATTTTTGCCCTTAGGGGCATTTTAGTAATTTTCCTTTTCTTTACTGTTTTCACTTACCTTGGCCCGTTAACAAATCCCGTGAGCTAAGATGAATGAATACTATGCACCAGGTAGGATTCCAGAGAAGAGGAGGTGAGTCATTAAGACCGCTTAAGTACCAAGCTCTCCCTAGATCCAATCCTAGACATGCATATACCTGTTGCCACACCTTAACACTTTGACTTGTCCACGGTCGCAATAAATTAATTAAGTTTTATGTAGTCATCATATACTAGGCCCAAAACACCTTTACAAAGCCCAGTCAAATTCACATACCTGTATATGGCCCACTAGGCCCAATCACATTCATATGGCCCATTAGGCCCAAATTACCTGTATATGGCCCATTATGCCAAATCACATTTATATGGCCCATTAGGCCCAAATCACATTATGCACATGCTCACATATGAATTTCTATCACAAAGCATCAATTATCAATTTTTTCCTATTATGGGCCCAACAGCTCGTCAGGCCTATTAAGCCTATTCTGGCCCGATTGGCCAATTCACAGCCCAATTCCATGGAATCGCCCATGGGCCATAAACAACCTATTGTTTCCTCCTCACGAGTGTTCACGCACTCGCAAGACTACCGTAGCCTAACTTTCGGCTTTTCGGCTTTTCGGCTTTTCGACTTTTTGGCATTTCGACTTTTGCTGATTCATTGTGTGTGTGCAGTGTATGTACACACACCTGGTAAGCAAGCGTGCTGCGATTCCCTTAGTCACCAACCTACAAACGATATCACCCTTCAATTAATCACATGCTTAATACATATCTTTACTAAACCGAAACCTCACCTTAACCTTACCTTGCGCGATAAGTATAATAGCCCCTTCTTAAATCACTAACCACGATCAACTCCTAGATCTGCACCAATCTTAACTATCAAAACCAGAATAATTGGTGACCCGTATCCAACGCAAGTCCCCTTACTTTAAGTATAAACATTCGGCCACCTTAGCCAATGGAAGAGGAATACTTACCAAAACCGCAAACACCTAGGAACAATTTCGGCAGAGAGCTAAGATCCGAGATCCGATACTAAATCCCTACCATAGTTGATTAGAAAGAGTGAGGAAAGAATAGCGTAATAGATTCTTAGCAAAACCGATTGGGAGAACAACACTTACACTAAATTTGACCGAAGTAGGAGTAGTAATTGCACCAAGAGTATTCGACCAAAGAGTATTCGACCCTTGGGAGATTTGGCTTTCAAGCTTAGTATGGTGAATAAAGTTTATTTGGCACAAATTACAGAAGAAGAGTAGAAGAAGAATCGGCACAAGAAAAGAAAGAAAGAAACAAAGGTTTTCGACTTTTTGGATCTTGAAGAGAAAAGGGTTTCCGATAACAAGTGAGAGAGATTTCGGCATTAGCTTGGCAACCTTGCATTCGACACCTATTTATAGCCCCTATAGCCGAATTGCCTGACCCTCAATTCCCCATTCGGCTCCATCACTTCCCCCTTCTCATTTCCTCGTTTTTCTCCCTAATAACCCCTTGATCCTTTCCTCAAATTTCTCTTCTGAACACTCCCCTTGGAGTCCATCTTCACGCCACTTCCCATCTTCTAGAAGGCCAAAATTAAACTTTTAAAAATACTAAGCTAGGATTCGAACCTTGGATCTCCTTGCTAGCTACTAACACCACCTCCCTGCACTCTAAGTGGCGTCACTTAGCCACTCCACCACAACGCTTTCTGATGCCATTTTCCCCTATCTTTATTTAAAAACCCAACTACTTGCCAACAAGATCCTTTTAATTATTAATGCATAATTTTATTTTCCCCTAAGTTCGGACTTAAACCTTAGCCAAGACCTATTATCACCTACTTAACCGAAAATACCTAGCACATTTTTTATCAGAACCGAAAAAAAATTTGGGATTTCGGGATTTTTGGGGCGTTACAAGCCGTGTGCTTGCATAGATTATACATTAATAGAAAATAAATTTCATTATTAACCTCTTTATTCCTACATGAAACATCATAATATTAGTTTATATGAAATTCATATTTTGTACATTAATAAAATTTAATGAATCCATTCAAACATATATATATATATATATGTACATGCATAAATAAGACATCTATCATTTTCAAATAGAACCTAATAGCAATTAATACTTGTGGTTAAATAGATAACTAAAATATAAGAGATATAACATGTTACGTAAAGGTCAAGTACATTACAACATTTTAACTATACCACCTTTGGACACAAATAACAACTTCAGCACAAACTCATAACATAACTAATTGAAAACTTTATTTCATAATTTAGCAAACAATTACACATACAATTTAATTCAATACAACATAACTGAATATGCCTTAAGGTTTAAATACTAGTGTGCATTTACCCTAGGTTCCAAAGCCACACTTTAATAATTGAATTCATACCAAGTAAATAACAAAAACAATCATGGAACATTTTCCTTATTTAATACCATGCAAAGCCGAATTACAATTTCTAATCCGCATATCAATCCAAAATTTCCATCACCGAATTATTAAAACCAATCTCATAAATCATTATTACTAAAAAAAACATATTATATCAAAACTAAGTATAATAAACAAAGTTCACATGCATACTTTATTTTAGTATAATACACATCTAAGCTAACCACATTTATACCACATCCAAGATTTATAATCAAATTCAATACTCAAAACGTATATCATAATTACTTTCAATTCATGGCACATAGCATAATAGTTGAAAACGGGCTCCAACCATAGTCTAGTCAAACCAAACTCAAACATAACACTTAAGCCATTTTTTCATTGCTAAATTATACACAACCAAAAATTCTAATATTTCAAAATGAAATCCAGCCTATACATGCCATAGTTCGAGCTCGACTATTTAAATACCGAAACAGCAGATAGTGTGATGAACTTTGCTGATCATTCCCTGAGCTTGTAACTTGAATCCAAATCTATAAAATAGAGTAACAAAGATACACAAGGTAAGCTATCTTAGCTTAGTAAGCTATAAGCAGATAAACAGTTCAAGAATATATTCAACTTGTTTTATCAAACCAAATTTTTATTATCATGACCAATGCTTAACCTTAAACATGCATATAAGATACAATGATACACTTCTATGTACCATTTCTTTTTACCTTGATCGAATACTTACATAAACTAATTAATCATTTTCATTCAACTTTTGGGTCCTAAATGTCACCAAATAATCAAGCATACTTATACCATTAAAATAAGCTCGAGAATCACAATATACATTATACACACATAATCCTTATTTGGATGAATACTCATATGGTCACTTATCATGTTAGTAATCAACTTTTAAAGGCAATAGTCATATTAAAATTTAGTACATATTCACTCAAGTGCATAATCTCCAATACCGAAATAATATTTCATATATACATTAATTATATAACCGAAAATACCTCAACATATATATACATATATAAAGGTTATTCATTACATACTATCTATTCATTCAATAAGCCAAATATATATATAGCATACACATTTTCTTCTTTATTCGCAACATACAAGATTTATAATAAATAGTCAAGGCGTTTACTTAACTTATCTCAAGTAAGTAACATATTAGTTCATACTTGACACATAGCTCAATTAACACATTTGAACTCGATTTACATTTGCCTGATGAACCATTCAGAATCGGATAGGACACTTGGATAATCACATAAATCGTACAATGCCAATGTCCCAGACGAGGTCTTACATGTAGCCACATATCGATGCCACTGTCCCAGACAAGGTCTTACTCATAAACACATATCGGAATCACATATCGATGCCATGGTCTTACTCGCAAACATATATTGAAATCCTATGTCATGACAGATGTATCCTAGCTATTCCTAAGGTTCATACGGGGCTTTCGAATGTCGTAACTCGATCGAAACGAATGCTCGAATAGGATTTCCAAGCTTATACATATTCGGCAATTGCATTTATAATATCATATATTTCAATTCAGCATCTATACTTTAAAATTTAATTAAAATTAAGTACGTCTATTTGCTTATAAACTTACCTCGGACAACGAAAAATCGGTACGGATCAACTTGTCGATAACTTTCGTTTTCCCCCGATCCAAATCTGATTTCTTTGGTTCTTGATCTAAACATATTCAAATTAAACTCATTCAAACATATTTTCATTCAATTTAGTCCAAAAACACATAAATGGGAAAATTACCATTTTATCCTTGACATTTACAATTTTTACAATTTAGTCCCTATTGCACAAAACACAAAATACACAAAATTTCCCTATACTCATGTTTGGCCAAATCTTACCCACTACCATACAAGTCCATATATTTCATTTATTTCACATTTTAGTCCCTTAAATTATTATTTTTGCAATTTAGTCATATTTACTCAAAATTATTAAAAACTCCAATACAAAATATGTTAATCTAAAACATATCTTTCATATTTCATCATCAAACAAAAAAAAAATCACAAGCTATCAACAATGGCATAACTCAAAATATTCATCAAAATCAAAAATTAAAGCTTGGGTCTTGAAGATTACTAAGCAACGATCTTAAAAAACGTAGAAATTATCAAAAACTGAACAAAAATGAACCTTGATTGAGCTTGGATATATGCCGAACCCTGGCTTAGTTTCTTCCTTTTTCTTTTGTTTATATTCGACAAGAAAAATGAAGAAATAACACATATCTTATCTTTATTTTATGTTTTTTTATGTATATTATAACTTAAGTTTAATTTACCTTTTTAACCTTAATGATTTAATGTAAAAACTTTATAACATAAGCCTTATACCGTCCAACTATATTAAAAATGGCACAATTACAATTTTAAGGCTTCAATTTAGAAAGCTACTAACAAGTTAACCCCTTTTAGAAATAACCACTGAATTTTCATTTTATGCAATTAAATCCTTTTATTTAATCGGACACTCAAATGACAAAATTAAATCACGAAAATTTCACAGATATAAATTCACACAAAATAATCATAGAAAATAATTTTTAAATATTTTTCTGACTCGGATTCGTGGTCTCGAAACAGCCGTTTCGATTAGGGTCTAAATTGGGCTGTTACATAAGCTGCCATGGCCACAAGCTTTAAGGTAGGATGATGAACGTGATGATCTGGATAAAAAGAAAAGAAGCTCTTTTTTTCTTCTCACCTCAACCTTTTATGTCCTCTTCGTCAGTACAGTTGTCCTTTCCTTAGAATTATTCTATCCTTGTACGTACATGTTGGTTATACTAGACTGGACAGCTCACGCAATTTTAGTTCTTATCCAGACAATTGTCAAGTGCGGCAACAATTATGGACGCAATCTAGAATTAACTCATGTAGTGACATTAATGCAAAAAGATAGCAAAATTAAGGATAAAATAGGCTAGGATTATAAAATGCAATTTACTAAACTGAAAATGCTAAAATGTATGCTAATGAAAACTAAATGAGAACAATTTAACCAATAAGTAAAGGTGAAAACCTATGTTATATCTAGTGCTATCACACCCCCAAACTTCTTTTACTTGTCCTCAAGTAAAATAGAAACTACCAAGGCTACAAAAAATTTATTAAGGTAAATGATCATTCTAGCAACCTGACCCCTCAAAATTCCCAATAGATGAATCACATTTAGATGAAAGAATATTGCATCGACAATTCATAAGCATGAATAATAAGGTTGCAACTTCATCAATGCTAGCATCATGCTTCAAACCCTAAGTTCTATCTACCATTACAACATTTATTGTACAATACTAAGTATATATATACATTTTTTTCTTTTTTTTTTTCAGAAGAAGGGATATTGTTGCATTACTGTACCTTTGTTCCTGAGAAGTAACGATGGATGTGCAACAAACCCCCAGGGAGTACGTAATTGCCCTGACACACATAACGCTAGGATTGGAGTGTTCCATCTTTAACATTCCATACTACACCCACTTTGGAGTGTCTCAAATTAAAAACTATCTATACATATATAAGCAGCTGTACAAAGCATATTCATTCTAGATTTAAGGAATGATAGCAGTCACCCATGACTAATGCAATCTAATCCATTCATCAAAATGAAGCTACAACCTTCTGTCAGATTTATCCAACTTATTCATTGATAATTTACATGATTCAAGAATTAAGCATCGAATGTAACAAAAATTTTTGAAAAAATTTCATTAACTATAATTAACCTTGCATGCTTCATTTCTGATTTTTTTTTTTTTTGAAATATGGGTACATTTCCAAGCCCAATGTACATTCCCCCAAACTTAAAGTTTGCATTGTCCCCAATGCACTAACAGGAAAATGTAATGACAATAAAAAAAAATGTAATGACAATGTATACTTATCAAAATAAAACCTACAGCTACATGCAATGCAAGAATACTACCACTAAAGTTTAAAATAAACTAACTCAGTTATCCACAGCCGTCAATGTGGCTGCAAGATGTTTCTTTCTCCTTCTTTTCTTCTCCTTCTTCTTTTATTTTTTATCATTGGAGTGCTTACTTTTCTTTTCATTGGGCTCTGCACGGTCTTCGGGTTGCTCCTTAGTTCCCAACTCTGCCCTGGCATTATCAGTTGCTTCTTGTGTAGGAGAGGACAATGAATTGTATTGCTCCTTATTGGTTACCTCAGCAACTTCTATCGGTCTAGCTCTAGTTCACTCCAAATTATCAATATTTGCACCTACAGACTCAGGTGCGATGACATTCTTCTCAATAGAATCTTCTTCTTCTTTTTCAGCAACAACTTCCTTTTCTGCAGCAGCAACTTCCTTCTCAACAATAGTGTCCTCTTGATCAGCAAAAATACTATTCTCGTAGAAGCTACCAATCTTTCGTAGGCATTCTTCAATATCCCTAGATTCCTCTTCTTTCTCATTATTAGAGACCTGCACATTGGGTAGGGATGCCACCGATCTGTCTCAGTCTTTGAAGTCGTCATCTGAGGTAGAGAGGTCATAATTTCGAATGATTGGTGGAAACACTGGGAACTCCGGTAGTGAGGATGGGCTCAGTTGGCCTAATGTGGCTACAATAGAACTGTTCCAGGCTCTAGTATAAGCATAAAACAAATTTGGGATTTCTCCATATCTTCTACTGTAGCTACAAGCCTGATTTGCCTGTTATTGATGGAATTTACCATTTTTTCAACATCCTTTAGTTTGCACCATAATGATGTCTCTGCATTCAGGTTTGTTCCTTTTCTATTGGCTTTGGCTTTGTCCTTTCTTGTCTTGTTGGTCTCTACCTCTTTCAGTACCGGTGTGTCCTTGCCACGAGTCATTCTTTCCACAGAGGCTTCATTGATTGGGCCCTTATTTTCCAAGACTTCCTCACCAACACGGGGCACAATTCCTCTTTGCTGGCATAATAACATCACCAGTGATGGGAAACCAAGATCCCAGTCTACCTTGTGGGACAATCAGCAATTTCTTGGTGAAGTATTGTGCATACATTAATTTTTCTGCCCTTGATGATAGGATCTATCAGACACATTTTGTCAAGGGTGACTATGGTGCTATAAGTAGAGGGCTTTAGCCTACAGCTGACAAAGTGAAACCAAATTTTTCCTTGCAACATCAGGAACTGACGGTGCATCGTATAATTCTTTTTATGGGAACCCATCCATACTGCTCCCTCGACACATAAGTCTCTCACCAATAGGTCTCATTTTTCATCTGCGATGTCATCAATAAACTCGGAGTGTTCGTCAACATCGACTTGGTGTTGTACAACTCGTTGATGTTTTTAGTGCCCCAAGGTATTAAACCTTCTTGAACAAAAATGAACTCTAACTCATAATCATATAAGTTAGCATAAAACTCACATACCAGTAAAGGCGAGTAGCTTCTAGGATAGGTGCAAAAAGTTTCCCACTTTAACTTCCAGATGGTTTTGGAGACTTGCTTACAAAAAGTCTTATTGTGGCGAAAGGGAAATTCCCTGTTTGGGATGGAAGTTGTGCTTCAACATGTTGTCGTGAAATCATCCTTGGCCATTTTATTCAAATACATTACTAGCTCCTTTGTCTACACTAGTTTGGGGGATTTTGTGTAACAGCCCGATTTAGGGCCAAAACGGAATAGTGGTTTCGAAACCACGAATCCGAGGTTGAAAATTTTATGACTGGGTGTTTAATTTGATGTTTAGGACTAAATTGAAATAGGTGAAAAATGTGTGTTTTAATTCATAAAGTACTTGATTAGAATGGGAGTTTTAAGTAGAGGTCCTTAAATGGCAATTAGACCATTATACTTTATATGGACAAAAATGGGCATGAATAGGACAAAATTTTAAAGAAAGGCCTTAAGGGTATTTTTGTCATTAGGTAATTAAAAGAAATAAAATGAGAAAAATAAGCCAAAATTTTATCCATCCATCTTCTTCCTTGGCTGAAACTTGTATGTTCACCGTAGCTAGGGTTTTTTTTCCAAGCTTTCAAGCTCAATAGTAAGTGCATTCAAGCCCCGTTTTTAATGTTCTTTATATTTTTGAAATCCTCGTAGCTCGGTCTAACTATTTCTACCATTATTTCGAGTTAGGGTTTATGTTTAAAAATTTACCCATAATGCATATTTTGATGTTTGATGGTAGAATATGAATGTTTGAAGTTAGGAGAACGATCTTTTCTAAGCGATTTTTAGCGAAAACGAGCAAAACGGCATAATCGGTAAAAATATCTAATGTTCATAAGTACATGTTAGAGTGAGAATTTGATGTTTTCATAGAAGAGAAACATGTTCAGCATGTCATAAAACATAAGAATAAGGGCTGAAATTAAATTTCCAAGCCTAGGGACAAAATCATAATTTTGTAAAAGTTAGGGGCAAAAACGTAATTTTTCCAAAATGTGATTTTTGGATTGAAATAGATAGTATGAGTGTTAAATGAGCTAAATGTGTTGTTATAGATCAAGAAAGGCATGGAATCGACCTCGAACGGGGGAAGGAAAAGATTTTTGACTAAATTGCAAAATTTCTATATTTTGCACCGAGGTAAGTTTGTATGTAAATAATACATTATCTTTATTTACGTTTTTATATTTCAGCATATTTTATATATATTGTAGCTGATTTTGAATTATAATCGACTATTGGAAAAATGGAAATAAGTATTAGAAAGTGAAATACTTCCTAGTTGAACCTTCAGAATCGAAAGATATAGATGGTATGTAGCTAGGTCACATGTATGGTGCCAAGTGCACGTCATGTGTACAAGAGAGCTACGAGATATGTGGTAGCTAGGTCACATGTGTGATACGGGATGTATACCATGTAGATAAGAGAGCTACGGGATAAATGTAGCTAGGTCGCATGTGTGGTTCCAGGTGAAGGACACCATGTAGACAAGAGAGCTACGAGATAAAGTGGCTAGGTCACATGGGTGGTACTAAGTGTTCATGTTCATCATGTGTACAAGAGAGCTGAACTACGTGATGGGTGGAACTACGTGCTGAAACCACCAAGCATTGGGGACTCGATCCGAAGTGTTCAATGGGGAAAATCGACTAAATGAAATTATGTATGACCTTGTAATGATAAGTGTAAGAATATACATGTGTAACGTATGAGTAATAAGCTCGATATTTGATTAGAAGTTGGAAAAATTGTTAAGGATAAGCAACGAATGCAACCAAAGTGTGAAAGATCAAAATTGATAATAAAACTGTTTGGACAGTCGCAGTGATGTGAATTTGAAAAATCACCAAAAATAGTATGAATTTAATTAGAGGCTGAATGAGATATGAAATTAAATTTTAATGAGTCTATTTTTATGTAAAAGAAACAGAGCAAGTAAAGAAATCTTATATTTTGAGATATTTATATTTCAGTGAGACTTGTTCAGAATGACTACGTGATCCCCTGTTTTGACTTTGAAAAATCATTAAAAATTTTACAAAAATAATTAAGAAATATAGTTTATATTTATAGATTCCTTATTGAGTCTAGTTTTAAATGAAACAAATTTCATGGCTATTTGACTTTTGTACAAGGAGAAAATCAATTCGTAGTGAACAGAAGTCAGATCAGTTGAGCTGTATAACAGGGGAAACTTTAACTAATAAACTGTACTAATTGGAAGGACCAAAAATTCTAGAAAAAGTTTAGTAATAATTAATATGAGTCTAGTTTCAGGAAAATTTTATGGATTTGAATTTTGAGTTTTGTAACTCGAGTTATGATTTATTCAGTGAACATGACGCAGGAGGGACAGCTTGATCAAATTGGAGTAAATAGTGAAATTAAAATAGATATAATTGAGTTATTTTGTAAACATATTAGATTCCTTATTTATTATTTATATACTTACTTACTAAGCTATAAGCTTACTTTCTTTTCTCTCTTTTGTCTTATAGTGCGGGTAGATCTTCAACGATCTCTAACTCCTGTGCTAGCTGGATGACACTATAAGCTTACTTTCTTTTCTCTCTTTTGTCTTATAGTAGGCTTAGTTATTTTGTTACGTGTCATAATTGCCTAGGTTTAAAATATGGGTTACAGTATTTGACCGATCATTTTGTACGAAGCCATTGAAATTGGCTAATATTGTTAAAGGCATATGTTATAATGATTCATGATCTAATTGGATGCCATATTTTTGTCTCGATTTTATTTAATGGTATGTGTTGTGTTCTGGTAATACCCCGTACCCTATTTTGGTGTTGACTGTGGGTAAGGGGTGTTACATTTAATGGTATCAGAGCTATGATTTAGTCGGTTCTCGGACTAATATAGTGTGTGTAAAAGTCTAACTATACATGCCATAAATATACTGTGATAGTGTGGTGACTCCTGATCATTCTAAACTGTGTTTTGTTTTAATATAGTAATGGATCCTGACGGAACTGTGGCTGATGATACTGCTAGTAATGTGACGGCTCCCGCGCAAGGGACCGCGCCTGTAGAAAGTAGACCTGAGACATTGAGACAGGGAGATGAGTTTATTTGAGCAAACCTAAATGCTCAACCTCCTCCACCCCCTCCCATACCTCAGACGATTCCTGTAGCTGCTCAAGGTATAGATTTGGTAAGAATGAGCAAGCCTCTGGTCGACAAGATTCGAAAACAAGGGGCCGAAGAGTTTAGAGCAAAGATCAATGATGATCCTGCGAAAGCAGAGTTCTAGCTTGAAAATTCTACCCGTGTATTTGATGAGCTCTCATGTAAACCCGAGGAGTGCTTAAAGTGTGCTGTATCACTTTTGAGAGATTCGGCCTACCATTGGTGGAAGACTTTGGTAGCAGTGGTGCCAAAAGAAAGGGTTACCTGGGATTTCTTCCAGGAAGAATTCATAAAGAAATACATAAGTCAGCGATTTATTGATCAAAAACGGAAGGAGTTCCTTGAATTGAAGCAGGGCAAGATGTCTGTGGCAGAGTATTAACTCGAATTTGTTAGACTCAGCAAGTAAGCCCAGGAATGTGTGTCCACCGAGGCTACTATGTGCAAAAGATTTGAGGATGGGCTTAATGAGGACATTAAAGTGCTTGTGGGAATTCTGGAGCTGAAAGAATTTGTAGTATTGGTTGACCGAGCTCTTAAAGTCGAAGAATTGAATAAAGAAAGAAGAAAAGCTGCTATTAAGGCCTGAAATGCCAGAAAGAGGTCGATAAGCAAGTCATTTCAATCCCAATCAAAGAGGTCCAAAGGGACAAACCCTCGAATGACAGTTTCAGCTGGAGATTCACATAGAGATCGTGGTAAGGCATATTCGGGGTCTAAAGCTCAAGCTACATCAGTGGCAAGTGTGAGTAATGTGCAGTCTAGAAAGCCCGAATGTCAGTAATGTGGCAGGCAACATTTTGGTGAGTGTTGGGGAAACAAGCGAGCTTGTTTTAGGTGTGGTTCTCGCGAGCATTTTATCAAAGACTGTCCGGAGAAAGTTAAAGAAGAAAAATTTCAGAGTGGTAGATAGAGTACTACCGCCAGCAGAGGTAGACCACCGAGAAATACTGAAAGTAGAGCTAGCAGTAAAACTGTGATGAAAGATTCAGCGGCGAGATCAGAAACTAGAGCGCCTGCTAGAGCTTATAGCATACGTGCCCGAGAGGATGCATCATCTCCAAATGTGATTATTGGTACATTTTTTCTCTATGATACTATTGTTATTGCATTGATTGATCCTGGGTCTACTCATTCCTATATTTGTGTGAATTTAGTATCTAATAAGAAATTGCCTGTTGAGTTTACTTAGTTTGTGATTAAAGTGTCAAACCCCTTAGGCCAATATGTGCTAGTTGATAAGGTTTGCAAGAATTTCCCATTAATGATTCAAGGTCACTGTTTTCCAGCTAATCTGATGCTGTTATCATTTGATGAGTTTGACGTTATCTTGGGAATGGACTGGTTGACATTGTATGATACCAAGGTAAATTGTAAACAGAAAACACTAGAGTTGAAATGTGGAAATGGTGAAATTCTATGTGTTGAAACAGATGAATCAAATAAATTGCCTATGGTGATTTCACACATGTCTGCACAGAAATACATAAGGAAAGTGTGTGAAACTTATCTTGCCTATGTAATGAATACTGAGATGTCTGAATTGAAGCTTGAATCAGTGCCGATAGTCTGTGAATTTCCAGATGTATTTCCAGAGGAATTGCCTAGGTTGCCTCCGAACAGAGAGATAGAGTTTGCCATTGATTTGTTGCCGGGGACTGCAACGATCTCGATTACTCCATATAGAATGGCTCTGGCCAAATTAAAAGAATTGAAGGCTCAGTTGCAAGAGTTAACAGACAAGGGATTTGTGAGACCGAGTTTCTCTCCCTGGGGTGCTCCTGTATTGTTCGTAAAGAAGAAAGATGGCTCAATGAGGCTTTGCATTGATTACCGTCAGCTCAATAAGGTGACTATAAAGAACAGGTACCCGTTACCAAGGATTGACGATTTATTCGATTGGTTGAAGGGGGCAACAGTGTTTTCAAAGATCGATTTGAGATTCGGTTACTACCAGTTGAGAGTTAAGGAGTCAGATGTGCCGAAAACTGCCTTTAGGAAAAGGTATGGACATTATGAGTTCCTTGTGATGCCTTTCGACTTAACTAATGCTCCAGCTATATTCATGGACTTAATGAACCGAATCTTTCGACCATATTTGGATAAGTTTGTGGTAGTGTTCATAGATGACATCTTAATCTATTCTCGGGATGAGTCTGAGCACGCTGAACACTTGAGAACCATATTGTAGATCTTGAAAGAAAAGAAACTGTTTGCTAAGTTTAGCAAAAGTGAGTTTTGGCTTCGTGAAGTCGGATTTTTGGGACATACAGTCTCAGGTGATGGTATTCGGGTGGATCCGAACAAAATTTCCGCGATCGTTGATTGGAAACCGCCAAAGAATGTATCCGAGGTTAGAAGCTTTTTAGGCTTGGCTGGGTATTATAGACATTTTGTCGAGGGATTTTCGATGATTGCCTCTCCTATGACTAAGTTGCTGCAAAAGAATGTTAAGTTTGAATGGACTGATAAATGTCAGTAGAGTTTTGAAAAGCTGAAAGCACGATTGATCAAGCACCGATTTTAGTACAGCCAGAGAGCGGGGAAGGATTTCGTAATTTATAGTGATGCATCATCATTGACAGGCCTTGGATGTGTGCTGATGCAAGAGGGTAAAGTGGTAGCTTATGCCTCGAGACAGTTGAAACTGCATGAGAAGAACTATCCTACACATGATTTGGAATTGGCCACTATTGTCTTTGCCTTGAAGATCTGGCATCATTATTTGTATGGTGAAAAATGCTGAATTTTTACTGATCACAAAAGTTTGAAGTATTTGATGAATCAAAAGGATTTGAATCTGCGACAACGGAGATGGCTTGAATTATTGAAAGATTATGAGCTAGTGATTGATTATCATCCGAGGAAAGCGAATGTAGTTGCTGACGCCTTGAGCAGGAAATCTCTTTTTACTTTGAGAGCCATGAATACGAGGTTAGCATTGTCTGATGATGGGTCAATCTTGGCAGAGATGAGGGCTAAACCGTTATTTCTCCAGCTAATTTGTGATACTCAAAAGAACGATAGTGAGTTGCAAACCAAGAGAACTCAGTGCGAATTGGGTTACGACTCAGATTTTCGAGTTAGACCAGATGATTGTTTGATGTTTCGAGACAGGATATGTGTACTGAAAAATGATGAATTGATTCAGAAAATATTACATGAGGCGCACAATGGCTGTTTGTCAGTTCACCCTGGTAGCACAAAAATGTCTAATGATTTAAAGAAGTTATATTGGTGGCCAGGCATGAAAAAGGACATTTCTGAATTTGTAACCAAGTGTTTGATCTGTCAACAAGTAAAAGCTGAGCATCAAGTGCCTTCAGGATTACTCAAACCGGTGATGGTCCTAAGTGGAAATGGGATAGGATTACCATGGATTTTGTAACCGGTTTACCTTTGACTCCTAAAAAGAAGGATGTTGCCTGGGTAGTGGTTGATAGGTTAACAAAGTCGACTCACTTTATATCGGTACGTACCAATTACTCACTTGATAAATTAGCTGAATTATATATTGCTGAAATTGTGAGGTTGCATGGGGTACCTATGTCTATAATATCAGATAGAGATCCGAGGTTCACCTCGAGATTCTGGAAAAAGTTACAAGAAGCTTTGGGTACAAAATTGAATTTTAGTACCGCGTTTCGTCCACAAACAGATGGTCAGTCAGAAAGAGTAATCCAGGTACTTGAAGATATGCCTAGATGCTGTGTTTTAGAATTTGAAGGCAGTTGGGAGAAATATCTACCTTTGGTTGAATTTGCCTACAATAACAGTTTTCAGTCGAGTATACAGATGGCACCATATGAAGCCTTGTATGGTCGCAAGTGTCGGACTCCTTTATATTGGACCGAACTTAGTGAGAAACAGATTCACGGAGTTGATTTAGTTAAAGAAATCGAAGAAAAAGTAAAAGTAATTCGTGATTGCTTGAAAGCTGCTTCAAATCGACAAAAGTCGTATGCAGATTTAAAAAGAAAAGAGATTGAATTTCAGGTGGTTGATAAAGTGTTCTTGAAAGTGTCACCATGGAAGAAGATTCTAAGATTTAGCCAAAAAGGCAAGTTGAGTCCGCGTTTTCTTGGGCCGTACGAGATTATTGAAAGGATTGGACCAGTGGCATATCGGTTGGCTTTACCGGCAGAGTTAGAAAGAATTCATAATGTGTTTCATGTATCAATGTTATGACATTATCGCTCTGATCCTTCACATGTGATTTCTCCAACAGAAATTGAGATTCGATCAGACTTGACCTATGATGAGGAACCGATTAAGATTTTGGCTCGAGAACTGAAACAGTTGAGAAAGAAAAGCATAGCTTTAGTGAAAGTGTTATGGCAAAGACATGGAGTAGAAGAAGCTACGTGGGAACCGAAGGAAGCCATGAGAAAATAGTACCCAAACCTTTTTACTGGTAAGATTTTCAAGGACGAAATCCCTAAAGGTGGGAGAGTTGTAACAGCCCGATTTAGGGCCGAAACGAAATAGTGGTTTCGAAACCACGAATCCGAGGTTGAAAATTTTATGACTGGGTGTTTAATTTGATATTTAGGACTAAACTGAAATAGGTGAAAAATGTGTGTTTTAATTCATAAAGTACTTGATTAGAATGGAAGTTTTAAGTAGAGGTCCTTAAATGGCAATTAGACCATTATACTTTATATGGACAAAAATGGGCATGAATAGGATAAAATTTTAAAAAAAGACCTTAAGGGTATTTTTGTCATTAGGTAATTAAAAGAAATAAAACGGGAAAAATAAGCAAAAATTTTGTCCATCCATCTTCTTCCTTGGTCGAAACTTGTATGTTCACCATAGCTAGGGTTTTTTTCAAGCTTTCAAGCTCAATAGTAAGTGCATTCAAGCCCCGTTTTTAATGTTCTTTATATTTTTGAAATCCTCGTAGCTCGGTCTACCTATTTCTACCATTATTTCGAGTTAGGGTTTATGTTTAAAAAATTATCCATGAATGATATGCATGTATTTTGATGTTTGATGGTAGAATATGAATGTTTGAAGTTAGGAGAACGATCTTTTCTAAGCGATTTTTAGCGAAAACGAGCAAAACAACATAATCGATAAAAATACCTAATGTTCATAAGTACATCTTAAAGTGAGAATTTGATGTTGTCATAGAAGAGAAATATGTTTAGCATGTCATAAAACAAAAGAATAAGGGCTGAAATTAAATTTCTGAGCCTAGGGACAAAATCGTAATTTTGTAAAAGTTAGGGGGGCAAAAACGTAATTTTCCATAATGTGATTTTTGGATTGAAATAGATAGTATGAGTGTTAAATGAGCTAAATGTGTTGTTATAGATCAAGAAAGGCGTGGAATCGACCTCGAACAGGGGAAGGAAAAGATTTTGGACTAAATTGCAAAATTTCTATATTTTGCACCGAGGTAAGTTTGTATGTAAATAATACATTATCTTTATTTATGTTTTTTTTTATATTTCAGCATATTTTATATATATTATAGCTGATTTTGAATCATAATCGACTATTGGAAAAATGGAAATAAGTATTAGAAAGTGAAATACTTCCTGGTTGAACCTTTAGAATCGAAAGATATAGATGGTATGTAGCTAGGTCACATGTATGGTGCCAAGTGCACATCATGTGTACAAGAGAGCTACGAGATACTATGTGGTAGCTAGGTCACATGTGTGATACGGGATGTATACCATGTAGACAAGAGAGCTACGGGATAAATGTAGCTAGGTCGCATGTGTGGTTCCAGGTGAAGGACACCATGTAGACAAGAGAGCTACGAGATAAAGTGGCCAGCTCACATGGGTGGTACTAAGTGTTCATGTTCACCATGTGTACAAGAGAGCCGAACTATGTGATGGGTGGAACTACGTGCTGAAACAACCAAGCATTGGGGACTCGATCCGAAGTGTTCAACGGGGAAAATCGACTAAATGAAATTATGTATGACCTTGTAATGATAAGTGTAAGAATATACATGTGTAACGTATGAGTAATAAGCTCGATATGTGATTGGAAGTTGGAAAAATTGTTAAGGATAAGCAATGAATGCAACCAAAGTGTGAAAGATCAAAATTGATAATAAAACTGTTTGGACAGTCGCAGTGATGTGAATTTGAAAAATCACCAAAAATAGTAGGAATTTAATTAGAGGCTGAATGAGATATGAAATTAAATTTTAATGAGTCTATTTTTATGTAAAAGAAACAGAGAAAGTAAAGAAATCTTATATTTTGAGATATTTATATTTCTATGAGACTTGTTCAGAATGACTACGTGATCCCCTATTCTGAATTTGAAAAATCATTAAAAATTTTAAAAAAAAATTAAGAAATATAGTTTATATTCCTAGATTTTTTATTGAGTCTAGTTTTAAATGAAACAAATTTCATGGCTATTTGACTTTTGTACAAGGAGAAAATCAATTCGTAGTGAACAGAGGTCAAATCAGTCGAGCTGTATAACAGGGGAAACTTTAACTAATAAACTGTACTAATTGGCTGAACAAAAAATTCTAGAAAAATTTTAGTAAAAATTAATATGAGTATAATTTCAGGAAAATTTTACATATTTGAATTTCGAGTTTCGTAACTCGATTTATGATTTATTCAGTGAACATGACGCAGGAGGGACAGCTTGATCAAATTGGAGTAAATAGTGAAATTAAAATAGATATAATTGAGTTATTTTGTAAACATATTAGATTCCTTATTTATTATTTATATACTTACTTACTAAGCTATAAGCTTACTTTCTTTTCTCTCTTTTGTCTTATAGTGTCATCCAAATTAGTACAGGAGTTAGAGATCGTTGAAGATCCGCCCGCACTATCAATACTTTTGGTATTTGAACTAAACATTTTTAATTATGGCATGTATAGTAGGCTTAGTTATTTTGTTACGTGTCATAATTGCCTAGGTTCAAAATATGGGTTACAGTATTTGACCGATCATTTTGTATGAAGCCATTGAAATTGGCTAATATTGTTAAAGGCATATGTTATAATGATTCATGATCTAATTGGATGCCATATTTTTGTCTCGGTGTGTTATGTTCTGGTAATACCCCGTACCCTATTTCGGTGTTGAATGTGGGTAAGGGGTGTTACATTTCGATTCATGGGCTGTGGTAGAAAAGGACGCATGTTCTCCAGCAGATTTTGTGGCTTTCTTGCCCAAGCCTCTTGTTTTTGCCATCTTTTGTTGAGGGAAAATGGTTTAAAGGTAAAAAGATATGATTTTTAAATGATAAAAGAAATAAAAATGGTTGCTTAAATGCGTTACAGTCAGTACAGTGAGAGAGGATTTATAGTGAGTGAAAGAGGAAGATGGAAAGGTATGTTGTTTTGTGGAGAGATATAAGGCTAGCGGGAATAGGTGTGTCCAATAGAAATTGTGCTCACTCAGAAGGATCAAACGGTTGAGTGAGTTCTGATCCAACGGTGGAATATGAATTTCCCTGAATTCTGATGAGTTATAAATGGTAGTACAGACTTATGGGATGCGCTGACAGCAAGATTTCAATGCTTCGGCAATGGTACCTAATTATTCTGAAAAAAGGAAGGAAAAGAAACTTAAAAAAAAAACATAAATAAAATAAACTAAAATCATGGAGTATAAATTAAAAATTAAAACTTTTTGACTAATTTAATGGTCTCTGCCTACTTTTGATCATTGTTGCCAAAATAGGGTTCCAGCATCTGTCCATTTACTTTGAACTGGTGTCCATCACTTAAAGCTCAAATTGTGAGTGCACCATGAGGAAATACGTCGACAACTTCAAAAGGTCCAAACTAACATGAATGCAATTTACCTGGGTACAATTTGAGTTGAGAATTGAATAATAAAACCTGTTGACCCGCAATAAATTGTCGCAGTAAAATAATCTTGTCATGCCATTGTTTGGTCTTTTCCTTGTAAATTGCAGCATTTTCATAAGCATTTCTCCTGATCTCCTCTAGTTCAGTGATATCCAATAGTCTTTTCTTTCGAGCCATTTCATAGTCCATGTTCACTTGCTTAATTGCCCATATTGTTTTGTGTTCTAGTTCGACTGGCAAGTGACATGCTTTCCCAAAAACAAATTGATACGACGACATCCCTAATAGAGTTTTGTATGCTGTCTGCAATGCCCATAAAGCATCATCTAATCAGAAAGACTAATCTTTCCTCGAAGGGTTTACAACCTTCTCTAGAATGTTCTTAATTTGTTAATTCGATGCTTTGCTTTGTCCATTGGTTTGCAGATGATACATAGTAGCCGTTCTATGATTAAGTCCATATCTCTTCAATGCAGTCGCCACTTGGTTGCAATGAAATTGTGTACCCTGATCACTAATCAATGTCTTTGGTGTGCCAAAGTGAGTGAGTATATGCTTGTGAAAAAATTTTAGCATTGTTTTTGCATCATCCTTTGGGACTGCAACAACTTCAACCCACTTTGAGACGTACTCAACAGCTACTAATAAATAAAGATTTCCAAATGAACTTAGAAATGGTCCCATGAAATCCATACCTTAAACATCGAATAATTCAACCTCCATAATTTGTTGCTGCAACATTTCATTGCATTGGGATATAGAATCGATATGCTGACACCTATCACATTGATTCACAAAATTGTGGGCGTCTTTGAATAATGTTGGCTAGTAGAATCCTGATTGGAGAACTTTAGCAGCAGTTCTCATACCACCGAAATGACCTCCATAAGGAGCATCATGACAATGCTTTAGGATTGAAAGAATCTCCTCTTTCGGAACACAATGTCGAATGATGTTGTCATTGTATAGCTTGAATAAATATGGCTCGTTCCAATGATACTTCACTATGTCACAAAGAAATCTTTATTTTTTATGGCCTGTGACGCTTAATGGGAGTTTTCCACACACTAGATAATTAACAAAATCTACATACCAAGGAGTTACATCTACAGCAAATAACTGCTCATTTTGGAAGGCATCAAAAATTTAAAGTATGTTTCGATCTTCGCTGCCAACTTCCAATTGAGATAGGTGGTCTGCAACTTGATTCTCTAAACCCTTACAGTCTTTTATCTCGATGTAAAATTCTTGCAAAAATAATATCCAACATATCCGTCTTGGTTTGGCATCCCTTTTCGCAAAGAGATATCTCAACGCCGAGTGATCAATGAATATAGTAACCTTTGCACAAACAATATAGGAATGAAACTTGTCAAAAGCAAACATGACAGCCAAAAATTCTTTCTCTGTGGTGGTATAATTGAATTGAGCCTCTCTAAGAGTTTTGCTAGCATAATAGATGGCGTGAAATACTTTTCCCTTTCGTTGTCTTAGAACCACGCCCACAGCAAAGTCGCTTACACCGCACATGACTTCAAAAGGTTAAGACCAATTTGGTGCAACGACAATGGGTGCATTCACTAGCTTCTTTTTTAAGTGAATAAAGGCATCCAGACATGCATTATCAAAGAAGAATTTCTTCTTTTGTTCCAGCAAAGAGCATAAAGGCTTCACAATTTTCGAAAAATCTCTAATAAACCTTCTATTAAACCCCGCATGTCCCAAAATACTGCGAATATCTTTCATGTTTGTTGGTGGAGGTAATTGGAATGACGGAAATGTGTAAGTGTACACAATCACAACAAGTAGTAAAGTGGCAAGTAAATGTCGAGTTATCATACCCATAGGGACTGTATAAAGAATTATTTATGAATGCAATTTTAAAAACACTTTGGTGAAGAAAAATATTTTGATTTGAGGAGGTGATTAAAACTAGGATTTTAACTAAGTAAAATAAATAAAAATAAAATAAAAGTTTCAATGCACGATTTCAAAAGATGATTTTAATCAAGTTGACATAATTGTGCTGGATTATTTACATTTCTTAACCTAGAATTATTAAACTCATGTTTATGTTGTTACGAATAAATTCACGGCATACTTACCTACCAAAATCCATTTATCTCTTGACTATATGACTATGTCAATTCAACTGATTAAACAAATTTTAATAAGCAAATGTGTCAATACACAAACATACTTATGAAATTAAAATAATCTCTATACCAATTCAAACAATTAATTCAATCTCATAAGCACATAAAATATTACACGAGGAAACAATGTATTTCTACCTTGAAATAGTTTAATCACAATAATCTTACAAGTTATGCAAGACTAATATCGTTAGATACCGTTGCTAATTTAACCCTCAGCTACCTTAGATGATTAAACATGCACTGATTAAGTATCGTGTCAATTAATTACAATTTTAATCCGTTTAAATAATTAATTCATTAGTTACCTTACAATTGTAATGTAAGAATAACTTAGTCATGGTTTTACTTAATCAAACATCTTACCGAGGCCTATAACAACACAAACACAATTTTAATAAATTAAGTAGGCGAAATGCAATCAACCTAACACAAATTAAATTCAAGCCGTATTAATTAAATTAAACAATTCAACATCACAAATATTCATAGACATGTTCATCATAACAACAACAAAATTAAAAGGATAGGAACAAGAATCAAATCCGGTATTTTCTTTGTGGCTTGACTAGTTTGCTCCACTCCTCCTTCTCTGCTTGTTCTTGTTGAACCGAGGCTTCTACGAACACTTGAATGTTATTCCAAATGGTGGTTGATTGACTCTTTTTCAAGAGGTGAAATCGGCAAGGGAATGGGGAAGAAAATCAAGAACAATGAAGAGAGAAAAGTGAGAGAGAAGTGAAGAATGAATGGTTTTAAGATGTGTTTGAAGTGAGAAGCCAAGGGCCCTATTTATAGGTTGAGAAGGCTACTAAAACTAGCCAAAATCAGTAGCCAAAGACTCCCCCCATGGCTGGCCACACATGTGGCATGTTTGAAGATTTCAAACATGCTATTTTTAGGTAGGGGCAAATCTTGAAAAACATGAATAGTGGAAGAGTTTGAATGCAAATTGAAGGAGTCTTCAAGGGCCATTTTGAAAGCCAAATAATCAGCCAAACACGTTGATTGAGTTAGCATGTGGGGCAGTTTTGGGTTGCCCAGTGCTCAGTTGGATCGATTTTCTCGGTTAAGCTCAACTGGACCTCTTTTCATAATTAATTAATAATAATTTATTTAACCCAAATTAAATTGGATTAAAATTAAAATTAATTATATTATGAATTAATAAACATAATTAGGACTATCTTAGGCTGAAAAATTAATTTGCCTTGATGCTTCAAAATTGCTTCTTGGTTTTGTGCTTCTAACAGTGTCTATCGAATCATTTTTCGCCCTTTGTGCAAATCTGTCGAAAACAATAAAAAATTAATCAAAATTTGATATAAAATTAATTAAAATTCAACATGTTCATAATTTGAGTGCAATTTAATTATTTTATAATTATTATATATTTTTTGACAAGAATTTTACCAAAACTACATGAATTTGAGTTATAAAGGGCATGAAAAAGTGTGTATATTTTCTTGTTTCCACACCCCCAAACTTAATTCATTTCTCATCCCAAGTAATGCACAAGTTTGAAAAGAATTTCTCAAAACACCTTTGAAAATTTCCTTTAGAACAACATTCTTCCCAAAATTATGATTTTAGTATACTTATGCTTAAGAACAAGAATTTTGAGATTTATGCTACTTAAGTATACATATCATTCAAATTAATCTCAATCATTCTTATGATAGAAAAAAATAGACAAAATGCTTCCAAATAAAGACATGTTAAATTCCTACCAATTTGATATTATTCCCTTATTCAAGATTAAGATGCAATCATGAAGTTTAACTTATGCCTTCATACATTGAACATAGCAATTTCTCTCCAGTAATGTAGGTAGTATAGAAACTTGAATCAATAGGTCTTTAAAAAGGTTGTAACGTGTCTAGGCTAGGGGTAGGTAAAAGATAGATAAATTTAGGCTAAAAACCCTAGACTCAGCTTCAATCAGACCTTCGGAATAATTACCTTCAATACACCAACTTACTTTGCTTTCACATGCTCATTTGTACATCTATTTTCTTTCGAGAACATATTCTCTCTTTTTTTGTTCTTTTTGTTCTTCTTTTTTTCACGAACATTTTACTGTATGTACTACAAATTTTTTGAGCATTTGATACTTCTTTTCAACTCCCCCAACTTATTTTCAAAGAATATTCTTAATAGTACTGAGTCTAGTGTTTGGGACAATTTAAAGATAATTAAGAGAGAAGTGATGGCTAAATATTGCAAGGGTTCAAATAAAATTAGGCCATATAGTCTCAAAGTTGGGTTTTAAGGGATAAAATTTCAGCAAGGTTGGCTTGAAAGGCTCAAACGGTCCAAACAAAAGTTGCCTAAATCATTTTCAACATTCCACGCTTCCTAGTATTTTGCCTCAAGAAACTACTAAGTCAATTCTAGAGACTTAAACTTTCATGCATGCCTAACTTTCCCAAGGGACTAAAAAGTTTTATAGTATGATTTGCATGCTTTATTAAGAGTACATTTATGTCATAATTCAACCAACATAGCAATTATTGAAATAATAGAATTTTATTCATATTGAAGTTTAGCATACTTAACAAATTTTCAAGTTTTTTTAACAAAATATATCATAATCATAATTAAAAGAAAATTTTATTCTGAGAGGAAATAATTTCAATTTTTCAGCCTCCCCTACTTAAGATGAACAATGTCCTCATTGTTAGAAGTTAATAGATACTATACACCAGGTAGGATTCTAGAAAAGATGAGGTGAGTCAATTTGACTACTTAAGTACCAAGTTTTCTCTAGATCCAATCCTAGACATGTATATATTTATTTCCACACTTACTTTGCAACTTGTTCATTTTTATTTATGATTTTCACCTCTTGTTTTATTATGTGAAAAATAAAAATTCTAATAGAACCTAATTCTAAAACATTAAATAACCTAGGAAGGAAAATGAAATAAAAATAAAGATCCTTCCTTTTTATTTATTTGCAGATCCTCAAAATTTGACTCATCTTCTTCCTTCCTCGACATTGGAGTCCATGGTTCGAGTATAAAGTCTTCCTAGCAGTGTCTTAAGCCCCATGACAGCTCCTTTTTCGATCCTAAGCTCTAGTAATTAAATTAAACTCCCAGGAAAGACTAGAGGGATCACAGATGGTCCCGCTTAAGTCCCAATCTCCTAGACAAAGTATTAATTAATGTAATGAACCAAAGAAAATTTTATCTAAGTCTACCATTTTATTCAAATGAGAAAAAAAACTAAAAATATAAAATAACGATAGAGAAAGTGAAGAGAACTCCCTCTGTAACACTCTCACCCGTATTCAACGCCGGAATAGGGTTATGGAGCACTATCGGGCTTACTAAACAATTAAACATTCATTTCACAAGAATATTTCAATTTCATGTAATTATCATTCAACATCAATCATATTATCCGTAATACAAGCCTAAGAGCTAAAACATACATTGAGGTGGTTCGGGACTAAACCGATAACTCAAGAGATTTTTACAAAACTTAGAAAATTTTCAAACTATAGGGGACACACACTCATGTGGCCCGACCATGTGTCTCACACGGCCAAAGACACGCCCATGTCACAAGCCATGTGGACATTCGAAAAGGAATTACATTGCCGTGTCCCAGCTCATGTCTGACCTCGTGTAACTCTCTGACTTGGGTCACATGGCCAACACACACGCCTGTGTGGCTACCCCGTCTGCCAGGCCGTGTTCTAGGCCGTGCCAAACCTGTAGGGTATACTGACTTATGCCACCCGGCCAAGTCACACGCCCATGTGGAGCATACTGATTTGATTTTTAATTCAACAGCAAGGGACACACGGCCATGTAACCTGACCGTGTGTCACACATGGCTGAGACACACATCCGTGTCTCCACCCGTGTGGACAAAAATAGGCTATTTACCAGGCCATTTTGCCACCCAAATTGCTTACTCCTACATCAACTCAATTGACACCAAAACATGTCACATAATAAGCATTCCAAATCATCTCCAATCAAGCTCAGTTCATGATAATCTCATACCATTAACCACAATATACACAAGTATCAAATTTAACAATTCATTCATGTTAACTCACAATCACAAATCACCTAAATTATATTCCATAATTATTTTTATACAATTTTTAATAATTTTTCCAATTCAGAACAGGGGATCACGTAGTCATTCTGAACCAGTCTCTCAAAAACTTAAATACCTCATAATATAGAATTCCTTTGCTTGCTCTATTTCTGTTATATGAAAATAGACTCATTAAGCTTTAATTTGATATCTAATTCAGTCTCTGATTCAATTTATACTATTTTTGGTAAATTTTTAGATTCACGTCACTGTAACTATCCATAACAGTTTTATTGTCAATTTTGATCTTTCACACTTCAATTGTATTCATCACTTACCCATAACAATCTTTCCAATTTCCAATCACATATCAAGCATATTGCTCATAAGTTACACACGTATATACTTACACTTATCATCACAAAGTCATACACAATTTCATTTAATCAATTTCTCAGTTGAACGCTTCGGAATAATAACAGATACGCAATGGTATCGCACACAGCCCACCTTTAAAATCGAAGCTCTCTTATACACATAGTGGCCTTCACTTAGCACCACTCATGTGACCTAGCTCGCTTGTACACATAATTTTGGCTCTTTTGTACACATGGTGAACACTTAGTACCACCCATGTGACCTAGCCAGTTTATCTCGTAGCTCTCTTGTCTACATGGTGTCCTTCACTTGGAACAACGCATGCGACCTAGCTACATCATAATGTATCATAACTCTCTTGTACACATGAGGTGCACTCAGCATCATACATGTGACTTAGCTACATACCATCTGTATCATCCAATCTTTCCGAAGGTTCAACCGGGATTTCTCTCTCTTTCTAATACTTGATTCCATACTTCCAATAGTCAATTATGATTCAAAAATTAGCTACAATACATAAAATATGCTGAAATATAAAAACATAATAAAGATAATGTATTATTTACATACAAACTTACTTTCCCATTTTCATGTCGAATTAATATTGAACATTTAAATCATCATTGTCGAAACCATTTTGAAAAAAGAGTTTTTTTTTAAAAAAAACGAAAACGGGAGTCGCCACCAATAAGTTTAAGTGTGATTGAACCACCTTCAAACCACTTTTGTTTGAAATCATTTGTTTTGGTCTACGAAATCAAGAAAACGAGTTCGGGAGTCGATTACGTACGAAGAAGGGTTAGCACCCTCGTAACGCCCAAAAATTTGGTACCAAATTGAATAACTTTCTATCTTTAGTGCTAGAATTTTAAAAGTATTTAAAAATATGATCCCTTTTGAAATTAAAATAATTCGAGTTAAAAACTGAGATTTCTTCGTTCAAAAGAATACGAATCTCACATCCAACATGATAGGACACAATATTCTAAAACTCTTGTAACTGAAGTCACCTTGTAATTTATAAAATCGTTTAAAAGGGTATTTTAGGCATTAGGACAAACGGGAAATTGCAACCCAGCATGTTAGGGCACTACTTCCCGAATTCCTAACTACCAAAAAACATTGCCTTATCCCTTTTTTTTTTAATTCTTTTTGGATCAAATGAAAAAAATCTTTAAAGTGATGTTGCATTTAACATACTACCACGGATCAATACTAACCTACATGATACCTATTTTAACATTCCATGCCAATAGAATAAAGATGATGAGTAATAACATAAATTACACAATATACGTCATCATTTTATGCATATGTGGTATAAAATATACATGCATTATCGTTACATACTAAATATAACATAGAGCATAATGCATACAACAATATAAATTGCATAGTATATAAGTGATAATATTTTATGCAAATGTAACTTAGATCAACATAAATTTCATGCGAATACGTAAAAAACAATAACATAAAATAATAAATAATCTATAAAAATTTAACCTACTAAACTATATCAAAATAATTGAAAACAAAAAATAAAGAAGCAAATTATCAACATATAAAATATAAATTAAACAAAATAAAAATAAAGATATAAAAAATATTTAGAATAATAAGAATGATGAATGAGAACCTTTTTTAAAAAATGATTAATATATAAATCATGTTATAGGATATAATAACTTAATATTAACAAAATAATGTACTAAATAGTAATATTACACATATTTATTTAATAAAAAAATATGTAGTTAATGAGTAATAAAATAACGTATATTTTATAATAAAATAAAAGTGATGTAAAGAATAATATATGGTAAAATATATAGTGTATAATAATATTTATAAACAAAATATATAATAATATAAACTATATGATAAATAATATAAAAATATATAATAAAATGTATATAATATGATATATAATAAAAGGAAGATTCTATAAGGAATAATATATAATAAAATATGATATGTAATAAAATATAAATAAAATATAATGTAATATAGATACTATCATATAAATAAGGATAATATATACTATTATTTAATAATAATTTTTTTAAAAATTTAAAATTTACACAATTAATGAATAATAATACATAATAAAAATACAAGGAATAATATATATAGTAAAATATAATATATAATAAAATTTATATATAAAATGTATAATATAAATTATATATTGGATAATATGAAAATAAAAATAATATGTATTATTTTATAACTGGTATTTATAAAAAAATAATATATAAGGTATTTAAAATAAATTAAGTATATAAAAGGATTAAAATTAAATTTAATTAAAGAAAGAATGCAGGGTTAAATGCAAAATAATAAAAATCTGGGCCTAATTGAAACACACGCTAAAAGTCAAGGGATTCATTGGGTAATTCGACCCTAATCCCAAAACGACGTCGTTCTCCAGAATGGAATCTAAAGGTCGTCGGGACTAAATTGGAACAAGCGAAAAAATTAGGGCTAATTAAAAATAAAATTAAAAATGAAATTAAAAAATTTTAATAACACGGAAGGATCAATTAGGCAATTTGCTCACTTTCCAAAAACACGCGGATCCTCCCCGGGTCACGAGTCAACACGAGGATCCTGTCCTAAACGGTGCCGTTTTAGTGCTTATTAAATTAATCAAAACGACACCATATCCATTGCACTATTTAAGTCAATTTTTGTTTCAAAATTCATTTTAGAAACCGTTTCAGAAAAAAAATCTTTAAAATCCTCTGCAAGAGGAGAGAGGAAAGGCCCTCCGGGCTCTAGCCTCCGTCAGGCCAAGCCCCAGTCATCGGGCACACGCACCCAGGCGCCATCGTCAACGCCGCCATGTACGGCGGTTAGAAACCAAAAAATCTCGATTTTACGACGCGATTTCAATGGTAAACTTTCTTGATTTATTTTAATAATACTTGCATGTTATTTAGAGAAAAAAAATAAAAGGTAAAGATATATCACCTCTGTCTCTTTGATAAGATGCTGATCTTTTATTGTATATGTGTATCTCTCCAAAAACGTCCTTACAAATTAGACAAAAGAGGGGTTTTATAACCTTTTGTTACATTTTAGAAAAAAAATCATTTGATTTCTTTCTAAATCTGTTTCTTTGGCTGCTGTGGTTCCTTCTTCTTTTGCAGGTACTAGCGAGGAAGCCAGTAATGGTTGGGCATTGACGACGGCATCGGTGTTGATTCGGGTGTCGATCACGACATGATTCGAAGCCTGGAATCACGGCATCGATGGTGGGTAGCTGAAACGACGCGAAATGAACACACACATTGTTTGCGGCACCTAGGGTTTCTGAAACCCTAGGTCTTCCGTCCTTGGCTTGTGGTTTGGGCTTCTTGGGCTTCACTAAGTTGAGTCAGAGTCTAATCGGGTGTAGGCTTATTGGGTTGTAACTGGGCATAGGATTTAGGTATTTGGGTCAAATGTAAACGGGTAATGGATTGTAAATGAATTTTGGGATTTATACATGGACTGTATAAACTTTATTATTTTTTAATTCAATTACGGGCCTGGGTAGAAATGGGCTAGTACAGCTGCCCCTCTTTGCTCATTGTCGTATAACGGTAATAGAACAAAGACTATAAAAGGACCCATTTTGCCTGGTCTGACCCAATCTTGAGATTTTTCTTCAAATGGCCTTCAACCTATCTGCAGCTTCAGAAGTATTGGTCCATAAATATGATAGCTTCAATTTGCTTCATTGTAACTTCAGGAATGCAATATCTGCTATCTTCAACCTGCTCCTTGCAGCCTCAGGGACGCCATGTTGATATCTTCGATCCGCTCTCTCTGAAAATACTGAGAGACGCCAAATCGCTATATCGCTTCAACAAACATGTGAAAGCAAAATCTGCTATGTCTTCGATCTGCTCCTTGTAAACGCCATGATGCCAAATCATCTTAGATCTACTTCGATATGAAAACATCCAAAGGTTAGATCTGCTATATCTTCGATCTGCTCCTTGTAAACGCAAGGATGCCAAATCATCTTAGATCTACTTAGATATGAAAACATCCGAAGGTTAGATCTGCTATGTCTTCAATCTGCTCTCCGTCGAATATGGAGATGCCAAATCTGTTTCTTTAATTTGTTCTCTGACAATACAGAGACACCAAATCTACTATCTTCGATCTGCTCTCTGACAATACAGAGATGCCAAATCTGTTATCTTTGATCTGCTCTCTGACAATACAGAGATGCCAAATCGTCTTAGATTTGCTTCAGCATAAACACGTGAAAGCCAAATCTGCTATGTCTTCGATCTGTTCCTTGTAAACGCGAGGATGCCAAATCATCTTGGATCTACTTCGATGTGAAATCATCCAAAGATTAGATCTGTTATGTCTTCGATCTGCTCCCCGTCGAATACAGAGATGCCAAATCTATTTCTTTGATTTGTTCTCTGACAATACAGAGATGCCAAATCATCTTAGATCTGCTTCAGCATAAACACGTGAAAGCCAAATCCGCTATGTCTTAGCCTGTTACCCTACTGCTTAGGGGGTTAAGGCGCATCAATCTTCATTGTCCCTTGAAGGACATAACCTGTATAATGTGTATGAGTTCATGCCTAACGATTAAGATGCCATGCTTGAAATGAATCAAATGCTCCTAGTTATGCAAAATGTCATGAAAATGATTCCTATTCCAGACACCATCACTCATTCCTTTGTCAAAGTTTATCCTTATTTCTCTTGAAGTATCCTTCTCACTCAACCCATGGGTTTGTACCATTCTTCAAATGCTATGACCCACCAAAAATGTCTGTAAGATAATCCCCTCTTAGGATCGAATATTTTGATTTGTCCAATCATTATTTTGGACCAAAGAAAGAATTTCCTCAAGTTCTTTCAAACCTCTCTTACGTGAATTCCTCAAACAATTGTTCTGTTTTAGTTTCTTGTATTATCTAGAAATTTCCAGAGTAATGAGCAAAACTTCATTTGTGAAAATTATTTAGTTCATCTATCATTATTTTAATGCAACATACTTTAAGAATAACGGAAGATGGATTTAATCTTGAGAATAATTAGATTTGAATGAATTTGTCAAAAATACAAAGGAAATTAATCTGATAGCCTATCTTTGAGAAGAAAGAGAATCTAAAGATAGCAAACAGGACAAAAGTTAGATGCCCTAGTTATCGCCGCTTGAGCTTCTATACACCAGCTCCATGAAGACTTTCTTGAGTTCAACATGTGTTTAAAAGATCCAAAGTACTTTGTTGATGCCCCGGTATGCAACGCGCTTCGCTCTTTGTTGAATCAGATATAGCAAGATTACCATGTGCTCTTCAAAATTTGAGCTGCCCTTTTGGGTTTTCAACTCAAAATCCCTTTGGTCACAAGGCGCCCTTTGCGGGTTTTCACCTTGGCCTCTCCATCTTTTTTTATTATTTTTTTTTTGAAAATTCAAGGCGCCCTTTGCGGGTTTTCACCTTGGATTCTCCTCTTCCTTAGACAAAGTACTTTTTGACTAAGTCTGAATTCACTAGATTGGGTAAACTCTTCCCATCCATTTCCGTTAAGATCAATGTACCCCCAGAGAAGGCCTTCTTCACGACATACGGCCCTTCCCAATTCGGTATCCATTTTCCTCTAAAGTCCTTCTGAATGGAAAGGATCTTTTTCAGTACAAGATCCCCCTCGTGGATTTCTCTTGGTTGCACTTTCTTGTCATAAGCTCGCATCATTCGCTTCTGATACATCTGACCATGACGAATAGCCCTTAGCCTCTTTTCCTCAATCAAGTTCAACTAATCATATAGCGATTGTATCCATTCAGCTTCATCCAACTTTATCTCTGACAAGACTCGGAGAGATAGTATTTCCACTTCAATGGGTAACACTGTTTCTATCCCATAAACCAACGAGAAAGGAGTTGCCCCAGTAGAGGTTCTGACAGACGTTCAATAAGCTAAGAGTGCAAATGGTAACTTCTCATGCCAATCTCTGTAGGTTTCAGTCATTTTCCCCACTATCTTCTTAATGTTTTTGTTAGCAGCTTCCATTGCCCCATTCATCTTTGGGCGGTACGGAGAAGAGTTGTGATGCTTAATCTTGAACTGACTGCAAACTTCTGCTATCGTTCTGTTGTTCAAGTTCAATGCATTGTATGATATGATCCTTTCAGGCATCCCATACGGACAAATGATCTCTTTCTTCAAGAATCGACTCACAGCCGACTTAGTAACATTCGCATAAGAAGCAGCCTCTACCCACTTCGTGAAGTAATCAATGAACACAAAGATAAAACGATGCCCTTTTGAAGCTTTTGGTGATATTTGCCCAATGACATCTATGCCCCACATGGAAAAAGGACATAGAGAAGTCATAACATGTAGAGGTGAAGGTGGTAAATGAATCTTGTCTCCATAAATCTGACATTTATGATATTTCTTGGCGTAGTTGATACAATCCCCTTCCATAGTAGACCAATAATATCCAAACCTCATGATTTGTCTAGCCATCATAAGACCATTAGCGTGCGTCCCACAAACACCCTCGTGAACTTCCTCCAAGATTAACTTAGCTTCCACGGCGTCAACACATCTCAACAGTACTTGGTCCTTTCTTCTTTTGTAAAGGATATCCCCATCTAGCACATATTCGCAGGCTAACCTCCTTAAAGTTCGCTTATCATTTTAAATTGCATGTTCTGGGTATTTACGATCTTTCACATATCGCAATATATCCTGATACCAAGGGTTATCATCATTTTCTTCTTCCTCAATGTTACAACAGTGAGCTGGAGCCTTAAAGATATTCATCTGAATGGGTCTCATCTCCTCCTCTTTATTCGCTTTAATCATTGAAGCCAAGGTTGCTAGAGCATCTGCCATCTGGTTTTCATCTCGTGAGATATAATTGAAAGTGATATCATCAAACTCCTCAAGTAACCCCAAAACTACCTTTCGATAATTGGTCAATTTAAGATCCCTTGTATCCCATTTACCTTTAAGCTGGTAAATTACCAACACAGAGTCTCCATATACTTCCAAGGTTCTTATTCCTCGCTCTATAGCCGCTTGGAGTCCCATGATGCACGCTTCATACTCGGCCATATTGTTTGTGCAATCAAAATCCAACTTGCACGTGAATGGATAATAATCACCATTTGGGGATACCAAGACTGCCCCAATTCCATTTCCCACCGCATTGGATGCCCGATCAAAGCTCAGCTTACAAGGATAATCCTCTGTAGTTGCTACACACATCAACTCCTCATTTGGGAAATCAAAATTCAACGGCTCATAGTCCTCTAGAGCTCTACTAGCCAGAAATTTCGCTATCGCGCTTCCTTTTATAGCCTTCTGACTCACATAGACTATGTCAAATTCTGAAAGCAGAATTTGCCACCTTGCCATTCTTCCATTTAGTTTTGTTGACTCTATCATATACTTTAATGGATCAAGTTTTGAAATTAGCCAAGTCGTATGATATAACATATATTGCCTCAACCTTCGAGTCGTCCAGATTAAAGCACAACACAATTTCTCAATTGGTGAATATCTCATCTCACACTCTGTGAATTTCTTGCTGAGGTAGTATATCGCCTTCTCTTTTCTTCCCGACTCGTCATGTTGGCCAAGCACACATCCCATAGAATTACTAAACACTGATAAGTACAAAATTAATGGTCTATCTGGACTAGGCGGAGATAACATTGGAGCATTTAACAAGTATTGCTTAACCTTATCAAAAGCATTCTGGCATTCCTCATCCCAAGTACCTTGGTTGTGTTTTCTAAGGAGGCAAAATATGGGATCACATTTCTCGATTAATTGTGAAATAAACCGAGCAATATAATTCAATCTTCCAAGAAAACCCCGAACTTCCTTCTGAGTACATGGTGGGGGCAATTCTCGTATGGCTCTAACTTTATCTGAGTCGACTTCTATTCTCTTTTCACTGACCACAAAGCCCAATAACTTCCCCGACCTAGCTCCGAAGATACACTTTGTCAGATTAAGTTTCAACTAAAATTTTCTTAATCTCAAGAACAACTTCCTCAAAACTTCAATATGTTCCTTCTCTATTCGAGATTTAGCAATCATGTCATCAACTCATATCATGGAATAAAGTCACCATAGCCCTTTGGTATGTTGCCCCTGCATTCTTCAACCCAAAGGGCATTACCTTGTAACAAAAGGTGCCCCACAATGTTATGAAGGTGATTTTATCCATGTCTTCCGGATGCATCTTTATCTGGTTGTACCCCGAGAAACCATCCATGAAGGAGAACAACGAATACCCCGCTGTGTTGTCTACCAAAGTGTTTATGTGTGGCAAAGGGAAATTATCTTTTGGGCTAGCTTTGTTCAGATCTCTGTAATCAACGCACATTCATACCTTCCTATCCTTCTTAGGGACTGGTACAATGTGAGCTACCTATTTAGAGTACTCCACCTCTTGTAAGAATCCTGCATCGAACTGCTTCTTGACTTCGTCCTTTATCTTCAATACGATATTTGGCCTCATTCTTCGTAACTTCTGTTGGACTGGCTTACAATCCTGTCTTATTGGAAGATGATGCACCACAATATCAGTATTTAGCCCTGGCATATCTTGATAGGACCATACGAAGATATCCTTGAACTCACATAGCAACTCAATCAGTCCTTGCCTTGTGTCCTTGGCAATATGCGTGCCGATTTTCACCTCTTTCCCTTCCTCTAGGGTTACATTCTCTATTGCCTCTTTCTCATGGGGCATGATTTGTTTCTCCTCCTGTTTTACCATCCTCAACAGATCCACAGACACATCACAATTCTGGGCATCCTCAAAATCCTAAGATTCCTTTAAACACATGTCTTGCTCGCGAGAGAAATCAGGATTTGTAATATCAGTGCTCATGTCATTGATATCTAAGGATCTGTAAAGTATAAAGAATATATAAAGAATGAATGAATTTAAGAATGATTATTTATGTGCTATGAAAGAATAAGAATTGCAAAAGTTTAATGGAATATTGGTTGATAAAAATGAAACAATACTCGTTCAAATTGATAAGAGTTATGTTTTATTAAAAAAAATAGATGATCGTAAGCCCATTCCACAAATGTAATCCTATTACTCCTAGGCCCTAGAGTAACAAAGATGTTTTGAGAATTACTCTGAAAAATTCCTAAACACTATAGGAAGTTCCTCCGCAGTCCAATTGTTCAGAGAGCTTCCCAGTTCGTAAGAACGAATACCCTCCAAGTTTCCTTGCTCCAATCCTTCACCGTGTATAGCATTAATCTGATGACTTTCTTCTATAAGCAACCCTCCTAATATGAAGGTTTGGGATATTGAAGGGAATATCATCGGCCCCTACTCCACTTCTCTTCCATTAAGACGTGCCCTTCTTCCCTCTTGGCGCTTCTCAACTTCCTTCCTCCTTTGCTTATAATCTGGCTTGAAGCCTAGACCAAAGCAATCTCTCTTCTCCTTCGGTTCTAGGATTTGAGTCCCTCCTTGTAGGTATTTTCCTAACCCTCTTCCTGGTAAGGCTCTCTTTCCCACCATCATTTGTAGAGCTATCCTCGTGGCTCTTGCTATCTTTGGCACCGGTAGCTCACTCCCTTCTGAAATGAAGGTTGCATTCACAAATTCTAAAGAGCGAAAGGAACACTCAATAGACTCTTCGTTCGTCTCGACATAAGGGGCCTTGCTAGTGACTGCAGTTATAATATCCTCCTCCGCATTGATGGTTACTAACTGTCCATCCGTCACTAACTTTAATTTCTGGTGCAACGATGAGGGCACCGCTCCCGCTGAGTGTATCCATGGCCTCCCTAATAAGCAATTGTAGGAGGGCTTGATATCCATCACCAAGAAGTCTACTTCGTATATACTCGACCCAATTTCCAAGGGGATGTATATCCTTCCCATCACCTTCCTTTTTGTACCGTCGAAGGCTCTTACCACATTTTGACATGTCTTCATGTGAGAACCGTCAATGGGTAATCTGTTCAATGTAGACAACGGTAGAACATTCAAGGCCGATCCATTATCGACGAGCACGCTTGGGAGTGTGTACCCCTTGCATCGAGTGGTGATGTACAAGGCCTTAGTTGACCCCCTGCCCCCCAGTGGAATTTCATCATCATTAAAGTAGATGAAGTTATCCGCACTTATGTTATTCACCAACCGGTCCAGCTTGTTAACGGATATGTTATGGGTGACATATGTTTCGTTGAGCACCTTCATCAATGCATCCCGATGCACCTTAGAACTCAGAAGTAAGGCCAATACTGATATACAAGTCGGCTGCCTACGCAACTGCTCAACCACGCTATACTTGCTATGCTTAAGGAACTTTAGAAATTCCTTAGTCTCCTCCTCCTTTACTGGCTCTTTGACAAACACTTCAGCCTCTTTCTCCTTCTCCGCACTAACATTTCTTATTTTTGTGGGCTCCTTTCTGACGCCTATCGTATCATACCGCTTCCCACTCCGTGTACGGGAACTCTTATCTTGTACATCTTTAGATGTATTAGCTATACTCTCCTCCTCCGGCACTGTCACACTGCAGTCATAACTCCATGGTACCCTCTTACTATTTTTATAAGGGAAAGGTGTAGGTTTATGGATAATGACCTTAGGTATCGTTTGTGCCCCCACTTCATTATTCCCCAGCAGGGAAATAATAATCCCTGGCCGGTTAGTTCCTTTCTGTTCATTCTCCAGCACACATACTTGTTTTTTACAAGAGCTATCTTCAAAAATTTATAGCTCTTTGTTCTCCATAAAGCCTTGCACCAAGGCCTTGAATTCTTCACACTTTTGAACTTCATGTCCTCTTTTCTCATGGAACTCACCATAGTTCCTTGTTTTTCTTCTTCCGTTTTCAGAGGTTAACATACCTCTCTTCATCATCTCCTCCTAAATCACCTTCATAGGCATCCTCACTTTAGCAACATCTTCCTTCATTCTCCTCTCACTGGGCTCGCCAATGGCATTCACTCCTTAATCGCTATGATTTGGCAATGGGTTTTCAGTATTAGGGTTATTGTCGAACTTCACTACCCCTAACTTAATAAGCCTTTCTACGGCCTTCTTAAAATCAATACAGTTTTCGATCGAATGCCCCGGTATTCCAGCATGGTATTCGTATCTGGCATTTACATCATACCATTTGGGATATGGGGGCTGTAGTGGTTTCAAGTGAAAAGGAGCAATAGCATGTGCATTGTATAAGCTTTGATAAAGCTCACGATACGTCACAGAGATAGGTGTGAACTGCATCCTTTCAGAATTCTGCCTTGTACCCAACTCCTGCCTTTGAGAACTCTGTTGCTCAACCGCAGTTGTTTTAGGTTGAACAACTGTGATTGCCTTCGTGTTGAAGGTGCTTGTGTTATTTACTTCACTATCCTTTCTCCTTGGGGCCGATCTTTTGGTCGCTTCCCCCTCAATTTTGCCACCCCTTATGGCATTGTAACATCTCAAACCTAACCTAGAAGTTTGGCTCGAATCTGGCATGCCACATTGAAGTATTTTTTGAAAACCATGTTTCTATTAAAAACCCTTCTTAATAATTAAAAACGTATACCCTTTTTAAACCTTGTTAGAAAACCTCAGCTGAATAACATTCTTAGCAACTTTGTAAAAATCTTGGCAGTTACAGAAGCTTAATTTAGAAACAATTGCGGATACGTGATGTTTTGAACAACAGTAGTTGCTTTGGAAAATCGTGTTCTCATACTAGCAATTATAAGATCAATAAATAAAATTCCAAATTTGAAATCCAGAAAATTACAACGGTTTTACTACAACCAACATAAAAACATTTAAAAGTAATAATCAAAATTGTAACATAAACAGTGTGTGTGGCTTTCTCCGATCCCCTCGCAGCTCCGATCCGTCTAAGGCTGGAAATTACCTGAAAGGTTAATAAACGGGGTGAGTTTACGAAAACTCAGTGTGAAATCCCCTACCATATAAAAGGAACAATAATCAGTCATATAAAAGAATTAAAAGTCCGGCCCCAATTACTACTTACAGCCAGATCAATTGGGCCTTAGCCCATTATAACAGACAGTACCAGATGGGCCTTAGCCCATTACAGAATAAGAAACATTGTCAGAACTAGAATCTAAATGAGAATCAAAATTAGAATCAGGTGACAGAATCAGAATCAGAATCAGAATTAGGTGACAGAATCAGAATCAGTATCAAGTAACAGAATCAGAATCAGAATGTGAATGTAATCCCAACCTATATCCATCTGTATACACCCTCGTATCAACCTTACACCATGTAAGGAGACAACTCGACCCACCCATCCGCTACACACCACAGAATTTGCAGCATGGCTGTCAGAACAGATATTGTGACAGAGTCACCAGATACAGATATTGTGGCAGAGCCACCAGAACGCTTCCTCCATCAATATAGGGGTATTTAAATAATTCTACCCTATATGGGTATTTCAGTAATTCTACCCTACAGGGATATTTTAATAATTCTACCCTACAGGGGTATTTCGGTAATTCTACCCTACAGGGCTATTTTAGTAATTCTACCCTACAGGGGTATTTCAGTATTTCAACCCTACAAGGGTATTTCAGTAATTCTACCCTACAGGGGTATTTCGGTATTTTTACCCTACAAGGGTATTTCGGTAATTCCACCCTACAGGGGTATTTCAGTAATTCTACCCTACAAGGGTATTTCGATATTTCTACCCTACAGGGGTATTTCAGTAATTCTACCCTACAAGGGTATTACAGTAATTCTACCCTATAAGGGTATTTCGGTATTTTTACCCTACAGGGGTATTTCAGTAAACTAGAGTATTCTAAACAGGGATAACAATACGAACGGGCCAAAAGCCTATTGTCGGTCCAAATAGGTCCACATACTCGTGTGGCCCTTTTAGCTCGAATCTAACCACAGATATGAGATTCATCTAGCCTAGTCCAATATTTACTACACAATCAAACAACTTATCCAATGGGCCCATAGGCCCATTAGGCCAACATGGCCTCTTTCGGCCCATCGCGGCCCGAAGTAGCCATCTTACAGCTAGAGTAGTGAGAAATACACACCTGATAGGAGAATGGAGTTAATCCGCGCTCCAAGAACTCTTAGCCGATGCCCAACCCAAACGAGCATGCCATAAAGCGAAAGGGATCAGCCAAGAAAGGTACCTTTACTTTCCTCATGGTTCTCTCTATTTAAAGCTATCTTCGCATCCACTCTTATGTTAGCTTCACGATGTGGGATCCCTCCATCATTAGAGTTTAAATTCAACACCAACTCTTGCCGTCCCCTGTTAACAAAATAAATGCTCTTTGATTGCCATGAGTTTCGAACCCTGGACCTCCTTGCCAACTCTATGACGCCACCTTTCTGCCTCTTATGTGGTGCTACTTTGCCACTAGACCACAAGGCTTTTTGTGGCACAATTTCTCCAACAATATTCTTAAGGCCTACCTACTACACCCAGGGTTTGATTCACCTTAAACCAAAATTTCTGCTAGAGTCCAGGTTTGAACCCAGGACTTCTCCAACACTTCTCAGCACACTTAACCACTAAAACAAGCCTTCATTAACGAAATTTACATGCACAACAAAATATTATAAGCTGCCTTCAACCGCTCCCATGCTCAAGGCCCAAACTTTTAGGCCCAAATTCAGGGTGTTACAACTCTACCTCCTTTAAAGAAATTTCGTCCCCGAAATTTCCATCTAACCTGGAAGTCGTGTAACATCTACCCCACTATGCTACCACTGCGCACTCTGATCCTACTATCACTATCACACTTCAACTAGAACTTGAAACATCTCATACATACAACACTTATTCACTGAAGGAGACACATATTTATCACACATATATACAATTTCTATATCCAAACATCACATCCACATAAAATAAATACCAAATTTAAATTCAGACCAATGTCTAAGGAATCCACAGTATTTCAATTTCTAAATAGACAAAAGTATTCAGAAGACTTACGGATTCGGCGCCGGAGACTCAGTGTGCCACACTTTTTAAGAGAAATACTTTAAACAGACCACATGGTTGAAAATAATTTTCTAAAATTCAACCTTCGAAAACCCAATCCACAGCCGAGTTGTTGCAACTGAGCTCTGATACCAGTAAATGTAACACCCCAGACCCGGTCCAGACGTTATGGCCAGATCTAACGTGTCACATGGACTTATGACTTAGTATGCATTCGTTGGTTTAAGTGATTAGGGTGGTCTTTGTAAAAACAGCAATTGAATGAAAAGTCGGTTTATCAATCTTTAGGCTATCCATTTGTCGTGCTTGTTGTGTCTTGAAAATGTTCATTAATTTTGAAAACCCGTACAGCCTAACACTAGTAGTTTCGACATAGTATAAATATAATCTAAAAATAAAAACCATAGCAGAAAGAGAAATTTATATAGCGGTCTTATTACAACTTAAAACCCAAAATTAAATCAGAATATAAAAATAAAAAAAAATAAACTAACTTAGAAAAACCAACTTTGCAGATGATGTGGCCACTCCGAATCCCTTACAGCTCCGATCCGTCTAAGGCTGGAAATTACCTGAAAGGTTAAATAAACGGGGTGAGTTTAAAACTCAGTGTGAAATCCCCTACTATATAAAAGGAACAATCAGTCATATAAAAGAATTAAAAGTCCGGCCCTGATTTCTACTTAAGGCCAGTATCAATTGGGCCTTAGCCCATTATAACAGACGAGCATTCAGATGGGCCTTAGCCCATTACTGAATAAGAAACATTATCGTAACTAGAATCGGTGGCGAATCGTAATCGAATTAGAATCGTAATTAGGTGATGAATTAGATCAAGACGTAACAAAATCGAATCGAATGTGAATGCAATCCCAACCCATATCCATCTCAGTATACACTCCCGCACCAACCTTACACCATGTGGGGAGACAACTCGACCCACCCATCCGCTACACACACACGAATTTGCAAAGCATAGCTGTCGTAAGCAGTATATTGTGACAGAGTCACCAGATACAGATATTGTGGCAGAGCCACCAGAACACTTCCTCTATCAATATAACCCAACCCATGCAACATGTCATGTATGCAGAATTTCATGCCCATATTTGAATCAAACAATCACAGTCAAGTCATTCATATCACCAACATGTATTCACAATCAAATCCGTCAACCACACAGTCCAAGTCAGTCACTTGCCCAGAAGGGCAAAATAGTCATTTAACATTCTAGGGGCAAAATGGTAATTTTAACCCACAAGGGTATTTCAGTAATTCTTCCCTACAGGGGTATTTTGATAATTCTACCCTACAAGGGTATTTCAGTAATTCTACCCTACAGGGGTATTTTAGTAATTTTACCCTACAGGGGTATTTCAATAATTCTACCCTATAGGGGTATTTCAGTAATTCTACCCTACAGGGGTATTTTAGTAATTCTACCCTACAGGGGTATTTCAGTAATTCTACCCTACAGGGGTATTTTAGTAATTTTACCCTACAGGGGTATTTCAGTATTTCAACCCTACAAGGGTATTTCAGTAATTCTACCCTACAGGGGTATTTCGGTATTTCTACCCTACAAGGGTATTTCGATAATTCCACCCTACAGGGGTATTTCAGTAATTTTACCCTACAAGGGTATTTCGGTATTTCTACCCTACAGGGGTATTTCAGTAAACTAGAGTATTCTAAAAAGGGATAACAATACGAATGGGCCGAAAGCCTATTGTCGGCCCAAATGGGCCCACACGCTCGTGTGGCCCTTTTAGCCCGAATCTAACCGTAGATATGAGATTCACCTAGCCTAGTCCAATATTTACTACACAATCAAATAGCTTATCCAATGGGCCCGTAGGCCCATTCAGCCAACATGGCCCCTTTCGGCCCATCGCAGCCCGAAGTAGCCATCCTACAGCTAGAGTAGTGAGAAATACACACCTGATAGGAGACTGGAGTTAATCCGCGCTCCAAGAACTCTTAGCCGACGCCCAACCCAAACGAGCACGCCATAAAGCGAAAGGGACCAGCCAAGAAAGGTACCTTTACTCTCCTCATGGTTCTCTCTATTTAAAGCCAGCTTCGCATCCACTCTTATGTTAGCTTCACGATGTGGGATCCCTCCATCATCAGAGTTTAAATTCAACACCAACTCTTGCCGCCCCCTATTAGCAAAATAAATGCTCTTTGATTGCCATGAGTTTCGAACCCTGAACCTCCTTGCCAACTCTATGACGCCACCTTTCTGCCTCTTATGTGGCGCTACTTTGCCACTAGACCACACGGCTTTTTGTGGCACAATTTCTCCAACAATATTCTTAAGGCCTACCTACTACACCTGTGGTTTGATTCACCTTAAACCAAAATTTTCTGCTAGAGTCCGAGTTTGAACCCGTGACTTCTCCAACATTTCTCAGCACACTTAACCACTAAAACAAGCCTTCATTAACGAAATTTACATGCACAACAAAATATTATAAGCTGCCTTCAACCGCTCCCATGCTCAAGGCCCAAAACTTCTACGCCCAAATTTAGGGTGTTATAGGCATTCTCGATCATCTCTCCCGCCATGACTATATCCGCAAAGCTTTTAGTGGTGCTCCCAATCATGTGAGTGATGAATGGAGCCTTTAGAGTGTTGACGAACAACATGGTAGTTTCCTTCTCCAATAACGGTTGTTGAACTTGCATTGCCACCTCTCTCCATCTTTGTGCATATTGCCTAAAATTTTCATTAGGCTTTTTCTCCATATTTTGCAGCGTGATCCTATCCGGAGTCTTGTCAGTCACATGATTGTACTGCTGCATGAAGGCTTGTGCAAGATCCCTCCATAAGCTTATTTTGTCTCGACTCAATTGATTATACCAATTGGCTGCTGCTCTAATTAAACTGTCCTGGAAACAGTGGATCAACGGTTGATCATTATTCACATACCCAGTCATTCTCCTACAGAACATTGTAATGTGGGCTTCTGGGCAAGTAGTCCCGTTGTACTTTTCAAATTCTGGCATCTTGAATTTGTGAGGAAGCACCAAGTCTGAGACCAAGCTTAGATCTTTGGCATCAACTCTATGATGCCCATCAACATTCTCTAAAGCTTTGAATTTTTTCTCCAACCATTTGTAGCGTTCTTCCAACTGTCTTGCAGCCTCATTTCTTAAATCCTCTTTTTCAGCCATATCTAAGTCAGGAATGACAGGATTTGCAGGATTGTGGCCTAAATTGAACCTTGAGCCGGTTGGGAAATTTATGGGGATCCCAGCATCAGCTGGCCCTTGTTGAGGCCTTATAGTGACAGATGGCCTCCTAGGAAGTGCCTTGGCTTGTGTAGGCACCTGGGTGGAGTGAAACCTGGAGGATGATCCTCGCCATCCTCGCCAGTAATTGCCATGGAAGCCTTTCCCTTATCAGTGGCCCTCAGTAGTTGAGCCATCTCAGCCATCATGTTCCTTTGAGCCTCTAACGTTTGCTCCCTCATGTCGTTTTGCATTTTTTCCAATTGCTCTTGTAATTGGTCCTGCATGTCCTTCTGTAGCTGCTCAAATCTTTGGTCCATGTTCTTAGTTTTTGCATGAGTTCCGTAGTGATGTGTTGCTTCCAGATTTTTTTTCTCTCACTCTCTCTTTCTCCCTAATAATTTTAACTAATTAGGGTCTTTCTATAAACTGAATGCATATGATGTGATGAGATACAAATGCATGAATGCTAAAATATATCGATTCTGATTCAGTTTCTTTTTAGAAAATGTTGTTTAAGAAACAAAAATCTTTACACAAAATGGATTACAAATACGCCTTTGCCCTCAGGCCCAAGATTTTAACCCTATCCAACAATAAAGCTAACTCTAAACCTCTATCTGACACTAACTCATATTTTATACTCAATACATTAGCTTGTGCCGCTAGGTCTTGTAAATGATCAGCAACCTCTCGAATCTGGGCTATAGCTTCTCCCATGAGATAATCCCTATCTCCAACTTGATTCTGAAGATGGTGAAGTTCTCCCTTCCACTGCTCTTCTCTTGCCTCGAGCTGCTCAATTCGTAGCTCACAGTCCTGTAGTGCTGCTTCCAACCCTCCAATATTGTGCTTCATTTCCACGATCTTATCCAAGCTTGTCTTTAACTCGATCACAGAGTTATGACTTTGGTGATGATGAAGAGATCGTCCAAGTTCAGCTACCTTAGTTTTTAATCCTTGATTTTCCTTCTCTAGGGCCTGATTTCGCGACTGCATCTCTTGGAACTTTTTCTCCCAATACTCAGATTTGGCTTTTTTTTCTTGAATCTCTTGTCGCCACTGCTCTGAAGATCTCCCTAATCCGACCCTTTCCAACGTTACCTGGGCCTTCTTGTAGTGCGTCTTTAAATCATCTCGATCTTCCTCGATCTTTCTCTTTTCCTTTTTTACCTTCTCGACTTCCATCTTTTGAACATCGACATTGAGACTCAAACACATTTTTTCCTCTTCGAGCTTCTCAATCCTCTTTTCAAGCTCTGAATTCTTTCTCTTGAACTCTTGCTTCATAACCTCCAACTCTGATGGAATCACTCGTAAGCTCTCCTCTAATGATCGAGCCACCCCTAAAATCGGCCTAGGGACATTATCGTTGATTCTCCCACTAAACCATCCTTTATACTCAAGGGTTGACGTCGAGCCTTCGGTCAAGATCTTCATACAAAAAGGCTTCTTCCAAGCCTCAGAAATCTCTCGCATCCTCTTCTTATAGTGATCTCCTTTATAAGAGAAATTGCTCTGAGCTAAACCCTGTGTAGCCGGTATGAACTGCCTTGCTCGATATTGCCTTAGAACAAGCAATGGTGCATATCCAACAACTCCCCAAATTCCTGGCAAAGGGACCCAATCAAAACTGCCACAGCGGTAAAGGACTTCACTAAGAACCAACCAATAAGCCTTCTACATAACATCTTCTTCTCGAAGATTTTGAAGAATGTCTATCCACCTCTCCTCTGAAATGGCATCTCTCCTAGGCGTGTCTACTACTTCCTTTAAGGGAGAATAACCCTCAAAGAATACTCGACAAGGAACCTTATCAAGCTTCCAGAAGTGGCTATGGAACCAGACTAGCAACAATTGCGCACATCCAATAAATCTACCCTCGCCGGCCCTCCAACATGCACTCAAAGATCTAAATTTCTCAGCTAGGATTGCTAGTACCAGTGTATTTTACTTACCAACGCGATCAAACAAATCCGCTACTGCCTCATCTATGTGTCCTAATGCCTATGGGAAAATCACCATGTTGTAAATACTCAAAGCTAGGACGTCGATCCTTTTCTTTACGTCTGGATGTGTCGATATCAAATCCCTCAAAACGGCCCATGGAACGTACTTACTATCACCCTTTTGCTGCACACGAGCTACATCCCACTGCTCACTCATCCCAGTAATCATCACCAACTTCTTCGCAAAAGTTGGAAGGCTAAAAGGCCTAACATAAGCCTTGTGACCCTGAATCCTCGAGCAACACAGTAAAGTCGTATACTCCTCCAAAGTAGGTACAAGATCAACATCGCCAAATGTAAAGCAACTATAAGCAGGATTCCAGAACTGCCTATCTTCTTTGACGTCTAGCAAATAGGGAAGGTCTCCATAATTCTGATAGAAAAGCTGCTTAACCTCGTCATCCCATTGGGCCCAAATGTCTCTCAACTCCTGAAACTCATTCTGTGTCAAATTAATACGAGTGAAGTCCCATAACTCTGATGTATGCCCCTCAGTGACACTATCTCCTTTCTCTAATCGGGTTTTCTCCGACTGTGCATGCATGCAGGCATTATCCTCCACTTTATCAAGATATTCGTTCCCCATTACAAAACTTTCTAACCCAGAAATCGAACCGTGAATCGATACCTTTGAATGTTGAATGACATGCAATGATAGCAAAACAAAATAGATTAGTATCGTATAAAAGTATAACAAACAAACACTTATAAGGGTAGTTTACTAAAAGCTATCACCATAATCCCTAGGGTAAGCGCTTGAAGTTCACTATATGAGTTTTAGTTCTAAAGCGAGGGTACCTAAACCAGCAGATTCCTCGGTCCTCACCCATTATAGGCTCATATAGACGAAGTTCAGTACAGGGGGACACATTTCCCTATGGCCATGCGGAGATGAAAATCTCACGAAGACATAGGTACAGTATCCCGGAAGCAATCCACTAGCTCATACGAAGGTGAAAACCTCACGAAAGCTTAGCTTCTCACTCCCACTTAGAGGTGCGACCAACGGTCATGCAAATGCAATGTGTGCAGATAATATAACAAACATATGCAGCGAACACATGAAAAGGGATCTTTATCTTTAAATCCTTTCAAATTTTTAGCATTAATACAGAAAGTTATCAATTTTTTTGGCTTGACTCCCTTATTGTCCCAAGTGGAGTCGCCAAGCTATCGAAACCATTTTGAAAAATGAGTTGTTTTAAAAAAAACAAAAACGGGAGTCGCCACCAATCAGTATAAGTGTGATTGAACCACCTTCAAACCACTTTTGTTTGAAATCATTTGTTTTGGTCTACGAAATCAAGAAAACGGGTTCGGGAGTCGGTTACGTACGAAGAAGGGTTAGCACCCTCGTAACGCCCAAAAATTTGGTACCAAATTGAATAACTTTCTATCTTTAGTGCTAGAATTTTAAAAGTATTTAAAAATATGATCCCTTTTGAAATTAAAAAAATTCAAGTTGAAAACCGAGATTTCTTCGTTCAAAAGAATACGAATCTCACATCCAGCATGATAGGACACAATATTCTAAAACTCTTGTAACTGAAGTCACCTTGTAATTTATAAAATCGTTTAAAAGGATATTTTAGGCATTAGGACAAATGGGAAATTGCAACCCAGCATGTTAGGGCACTACTTCCCGAATTCCTAACTACCAAAAAATTTGCCTTATCCCTTCTTTTTTTTTAAAAAAAAATTCTTTTTGGATCAAATGAAAAAAATCTTTAAAGTGATGTTGCATTTAACATACTACCAAGGAACAATACTAACCTACATGATACCTATTTTAACATTCCATGCCAATATAATAAAGATGATGAGTAATAACATAAATTACACAATATACGTCATCATTTTATGCATATGTGGTATAAAATATACATGCATTATCGTTACATACTAAATATAACATAGAGCGTAATGCATACAACAATATAAATTGCATAGTATATAAGTGATAATATTTTATGCAAATGTAACTTAGATCAACATAAATTTCATGCGAATACGTAAAAAACAATAACATAAAATAATAAATAATCTATAAAAATTTAACCTACTAAACTATATCAAAATAATTGAAAACAAAAAATAAAGAAGCAAATTATCAACATATAAAATATAAATTAAACAAAATAAAAGTAAAGATATAAAAAATATTTAGAATAATAAGAATGATGAATGAGAACCTTTTTTAAAAAATGATTAATATATAAATCATGTTATAGGATATAATAACTTAATATTAACAAAATAATGTACTAAATAGTAATATTACACATATTTATTTAATAAAAATATGTAGTTAATGAGTAATAAAATAATGTATATTTTATAATAAAATAAAAGTGATGTAAAGAATAATATATGGTAAAATATATAGCGTATAATAATATTTATAAACAAAATATATAATAATATAAACTATATGATAAATAATATAAAAATATATAATAAAATGTATATAATATGATATATAATAAAAGGAAGATTCTATAAGGAATAATATATAATAAAATATGATATGTAATAAAATATAAATAAAATATAATGTAATATAGATACTATCATATAAATAAGGATAATATATACTATTATTTAATAATAATTTTTTTAAAAAATTTAAAATTTACACAATTAATGAATAATAATACATAATAAAAATACAAGGAATAATATATATAGTAAAATATAATATATAATAAAATTTATATATAAAACGTATAATATAAATTATATATTGGATAATATGAAAATAAAAATAATATGTATTATTTTATAACTTGTATTTATAAAAAAAATAATATATAAGGTATTTAAAGTAAATTAAGTATATAAAAGGATTAAAATTGAATTTAATTAAAGAATCTGGGGTTAAATGTAAAATAATAAAAATCTGGGCCTAATTGAAACACACGCTAAAAGTCAAGGGATTCATTGGGTAATTCGACCCTAATCCCAAAACGACGTCGTTCTCCAGAATGTAATCTAAAGGCCGTCGAGACTAAATTGGAATAAGCGAAAAAATTAGGGCTAATTTAAAATAAAATAAAAAATAAAATTTAAAAACACGGAAGGATCAATTGGGCAATTTTCCCACTTTCCAAAAACACGCGGATCCTCCCCTAGTCACGGGTCAACACGCGGATCCTGTCCTAAACGGTGCCGTTTTAGTGCTTATTAAATTAAGCAAAACGACACCGTATCCATTACACTATTTAATTCAATTTTTGTTTCAAAATTCATTTTAGAAACCGTTTCAGAAAATAAAAATCTTTAAAATCCTCTGCAAGAGGAGAGAGGAAAGGCCCTCTGGGCTCTGGCCCCAGTCATCGGGCACACGCGCCCACGCGCCATCGTCAACGCCGCCATGTACGGCGGTCAGAAACCAAAAAATCTCGATTTACGACACGATTTCAATGGTAAACTTTCTTGATTTATTTTAATAATACTTGCATGTTATTTAGAGAAAAAAAATAAAAGGTAAAGATATATCACCTCTGTCTCTTTGATAAGATGCTGATCTTTTATTGTATATGTGTATCTCTCCAAAAACGTCCTTACAAATTAGACAAAAGAGGGTTTTTATAACCCTTTGTTACATTTTAGAAAAAAAATCATTTGATTTCTTTCCAAATCTGTTTCTTTGGTTGCTGTGGTTCCTTCTTCTTTTGCAGGTACCAGCGAGGAAGCCAGTAATGGTTGGGCACTGACGACGGCATCGGCATTGATTCGGGCGTCGATCACAACATGATTCGAAGCCTGGAATCACAGCATTGATGGTGGGTAGTTGAAACGACGCGAAATGAGCACACACATTGTTTGCGGCGCTTAGGGTTTCTAAAACCCTAGGTCTTCCGTCCTTGGCTTGTGGTTTGGGCTTCTTGGGCTTCACTGAATTGAGTCAGAGTCTAATCGGGTGTCGGCTTATTGGGTTGTAACTGGGCATAGGATTTAGGTATTTGGGTCAAATGTAAACGGGTAATGGATTGTAAATGAATTTTGGGCTTTGTACATGGACTGTATAAACTTTATTATTTTTTAATTCAATTACGGGCCCGGGCAGAAATGGGCTACTACAATCATAATTATACTTACTTCCAACACCTCGGCAATCATAGTAAATATATCAATTTTACATTGAAACATGCATAAATTAAAGCTTATTACACATACGAACTTACCTCGATACTAAAACGACCATTTTACCAACTTTCCCGATTTTTGATTTTCCTCCCATTCTAGGTTCAAATCTCGTTTTTCGGGATCTAAAACATCATTTTCTTTACTTATTTAATTAATGTACTATTCAAAACAGTCCTTAACTCAAATTTTTGCAAAATTACAATTTTGCCCCTAAACTTTTGCATATTTACACTTTTGCCCCTAGGCTCGGGAATTAAACTTCATCCCTTATTCTTATGTTTTATGCCATGATGATCATTTTTCTCTTCTATGGAAACATAAAATTCTCACTCTAACACATAGTTATGAACAATAACAACTTTTACCGATTAAGCCGTTTTACTCATTTTTGCTTAAAACCGCTAAGCAAAAATTGTTTAACATAATTTCAGCCTTCATATTCTACCATAAAACATCAAAATAAACACATTTCACCTATGGGTATTTTTCCAAATATGAACGCTAGCTTAAATTATTGCTAGAATAAGCTTAATCAAGTTACCGGGATTCCAAAAACGTAAAGAACTTGAAAAACAGGGCTAGAGTGGACTTACTATTGAGCTTGGAAAGCTTGAAAACCCTCTCCATGGCTTACCCCATGCTAATTTCGGCCTCCATGAAAAAGATGAGTCAATTTTGGCTTTATTTTCCCTTTTTATTTCTTTTAATTACTAAATGACTAAAATGCCCTTAAGGCCTTTCTTTAAAATTTTGTCCTATTCATGCCCATTTTTGTCCAAACGAAATATAATGGTCTAATTACCATTTAAGGACCTCCTCTTTAAACCCAAATTTCAATCAAGTACTTATGAATTAGAACACATATTTTGCAACTTTTGCAATTTAGTCCTAAAAGTCCAATTAAGCACTTTATCAGTAAAATTACTTAACGATATTTTTACACAATATTTTAATCAATAAATAAACCTTAAATTTTAATCAGAATAAATTTTTTGACTTTGAATTCATGGTTCTAAAACCATCGTTCCGTTTAGGCCCTAAATCTGGCTGTTACAGCAACTTCTACAAATAAGCCCTAATAGGAAAATTAAACATGCAATCTATAAAATTTCTTATCAATACTCTAACACATGCATCTAATCACTCGGTAAATCATAAAAATTAATCAAAATAAACTTTTCTATCTCAGATTTGTGGTTTCGCAACCACTATTTAATTTAGGTCCTATTTCGAGATGTTACACTTTAGTTGTGAGTTAAATGTTTAACAAAAAATAATGATTGAGTATGATTTTAGTTCGTGAGTCAAGTTTAATAAATTTATTATTGATGGTCGGTTTTAATTCTTGTCTAAATGGTTAAAATGTATATAACATTTATTTGTTTACTGAAACATATTTGATAAATTGTGAGAATATGGTTACCGTGTATGCTGAATATTAAAATGCCATGAGTTAGATTCTATTTCATTTATTTTATACATATTTTGTAATATGTCCTAAAATGCTTGATGTCTGTTAGATATCCAAATTTTGATTCGTATTTGTATATTATGAAATGATAAAATTTCGATTAATATTTAATTGGACATTCGTATGTACATTTAAATATGAAATGTGTGAATATTTAAAGTTGTGCTTTTGTCTGGTAATGCCTCGTAACCTCTTTTTGGCGACGGATACGAGTTAGGGGTGTTACAAAAGTGAAGGAGAGAAGGAGCCTTATCGGTCAGAGTCTTGGGTGACAGCCACTCTAATTTGGGTTTAATCTTTCTTTTCTTTAATTTAATCTAAAAATGTTTACTATGTGTTCTTTGTTCTTATTTACAACAATGTTAGTTTAATTTTATTTAAGCTAGGATGATTGTTTTGATTAAATAATATTTATTTGATTCATGCTTATAATGTTTGTGCCTCAATTGATAATGTTTTCAATTAAAATCAAGTCTATATTTCGTTCATACGTGATTGGAATGCACCTAAATTAGCTGAGCAATCCTAACCAAACGGTAGCTAATAGACGCATAATTGAAATGTGCATGCTCAATTTAGATCCTAAGCCGATTAAATTGCAGGTTACATAACAACTCTAACCAAGATCTGTTATCTGTATAGTTTTTCGATTTGTGTGATTAAACTATTTCAAACCTAACACGTCCCTGTTACCTCACACGAGTACTAAGAAGCCCTTAGTAAATAAGGATTTGTAAAATGCGTATTTACTAAGTAAAGGATTCCGAAAGGACCTAATGTGGTTTATAAACTCATAAAAGATTGAGTTGCCATGGATTGTTTTTCCGAATGTTATAAAGCATGTCGATAATAAGTTGAGTTTAATTAAAGTAATTGTCCTAGTTTATTTATGTTATAATTGTTGCAAATTGTGTTTAATTTTGCTAAAATCTATTTCAGTCATATAGTTTGCATACTTAGGATAATTTGCATTAGGGATCATTGCATTTAGTTTAATATATTTTAATCATCACTTCTCAACTATATTGTGTTTTTATTTACCAAATTGTTAATATAATTTTACAAATTAGGTGACTTAGCACAAATACAATCCCTGTGCAAACGATAACTCGATACTTACTTATTACTTGATAACGACTGTGTTCACTTGCACAAACCTACGCGTTACAAGTTTTTGGTGTCGCTGCCGAGGATCGTTAACTGTTGCCATTGTCCTTTTTTTGTGAAATTATTTACTTCCAATTTGGTTTATTTCTAACATTACTAACTTATTCTTTTTAATTTTGTGATTTTATTTTTAGGTGTTTATGAGCATAGATCGGATTATCGATTTACTCCCTGTAAACCCTGAAATTGAGTGAACTTTCAGACAAAGAAGACATGAACGAACAGCTCAAAGACAAGTTGAGATGAACCTTGGAAATCAGAATCAAGACCAACGTAATGAAGCCAATCATGTACGAAACACCATCCTTATTGCCGATGATAGGGATCGATGCATTAGACAATATGCTGTGCCACTTTTTAGTGAGTTAAATCCAGGAATTAGAGAGCCAGATATTGAGGCAACCTGTAACACCCCTTAGCCGAGTCTGAGACCGGGACAGGGTACGAGGCATTACTGAACTTAAACATACACAACTATGTAAAATTGAGTCATAAAAAATTTTCTTTCAAATTAAAAACATTCATTCATATTCATAATGTCCCTTATACAGGCTTACAAGGCCCAAAACATACATCGAGGGGTGTTTGGGACTAAACTGAGAACTTACGAACTTTTTAAAACACTTAGAAAAATTTCTAGTTTTGGAGAGTCACACACCCGTGTGGGTAGGCCGTGTGGTCACACATGCCCGTATGGCTCGGACACGCCCGTGTAACTCTCTGTTTATGATGTCAGCAATATTTTAAGGTCACAAGGGCCAAGACACACGCCCGTGTGCTAGGCCGTGTCTTCCACACGGCTGAGACACATGGTTGTGTCTCTGTCTGTGTGGCCAACACTTAGGCTATTTTCCAGGCCTTGGCCAACCTTAATCCCTCACACACTTAAACAACCTCAATTAAGTTACAAACATAACATTTTCATGTCATCATACTTGTGTTTCTCATACTCATTTGGCCTTGTCTATTATAATACCACTTTTACTTTTATACCACGGTTATCATCATACTAATTAACTTCAACTTAATTATAGCAAACAAGTATAATCACATCACACAAGATCTTGGTACATATAAGCACATGATCACATTCCAAGGTGTTAGCACATTGTACGTGGATAAATAGGTTTACAAACCCATAACCAATAAAAGCCACATCTCATGGCTATATACACTTGAATCATTATAAGCCAACACATTTGGCCAAACCTTTAAACACATAACACAAAGGACTAAGTCTCTATAAATGCCACGCACTTGAAAACACTTAGATTTCTCGATACCCCAAAATTGATAATTTGATAGTATGATGCTGCCTCCGACGATCTCCAACCCCGAGCTAACCTAGCAACACTAAAGAAATGAAAAGGAGGGGGTAATATATATAGCTTAGTAAGTCTGTATGAAAATAATAAGCAATTTATTAAAATGCTTCTGCCAATTCTCACATCATGATATCAAGGTAAAACAATCATAATTGCACTTTTTATTTATGTTCATGTCAAGCTATTTACTTGCGTCATAGTCACGAAATTATTAATATCTTGAGCTACAAAATTCTAAATTAAGATCTGTCAAAAGCATTTGGAACTAGACTCATATATCTTTCTACCATAAAATTTTAAGAATTTATGGATTAGGAAATGAGTACAGTTTATTCTTCAAATTTACCCCTATTCTGCTATTTGACAGCTTTGACATTTCTTTACTAAAAATTAATTATCTCTTAGTACTGGATTTGGATGATGTTCCTGTCAATTTCTCTTGAAAATAGACTCATTAATAATTTCATTCATACAAATTCTAGATGATAATTATTTTCATACAATTTTTAATGATTTTTCAAAGTTAAGATGGAGGAGCCTGAAATCATTCTGACCCTGTCTCACAAAAATTCAAATATCTCATAATATGAAATTCTTTTACTTACACCGTTTCTCTGTGTGAAACTAGACTCAATAAGCTTTAATTTCATATTTTATTCAATCTCCAACTCAATTTTCACAATTTTTGGTGGATTTTCAAATTTGGACTACTGCTCATGTCCAAAACTATTTTAGTGTAAAGTGATGATACTAAGTTTATAACACCCTTACAAATCATTTCCACCATCATGGTAAAAATACATTTTTTTTTTACATCACAAGCCTAGACCCATAATCACAAGGTCATCACAATTTTAATCTCATAAGCATGACTTACTTATTTGCATCTTTACCAAAGGTGCATCATAAATCGAAATCATTTATCATGAGTTTTGCGTACATACCTGTACCACTTCGTAAACGTAATCATACGTTATCACAACTTTGATATAATTTTTCAATTACCTGTTGAACCACTTGGAATACTAAAGGACACTCAGAATCATCATACACATAATAGGATGCCAAAGTCATGTCCCAGACATGGTCTTACATGGGATCACACATTGATGCCAATAGCCAAGCTACGGTCTTACACGAAGTCTCATAACGATGCAGATGCCATGTCCTAAACATTGTCTTATATGGGACCTCATATCGATGCCAATGCCATATCCCAGATATGGTCTTACATGGGATCTCATACTGATGCCGATGCCATGTCCCAGACGTGGTCTTATACGGGATCTCTTATCGATGCCGATGTCATATTCTAGATATGGTCTTACACGGGATCTCATCTCGATGTCGGTGCCATATTCCAGATATGGTCTTATACAAGATCTCTTATCGATGCCGATGCCATATCCCAAATATGGTCTTACATGGGATCTCATCTCGATGCCGATGCCATATCCCAGATATGGTCTTATATGAGATCTCAATACTCACATGTCGTGGCATTCGTATCTTAGCTATTCCTAGGGTTCAACCGGGATTTCTGAGACTAACTTTTGTCGAGTCATCATTGAGACATCATGAATAAATTTTATAAAGACAAATACATATACATATAAATTTCAAGCAATATTTAAGCATTAAACATATAATAATAATAACATGTTGCATTATTTTCATACAAACTTACCTCGACCCCAAAATGGCTAAAAGGGACCTAACCGTTAATTTCTCGTTTTTACCCTGTTCTAGGTCCGAACCTTGTTTTCATTGATTTATAATATCACATTTAGTCTATTTATTAGTCACATTAATCAATGTGGTCCAAAAATATACAATGGCAAAATTATGTTTTTGCCCCTAAACTTTGTCATATTTACACTTTTAGCCCTAGGCTCATAAAATGGTTTTTTATTCAATATCTTTGCAGTTTAAGCTTAGCCGAATCATTTTCATAAATATAATAGCAAAAAATTTCCACTAAATCACACTTTTATGACAAATTTTTTAACTTTTACAAATTAGTCATTTTTAGCGTTTTCACCAAAAACTACTTATTAAAAGTCGTTTAACACACAACAAACATTCATATTCCTCCCTTAAACATAAAAATACACACATGTTGCACATGGGTAAACTTTTAAACATCAACCCTAGCTTAAATAACTAGTAGAAATAGATAGATCTTGTTACGAGGATTGCAAAAACATAAAAATCATTAAAAACGGGGCTAGAACGGACTTACAATCAAACTTGGAAACTTGAAAAACCCTAGCAATGGTTTCTCCATGCAAGTTTCTGCCAAGGGGTTGAAGATGGACAAAAATTGGCTTTTAATTTTGTTTTTAATTCATTTTAATAACTAAATGACCAAAATGCCCTTGGAAACATGCCTAACCATGTCCATTTTTGTCCACAAACTTAACCAATGGTCTAATTACTATATAAGTACCTCCAATTTAAAATTTCATAATAATTGGACACCTCTAACATGTAGAACTCAACTTTTGCACTTTTTACAATTTAGTCCCTTTTGACTAAATTGAGTGCCCAAACGTCAAAATTTTCAAACGAAATTTTCACGAAATCATTCATAAAACTATAAAACATAAAAATATAATAAAAATAAAATTTTTCTTGTCGAATTTGTGGTCCCGAAACCACTGTTCCGACTAGACCCAAAATCGGGCTGTTACAACTCTCCCCCTTTAGGGATTTCCGTCCCCGAAAATCTTACCATAAGAAGTTGCTTCCAACTCTTATGAATTACTTCCACAAATTTCTCAGAATCACAAATCATATCAACCACAATCTAGATAACATCTTTCTTTTTAGAGATAAAATAATCTTGATACGAAGTCTATAGCAATTCTACTTATTAATCACTCCTATACCATCACTGACTGTATTAGTCCTGAGTATACTTGGTTATAGACTTTTATCTGTTAGCAAATTTGCATCTGAATACGGATCCAAAATATCATGTAACATACAAAATCACTAACGCGTCCACTTTACATAGCTGCACATCTTATTACTTTTGGAATAAACAAACATATTACTATTGAGTCTCGTATAAAAACTTCTGCATAAGCTCCGTGTTCATCTGTTCGCAAATTTCTTTCTCAGAACAACAATAATAACAGGAATCAGGTCTAACTTGAAATTCGACATCAGGAGTGATCTCATTCTGAACTCATTTAGATTACCCCACGCTGTCATATTTTCTGAGCTTCTCAGTCTCACAAAGAAAACCTCGCCTTAGCATTTAATATAGTTATAATTAGACCAGCATCAAATAAGATCAATCAAGTAACCCGTACTCACAAAAATAAACAAAGATTTTCCATCCAGGTATCTGTAACTATAACTGTTTTCTCTATGATTAATCGATAACTACTCAAAATCTTTCAATATCTCAAATCATTGCCATTGTCTTAAACTTAGATCTTTTTGCTCCATTAGATACATTAAACTCTTGAGATCAGGGAACGTGTGACAATTTTTGTCAAATAAACAATGTCATCAAATTCTCAATACTGACATAAAAGTGACTATCTCTAAATCACTAGTCAAACCATTCTTTTTAATGTGACATTAACCGTTTGAAAAACGGAACCATCACTTTACATTCTAGTAGTAAAACATATATCAATCTGTTCGATAGTGCATCACTGAAATTCATAAATTCATTACTTAATTCAAAATAAACTCAAAACTAGAGCTTCGGTTAATAATACCTTCAACTGTTTCAACTTTGGCAACATGAAACAGACCATTCAAATTTTTACATGCTATAACTTTATCAAGCAGAACAGCTTTAATCATGATAATATTACTCGATTACGACAATCCAATAGGCATATCTCTGTATCATACTTTCTAGAATGCCATTTATTCATTCAGAATATATGTTTATATACTCGTGAATACACAAAATTTATTACCATACTCGAAGATACTTTAAATAGACGTAACTCAATTCATATTTCCATTGACTAGTTCACTTTGACAAAACAACTGAGTTGATTTCAATTGTCGAATAATAACATATCAAAATACTCTTTTCTTCATGCTGATAAAACAACTCATGCACACAGTCTTTCAAATTTCTCTTAACATGTTAATCAAAGGTCTTGCAACCATATTAACTCAAGGAAGTAGAATATCCAATTTAACTCATTAACTTTAGTCAGGCTTACCTGAGGGAAGAGATCCATCATATAATTTTAAGCTTGTGCTCTCATTATTTATACCTTTTCCAAAGACAATTCTTTCCACGAAAATCAGAGAAATCCAGACACCAGGATCACCCCATTCCTATTGTCAAATCTAGGAATATAATCATAATAAACATAGTCATCACAGACTAAAGAACATACTTTAAATATGAGCTGTTACCCGTGTTTGACGCCGGAATAGGGTACGAGACATTACCGGACTTAATCACTAATCATCGTATAAAAACCGATTCATAATTTCACTCTAATTTAAAATTTTTTCAAACACATTCAAGCTTTCCCTTAAAAAGAGCTTACAAGGCCCATATCATGCTTTAATTCAACCACACACATAGGCAAGCATGCACATTCATAAATTGCATCATTTAATTAATAACATAATCAAGACTATCTACATTAAATGACTTTATACAATAGAGAACTTCAAATAACATAGGTCAGTATTTTAGGCCAGTTCCTAGCAACTTAGTAACAATTAAACGAGTCTCCATACATGCTAAAGACTTAAAAATACTTTAAAACCTTTATATATCGATCAATAGTTTGATAGTGTGATTTAACCTCTGGCGACCTCCAACTCGAGCTAACATCTGAGACACTATAGGAAAAAGGAAAGGAAGGGAGTAAGCATTATAGCTTAGTAAGTAAGTATGTAAATATTAATAAACAATACATTATCATACTTTAAATGAGGTCACAATATGTTCCCGGAATATTACCATCACAAACACACACATACTTTCACTATTACAATCATAAACAGGTTCAAAATAAGCTGTCTAGTAGAGTACTAGCAACTAAATTATTTATTTTTCAAGCTACAGAACTCCAAATTACAAACTATTAATTTTTCTTGAAAATAGATTCACTTATATTATTTCCATAAAATTTTCAAAATTTTTGGTCTAGCCAATTAGTACAGTTTATTCATTGAAGTTACCCCTGTTTCACTGCTCAACTGTTCTGATCACTCTTCACTACGAATCAATTTTCTCCACATACAGAATTCAAAGAATGTTGTCGTTTATTTTATTTGAAACTAGACTCATTAAGAATTTCAAGCATATAAATTATATTCCATAATTACTTTTTAAAATTTTTAATGATTTTTCCAAGTCAGAACAGGGGATCACATAGTCATTCTGAACCAGTCTCTCAAAAACATAAATATCTCATAATATAGAATTCCTTTGGTTACTCTATTTCTGTTATATAAAAATATACTCATTAAGCTTTAATTTGATATCTCATTCAGTCTCTGATTAAATTTCTACAATTTTTTGTAAATTTTTAGAATCACATCACTGCAACTATCCATAACAGTTTTATTGTCAATTTTGATCTTTCACACTTCAATTGTATTCATCACTTACCCAAAACAATCTTTCCAATTTCCAATTACATATCAAGCATATTTCTCATAAGTTACACACGTATATACTTACACTTATCATCACAAAGTCATACACAATTTCATTTAATAAATTTCCCAGTTGAACGCTTCGGAATAATAACAGATACGCGATGGTATCGCAAACAGCCCACCTTTAAAATCGAAGCTCTCTTGTACACATAGTGGCCTTCACTTAGCACCACTCATGTGACCTAGCTCGATTGTACACATAATTTTGGCTCTCTTGTACACGTGGTGAACACTTAGTACCACCCATGTGACCTAGCCAGTTTATCTCGTAGCTCTCTTGTCTACATGGTGTCCTTCACCTGGAACCACGCATGCGACCTAGCTACATATATCCCGTAGCTCTGTCTACATGGTGTACACATAGTATCACCCATGCGACCTAGCTACATCATAATGTCTCGTAGCTCTCTTGTACATATGTTGTGCACTCAGCATCATACATGTGACTTAGCTACATACCATCTGTATCATCCAATCTTTCTGAAGGTTCAACCGGGATTTCTCTCTCTTTCTAATACTTGATTCCATACTTCCAATAGTCAATTATGATTCAAAAATCAGCTTCAATACATAAAATATACTGAAATATAAAAACATAATAAAGAAAATGTATTATTTACATACAAGCTTACATACATTCTCATTTCCATGTCGAATTAATATTGAACATTTAAGCATCATAATTATACTTACTTTCAACACCTCGGAAATCATATTAAATATATCAATTTTACATTGAAACATGCATAAATTAATGCTTATTATACATATGAACTTACCTCGATACTAAAACGGCCATTTTACCAACTTTCTCGATTTTCGATTTTTCTCCCATTCTAGGTTCAAATCTCATTTTTAGGGATCTAAAACATCATATTTTACTTATTTAATTAATGTAATATTCAAAACAGTCCTTAACTCAAACTTTGGAGAAATTACAATTTTGCCCCTAAACTTTTGCATATTTACACTTTTGCCCCTAGGCTCGGGAATTAAACTTCATCCCTTATTCTTATGTTTCATGATATGCTGATCATTTTTCCCTTCTATGGAAACATCAAATTCTCGCTCTAACACATAGTTATGAACAATAACAACTTTTACCGATTAAGCCGTTTTACTCATTTTTGCTTAAAACCGCTTAGTAAAAGTTGTTCAACATAATTTCAGCCTTCATATTCTACCATAAAACATCAAAATAAACACATTTCACCTATGGGTATTTTTCTAAATATGAACCCTAGCTTAAATTATTGCTAGAATAAGCTTAATCAAGTTACCGGGATTCCAAAAACGTAAAGAACTTGAAAAACGGGGCTAGAACGGACTTACTATTGAGCTTGGAAAGCTTGAAAACCCTATCCATGGCTTCCCCCATGCTAATTTCGTCCTCCATGAAAAAGATGGGTCAATTTTGGCTTTATTTTCCGTTTTTATTTCTTTTAATTACCAAATGACTAAAATGCCCTTAAAGCCTTTCTTTAAAATTTTGTCCTATTCATGCCTATTTTTGTCCAAACGAAATATAATGGTCTAATTACCATTTAAGGACCTCCTCCTTAAACCCCCATTTCAATCAAGTACTTATGAATTAGAACACATATTTTGCAACTTTTGCAATTTAGTCCTAAAAGTCCAATTAAGCCCTTTATCAGTAAAATTACTTAACGATATTTTTACACAATATTTTAATCAATAAATAAACCTTAAAACTTAATCGGAATAAATTTTTCAACTTCAAATTCGTGGTTCTAAAACCATCGCTCCGTTTAGGCCCTAAATCGGGCTGTTACAGCAACTTCTGGAAATAAGCCCTAATAGGCAAATTAAACATGCAATCTATAAAATTTCTTATCAATACTCTAACACATGCATCTAATCACTCGGTAAATCATAAAAATTAATCAAAATAAAGTTTTCTATCTCAGATTTGTGGTTTCGCAACCACTATTCCATTTAGGCCCTATTTCGAGATGTTACATGAGCCATGTTTGATAATTTACACAATAAAGACGGTAAAAAAACCCAAATATGATATCGTAATAGAAATCTGAGAACATAACGCATAAGGAAATAACTATAAAGATCAGGTTGATCCCCTAGAGAAAATTAGAAGAAAAACACTGTTTATCAGCTTTGGACTTCCTTTGTAACAAAGATAATACATTTTTCATATATACACATAAAACAAAGTGTCATCCAGTAGAAACAGAAGAATAACCTCACATAATTTTTTACCATCGTCTTTTCCCCGACATAATAGAATAGAATCCCAGAAGGATAAGAAAATGTCAATTTTAATTCAAACAGACTCACAGTGCTTTCATCTGACATTAGAGTTAGTCAACATACTCATACAATAAGATTTTCATCAGAAAGAAAATGATCATATAAACTCTTGAGGATAATTGAATATATGGAACACCCAGAAAAGTCATCATAATTTACTCAATCACAACTATTACACACAAACACCCTTACAACTCAATTTTCATTTCTCTGACTAATTCTATTATCATGAACCCCATAGTATTCCATTCATTAATGAAAACCAATTCGGGAGGAATTTTAGCAACATACATTTAGACTTCATACCTAATTGAATCGAATACCCAAGGAAAATTTTCATTTTTATCCATGACCTTACATGATCTGTAGAATCTTTAAAACATTCTGATATTTCTTCCAAAACCATATTCACTTTCCAAACTATTCTAATCTCTATATGCATTACCAATTATTTCACCACTAAACTCTTTAGTTTCATACTTGTGAACTTATTCAATATAATTCTCGTGAATTTTCGTTATAGAGTAACACTGGTAAGGGGGTGAGGTCGTAAAGCCTCTAACTTGACTCTCATAAATACATGCATATGACTTTGCATTCATCATTAACATAACATCATCCTAATCATATAATTCACCTCAGGCAAATTAACATACGCATTTATGTTATATAAACTTACCGGTTGCATTTATTCAAACAAGTGTACATAAATACACATTTTGTCAATTTTTGAGTAACTTTACTTATTATATTCACGTAATCAAACAAGTTAGGCACATGGCATCATATGAATGCCAAACAAACATGGATGAGCTGACCATAACATAAACTTTCATCTCGTACATCATCGCATACACATCATAAACCTTTAGTCATACCTTTATAAGCCTCAATTCATCATAAGTGTACTTTACTCAGATACTTTAGTATCAATATCAACATGGTCGGATGTAGCTCGGTTGGAGAGTATCTCTGTCTAAGCAAGATAGATCTCATTCGCGTCGAGAGACATCACACTATCACAAATTATTTGGCATGTATCGATAGACTCTCACATTACGCTAAGTTAGCCCTAGAATCGACTAAACCATAGCTTTGATTCCACCAAATGTAACACCCTTTACCCAAGGCTGAGGCCGGGACAAGGTACGAGGCATTACCGAACTTAAACATACAAAACTATGTAAAACCAGGTCATAAAAAAATTTCGTTCAAATTAAAAACATTCATTCAAATACATAATTTCCCTTATACGGGCCTACGTGACCCAAAACATACATCGGGGGTGGTTCGGGACTAAACTGAGAACTTACAAACTTTTTACAACACTTAGAAAAATTTCTAGTTTTGGAGAGTCACACGCCGTGTGGGTAGGTCGTGTGGTCACACATGCTCGTGTGGCTCGAACACGCCCATGTATCTCTCTGTTTATGACGTCAGCAATATTTTAAGGTCACACGACAAAGACACATGCCCATGTGCTAGGCCGTGTCTTCCACACGGCTGAGACACATGGCCATGCCTCTGTCTGTGTGGCCAACACTTAGACTATTTTCCAAGCCTTGGCCAACCTTAATCCCTCACACACTTAAACAACCTCAATTAAGTTACAAACATAACATTTGCATGTCATCATACTTGTGTTTCTCGTACTCATTTGGCCTTGTCTATTATAATACCACTTTTACTTTTATACCACGGTTATCATCATACTAATTAAATTCAACTTAATTATATCAAACAAGTATAATCACATCACACAAGATCTTGGTACATATAAGCACATGATCACATTCCAAGGTGTTAACACATTGCACATGGATAAATAGGTTTACAAACCCATAACCAATATAAGCCACAACTCATGGCTATATATACTTGAATCATTACAAGCCAATACATTTGGCCAAACCATTAAACACTTAGAACTTACGAACTTTTTACAACACTTAGAAAATTTTCTAGTTTTGGAGAGTCACACGCCCGTGTGGGTAGGCCGTGTGGTCACACACACCTGTGTGGCTTGGACACGCCCGTGTCCTCAGCCTGTGTAAATCTATGTTTATGACATCAACAATATTTTAAGGTTACACGACTAAGACACACGCCCATGTGCTAGGTCGTGTCTTCTACACGACTGAGACACACGGCCATGTCTCTGTCCGTGTGGCCAACACTTAGGCTAGTTTCCAAGCCTTGGTCAAACTTAATCCCTTACACACTTATACAACATCAAAGGCATAGAACATGGTATACAGTTAAAGATTAAACAATCTCAATTAAGTTACAAACATAACATTTGCATGTCATCGTACTTGTGTTTCTCATACTCATTTGGCCTTGTCTATTATAATACCACTTATACTTTTATACCACAGTTATCGTCATACCAATTAACTTCAACTTAATTATAGTAAACAATTATAATCGCAGCACATAAGATCTCGGTACATATAAGCACATGATCACATTCCAAGGTGTTAGCAAATTGCACATGGATAAATAGGTTTATAAACCCATAACCAATATAAGCTACATCTCATGGCTATATACATTTGAATCATTATAAGCCAATACATTTGTCCAAACCATTAAACAATAACACAAAGGACTGAGTCTCTATACATGTCACTCACTTGAAAACACTTAAGGTTTATCGATACCCCAAAATTGATAATTTGATAATATGATGTTGCCTCCGACGATCTCCAACCCCGAGCTAACCTGGCAACAATAAAGAAATGAAAATGAGGGGGTAAGATATATAGCTTAGTAAATCCGTATGAAAATAATAAGCAATTCATTAAAATGCTTCTACCACTTCTCACATCATGATATCAAGGTAAAACAATCATAATTGCACTTTTTACTTATGTTCATATCAAGCTATTTACTCGCGTCATAGTCACTAAATTATTAATATCTTGAGCTACAGAATTCTAAATTAAGATCTGTTAAAAGCGTTTGAAACTAGACTCAAATATCTTTCTACCATAAAATTTTTAGAATTTATGTATTAGCCAATAAACTCAGTTTATTCTTCAAATTTATCCGTGTTCTGTTGTTTGACAGCTTTGACCTTTCTTTACTAAAAATTAATTATCTCTTAGTACGGGATTTGGATGATGTTCCCGTCTGTTTCTCTTGAAAATATACTCATTAAGAATTTTATTCATACAAATTCTAATCAATAATTATTTTCATAAAATTTCTAATGATTTTCCAAATTTAAGAAAGGGAAGCCCGAAATCACTCTGACCTTGTCTCACAAAAATTCAAATATCTCATAATATGAAATTCTTTTACTTACACCGTTTCTCTATGTGAAACTAGACTTAAAAATATTTAATTTTATATTTTATTCAACCTCCAAATCAATTGTCACAATTTTTCATGGATTTTCAAAGCCGGACTGCTGCTGCTGTCCAAAACTATTTTAGTGTAAAGTGATGATACTAAGTTTATAACACCTTTACAAATTATTTCCACTATCATGGTAAAAATACATTTTTTTATACATCACAAGTCTAGACCCATAATCACAAGGTCATCACAATTTCAATCTCATAATCATGACTTACTTATTTGCATCCTTACCAAAGCTGTATCATAAACCGAAATCATTTCTCATGAGTTTTGCATACATACCTGTACCACTTCTAACGTAATCATACATTATCACAACTTTGATATAATTTTTAAATTATTCGTTGAACCACTTGGAATACTAAAGGATACTTAGAATCATCATACACATAATAGGATGCCAAAGCCATGGCCCAGATGTGGTCTTACATGGGATCACACATCAATGTCAATAGCCCAGCTACAATCTTACACGAAGTCTCATAACGGTGCTGATGCCATCTCCTAGACATGGTCTTATACGGGACCTCATATCGATGCCAATGCCATATCCCAGATATGGTCTTACATGGGATCACATATTGATACCGATGACACATCCCAAACGTGGTCTTACACCGGATCTCTTATCGATGTCGATGCCATGTCCCAAACGTGGTCTTATACGGGATTTCTTATTGATGCCGATGCCATATCCCAGATATGGTCTTACACGGGATCTCATCTCGATGCCGATACCATATCCCATATATGGTCTTATACGGGATCTCTTATCGATACCGACGCGATATCCCATATATGGTCTTACACGAGATCTCATCTCGATGTCGATTCCATATCCTAGATATGGTCTTATACGGGATCTCAATACTCACATGTCGTGACATCCGTATCTTAGCTATTCCTAAGGTTTAACCGGGATTTCTAAGACACCAACTTTTGTCGAGTCGTCATTGAAACATCATGAATCAATTTCATAAAGACAAATACATATACATTTCATGCAATATTTAAGCATTAAACCTATAATAATAATAATAACATGTTGCATTATTTTCATACAAACATACCTTGACTCCAAAATGGCAAAAAGGGACCTAACCGTCAATTTCTCATTTTTCCCTCGTTCTAGGTCCGAACCTCTTTTTATTTAATCTATAATATTACATTTAACGTATTTATTAGTCACATTAGTCAATGTGATTCAAAAATCATACTATGAAAAAATTACATTTTTACCCCTAAACTTTATCATATTTACACTTTTGCCCTTAGGCTCGTAAAATGATTTTTTATTTAATTTCATTGCACAATAAGCCTAGCCAAATCATTTTCATAACTATATCAGCCCACAATTTCCACTAAATCACACTTTTATTACAAATTTTATAACTTTTACAAATTAGTCCTTTTTAGCATTTTCACCGAAAACTACTTAGTAAAAGTCATTTAACACACAACAAACATTCATAGTCCTCCCTTAAAAATCAAAATACACACATGTAGTACATGTTTAAATGTTTAAACATCAACCCTAGCTCAAATAAATGGTAGAAATAGATAGATCTTGTTACGGGGATTGCAAAAACGTAAAAATCATTAAAAACGAGGCTAGAACAGACTTACAATCGAGCTTGGAAGCTTGAAAAACCCAATACATGGTTTCTCCATGCAATTTTCAGCCAAGGGGTTGAATATGGACAAAAATTGGCTTTTAATTTTGTTTATAATTCATTTTAATAACTAAATAACTAAAATGCCCTTAATTAAAAACTTTAAAAGCATGTCCATTTTTGTCCACCAAATTAGCCAATGGTATAGTTACCATATAAGGACCTCCAATTTAAAATTTCATAATAATTGGACACCTCTAACATGTAGAACTCAACTTTTACACTTTTTATGATTTAGTCCCTTTGACTAAATTGAATGCCCAAATGTCAAAAATTTTAAACGAAATTTTCATGAAATCATTTCATAAAATTATGGAATATAAAAATATTATAAAAATAAAATTTTCCTTGTCTAATTTGTGGTCCCGAAACCATTATTCCTACTAGGCCCAAAATTTGGCTGTTACACAACCTAATTTGAATTGAAACCAGTGATGTTTCAAATGCTCCAAACAGTGGGCCAATGCAGTGGTATACCCATGGAAGATCCACATCTCCACCTTCGATTTTTTATGGAGGTGAGTGATTCATTCAAGATAGTTGGTGTGACTGAAGACGCACTGAGGTTGAAGTTGTTTCCGTACTCATTGCGAGATCGAGCACGAGCATGTCTCAATTCATTGCCACCAAGTTCCATATCTACATGGCAAGAATTAGCAGAAAGATTTTTGGCTAAGTATTTCCCGCCTAGTAAAAATGCTAAGTTGAGGAATGAGATCACAACTTTCCAACAATTGGATGACAAGTCTTTGTATGAGGCTTAGGATCAATTCAAGGAGTTACTTCGTAAGTGTCTCATCATGGGATTCCTCATTGTATCCAGTTCGAGACATTCTATAATGGTTTCAATGCACATACAAAATTGATGGTAGATGCTTCTGCGAATGGCGTAATTTTGTCTAAGTCTTATAATGAGGCTTACGAGATCATCGAGAGGATCGCAAGTAATAACTATCAATGGCCAAAAAATCAAATAGCTTCAGGAAGACGTGTAGCCGGAGTTCATGAAGTTGACGCCCTCACTTCGTTATCAGCTCAGGTATCATCTATTTCCTCTATGTTAAAACAGTTTACTGCTAATAGTGTGACACGAGCACGCCCAGAAGCTCCTCTAGCTCGAGCAAGGATCCGATCTAGCTACCCTAAGTCCCCATTACGCGAGCACGAGCTAAACCCTTTAAAGAGCATGTTTCAGCCTTAGCTGCTCACATATGGAATGAATCCATGGCTGGACGCATTGAAGGATCTCAAATCAGCTCAACAAGGACTCCTTGCATTCTCTTGCAATTCGACCTTAGCTCCCATTCGGTTCCATGAGCTCAACTCAGCTCCATCTAGCTCAGTTGAGCTCATCCTTTGATTTTTCTATTTAATTGTGTTTGCTGGAATAAATTAAATAAGTTAGCTAAATTAGTTAAGTCAGCTTAAATAATTAATTGAGTTTTAATTTGTTTAATTCTATACATTTTAATTAAGTTTAATTATGTCTTAGTTTATTTATAATTATTAGCTTTTAAATGTGTCAAGCTTAGGACCAATTTAAAGCTTGCTGCCTATTTAATTTGTCCAGCCAATTTAGCTAATTAATTTGTCTAGCTTTAGCTGAATTTAAGACATGTCTTAAACCTTACATGTTTAATGTGTCTTAGCTAAATACAAGGTTTTAATATGTTTTTGAGCTATTGAAATTAAGGTGACTAAGTTGAGTTAATATGCTGAATTAATTTGAGTGCAGGTGCAATGTTGGGACGACATTAATGCAAGTTTAGCTGTTGATTCATCTTCTCCAAAAGACATGATGGTTCGGTCATTGCAACAGCCACCACAAGCTACTGATTGTTCTCCCCAAAGTCACCGGTCAACTCTTACAAGCTACCATTGAAAGCTTTCACACCAGCAGCCCATGCATTCACATTACAAGGTTGTCCATATTTATGTTTTCACACATTGTGGCCGATTGTCTCCTTGTGTTCACATTTTGTAACAGCCTGAAATATGGCCTAGTCGGAACAGTGGTTACGAGACCACAAATCTGAAGTAGAAATATTTATTTTATAACTATTTTAGAGTCCATGATATGTTTGAGTGATTGTGTGCAAATTTTGTTAAGTAAATTTTATTGATAAAGTGCCCAATTTTATTATTGGGATTAAATAGCATTAATTGCAAAATATGAGTTCTGGAATATAAGTACTTGTTTAAAATGGGGTTTTAACTAGAGGTCTTTAAATGGCAAATAGACCATCATATTTTGGTATGGACAAAACTAGACATGGAAGGGTAAAAATTGAAGGGTTAGTAAAAAGGGCATTTTGGTCATTTGGGTGTTTTAAGGCATAAAAGACAAAATAAAAGCCCAAAAATCTGCTCATCTTCTTCATATGGCTGTCGAAATTTACATGAGTCCATGGCTAGGGTTTCAAGCTTTTCAAAGCTCAATTGTAAGTGCATTTCAGCCTCGTTTTTAATGTTCTTCGTATTTTTGAGATCCTAAAAGCTTAACCTTTCTATTTCTACCATTTATTTGCATGAAAAATGAAGTTTAAAAAATTGACCCATGCTAGATAATTGTGCATTTTGATGTTTAATGGTAGAATAAGGATGCTTGAGGTGAGGAGAACGATTTTTGTTAAGTGATTTTCGTTGAAAATGGTTAAAACGGGTTAATTAGAAAAAGTTGTTAATGTTTATAAAAGCATGAAATAGTGAGAATTTGAGGTTTCCATAGAAGAGAAAAATGTTCAGCATGTCTTAAATCTTATAGAAATCTAACAAATTTCAATTTCTAAGCCTTGGGGTAAATTCATAATTATGCAAAAGTTTAGGGGCAAAAAATTGAATTTTTCCCAAATATGTTTTAGGTCCGAAATGATTAGCACATTAATTAAATGAGTGAATTTCATCATGTTAGATCAAGAAAATCGAGATTTGGGCTTAAATCGAGAAAGTGTGTGGTTAAAGACAAAAAAAAAGAATAATTAGTTGAAATTTCATTTGAGGTAAGTCCGTGCGATTAAATGAGCATGATATTTATGCTATTGTTATTAAACTTGAAAATCTATCTTGTCATGATTTTATTAAAGTTTATGTTGATGATATTGTATATGAGAAAGTGATGTCAAATGTAAATGACATTTATGTGTTGATTGAATGCTTGGAGATTTGATGGAATATGATATTCCATTGAAACGAGTAAGTTGTATGTAAATAATACAACTACATAGTTATTATATGTGCTTGAAATATTATAGCATGAATTGCTTGATTTTGGAATTGAGAATGTGTAACAATAAATGAGGTAGTAGAATTTTCGTTGGAACCTTAAGAAGTAAATCGGATAATCATTCCATGGCATATGGGTTATTGTGGGCTAGTGTAAGACATGTCTGGGACATGCATCGACCACATTATGAGAGCCAGTGTAAGACCATGTTTGGGACATGGCATCGTCATTGAGACGAGTGCTAGTGTAAGACATGTCTGGGACATGCGTCGGCTACGAGATGTGTCAGTGTAAGACCATGTCTGGGACATGGCATCAGCACAGATATGCACAGATATGTGAGAGCTAGTGTAAGACCATGTCTGGGACATGGCATAGGCCTCAATTTCGATAGTCAGTGTAAGACCATGCCTGGGACATGGCGTCGACTTGATGGATGAGCCAGTGTAAGACCATGTCTGGGACATGGAATCGGCATTATACCCTATGTTTGGGACTTAGTGAATATCCGATAGCTTTCTGAATGGTTCAATGGTTAGAGTTACGGTTTAAGCTATATGAGAAAGGTTATGACCATATTGTGAGTGGTACAGGTACTTATATGAAATTTATGAGATGTGAATTCAATTCATGTTATATGATTAGTAAGGAATGAATATGAGCATGTTGAGTAACATAGGTATGTATGCCAAGCTCATGAGAAATGATTTTAGTTTATGATGCACATTTAGTGAAGATGTAAATAGGTAACTCATGCTTACGAGAATGATTTTGTGATGACCTTGTAATTATAGGTCTATACTTATGATGTATGAATATGTAACCTTACCAATGTGGTGAAAATGAATTAATATGGTGTGATGAACGTAGTATCGTTAATTTACACCAAAATAGTTTTGGACAGCAGCCATAGTCCAAATTTAAAAATCCACCAAAAATTTTGGAAATTGAGTTAGAGGCTGAATAAAATATGAAATTAAAGCCTAATGAGTCTAGTTTCACATAGAAGAAATGGTGTAAGCAAGAGTTTCATACTATGAAATATTTTAGTTGTTGTGAGACAAAGTCAGAATGACTTTGAAATCCCCTGTTCTGATTTGAGAAAATCATTGAAAATTGTAAAAAAATATTTATGAGTTATAATTTATATGATTAGAATTATTACGAGTCTATTTTCAATAGAAATAGACGAGAACATCATCCGAGTCCTGTATAATGAGATAATTATTTTTTAGTGAAGAGGGGTTAGAACTGTCAGACAACAAAAAAGGGTAACTTTAAGGAATAAACTGAACTAATTGGCTGAATCAAAAATTTTATGGTAATAAGATATGTGAGTCTAGTTTCAGGGAAAATTAGTGGAACTTAATTTGGATTTTCGTAACTCCAGATATAAATAATTTAGTGACTATAACTCAAGAAAATAGCTTGACTGGAACATGAGTAAAAATGCAAATAGGGTTGTATTACCATGAGAAGCAAGTTGATAAGTTGCTTATTATTTTCATACAGTCTTACTAAGCTATAAAGCTTACTCCCTTCCTTTCCTTTACTTTAGTGTTTTCAGGTTAGCTCGGGGTTGGAGATCGTCGAAGGCAGTATCACACTATCAAGTCGCTACCTTTGGAAAAAATGAAGTATATATTAGAAATTTTCAAGTGAGTGGCATGTATAGGGATCTAGTTGATTGACATACATTTTTTTTCTTTGGCCAAATGTGTTGGCTTATATTGAGTTATATGCATATGGCCATGAGATGTGGCTCATATTGATTATGGCTTGTAAGCCTAGCTATTCATGTCATGTCTAATGTTTATAATGTGATTATGTTTGTTTGCCATGCATGGTTAGTAATATGACATGTGTGTTGGATGTATGCTCTATGACCAATTGAGGTGGCCATAGCCATGTAGTAATTGCACGTTATAAAAACAACATGATAATGATTGAACATGAGTGCTTGATGGATAAGTTGGTAACCATAGTATAATGGTAAGAGTGGTCATCAAAATGACAAGTCTTATGAATGTGAAATAAGGAATCTAGGTTTGGTATTGCATGAGTAGATACATTACTTGTAAGAGAACACATTAATGTTAAGGATCTATCTTAATAAAGAGTGTTTAATCACTAAAATGATGCCATGATTTGTGATTTTGATTTGCATAAGGTTGTAAGAAATTATGGGTAACATGAAGGCTTAAAAAATAGCCTAAGTTTTGGCTACATGGGCTAAGACACGGCCATGTGTCTCAATCGTGTGAGGGACATGGCCTGGAGACACGTGGGTGTGGCCCGACCGTATGGTTCAATGTGCATGCTGACGTCATAAACAGAGAGTTACACGACCTGAGAATACAGGAGTGCCAAAGGCATACGGGCGTGTCCCTATGTCCACACGGGCGTATGACCCTATTTCATGGGAAAATTTTCTATGTTTTCCTGAAACTTCTTAAAGTTCTCAGTTTAGTCCCGAATCATTCCCGATGAATGTTTTGGGATTCGTAGACCCAAATAAGGGACAACATGCATGTGTTTGAAAGGTTTTATTTTAAAAGAGATTTTATGGCTCGGTTTTTGCATGAATGTGTATGTTTAAGTCTGGTAATGCCTCGTACCCTGTTCCGGCATTGGACATGGATAAGGGGTGTTACACATTTCATGGCCGGCTAGCTACCCAATGAGTACATTAAAACGTCAAGTCCATTCAGCTCTTCTAAGCATCAGCTCAATTAAGCTTCCCAAATACCAAGGCCGAAATTATTGATGCAACACAGCTCCCAAAACACTTAATTAAATTTCAGCTGAACCAAGGCATCTAGAAGCTACCCATTGACATTCTCCATGGCCAAGAAACTTCAAGGAACTTTCCTAAACATATTCTGGAATTTCCTAGCTTAATTAGGCTGAAAACAAATGGTTGCTCAGCTATCTAAAGCTGCCTATTCGGATAGCCTTGAAAATTTGAAGCTCATTTCACTTGTAAAGAACTTTTGTCAATTTGAATGATCATATATCCTTTTGTGAGAATTTCTCTTCGCTCAAATTTCGTTTATAGACTTGTTGGCTTATCTATTGTCAGTGGCGTCAACCTAGTCTTTCTTTTCTTAACTTATCACACCAAATGAGTGTGGCGTTCAACCTAACCATACCTTCGGTTCTTATCTTTGATAGGTAATGGGTTAAGGTTCTTTTCCTTCTTTCACCAAACCACCTTAGGCCATATAAGTCCCGGGTCAACACTTTCCTTTAGTGTTGGTTTGATCTTGAGCTTAAGATCGTTTTGCCATTTCCATCCTTCTATCACTAGTCTATTTTATTTTCTTTGTTAGTCGAACCTATAACTATCTATACTTATCCATTTTTGAACCCTTCTTTGGTAACCAATTCCAGCCTTAGCCTATTTTCAACTAAACTTCACAAATCGAACGATACTTTTTTGTTAGAAGATTGAGCATCATATCGACTCAACTCACTAAACCGAGGCGAGATCGTATCATAATGCTAATAATTTTGTAGCTTAGCCACCAAGTCCATTTGAAGTAGTTTCTTGTGTGTACTATAGGGAAGGTAATTTTTTTGAGAATTGTCCATCAAATCCTGAGTCAGTGTACTATATGGGGAACCAACATCAAAATAGGAGTGGACAAAGACCCTAGTCCAACTTCTACAATCCTTCATAGCGTAATCATCCTAACTTTTCTTGGAGCAACCAAGAAAATAGACCGAACAACAACTTCTTGCAGCATAGGCTCAACCAATCTCAAGGGTTTAATCATCAGGCTCTAAAACCTCCTCAAGTTGAGACATCAAACAGTTTGGAGAACTTGTTGAAAGCGTACATGGCAAAGAATGACACTTTGATCCAAATCCAAGCAGCAACACTAAAAAATTTGGAAAACCAAATGGGTCTATTAGCTACAGAGCTTCATAATAGGCCGCAAGGAACCTTGCCAAGTGATATTGAGAATCCAAGAAATTTGGGTAAAGAACATATCAAGGCAGTGGCATTACGAAGTGGTAAAATTCTGGAACCCCGATTGATTGATGTCGAAGATAAGCCCGTTGAGAAGAATCAACCAGCTGTTGAAATTCCTACACCAAAGGAATCAGAATCTACAAAGATTGAAAAGGTAAATCCTAACTTAGTGAATTCAGATACTTTAACATCTTCTTTGGATGCAGATTTACTTACTCAGAAGAGTTATCTGATTCAATCAAAAGTTCCATCACCTCCATATCCATAAAGATTGCAGCAACACAAGCAAAACTAGGAGATGCAATTTAAGAAGTTTTTGGATGTTCTGAAGAAGTTACACATCAATATTTTGTTGGTGGAGGCTTTAGAACAAATGCCAAATTATGTGAAGTTTATGAAGGATATATTGTCTAAGAAGAAACGACTAAGTGAGTATGAGACTATTGCCTTGACAAAGGAGTGCACTGCATTCCTGCAGAACAAACTGCCACCGAAATTGAAAGACCCAGGAAGTTTTACTATACCCTGTAACATTGGTGAATCTTATTATGGTAAAGCTTTGTTGACTTAGGAGCAAGTATCAACTTGATGCCTAAGTCTATTTTCAAGATGCTAGGGATAGGTGAAGTAAGACCTACAACTGTGACGCTTCAGCTAGCAGATCGATCTTTAGCATATTCCTAGGGAAAGATCGAAGATGTTTTGGTAAGAGTCGATAAATTTATTTTTCCTGCTGATTTCATTGTCTTAGATTTTGAAGAAGATAAGGAAGTGCCGATCATCCTTGGGAGACCTTTCTTAGCCATGGGAAAAATGTTAATTGATGTGCAGAAAGGTGAACTTACCATGCAATTTCAAGATGATCAACTAACCTTCAACATTCTTAAAGCGATGAAATTTCTTGATCCGACAGAAGAGTGTTCAGTTATGGAAGAGAGAGAAACCTTGGTTTCTATGGAAAGCAATTTTAAAGAAGATCCATTAGAGAAAGCCTTAAATCTTGACCCTTTGGAGGATGAAGAAGGTGAAGAAAACATGGCTTTGATGGAAGCCAATCCGAGAAATTTTATTCAATCCACACAGTTTGAACCATTGGAGTTAGAAGTCAGAGAATTTGTGCAACCCAAGTTGTTAAGTGAAGAACCACCTAAACTCAAACAAAAGGTACTTCCTTCCCATTTGAAATACATTTATTTAGGTGACTGTTCCACTTTGCCTGTGATTATTTTAGCAGAACTGACGAAAGATCAAGAAGAGCAACTAATTGTTGTTCTAAAGAAATTTAAGAAAGCAATTGGTTGGACCATAGCTGATATTCGAGGTATAAGCCCTTCTTTTTGCATGCATAAAATTATTTTAGAAGAAGGTGAAATAGCTCGAATTGATGGGCAAAAGAGTCTCAATCCTATTATGAAAGAAGTTTTGAGAAAAAAAAGTGATCAAATGGTTAGATGCAGGAATCATCTATCCTATTTCAGATAGTTCGTGTGTAAGTCTGGTACAGTGTGTGCTGAAGAAAGATGGAATCACAATTGTTGAAAATGAGAGTAACGAGTTGATTCCAATGAGAACAGTTACTGGCTAGAAAATCTATATTGATTACAAAGAAATTGAATAAACCCACTCGAAAGGACCATTTTCCGTTGCCTTTTATGGATCAGATGTTAGGTTGACTGGCAAGTAATGAATTCTATTGTTTTTTAGATGGCTATTTGGGATATAACCAAATAGTTGTAGCTCCAGAAGACCAACATAAAACAACCTTTACTTGTCTGTACGATACGTTTACTTTTAGGTGAATGCCTTTTGGTTTATACAATGCACCTGCAACATTTCAACGATGCATGATGGCAATATTCATTGATATGGTTGAAAATTTTGTTGAGGTTTTCATGGATGATTTTTCTGTTTTTGGTAACATTTATGATATTTGTTTGAGTAATTTGGTTAAGGTATTAAAGAGATGCGAAGAGACAAATCTTATCCTTAATTAGGAGAATTGCCATTTTATGGTTAAGGAATGGATTGTCTTAGGGCATAAAATAGTCGATAAAGCAAAGGTGGACGTAATTGAAAGATTACCGGTCCTAATTAACGTGAAAGGAGTCAGAATTTTCTTAGGCTATGCCAGTTTTTACCGAAGGTTTATCAAAGATTTCTCAAAAATTTCTAAACTGTTGTGTTTGTTGTTAGAGAAAGATACAGTGTTTGATTTCAACAAAGCATGTTGGGAAGCTTTTAAAGATCTGATAAAATGGTTAATCTCAGCCCCAATAATTGTTACACCTGATTGGAGCTCACCTTTTGAGTTGATGTACAATGCAAGTGATTATGTTGTTAGAGCTGTAATGGGTCAAAAAAGAAACAAAGTGTTTCACCCTATTTACTATGGAAGTAGAACTGTGACGAGAGCCCAACTCAATCATACGGTAACTGAAAAGGAACTCTTTGCTATAGTTTTTACTTTTGACAAATTCCGCTCTTATCTTATAGGTACCAAAGTTACAGTATTTACTGACCATGCAGCCATTAAATACTTGTTCATAAAGAAATATGCGAAATCGAAGCTAATTCATTGGATATTGTTACTCCAAGAATTTGACCTTGAGATCCAAGATAAAAAACGTGTCAAAAAATTAAATAGTTGATCATCTACCGAGGTTAGAGCAAGATGAGGTAACTTAATCATGTGTGCTTATCAACGAGAATTTCCCAGATGAACACTTATTTGATGTAAATTGAATTCATGAAACACATTGGTTTGCTGATTTTTCCAATTATCTTTCATGTGGAATAATTCCTCAAGAAATGGCATACCAACAAAGGAAAAAATTCCTTCATGATAGTCAGTATTATTTTTGGCAGGATTTGTTTTTGTTTAAATAGTGTGCAGACAATATAATCTGAAAGTGTGTAGCTGCAAGTGAGATTTCTAAGATCTTGTATCATTTCCATTCATCTCCAAGTGGGGGACACTTTGGTGGTTCACATACTACAGCTAAGATTTTGCAAGTAGGTTTCTTTTGGCCTACACTATTTAAAGATTCTTATTGTAACATCCCGAAATAGGGCCTAAATGGAACAGTGGTTGCGAAACCACAAATCCGAGGTAGAAAAATTTATTTTATTATCATTTTAAGGTCTATGGAATGATTGCATGATTTTATAAATTTTATCGATAGAGGGTCCAATTTGATATTTAGGACTAAATTGCAAAAGTTGTAAAATGTGTGTTCTAGTTCACAAAGGTACTAAGTACTTGTGAGTAATGGGTTTTTAAAGTGGAGGTCCTTGGATAGTAATTAGACCATTATACTAGTTTGGACAAAAATACCTAAAGGAAGATAAAACACCATAGTTTTTAATTAAGGGCATTTTGGTCATTTAGTTATTAAAATGAATTAAAAACAAAAGTAAAAGCCAATTTTTGTCCATCTTCAACCCCTTGGCCGAATTTCACATGAGGAAAACATAGCTAGGGTTTTTCAAGCTTCCAAGCTCGATTGTAAATCCGTTTTAGCCCCGTTTTTAATGTTCTTTACATTTTTAGAGTCTCGGTAACTTGATTAAGCTTATTCTAGCAACAATTTAACCTAGGGTTTATATTTGGAAAAATACCCATAGGTGAAATGTGTTTATTTTGATGTTTTATGGTATAATATGAAGCTTGAAATTGTGTTAAACAACTTTTGCTAAGCGATTTTACGTGAAAACGAGTAAAACGACATAATCGGTAAAAATACCTAATGTTCATAAGTTCATGTTAGAGTGAGAATTTGATGTTGCCATAGAAGGAAAAAATGATCAACATGTCATAAAACATAAGAAAATAGGATGAAGTTTAATTTCCGAGCCTTGGGGAAAAAGTGTAAATATGTAAAAATTTAGGGGCAAAAATGTAATTTTGCCAAATTTTAAGTCAAGAACTGTTTTAATAAATGTGAGTATTAAATAAACTAAATTGATATAGTTGATCGTATTTTGTTTTGAGGTAAGTTTGCGGTAAATAAATGCAATATTCTATTATTTTATGTTAATGTTGTTAATTTCCAGTATGTGTATATTTATTTTATGAAATTATTCAAAGACGACTCAAGCATGAATTGACGAAGAAGTAATTTTAGAAAGTCCCGGTTGAACCTTAGGAATGTGTAGGATACAAATGTCATGACATTAGGGTTTAAGGATACCATGTAAGACCATGCCAAGGCATGGCAATTGGTAAGGTTTCTAAGGCAAGGAAATCATGTAAGACCATGTCAAGACATGGCATTGATAAGTTACTATAAGGCAAAGGTCCCATGTAAGACCATGCCAAGGCATGGCATTAGTGAGTTCATAAGGCAAGGATACCATGTAAGACCATGTCGAGACATGGCAATGGTAAGTTTCAAAAGGATACCACGTAAGACCATGACAAGTCATGTCAATGGTAGGTACTCATGTATCCTTAGTATTCCAAGTGATTCAACGGAAAAATTTAAAGAGAATATCAAGGTAAGGTAAGGTAAGATGAGTTATACTAAAAAGGTAAGACAAGTTCATACTAGAAGAGCAAAGGTAAGTATATAATGTTCATGTATGCTTGATAAGGAAAAAAGTAAGTAAAATGTATTAATAAATTTGATTAAGTAAGTAAGTATTTAAGTAAGTGAGTAAGTGAAGAAGTTTAAATATGTCTATGACAATTAATGAAGTTGCATTAAGTAGTATCATGCCAAATAGTAAGATAATTCTTATGAATGTTGTTATTTATTTGCATGCAAACTTACTAAGCTTAATGCTTACCCCCTTTATTTTTCTTCTTTTTATAGTTTTTTCAAGCTAACTCCGGGATCGTAAAGTACGTCGGAGGTCCGGGCACACTATCACAAGGATTATTTTGGTATAGCTAGACGTTTCATTTTGAGTATCGCATGTATAGCATCGTAGCCATTTTGTGTGTATGATCTTATGATATGGTTGATGAATGGTATGTAAATGCTTGATAATGATTAGCTGTTGGAATGGCTAATCAAGGACGTGTTTGGTGTTATGTATGCCTAAATGCAAGTTATTCCATGGAAATCATGAAAAAGGTGAAATTAGCTTTAAAACAGAATCGGACAGCAGTAATGACGTGAATTTGGAAAATCACTAAAAATAGTATAAATGGATTTAGATAGTGAATGAGATATATAATTAAATATTATTGAGTCTATTTTCATATGAAAGAAATAGAGTAAATGAAGGATTTTTATTTTACGAGATAATTAAATTTTGGTGAGACAGGGTCAGAGTGATTTCTGAATCCCCTGTTCTAACTTTATAAATTCACTAAAAATTGTACAAAAATAATTAGGAGTTATACTTTATATGTATAGATTCCTTATTGAGTCTATTTTTAATTAAAATAAACTTTATGGTTATTTGAATTCTTTACGGAGAGAAAATTAATTTGTAGTGAAAAGAGGTCAGAGTAGCCAAATACTGAAATAGGGGAAATTTTAACTAATAAAATATACTAATTGGATAGACCAAAAATTCTAAGAAAAAAATTTAATAAGAAGATATATGAGTATAGTTTTAGATAAAATTTACGGATTTGGATTTTGAGTTTCTTAACTCGATTTATGATTTATTTAGTGACTATGACGCAGATGGACAGATTATTTATGAAAGATGAAATAAATTGTTTTGATTTGTTTAAGTGATCGGAAAATTTTTATTGATTCTGCTTTGTGCCCGAACCATTTCAATTTCATGTTTTAGGGTCTTGAGAACCCTTTTTAAGGACATATTGAATGAACAAAGTTAAATTAATTTTAAAAGCAAATTTTTATGCCCCGAATTAGTAAGCTAAGTCAGGTAACGCCTCGTGCTCGACTCCGGCGACGGTCTCGGGTAAGGGGTGTTACACTTATGCTTATGTGAAGAGCTATGATAAATGCCAAAGGATCAAAAATATATCAAGAAGGAACGAGATGCCCTTGACAAACAATCGATCAAAAATATATCAAGAAGGAACGAGATGCCCTTGACAAACATTTTGGAGATTGAATTGTTCGACGTATGGGGCATTGACTTCTTAGGCCTATTTCCTTCTTTGTATGGGAACAAATACATCTTAGATGTTATGGACTACGTATCCAAGTAGGTTGAAGCTGAAGCATACCCTAAAAAAGATGCTAAGGTAGTCATGCGATTCCTACATAAGCATGTGTTTACACGATTTGGGACACCAAGAGTTATTATTAGTGATGAAGGTTCTTATTTTGTGAACAAATGGCTTAAATGGTTGCTTGACAAATATGATGTGAAGCACGAGATTGCTACTGCCTATCACCCCCAGTCTATTGGGCAAGTTGAAAGAGTGAACCGTGAAATCAAAGGTATCCTTGGAAGGGTAGTACGCCCTAGCAGAAAAGATTGGTCTCGAAGGCTCGATGATGCATTATGGGCCTATCAAACAGCATGTAAGACATCTTTAGGAATGACTCCTTATTAGTTAGTCTTTGGAAAGGCATGTCATTTGCCATTAGAATTGGAGAATAAAGCTCACTGGGCATTGAAGCAGTTGAACTTTGATCTAAAGCAACCCGGTGAGAGAAGAATCTTACAACTTGATGAGTTGTAAGAGCTAAGGTTGCTTTCCTATGAGAATGCCAAAATGTGTAAAGAAAGATCAAATAAATGGCATGATAGTCATATACAACCTCACGAGTTTAAAAAAAGTCAGAAGGTTTTGTTGTTTAATTCAAGGTTGAATCTATTTCCTAGGAAGCTTAAATCCCGATGGAAAGGACCCTATACCATCTACCGAGTTTATCGTTATGGAGCTATTGAATTATACGACAATTATGGAGGTACGTTTAAAGTTAATGGTCAACGTCTCAAACACTACTAGGATGGTGAAGTTGAGCGAGTTGAATTGTTCAAATTAACAGACCCTTGATTTTTCATGAACTCGTTTTGTAAATAAATAAATAATTAGAACTTATTTTCTTAACTTATTGTATTTAATTAATTCTGTCTAAGGAGATCGGAACTTAAGCAAGACCGCTGTGACCCCTCCACCCTTTCCTGGGAATTAATTTAATGTAATTTGTTAAGAAGAAATTTTCTAATTAAGATTTAAAATTTTTCAGTTTCATTTGTTTTATTGAAGTTTTAAATTTTTATGTTAATAAAGGGGGTCAAATTTGGCCCAAGTACTAATCAGTTTTTTTTAGTAAGTTTATAAATACAAACTGTGTTTGAGGGCCAAGACAGCAAAAAAAAGGAGGGAAAAATACATAAGACAGCAAAAAAAGGAGGGAAAAATACATACTCTATCACCACTCCCATTACTTACTGCCCAAGTAACCCTAATGTAGCTAAATTTTTGCTACATGTTGCCCTAATTCTTCTCTATATAAACCCCTCTCCATTCTATTAATTCTCATTTCTCTCAAAGTAATTTGCTTAACCCCTAAAAAAATCCCTAAATCTCTCTTTTTTGCCATCAACCTCAAATCCCGAAACCATCTACTGCCGCCACAAGAAGATTACTGAAGCACTATCGTTGCTATCACAGAATCGCTGTTGTTGCCACCGCAAATCGCAGTTGCTGTCGCAAGCCATTGTCACCACCGCACTATTCTTGTCGTCACAAGATTGTTGCCGTAGCAAGTCTTCAGCTCTTTGCGAATTTCTTTTTTCCCCTTATGCAGAAACTTTGCCAATTTTCAAGAAAAGATACCATGTCTCGTAAAAAAAACTAGAGCTGCAAAGACTACTCCTAAAAACCCGATTTTGATCGATGAAGAAGTGAAAGAGAGATTTGATTCAATCTTCAAGCATCAACCTGTGATGCCAGAAAAAGGTTTTGACTTGAAGAGTAATGATTTGATGGTTGTTCCTATACCGATTAGAAAGAAAATCAATGCTCTCAAGTGGGAACGATTTTGTGATGCTCGTTCACTTCTCGATGATGAACTAGTTCGAGAATTCTATGCTAGTTTGACTATGCAAGATGCTACTGAGGTCACCGTTCGAAAGAAAAAGGTACCTCTTACTTCTAAGTCCATCAATGATTTGTTTAACTTACCTGATATTGAAGAAAATGAGTACTACCCTATGATGAACAAATAAGTGCTTGATGTTGTGACGAATCCGGGATCCTAATGGATTATAAGAAAGTATGGGAGTCATTCTTACCGAAGGCAATACCTAAAACTAGTAGCAAAGGTATGGTTTTATTTCATTCGCTCCAGTTTTATGCCTATCTCACGTAGTTCCACCATCTCGATAGAACGGATGCTCTTGTTATATGCAATTTTGATAGAAAAGTCCATTAATGTTGGGAAAATTATTCTCAAGGAGATTCATGATTGTGCTAAAAAGAAGACAGGAAGTGCTTATTTCCCATCATTAATCACTTCACTTTGCTTAAGGGCCCATGTTAAAACACAAGCAAATCTGAAGGGGCGATATGTTCAAGGGTGCATTACAAATCATGATCTTGAAAGGTTAGTAGAGAAGGTGCATGAGCTGAATCAAGGCAAGCAAGAAGAGCAACTGAGCTAGATATTGAGGAGTCAACAAAGGAAACTGAAGCTAATTCAGTTACAGACATTGAAGAAGAAAAATTTGATAAGGAACCAAATAGTCCTAAACCAGTTGAAGGATGTGCAACCCCTGAACCAAGGGTTGAGCCAGAAGAAGAACCAGTCAAGCTAAATGTTGAATATGAATCTGTAACTCCTATGCTGACTTCTGCAAATGCTTCAAAGAAATAGGAGTTGTCAATTGTGATGGATATGTGCAAGTTCATGCACAATCAACAACAAACTTATTGGAAATATGCAAAAATTAAAGATGACTCAATTCAAAATACTTTTAAGAATTTAAGAATATCTCTAATACTTTTGTTCCTGAGTTCCCAATGCTATCTTTGAGACATGGATGGAAGGTACTGACTATGCAAGTGGAGATGGAGCTGAAAAAGACAAGGGGAATGAGTCAGAAAAATAAAATGGGGGATTCTTGTCTTGTTATTTATTGAATCATTTTTAGGTCTTTTGGGATTTATTTCTTTCGTAATTAGGATTTAATTTCTACAGGATAAGACATAGCAAGCATTAATAAACTAAACACTTCTTTAGAAAGAAAAAGACTAAGTGATGTAGTAATGGGAATTTACATATCTAGGATTGAGTTATTAGGAAAGACTTGGTATTTAAGCAGTCTTAGTGATTCACCTCTCTTTCTTTACAACCCTACCTGGTGTTTAGTTTTCATTCATTACTTTGTTCTTGCAATGAGGACATTGCTTCTTTTTAAAAGGGGGTAAGGCAAATAAAGTGCTCAAATTTTTAAAAATTTTCATGTATGTTTCAATCATTTCTTTCATGTATGTTTTAATAAATGAATGTTTAGAGACATTTTTTGTTAATGAGATAGTTTGTATGCAAGTATGAATGATGATTTTATCTGAGTGAAAGTATGTTATCATGAAGAATGAAATGCTTGTATGATCTTAGCCTTAGTAATGTTTGCCATGAAAACTTAGTTTCTATTGAGATTAGACATGCATGAAGGTTTATATCTTTAGAATTGACTTAGTAACTTTCTTTAGGCGAAATCTTAGGGGACATAAAAATCTAAAATGATATAGGCACTATTTCTTTGGATCATTTGAGCCTTTTCAAGCCAACCCTATGATTTTAGACCCTTCAAACTGTAATTTTGAGCTTAAAGGCATGTTTATTGCAATGAACCTACATTATAAGCCAATTACCATCTTTTTAAGTTATCTTAATCTTTTGCATCCATCTTAACTAAGGTTGTCTTGGTAATCAACAATTAAGAAAATTTTCAGAAAGATGTATGTGCTCATACTAAAAAAAATGAAGGAAGAGCAAAGAAAAGATTGCTTAGTCTCTAAAAAGGAAAAATGTATGAGCTTGAGTTCAAAATAAGTTTGGGGGTGTGCCAAAGGTTCACTTAAAGAGAAAGGTTGTATTATGTGAAAACCAAGACAAAGTTAAAGGTTAAGATTTTTAAAACTGAAATGTCTCATCTCTTAAAATCCTTACCTTTAACCGAGCCCAATTACAACCTTATAAAAGACCTATTGATTTGATGATTATGTCACCTACATTAGTGGAGAGAAAGTCCTAAGTTCAACATATGAAGATCATAGATAAGCCTTATGATTGTTTGCTTGATTGATAAGAAATTATGTTGAATGAAGAATGTTATCTATGGCTGTGACATACATGCAAACTATGATTCATGTTGGTATATTTTGAAACTTAGTATAAAATTCTCAAAATGTTTGCCTATGAATTACTTGTTAATAAAAAAGATCAATGAGCATGAAGTTATTAATGCATGATTATGGGACAAAGATTGATGTTGCTTACACAATTAGCAATTTTGCCTTAGCAAGACCTTTTGCTGTGCAGAAACATTACTCGGGACGAGCAATGATTTAAGTTTGAGGGTGTGTAAACTAAAAAATATATAGGATTTTTCCTATGTAATTTATCACCTTTTTTACTTAAATCCGTTGTTAAAACTAAGACATTGTTTAATAAATTAATGAAATATGTGAAAATATGAAATTAGGACATATAAATTATTAAAATGTGATTTTATGCTTTATTATATAGTTTTATGCATAAAATGGCTTATTTTATATTGATTTGAGCATATTATATTTTTAAGACAAAAAAGGGCCATGCATGATTAAATTAAATAATAAAATATAAAATTATATTTAATAATTCATTTTAAGATATTTCATTAATAATTTGGGTTTTAATTAATTATTTAAATTGGTTAAATTTTATTCTTCGGTCATCTAAGTTATTAATTTATTTTGGACAGGTCTGATAACTTCGTTAGATTACAAAACTATCCAAATTGAAGACCAAGTCAACCCAAATTCGACTATACATGGATGTTCTTTTAAGCCACTTTTTGGTTTAATTACACAAGGTCCTTGCATTGTTGAAGAAATTAGAGATTTGCCCGAAGATTTATGATTGACCGAGTTTCAGTCCTGAGTTATTATGGCAAAAATCAGCTCAAATTCCACTAGTTGTGGCCGGCCATCCAAGGAAGAAGTGTAAAGAGACTAAACCCAGCTATTTTTAGCAAACTACCCACCTCTCTTCACCTATAAATAAGACCCATTCATTCCCTCATCCATCATCATTCTCTCTTCTCTCTCAATTGTCTTTAGCATTTTCCATTTCCTAGCATCATCTCTTCATAGAGACTTTAGCAATTAAGCCTCTTAAAGAGCCCTTGGTTGGCCACCTTGGAGAGCCATAAGCAAAGGAGCAAAGCGAAGGAGCGATGGAGCCTTTTCAGTTAGAGTCTTGGGTTATAGCCACTCTGATTTAAGTATAATGTTTCTTTTCTTTAATTTAATCTAAAAATGTTTGATATGTGTTCTGTAACAGCCCATTTTTTAGTCAAAGAGGAACAGTGGTTTCGGTACCACAAGTACAAAGTCAGAAAATTTATTTTATTAAAGTTTACAGGAGGATAAAATTATTGTGTGAAAGTTTCGTAAAGAAATTTTAATGTTTGAATGCTTAATTCGGTAAAAAGGACTAAATCGCGTAAAGTGTAAAATGCATGTTCTATTAGCTAAAGGTATTAAATAGCTATAGAACCTAAAATTTAAGGTTCTTATGTTGTAATTAGACCATTATGTCGGTGATTGGACATTTATGGACATAAAACGTGTGAATTTTAATGTTTTGAATCGAGGGTAATTTAGTAAATTATGAAATAAGTTATAATAAATAAAAACAAAATCATAAAATGTGTCCATCTTTCTTTCTTTCAATTGAAATTGGAGAAGAAGAAAGCCATTGTTAGGGCTTTGAATATTCGGTCACTTTGGAGCTTAATTGTAAGTTCATTTTAGCTCGGTTTTTAATGATTCTTACATTTTTGAGATCATTGCTTCGTATTCTAGCTAGCCCGTACCTTAGATTTTGAAACTGTTAAATATTTAACATGTTGCCATTATTGAATTTTTGAGTAATTTAATGGTTGATGATGGATTTTGAATAGTTGTTGTTAGTTAAACGAGTTTTGTTAAGTGATTTTTGACAGAAATGTCAAAAAGGGATTAAATTGTGAAAATACAAAATTATGTGGGTAGAAGTGTGAATAAATTGCAAATATGGGCTGCTAGTAATATATAGTTAATTCGGCTAAGCATGGGCTGGTACTAAATTGCATGAATTTGCAATTTTATGTGATAAGGACTAAATTGCAAAAATGTGAAAGTTTAGAGACAAATGTGTAAAATATCCCTAAAGTGTGTTTTGGACTAAATTGCATAAATATTTAATTAAATAAGCTGATTTTGATTATATATAGATCAAAATAAGCCGGAATCGGAATTAGATTAGGGAAAAAGAAAAATGGAGAATAGCCGATATTTGCTATCCGAGCTATACGAGGTAAGTTCGTATAATCAGAATTGAACTTTTAAATACTTATAATTATTTGAAATGAATGTGTATAATTGAGTAATTGATCTACTTGAAATTTAAATGCCTTATTGATATAGTCTATTGGTTATCAGGCCCCATTTGAATCGTAGGAATTCGTAGGATACGAGTGACATGTCACTAGGGTTACCGTTTAGGTTGAGATCCTGCATGTGTTGCGGACTCACTACAGCTCATATGAGCTTACTGATATATCAGCTCGTAAGAGTTTACTGTTTTCAACTCGTTGGAGCTTACCGTTTTAGCTCGTAAGAGCTTACTGTTCATTAGCTCAGAAGGAGCTTACTGATCATAGCTCGAAAGAGCAAAAATAATAATGAATTATATGAGTTTACTAAGCTATAAAGCTTACTCTGTTTCTTTTTCCATGTTTTATAAAGGTTTGATAGTTTGCTCATTTTGGACAAATCGAAGTTACTCATCACACTATCCAGTTGTCGATATGTACTTTTGAATTTTTGGATATATGTAAATATGGCATGTATAGGCTAGTATTAAAGATGTTAAGTATTGTTACTTGATATAATGATTTTTTGGTACATTTTGTGGTATAAGTCTAAGCCATGTGATTTGGCTAAATTTGGTATAATGTTTTGGTTGTATATAAGTGTTCAATTATGGTATGTTTGATAAGTAGTAGATGGAATGGAATTATGCAAATGTTATCTTGATATGTGGTTGGCATATGATTGAAAAATGCATGATGTTAATTAGGTATTTGAATACTATATTGAATTGGTATCATATATGTATAAAATGTATTGAAATGGCTACCTATTGAGTTATGAATTGATGAAATTTTATGCTTGTGCATGTATGTGAAAATAGGGTGGCAAAATGGCTTTGCAAATAACCTATTTTTTCTCCACACAGGAAGAAACACGGGCGTGTGCCTCGGCCGTGTGTGACACACGGTTATGTTACACGGCTGTGTGTCCCCTGGTGTTGAATTAAAATGAAGTCAGTATGCTCCATAAGGTCTCACACATAGGCGTGTGACCGACCATGTGGTACAAGTCAGTATACCCCCTAACTGGAACACAGCCTAGCACACGGGCATGTGACTTGGCCGTGTTCCATAATTCAGTATACCTACAGTTTTGGCACGTCCTGGTACACGGGCATGTGTGGCCACTTCGAAGGACACACGGGCTAGACACTCGGGAGTGTGGTCAGCTATGTGACCCAAGTCAGTATGTATGCTATGTTTTTACACGGCTTGAAACACAAGCGTGTCTAGAGCCGTGTGAGGCACATGGCCTGTTCACACGGCCGTGTGACCCCTGTATGTTAGAAATTTTCCTAAGTTTCTAAAATTTTCATCTGCTATCTGTTTAGTTTCGAACCACTTCTAAAGCATGTTTAAGGCCTCGTAGGCTATTATAAGGGATAAATTGTTTGAGTTTGAATGATGATTGTATGATTTGATTGATGTATGAAAATAGTACTTATATATGTGTTATAAGTCCGATAATGCTCTGTAACCCTATCCTGGCATTGAATATTGGTAAACGGTGTTACATTTAATGATATCAGAGCTACGATTTAGTCAATTCTAAGACTAAAGTAGCATCTGTGAGTCTAACTATACATGTCATATATAAAACTGTGATAGTGTGATGACTCCTGATATTCTCAAATGTGTTTTTATATAGTAATGGATCCCTAACGAGCTGTTGCCGATGATGTAGAGAGTAACGCACCAGCTCCCGCTCAAGGGACAACGCCTTCTGAACTTATACCGTGTCTAGTAGTCACGAGGGTGACGCTAAAGAAGCCTTCTGTCAAATAATGAATGAGTGGTTCACATAGTACATTCGTACGAACCTGGCTGTTCAGCAACCTCCGCCCCCACCTATTCCCCATTCGATCCCTGTAGTTCCTCAAGGTATGGATCCTTTGTGATTGAATAAGCCACTTGTTGATAAGATATGGAAACACGAGGCTGCAAAATTTAGAGCCACTGTTAATGATGACTCGAGAGAGCCAATTTTTGGCTTGAAAACACGATTCGAGTATTTGATCAAATGTCATGCACACCTGAAGAATGTTTAAAATGTAATGTATCATTGTTGAGAGACAATGCATATTAGTGGTGGAATACCTTGATATCAATAGTTCCACGAGAAAGGGTTATTTGGGAGTTGTTTCAAGTTGAATTCAGAAAGATATACATCAACCAAAGGTTTATTGATCAGAAAAGAAAAGAATTTCTTGAATTGAAATAGGGTCAGATATCGATAATAGAATATGAAAGAGAGTTTGTACGACTCAGCAAATTTGCTCGTGAATGTGTTTCTTCTGAAGTTATAATGTGTAATAGGTTCGAGGATGGATTAAATGAAGAAATTAGACTATTAGTTGGGATTCTTGAGCTTAAAGAGTTTATCGTTCTATTTGACAAAGCTTGTAAAGCCGAAGAACTTTGCAAAGAGAAAAGAAAAGATGATTTTTAGGCTAGAGACTTCAGAAAGAGATTTACAGGCAAATCACATCAGTCAGCACCAAAGAAATCTAAAGAATATCATATTCGTTCTACTACTTTTGCGGGAATTTTGATTAGAGACAAAGATGTGAGACATTTCAGCTCTAAACCTTAGACGACATCTGTTGCCAATGTGGGTAGTGTTAGAAATGCTGGACCTGAATGTAAGCACTACAATAAACAACATTATGGTGAATGTAGATTAGTGAGCGGAGCTTGTTTTAAATGTGGATCTCTTGATCATTATCTCTGGGATTGTCTAGAAAAGGTTGTAGCTGAAAGAGATCAACCAGCTAAAGTAAGTAATATGGCTATTAGAGGGAGACCACCCTAAAACACTGGAAATACGAGTGGTAACCGACGTGCTACGAGAGATACTGTTGTGAGATATGAGGCACGAGCACCTGCCCGAGCTTATGCTATCTGTGCACGGGAGGAAGCATCATCGCCAAATGTTATTACCAGTACTTTTTCTCTTTTTGATACTAATATAGTTGCATTGATAGATCCTGGATCAACCCATTCATATATCTGTATGAATTTAGTATTTAAAAAGAGTTTACATGTCGAGTCTATAGAGTTTGTAATTAAAGCATCAAACCCCTCAAGCAAGTCTGTTTTAGTTGATAAAATTTGTAAAAATTGTCCTTTAATGACTCGGGGTTACTATTTTCAGGCTGACTTGATGCTTCTACTGTTCAATGAGTTTGCCATAGTGAATTGTAAACAAAATATCATCGAATTGAAATGTCAAAACGGTGAAACTCTTTGGATTGAGTCTGATGATTCGAGTGAATTACCTACTGTGATATCATCAATGTTAGCTCAGAAATATATGAAAAAGGGCTATGATGCATATTTTGCATACGTATTGGATACTAAGGTGTCTGAATCAAATATTGAACCTGTACTTATTGTCTGTGAGTTTTTGGATGTATTTCCAGAAGAATTGCCGGGTTTGCCAGTGATCAGAGAGGTTGAATTTGGTATTGAATTAGTACCAGGGACAACACTGATATCGATAGCTCCGTACAGAATGGCTCCAACAGAATTAAAAGAGTTGAAAGCTCAGTTGCAAGAATTGACAGACAGAGGTTTTGCACGACCGAGTTATTCACCCTAGGGTGCACCGGTATTGTTTATGAAAAAGAAAGATGGCACGATGAGAATATGTATCGACTACAGACAGCTAAATAAAGTAATTATAAAGAATAAATATCCTCTACCATGGATTGAGGATTTATTTGATCAGTTGAAAGGGGCAACAATATTTTCAAAGATTGATTTGAGATCAGGTTATTACCAGTTGCGAGTTAAAGAGTTGGATGTGCTGAAAACTACGTTCTGAACAAGGTATGGTCATTATGAATTCCTGATTATGCCTTTCAGATTAACTAATGCTCCTCTAGTTTTTATGGATTTGATGAACCAAATATTCAAACTGTATTTAGATAGATTTGTTGTTGTATTCATTGACGACATTCTGGTCTATTCGCAAGATGAATCTGAACATACCAAGCACTTGAGAGTTGTGTTACAAACTCTACGTGATAAGAAATTATTTGAAAGTTCAGCAAATATGAGTTTTGGCTCTGAAAGGTTGAATTTCTGGAGCATATTGTTTCAGTTGACGATATTAGAGTTGACCCGAGTAAGATCTCTGCTATTGTTGTTTGGAAACCTCTAAGAAATGTGTCTGAACTCCATACTTTTCTAGGCTTAGCAGGCTATTACTGAAGATTTGTGAAAAGATTCTCGATGATTGAGACACCGATGACTTGACTACTCTGAATGGTCGAAAAAATGTCAGTAGAGTCTCGAGCTGTTGAAAGTGCTGTTAACTGAAGCACCAGTTTTGGTTCAACCTAAATCAAGGAAAGAATTTGTGATTTATAGTGACGCATCGTTAAAAGGTCTGGGATGTGTCCTAATGCAAGAGGCAAAAGTTATAGCTTATGCTTCTCGACAATTGAAACCGCATGAAAAGAATTATTCGACGCATGACTTAGAGTTGGATGCAATTGTGTTCGCATTGAAAATTTGGCGACATTACTTATACAGTGAGAAATGTCATATTTATACGGATCACAAAAGCTTAAAATATATAATGTCACAAAAAGATTTGAATCTGTGACAACGTAGATGGCTCGAGTTATTGAAAGATTATGGATTTGTGATTGATTATCACCCAGGAAAAGCTAATGTTGTTGCTGATGCCCTGAGTCAAAAATCTTTGTTTGCATTACGAGCAATTAACACCCAATTGATGATTTGAGATGATGGGTCTATTTTAGCTGAATTAAAGGCTAAACCGGTATTTCTTCAACAAATCTGTGAAGCTCAGAAAGATGACCATGAATTACAAGTCAAACGAACTCAATGTGAGACTATCCTTAATTCAGAGTTTCAGATTAGAGCCGATGATTGTTTAAGGTTCTGAAATAGAATTTGTGTTCCGAGAAATTCAGAACTCATTCAGAAGATTTTGTACGAAGCACACCATAGCTGTTTATCTGTTCATCCGGGAAGTACCAAGATGTACAACGATTTGAAACAGTTTTACTGGTGGCAAGGAATGAAACGAGATATTTCAGAGTTTGTTTCTAAATGTTTGATTTGTTAGCAAGTCAAAGTTGAACATCAAGTGCAATCGGGTTTAGTGCAGCCTGTGATGATTCCCGAATAGAAATGGGATAAAGTTACTATGGATTTTGTGTAGGGATTGCCCCTAACTCTGAAGAATAAAGATGCTATCTGGGTTGTCGTTGATCGATTAACTAAATTTGCTCATTTCATATCATTACGTACAGATTACTCACTTGACAGATTAGCTAAATTGTACATTTTTTAGATTGTTCGATTGCACGAGGTGCCACTATCTATTATTTCTGATAGAGATTCGAGATTTACATCGCGGTTTCGGAAGAAATTGCTAGAACCCCTAGGTAAGAAGTTGAATTTCAATACTGCTTTTCATCCTCAGACAGACGGTCAGACCGAAAGAGTTATTTAGATAGACATGTTGAGATGTTGTATTTTAGAGTTTGAGGGTAGTTGGAAAAATACTTACCGTTGATAGAGTTCACATATAGTAATAGTTTTCAAACGAGTATAAAGACGGCACCGTACGAAGCTTTACATGGTCGCAAATGTTGAACTCCACTATATTAGACTGAACTATGTGATAGAAGGATTCACAGGGTTGAACTGATCAAAGAAACTGAAGAAAAAGTGAAAACGATTTGCGATAGTTTAAAAGTAGCTTTAGGTCGACAAAAATCCTATGCAAATTTGCAACGTAAAGAAATTGAGTTTCAAGTCGAGGACCGAGTGGTTTTAAAGGTGTCACCATGGAAAAAGATTCTTCGATTCGGCCATAAAGGAAAGCTGAGTCTATGGTTCATCGGGCCGAATGAGATTATTGAACGAATAGGGCCAGTGGCATATCGACTAGCTTTACCGTTAGAACTTGAAAAGATTCATAATGTCTTTCACGTTTCTATGCTATGTTGATACAGATCCGATCTGTCACATGTAATTTCTCTAGTAGATGTTGAGATACAGACTGATTTAACATATAGCGAAGAACTAATTAGGATTTTAGCTCGTGAAATCAAAGAATTGAGAAATAAACGCATAGCCCTAGTGAAGGTTCTTTGGCATAAACACAGGATCGAAGAAGCTATGTGGGAACCCGAGGAAACTATGAGAAAACAGTACCCTAACCTATTCATTGGTAAGATTTTTGGGGACAAAAATGATTCGATCTTGCCTCAGTTTAATGAGTTGAGTCGTTTAGATGCCCGATCGTCTAACGAAGAAGTATCATTCAATTTGCAAAGTTTAGTTGAACATAGGCTAAGGCTAGAATTGGTTATCAAAGAAGGTTTCAAAATAGAAGTATGGAAAGTTATAGGTTCAGGTAACAAAGAAAACAAAGCGGACTAATGATAGAAGGATGGAAATGGAAAAACGATCTTAAGCTCAAGATTAAACCAACACTAAAGGAAAGTGTTGACTCGGGACTTATATGGCCTAAGGTGGTTCGGTAAAAGAAGGAAAAAGACCTTGACCTATTACCTATCAAAGGTAAGAACAGAAGGTATGGTAGGATTGAAAGCCACACTCATTTGGAGTGATAAGTTCAGAAAAGGAAGACTAGGTTGACGCCACTAACAACAGATAAGCCAACAAGTCTATAAACAAAATTTGAGAGAAGAAAAATCTCACAAAATAATATATGTTCATTCAAATTGAAAAAAGTTTTAAAACAAAGAAAAAAGTTACATATTTATAGTGATGGACTTAGTCTACCCGAATAGTTACAAAGCTAGTTGAATGGTCACTTAATTTCAGCTTTTAAATGAGCTGAAAATTCCAGAATTCTTCAAGAAATTTCCAGGAAACTTTCTTGTGTATGGGGGACGTCAATGGCCACCTCTAGAAGACTTCAATCAGCTGGAGTTTAAATGAAAAGATTAAATGAGCTGAATTGATCTGGGCAGATTCGGCCAAGGGGTTTAAATGCTGAATAAATACTCCTTAATTAGGCTGCTTTGTTGAGAAAAATAATTTGGAATTTATTGAGCAACCTGGAGCACTCCAATGGTCCCTCAAGTGTGATAGTCAAATTTGATAAGTCCCTTGAGTGTGAACTCTTATAACCGAATGGACACAAGTGTGAACGAGTGCTTCCAGCAAATGTGAAAGCTAAGATGTTGCTTTGGAAAGCTGAATGGCCAGCTTGGAAGAGAGGAAACATCATCTCCTTTGGCCCTTGGCATGCACGAAGAGCTACATGGAAAAGATGAACCATCAGCACACCTTATTCACGCCGTCCATTGCACATAGATGCACCAAATAAATAAGCAAAATTAATTATTTTAAGACACATTAATTTGACAGCAACTATAAATAAAATTGCACATTAATTCGGCTTAAAGACATATTTAAATCATGTAATAAACTAGGACAAAATAAAAACATGTATGCACTAAGACATATTAAAATTCGGCTGTACCTTTTAACAAGAAATAAATTTGTCCTAAGCTTAGACGACTTAATTAGCTAATTAAATATGCAACAAATTAAGACACATTAAATTTTTGTAGCAAGACAAATTAAAAGCAAGTTCTGATTTTAGACAAATTAAATGCTTAACAATTATTTGAGCTAAAAAATAGCATGTAATTTATTTAATCAATTAAATGCAAAGTTGGAAAAAATAAAAAGAAGAAAAGAAGCTCAATTGAGCTGGAACGAGCTGAAGTTCAAACTAATTCAGCTCGCAAAGGATTGCAAACAACACTAAAAAGCTGGTCCAGGAGGGCGCTCAGGCGTGATCGTATCATTCCCCCTCTTCGAAGCAACTTGTCCTCAAGTCGGGCCACTTATTCGCAACAAAATGTTCATCGATACAAGGCCCTTGTTTGTCACGCTTTGTAATGACCTGAATAAGACACACATCTTGAAAGGACGATAGATTAGTCACATGCCCTCCTTCTTTAGGAATGAGCCATTTCAATGTGTCATCGACACAACAAAGGGAAGGATTAAGGGCCCACCGAATTAAAAATTTACAAACTAGTTTCGAGTTCTCAAACCAAAATAAACCATTGCCAAATTCAGAAGTATAAATGGGTCTTACCTTTTCAAAATGAATCTCTATGACCGGCAACATTGAAAGCATAGGAATCAATTTGAAGTAGTAACCAGAATGCACGAGTTTCATTTTCTTAGCTAAATGCCAAGCATTAATTAAGCACATATCGCACTCACACTTAACTTCACAAAATTTGTGAAACTCGGTCTCTTTCATTGTCGAATTATAATGATAAATTCTAAGTTTGAACACACAAGTCTGGTCACTTGATTCAACATGCAACACGAGTTTCTTGATTTCCAACGTCCCATTCAGATTAAGCAAAAGAAGATGTGAGCAAGCAATCATTCAAACAATGATATAACTTCACTCGATCAAACTTATTCCAACATGCAGAATTTACATAACAAGGCAAAAACGTAACACCACCTTTACAGTTAATCGAACTAGGAATTTTATATGTCCACTTTTTACCACACAAGCTCGAAATTGGTTTAGACTGATTTAAACTTATTTCACCTACATACTTATGAACAACGCAATTTTCTTTAGAGTCACTCTCCTTATCATCTTCTAAAGCGGACACATCAACATTAGTCAAAGAGTGACAAAGAACCGTATTGTCAATAAGATCACAAACATCCAAATGGGGAGGTGGAGATTGAAATGCTTTAGAATACTTACCTTGCTTACCTTTAGTCACATGTGGACTAAGACCTTCCATGATTTGATGTTTCTGTAGCAGCCCGATTTAGACCCTAATCGGAACGGTGGTTTCAAAATCACGAATTTGAGTCAGAAAAATATTTTTAAATTATTTTCCGTGTTTATTTTGTGTGAATTTATATCTGTGAAATTTTCATGATTTAATTTTATCATTTAGGTGTCCGATTAAATAAAATGACTTAATCGCGTAATTTAAAAACTTGATAGTTTAAAGCATGAGGGCCAACTTGTTAGTGGCTTTCTAAGTTGGGACATTTATGTTGTAAATATCCCATTAATAAGTAAGTGGGACGGCATAAGATATACGTTACATGGTTTTTATGTTATATTAGTAAAGGTATATAAGTAAATTAAATATTAAATTATTATATGTTATATTATAATATAAAACATAAAATAAACAAAGTCATTTGAGTGTTCATATTCTTGGTGGCCGAAACTAAACAAAATAAAAAGAAAAGAAAGAAAGCTAGGGTTCAGGTGGTTTTGGAGCTCTCAAGGTATGAAACTAGCTCAGTTTTTGATAATTTTTACGTTTTTGAGATCGTTGCTTCGAGTACTACAAAACCCATGCTTGAATTTTTGATTTTGATGAATATTTTGAGTTGTGCCATTGTTGATAGCTTGTGATTTTTGTTGTTTGATGATGAAAAATGAAAGATATGTTTTAGATTAACATATTTTGTATTGGAGTTTTTGATGATTTTGAGTAATTAGGACTAAATTGCAAAAATAATAATTTGAAGGACTAAAATGTGAAATAAATTGAATATATGGACTTGTTTGAGAGTGGGTAAAATTCGGCCCAACATAAGTATAGAGAAATTTGGTGTATTTTGTGTTTTGTGCAATAGGGATTAAATTGTAAAAATTGTAAATGTTAGGGGTAAAATGGTAATTTTCCTATTTATGTGTTTTTGTACTAAATTGAATGAAAATATGTTTGAATGAGCTTAATCTGAATATGTTTATATCAAGAACTAAAGAAATCGGATTTGGACCAGGGAAAGTCAAAAGTTGTTGACTAGCGATCCGTACTGGTTTTTCGTTGTCCGAGGTAAGTTTATAAGCAAATAGACGTGTTTATTTGGAAATTAAATGTTATATTATATGTTGTTATGAAATGTTAGAATTTAAATATGATATGGCCGAGCATGATTAAATTTGGCTACTACACTTCCGAGTTTGATTCGACCGAGTTACGACGTCCAAAAGCCCTGTATGAACCTTAGGAATAGTTAGGATACATATGTCATGACATAGGATTCCGATATATGTGTGCGAGTAAGACCATGGCATCGATATGTGGTTCCGATATGTGTTTGCGAGTAAGACCCTGTCTGGGACAGTGGCATCGATTTGTGGCTACATGTAAGACCACGTCTGGGACGTTGGCATTGTACAATTTATATGATTATCCAAGTGTCCTATCCAATTCCGAATGGTTCATCGGACAAAGGTAAATCGTGATCGAATGTGTAAAATGGGCTAAAAGGCCAAGTATGATTTAGCTTGTTAGCTATCGATAATAAGATATGTATGTGACTTGATAGTTGATAAATTATATGTGATGTAAGGTTAAATATATACATGAATTAAATAAGTGTATTTGGCTTTGAACAAATGGTAAGTATATTATGGAATTAATTTTTGGTTATGCATATATAAGTGATCATAAATATTCGGTCTTATAAGAGTTATATTTACATAATATTAAATTACGGTTCTTGGACTTATATAATTGAGCATTGGTTGATTATATTATGACATTTTGGCTTTTGAAAATTGAGCAATGGTTTTATTACTTAACTTGTGAAAATTCGACTAAGGTAATAAATATATGTGGTTGGTATATTATTATTGAAGATATAAGTTGAGACTAAGCTTGTTAATGATATTGAAATTTGGTTAAATTAAGTTAATTATATTATCGGCTTGATTATTTGCTTATGACTTACTAAGCTTAAGTAGCTTACTGTGTGTATATTTGTCTTTATTTTATAGATTTAGAGTCAAGCTACAAGCTCAGGGACTGTCAGCCAAGTTCATCACACTATCTACTATTTTGATACCTTTTTAGTAAAGCTTAAATTATGGCATGTATAGGTTGGAAAATATATTAAAAAGTGCTGATTTTGGTTATGTATTAAAAGCCATGCGAAAATGGCTTGCTATTTATGTTGGGATTTGATTTTATGTGTGCTTAGTTATAATGTTCATGATCTTGGTTTGATATATATGTTTATGCTTGATTATGATTTGATTCGTGTTAAGTATTTTGTATAATGAAAATTGTTTTATTTTTTTTCAGGCTTGAATTCGGTTGGGTTGAATTATGGCTTAAGCCATTTGATAAATATGATGCATGTTATGATCGTTTAAAATTTTGTGTTATTTTGAAGGTGTAATTAAGCATATTCAGCTTGTAAAGGTGCTTTGTGGTTCTGTCATAAGTCCTTGTTTGATTTTAATTATGCTAAAATTGACATGTGTTTGTTAAGCAAAAATTATGACATATGCTCGCAATAAATTGATAACCATTATAAATTTATACTAGAACATGCGTATATGTGATATTTGGCCACATTGTTTTAGCTAAATTTTATTTATACTTTACCTGTGCATAAGGTGATTGTACTATGGTTGTTATATGTATATGTGAATATGCTTGTGGCTGTATTTAAAAATTTGTAAGTTGCTTATAAGTTTGCAAATAGGTACAAATAATTCATGATACCCGAATAGGCTAGATTAATGAAGTGTAGAGTATTTAATTTAATTATCATGATAATTTAGACATATTGGGCCTTAGATTAATGTAAGAAGTTTGGTAAGGACAAAAATAAGTGTGCTTAGGTATTCAGCTTTGATATATTGATATGCTTTCATATGACTAGATATATATATACACACGTATACTTTCATCTTTAGTTGATATGTATTTGTGTGTGGCAGTGTAATTCACTTGGCAATTATGAATTATTAATTATGTAAAAATGAAATTAAAAATAGCCAAGTGGACATAGAATTAAAAAGAGTTATTTATATTCGAATGTTTGTTTCTAAAGCATGCTAAAAAAATTATGACAAATAATTTACCCATAGTCTAGCTTATTAATGTCGCATAGTCTATATGAATGAAAGGAGTTAGTAATGAAATTTAGTTTGATGGATAATTGACTTGTGAATATGCATAACTTGCTTAAGTATATATATATAAAAAAAAAGGGGTCATATGTTCTGTAAGGATATTATTGATTAATTACAAGCTTTGTATATGCAATGAATTCTTTTAATATTTATATATTTTGGATTAAGTTTTACTTAAGCTATGTGGAAATTGATAATAAATTTATGATTAGATATTAGTTTGAATCTTAAGCATTGATGTAATTTAAAACTTAAATTAATGTGAAAATTTTCAGAATCATGCATTCATTTAGTAATGTCTCGTAACCCCATTTCGGCAACGGATATGGGTTAGGGGTGTTACAGTTTATTAATCAACGTGAATTTTCTCTCCTTCGGGAGGTATTGAAGTTGCATGTCACCATTTAAACCTTTGGAAACCTGAATAGAAGGAAAAACACAAAGACAACTTGCACATTGGTTAGCCAAAATGCTCCTCTCTTTTTCACTCTTTTCATTTTTAATCTCTCCCTCTTTACCTCTACTCATGTTTTTCTCACAATCTTGGATCTTTCCTTTCAATTTTTCATCTTTATTTTCCTTCGCATATTTACTCTTTTCTTTTTCTCTTATTTGTTCCACAGAAATTTTCAACCTTTGTTGGTCCTCAAACACTTGCTTTGGCGATAGCGGTACCAACGTTACACTTTTACCATGGTGCTTAAAAGTATATCGATTCGCGAAGCCATCATGTTTGACCCTTTGATCAAACTGCCACGGTCTTCCTAAAAGCAAATGTCCCACATGCATAGGTACCACATCGCATAGAAATTCATCGTTGTATTTCCCAATTGAAAATGCAACTAGAGTTAGCTTGGTTACCTTCAACTCAACACCTTCATTGAGCCATTGTAGCTTGTATAGTTTTTGGTGCTTAGTGGTTGGTATCCCCAACTTCTCCACCATGAGAGTGCTGGCCACATTTGTATAGCTTCCTCCATCAACGACCAAGCTATGGAACAAGTTTTCCTATTGCAGGTCACTTTCGGTACTTTGTAGATTAAAACTTCTTTCGACAACAAGCATTTCACCTTCAACCACGTATTCAAATCTTCTTCCTCGTCGGTGGGTGCTTCAGACGTTTCTTCATTCTCTTCCTCTGATTCAATTTCATCATTCGCTCGCACCACCATAACATTTCGGTTTGGACATTGACTCGCAATATGCCCCCTCCCGAGACACTTAAAGCACTTAATGCCCCTCATTCGATTGGGCAAGCTTTCAACAGCCTTTCCTTTACTTGACTCAGCCACAGGCTTAGTCAACTTTATTGGCTCTGTTGGCTTGGCTCGATGAAATATTCTTATTAGCACCTTGGCTCTATTTGGAGGTGTTCGTAGTAGAAAAGCCTTGAACATTGCCTTTTCACTTTAATTGCTTTTCTACCTTGATGGCCATGTACACCATCTCCACCACCTCGATGTAGTGATGCAACTCCACAATATTGGCAGTGTCTCGATTGAGACCAGCCAAGAAACGCGCCATGGTTGCTTCCTCGTCTTCTTGTAGTCCGTTCTTATAATAGTGATCTCCATTACTTTATAGTAATCCTCCACGCTCCTCGAGCCTAGAGTAAGGTTTGTGGAGCTTTTAATAAAGCTCGCGATGGTAATATGAGGGTATGAACCTCCAGCACATCACTGACTTCATTTCAGCCCATGTGCATATTGGGGGTTCTCCATTCCTTCGTTGGCTCGTCCTTAATTGGTCCCACCATATCATCGTATAGTCAGAGAATTCAATCGCTGCCAACTTCACCTTTTTAGTCTCGGAGTAGTTATGGCACTCGAACACTAGTTCAATATTTTTCTACCACTCGAGATAGGCTTTCGGATCAGATTGGCCTTGGAAAGGTGGGATTGAAAGCTTGATGTTTTTAAGATCGTCATCTATGTGACCTCGTTCTCTTTGACCACGGTCTCATCGCTCCTTTGTCGGTCACTTAAGTTGGACCCTTGATTACTTTCGGCTTCACTAGGGTCGTATAATTCATCTTCTTGGATTCTTTACCGGCCTCGATTTCTTTTTGGACCTTGGGACGTCTTCTCTCATCAGCCTCACTCCTCGACTTGATCTAGTCGCTCTTGAATAGGTTCGAGTGTTCGATCAAATAATTGTTCCACTTCACGCAACAAGGCTTGAAGATTTAAGTCCGGTACGTTTCAAACAGGTTGCCTTTCGTTTTGATCCATCATGTTTTGTTCGGGGCTCCTTGACATGGAAAATTTATTAAACCTCACCACAAATCTCACACTTCAGTCGGAAAGAAAGAACAAATGTCACTCACACTCGTGTTTGCATTCTTTTTGGCTTTTACCTCCACTCGAATGTGCTTACACAGTCGTGCCTTTTTCCACTCGTTCTTCTTTTGTGATTTCATAAAAAGACTTGTCGAGGCTTTATCGAAGTCTGGGGTCAGCTTCAATCAGTGTGTAAGGGATTGATGAGAAAGGTGTAGGGTAGGCTGAAATAAAATGAAATCGGTTTAAGTGTGGCGTGAAGGTAGAAATCGAAAGGTAGGAAATCGAACGTACTTGATCGGAATGACAAGAAAAATATCAACACAAAAGAAAATAAACTCTCAATGCACCCTTTTTTTTACCTCAATTCTTCTTCTTCTTTTTGTAATATAAATATATATATTCAAATACAAAAGATGAATTACAACAAAAAAAATCTCAATACATGAATTTTTTTCGAATTTTTTTAAATTTTTTTCACTTCATGAACCTACTTCTGGGATAGTCTCGAATGTTCATACTTCTTGTTTCGGTAGCTCTGATACCAAATGATATGATCTCACCTCAATTTAGTGAGTTGAGTCATTTAGATGCCCGATAGTCTAACAAAGAAGTATCATTCGATTTGCGAAGTTTAGTTGAATATAGGCTAAGGCTGGAATTGGTTATCAAAGAAGGTTTCAAAATAGATAAGTGTGGAATGTTATAGGTTCGACTAACAAAGAAAAAAAAGTAGACTAGTGATAGAAGGACGGAAATGGCAAAACAATCTTAAGCTCAAGATTAAACCAACACTAAAGGAAAGTGTTGACCCGGGAATTATATGGCCTAAGGTGTTTCAGTGAAAGAAGGAAAAAGACCTTGACCCATTACCTATCAAAGGTAAGAACCGAAGGTATGGTAGGATTGAACGTCACACTCGTTTGGAGTGATAAGTTTGGAAAAGGAAGACTAGGTTGATGCCACTAACAACAGATAAGCCAACAAGTCTATAAATGAAATTTGAGAGAAGAGAAATCTCACAAAATGATATATGTTCATTCAAATTGAAAAAAGTTTTAAAACAAAGAAAAGAGTTTCATATTTATAGTGTTGGACTTAGTCTAGCTGAATACTCACAAAGCTAGCTGAATGGTCACTTAATTTCAGCTTTTAAATAAGCTAAAAATTCCAGAATTCTTCAAGAAATTTCCAGGAAACTTTCTTGTGTATGGGGGACGTCAATGGCCACCTCTAAAAGACTTCAATCAGTTGGAGTTTAAATGAAAAGTTTAAATGAGCTGAATTTATGTGGGCAGATTCGGCCAAGGGGTTTAAATGTTGAATAAATACTCCTTAATTAGGCTGCTTTGTTGAGCAAAATAATTTGGAATTTATTAAGCAGCTTGGAGCACTCCAATGGTCCCTCAAGTGTGATAGTCGAATTTGATAAGTCCCTTGAGTGTGAACTCTCATAACCGAATGGACACAAGTGTGAACGGGTGCTTCCAGCAAATGTGATAGCTAATATGCTGCTTTAGAAAGCTGAACGGCCAGCTTGGAAGAGAGGAAACATCATCTCCTTTGGCCCTTGGCATGCACGAAGAGCTGCATGGAAAAGATGAACCATCAGGACACCTTATTCATGCCATCCATTGCACATAGCTACACCAAATAAATAAGCAAAATTAATTATTTTAAGACACATTAATGTTGTAACAGCCTGATTTAGACCCTAGTTGGAACGATGGTTTCGGGACCACAAATCCGAGTTATAAAAATATTTTAAAATTATTTTTGGTGTTTATTATGTGTGAATTTATATCTGTGAAATTTTCGTGATTTAATTTTATCGTTTGAGTGCCCGATTAAATAAAAGGACTTAATCGCGTAAAATGAAAATTTGGTGGTTAAATGTGAAAGTGTTTAATTGAACTTGTCTTATTAATATGAAGCACTTATGAAGCAATTAGACCATTGACAATTAGAGTGTACGGTAATGGCCATGGTTATAATGGTTTTATAATTTTATTATAAAGGTTAAATATGTAAATTAAGTATTAAGTTAATATATGTTATATTATAACATAAAAATAAAAGCCATTATATGTGTTTATATTTTTTGTTCTTGCCAAAACAAAAGAAAATAAAAAGAAAACCTAGGTTCGACCATTCTCAAGCTTGATTCAACGTAAGTTCTAGCTTGATTTTTGATAATTTTTACGTTTTTAAGATCTTTGCTAAGTTATCTGCAAGACCCATGCTTGAATTTTTTATTTTGGTGACTATTTTGAGTTATGTCATTGTTGAAAGCTTGTGATTTTTGTTGTTTGATGATGAAATATGAAAGATATGTTTTGGATCATCATTTTTTGTATTGGAGTTTTTGATGATTTTGAGTAATTAGGACTAAATTGCAAAAATAGTAAATTGAGGAACTAAAATGTGAAATAAATGAAATATATGGACTCATATGAACACTAGGAACATTCGGCCTAACATGGGTATATCCCAATTTTGAATATTTTGTGTTTTGTGAAATAAGGACTAAATTGTGAAAAATATGAAATGTTAGGGGCTAAAGTGTAATTTGTTCATTTATGTGTTTTTGGAATAAATTGAATGAAAATATGTTTGAATGAGTTTAATTTGAATATGTTTAGATCAAGAACCAAAGAAATCGGATTTGGATCGAGGGAAAACTAAAGTTGTCGACTAGTCGTCCCATTCCGTTTTTCATCGTCTGAGGTAAGTTTATAAGCGAATAGACATACTTAATTTTAATTAAATGTGAATTATATATGCTGAATTGGAATATGTAAATATACATATGTATTAGCTGAATGTGAATAATCTTGGCAGAAATGTTTATGAATTCGTTTCGACCGATTTACGACGTCCGAAAGCCCCATATGAACCTTAGGAATAGCTAGGATACATATGTCATGACATAGGATTCCGATATGTGATGTGCGAGTAAGACCATGGCATTGATATATGTGTGTGAGTAAGACTACGTTTTATATGTTGGCATCAATATGTGACTCCGATATATGTGTGCAAGTAAGACCCTGTCTGGGACAGTGGCATCGATATGTGATTACACGTAAGACCACGTCTGGGACATTGGCATTGTACGATATATGTGATTATTCGAATGTCCTGTCCAATTCCGAATGGTTCAATGGGCAACATTAAGCTGTGATCGAATTTATAAAATGAGCTAAAATGACCAGGTATGAATTACCTTATTACCTACTTGAAGTAAGGTAAGTAAGTTATTTAATATTTGTTGCAAATCACGAATGTATGTGAATATGGAATGTATATTCGGCCTTGTGAATAAACAATATGAATATTTTTGAAATGATTCTTGAATATGAGTATATAAGAATATGTATATTCGGCCATATAATAAGTGTATGTATATGATGTATATTTTGATTCATGAGCTTGTGTATATGAGTGTAAGTTTACTTGGTTATAATATGACATTTTGGGCTTTGAAATTTGAATGGTGTTTTGTTAATATAGTTATTTGAGCATTCGGCCAAGGTAACATTTGTGTATGAAAATATATATTATTTATGAAATGGTAAGTTTGAGTTTATATGTGATAATGATATTATAGTTGGTTTAGTTTATTCGAGTTGACTATATCATTGAGTTATTTATTTGGTTATGACTTACTAAGCTATGATAGCTTACTCTGTGTGTTCATATTTACATCTATTTTATAGATTTTGGATTCAAGTTACGAGCTCTGGGATCGTCAGCAAAGTCTATCACACTATCGACTGTCTTCGGTATTTTATAAGTTGAATTTTTGAACCTATGGCATGTATAAGCTAGATTATAGTTTGAAATATTGGATTTGGTTTTTGCATAATTTAAGCCATACAAAAATGGCTTAATTTCTATGCTTGAATTAGGTTATGTTTGATTATGGTTTAAGTTCATTTTGGTTATAATATTATGTGCCATGAATGAATGGTAATTGTGATATGTGTTTTGTGCATTGAAGTTGGTTGATGATTTTTGGATGTGATATGAGTGATTCGGCTATGATATGTATATAATAGCATGAATTATGTTTGTTATGCTACCTTTAGTTAAAATGATTCGATTATGTTTTACATGTGTTAGTAATGGTTTAAAATTAGTTGATAAGTATATTTGAGTAAATGTTGAAATGAAATAATATATATTTGATTAATAGTTCGGCATTTATATATATGTTCATGTGGATTATGGTTGATTATAATGCTAACGGTTGTATTTACAATTGGTTTTGGTTTGAACTTAAATTGAAAGTGTATTCAAGGTACATAATGTTGTGGAGTTTGTTTATATGTTACGGCCATAAGATATATAATGGTTGTTAATCGAACTAAGGTATATCATGTATTAGATAGGTATATTTGGTGATCTTTTATGGTCTATATTAATGGTATGTATAATTCATGATTTTTTAGTCATGGTAAGTCTGACATATTGGGATTTAGACTTATAAAAGGAAAATTGGGTTGATGGTAAAAGATATGTGCTATTGCATTCGATTATGATTTGTTAGTTGAACTCTTATGTATTTATATGTATATATATGCGCTTATATTATGCTTGGTATATATATATATGAATATTAATACATTCACATGATAAAATATATGCATATGAAGTGATAGGGTAAAATGAAAAAAAATGAAACCTTGAACATAGTATGAATATCAAGCATGTTTATTTTCGGTTAATGCAATGTAACAAGTGACCAAATGAATAGTGAATTTTGCATGAGTAAAAAAAGAATAATATGAGTTATATATATGATGCATATATGTTCAGTTTGGTCAAAATTATATGATAACATTTAATTGGTTTTGTGAGTAATTATTTGGTTTGGTTATATTGATGTATATATACGATTATACTTAGACATATATACTCACACTGGCAACACTCGGTACTGATGTTGCTTGAGCTTTAGGACTTGAGTATTGTTTTCCACGATCTCTACTCGAATACCCAATGGAAGCATTTGGTTGATTGAAAAAATCTCTGGACTTCTATGACAATGACTGATATGGGTTATTCATCAGTCTTTTTCTTGAATCTCTTGCCTCTGAATCAGCCTTTCTCTTTTCTTTGCTAAGCTCCTCGGCTTTGCAAGCTCTATCAACCAGGACAAAAATTCTTTCAATTCTAGAATTCCAACTAGAAGTTTAATATCCTTGTTCAACCCATCAACGAACCGTTTCCATATGATTTCTTCGGTAGAAGCATATTCCCAAGCATTCTTGTCCAACCCTACAAATTCTCTTTCATATTTAGTCACAGTCATACGACCCTATTTCAGTTCTAAAAATTCTGTATTTTTATCGAGGAATCGTTAGCTTATATATTTCTTCTGGAATTCAGTTTGAAAGAATTCCCAAGTGACTCTCTCTCGATATTACAGACACCAAATTATTCCACCATTGATACGTTGTATCTCTCAATAATAAAATGGCACACTTTAAAGTCTCAGCTAGAGTACACGACAGCCCATCACATACCCGAATAGTGTTTTCAAGCTGAAATTCAGCTCTCTCGGGATCGTCATCAATAGTAGCTCTGAACTCCTCAGCCTCGTACTTATAGATTTTATCAACTGGAGACTTATTTAGTCGTTGAAATTCCACAACTTGAGGGGATACAGGAATCGATTAAGGATTAGATGGGGGTGGAGGTTGTTGAGCAGTCAGATTTGTCCAGACATATTGTGTGAACCACTCATTCATCATCTGGAAAAAGGCTTCTTTAGCCACTCCCTCAGGACTACTCGACATAGATCTAGAATCAGACAGTGCTACCTGTAACACCCCAAACCCGGCCTAGACATTATGACTGAATCTGCTATGTCACATTGAAGTGTATTTCGAAAAAACGTAGTTTCATTGAAAAATCCATTTTATATTAAAACCTCGTTGTGATCTTTATGAAAAATTTAAGGTATCTTGATCGTTGTTTAAAACTCATGTTGGTTTAGCAATGTGTTTATCATATTAGGTTGTTATCGTACTTTAAAAACATTGTTTGTTTGCGGAAGCTTTAAATTATGTGGCAATAGCGAGGTGTTTTGAAAGCATATATCTTTATGAAAAACCATGGCCTACTTCTAATAGATATGATTAAAAGTAATTAAATCTCAAACAAAAAATAAAACTTTAAGAGGCCTTATTACATAACAAATACCCAAAATAAATTGTTTATAAAATAGAAGTTAAAAAGTGAAAACATGTGCGATTATATGGCCACCGTCGAGTCCCTCGCAGCACCGGCCCGTCTAAGGATTACCTGCGTAGAGAAATAGAAGGGTGACTTTATGAAAACTCAGTGTATAATCCCTTATCAACAATCAGTCATTCAGTAAATAGTTACAATCTGGGCCTAAGCCCGCTTTTTTGATTCTGATTCAATCTCGGTTTAGGGCCTTAGCCCATTTCAAGAATAATAGTAAAGTAGGCCTTAACCCATTTCAAAGAATGTGAATGTAAATGCAATCAGAAATCCTACCCATCCATCCTCTACACTCCACTCCGTCCAACGCTACACTCCATGTAAGGATAAAATCGACCCACCCATCCCTACACTCCAAAAATATAGCACCGGTTGTGGCACCAAACAGTACAGTACACTTCCTCCAAATATAATAGCCCATCCCCATGCAAAATGTCATGTCATAATATCATACGTGTATGCAAATCATGTCATGCTCGAATACAGTCATACATATCATAAGGGCATATCAATCATTTTACCTTATAGGGGTATACTAGTCATTTTATCATATTAGGGTCTAGGTATACTTACCGACCCAACAATAGGTCCACAATCATCTCGGGCGACCCGTGCAACCTTAACAGCGAAATAGTGAAAATGGCCCAAGCCCATAATGCGGCCCATATGAGCTAACACGCTCGTGTGGCCCGTAAAGCCCAAAAATGACCTTGGTTGTGTGAACAACACAGCCTAGCCCAATAATCTCGACACGTCCGTATGGTTTATCTGTGTGGGGCCCATGAGCCCGTAGGCCCACACTGCCCATTTTGGCCCAACGTGGCCCAAAGCAGCCTAAGCCCATGAAAATGCTCATGGAGGCCTCTACGATCTAACACCCACATTTTACGCGCTCGGATTACCACACGAGCGAGCGCACGCTCGTGTAGCATCAATAGACAAACTTTTCTGGCTTTTGCCAATCTACGTTTATAGCAGTGTGATTACACACCTATTTGCGAAAAGTGCTAAAAGTTCACGAGCACCAATCCTGCATTCATTCAAGGCATTCAATTAGCAGTTTGATAATAAGGTAAATCACCCTCCTCTTTATTACTTAATCCCAAAACATTAAATACCTGCCTTGAATGATCAAAAGTGGTTTAATCCACTTAAACTGCTGAATAAGATTGATTATCCAATACTCTTAGCAAATCGACAATAAAAGAAAGTGTTAGCCACAGGATTAACACAACAAAGAGGGAAAGTAAAAGAAAGCTGAAAGAGTAGAAACCAAGCAAGGACCTACCGAAAACGCAGAACCAATTTGGAGAAAAGAGCAGTCGGCCTACACCCAATAGGAAATCCGAAAGCACCTGCTTTGACAAAGACAACAAAGGCACAACTACGCTCCTAGCAGAAATCAGCAGCACAAGAAGATGATAAGTATAAGACTAAAAAGGCAATGAGGGAGAAAGAGAGAGAAAGAGCAAAACTGAGTAGATGCATTACCACTAAAGCCACCAAAAGGTAAAGAAGAAATAGCACAGAGAGGGAGAGGAGCAATTGATCAATAAGAAACTGATTGGGGAAAAGGAGGAAGAAAAAATTCAGCTAACAAAACAGAATGGATTTTATAGAGGAAGAAAAAGTATTCTACCACAAGAACAACAAAGGGGAAAATGATTCGTTAAGAAGTAGTGGTAGAAGGACAAAAATCGAAATAGGCAAAAAGAAAATACCCCAAAGAACCCCTAGTAGAATTCGACTATTAGCAAAATGTAGGAAAGAACCCCCAAAAAAATGTCGCAAAGACAAAAAGTGAGGAGCAAAAAAGAACAAAAGTGTACAGCCACCGGACTAAACTCACCCAAAGTTGAATCCCCAAGACAAATCGATTCCTTGAGTGCCTAGAGTCCAAATTTGGCACTCCACTCTCTCTCACCTCAACTCCCTCTAATCCTCTCCTCGAATCTCTCCACAATATCCTCCTAGCTACACACTCCCCACTCCCCCCAACACTCTCAACCGCCTATGAGCATCAATATCCCACTGACATACAACCTCTTACACGGCACAGTATCAAAAAGACACCCCTTGGGCACAGTAGGACTCGAACTCAAGTTCCTTAGCATTAGAAACACGCCAGTAACCCTTAGACCAGCAAGCTTTTTATGACATAACTTACCCTCAATAGTTTAAAAGTCTATCAACCATGACAAAGGCTCATTCCTTAAAAACAAAGTTTTTTCTCAAATGCCCAAGCTTGAGCCCAATACCTCTCAAACGCTTCCCAGGACACTTAACCATTGACACAAGCATGCATTTAAGTTACACAACATACAGAAAATAAGTACCTATATTTTGGGGAGTTACACTACCCCTTGAGCAAGAGCTAATACGTTACTCTCTACATCGTCAGCTACAGCTCGATCGGGATCCATTTACTATACGAAAACACATTTTAAAATGTCAGGAGTCATCACACTATCACAAGTTATATATGGTATGTATAGCTAGACTCTCACACACGCTACGTTAGTCCGAGAATCAACTAAACTATAGCTCTGATACCAATAAATGTAACAACTCTCACCAGTATTCAACGCTGGAATAGGGTTATAGAGTATTAGTGGATTTATAAAACATTTAAACAATCAATTCACATATATTTTCACATTTCATGCAAACATTAATCAAACTCAAGCACAATGTCCCTATAACAAGCCTACGAGGCCCTAAACATGCTTTGGGAGTGATTCGGAACTAAATTGATAACTTAGAAAACTTTCACGAAACCTTGAAAAAAAATTTCAAAATAGGGGACACACGTCCGTGTGGTCTGTTCATGCGTCTGACACGGCTGCCTGACACGCCCGTGTCATAAGCCGTATGGATATTCGAAATGGGAGCGCATGGCCATGTCCCAGCCCTTGTCTGACCCTATTTAACTCTCTGATTGCGTCACACGGCCAACACAAACGCCCGTGTGACTAGCCTGTGTACCCTAAAAATGGCCATACACGCCCGTGTGCCAAGCCGGGTGCTAGGCCATGCCAAACCTGTACGGTATACTGACTTACACCACACGGCCAAGTCACACGCCCGTGTGTGAGGCCGTGTGGAGCATATTGACTTAATTTTAATTTCAACACCAGGGGACACACAGTCATGTAACATAACCGTGTGTCACACACAACTAAGACACAAACCCGTGTCTTTTCCCGTGTGGACAAAAATAGGCTATTTCCCAAGCCATTTTGCCACCCAAACTTGTATTTATCTGCACCATATCAATCACCAACACATAGCATATGTAATCATCTAAACCAGCCAATTCAAACATAAATCCTGCACATTTCATACTTCCATTTTACATATACACAAATCACCAAAACATACCATACCAATTGTACTAAACTTTACTTCCTTAAATCATCAAAAATGGCTAAACTCAAATATGCAATATCAACCCTAATTTCATAAGCATACCATTATCTTTAAATCAACCATTAGACACTCATAATACCTATAGCCATCAAGCATCACACAACCATCATATAACTCATATCACAAAGCATAAACACATATATCAATACATGATTCAACCATAACAAAATAACCCCAAATAAGCCATCACTCATGGCTATTTATACAAACCAAAACATATACATTTACAAGCTAATTTAAATGGCCAAAATTATTACCAAAACATAACCAACATGACCAAAGTCCCTATACATGCCATATACTCAAATATAAGCTTAAAAGTACCAAATCGATAGTAGGATAGTGTGACAAAATCTCTGACGATCCCTGAATCTGAGCTAGCTTTGAAATCACTATAAAACATAGAAAAATAAACAAAGTAAGCTCTATAGCTTAGTAAGCTCGTATTAAATAAACTCAATATAACCATAAACACATAATTCAACAATTGAATATAAATACATGAATTTACATCAACTACCAAACCTTTCAATTACTCATTCACAAAACAACATATTTTCTTCACCATTTTCTCGATTCAAAGCTAATATGGTTTATACGCATACATGTCCCATCTCGTACGAATCTCATTCTCAACCACATCATTCATTTACCCGTTGAACCATTCGGAATAGAAGTCGGATACTTAAGAGTCTTGCACACTAAATACCTATACCATGGCCCAAAGCCAAATCAAGGTAGTTTATATCTGAAACACTGATATCATGGCCCGAAGCCAAATTAGCTGATATTCATGGCCCAAAACCAAATTGGTATAACTCACACCCGAAGTGCTAATATCATGGCCCGAAGCCAAATTAATGTTCCTTAATGACATGCCATTAGCATCCTAATCTATTCCTAAGTTTCCAATAGGATTTCGTATGCCGAATTACCATCGAGTCATTGACGAATTTGTCTAGAGTCTCGTATTCATAGTTTAAGCAATATCAAAGCATTTAAAAATACATTTATAATGAAATTTATCACATATGAACTTACCTCGGATGTGAAAATGACGAAATAGGTTGATTAGTCGATAACTTTAGTTTTCTCCCGATCTAGATCCGAATTTTAATTTTCTTGACCTAAATATATTAAAATTAACTTATTTAATAATCTCTCTATTCAATTTAATCCAAAACACACAATTACACTTTTACCCTAAAATTTCATAACTTTTACAATTCAGTCATTATTTCATAAAATCACAAATTAATGAAATTCAATATTAACCCATGCTAGCCGAATTACTATTAGGTACCTAGCAGCCCATATTTTCCATTTATTTCACAATTTCACAAAATACTTCCTGGGCTAGCTAGACCTAGTTGCAACGATCCCAAAAACGTAGAAATCAGTAAAAACAGGACAAAATCGTACCTTAATTAGCAAAATGGCATAGCCCAATGAAAAGCATAAAAATGGCTTCTTCTATCCCTAATAATCGGTTTAATAAGATGATATGAAGACTAAATTTGGTTATGTTTTATTTATTTTAAGTTTATTTACCAATTTGCAAATATACCCTTTAATGATAAACCATTTAAATCATCCATTCTATGCCCATAAATGTCCACTTACTAAAAAATGGTCTAATTAACACATAAGGACATTAAATTTAAGGTTCTATAGCTATTTGACACCTTTAGCTAATAGAACAGCACTTTTGCATTTTATGCGATTTAGTCCTTTTTATCGAATAAACTAGTCAAATGATAAAATTTCTAAACAAAACTTTCACACAATCATTCAATCATGCTGTAAACATTAAAAATAATAATAAAATAATAATATTGACTTCGAATTTGTGTTCCCAAAACCACTGTCCTGATTTGACTCAAAAACGGGTTGTTACAACTCTCCCCCCTTAGGGATTTTCGTCCCTGAAAATCTTACTAGTGAATAGGTTAGGGTACTATTTTCTCATAGGTTTCTCGGGCTCCCACGTAGCCTCTTTGACACCGTGTTGTTGCCATAAAACTTTCACCAAAGCTATGCGTATAACACCCCTAACTTGTATCCGTCGCTGAAGTAGGGTTACGAGGTATTACCAATCAATTCACAACATATAGGATACATTTATCAAGCATAAAGCATTCATTCACATAATCATTCAACACAATCACATTGTACCTCATAAGGGCCTACTAGGCCTTAAACATGCTTCAGAAGTGGTTCGGGACTAAACCGATAACATATGAAAATTTTGGAAATATAGAAAAATTCAGCCATACAGGGGTCACACACTCGTGTGAACAGGTCGTGTACCTCACACGGCTCCAGACACGCCTGTGTCTTAGGCAATGTGGAAACAGGGCATACATACTGACTTGGGTCACACGGCCAACCACACGCCATCTGTCTAACCCGTGTGCCCTTCGAAGCGGCTACACATGCTCGTGTGCTAGGCCACGTGCTAGGCCATGCCAAAACTGTAGGGTATACTGACTTATACAACACGGCCAAGTCACATGCCTGTGTGCTAGGCCATGTGCCAAATAGGGAGTATATTGACTTGTACCACACGGCCAGCCACACGCCTGTGTGTGAGACCGTGTGGAGCATACTGACTTCAATTCAATTTCATCACTAAGGGACACACAATCATGTAACAAGACCGTGTGTCACACACGACTGAGACACACGCCCGTGTCTCTGCCTGTGTGGACAAAAATAAGCCATTTGCAAGGCCAATTTGCCACCCTTATTCATGCTCACCTAAACAACCAAAATGGTACCATTTCATCATACAATTAGGTAGCTAAAACCATCAACCAAATGCATAATTCATGCCATTATAATTTCATCTATTCCAAATCACAAATCTCAACCATTTACTTAGCCAAAAACATGCCAAAACAATATCAATCTATATAGTTTATTTACCATAATTCACACTCACATAACTTCCTTATAATAACCACACAACATCTAAATCATACCTCATCAAGGCATTTCTCAAGCATTTTATACCCCACAAATCAATTAACCATTTGAGCAACTATAAACCATAACCATATTCATACCAAACATACCAAAATAAGCCATCACTCATGGCTATATATACAAACAAAAACATATACAATTTACAAGCCAAATCTTATAGCTATAATCACAACCAAAATACCACATCTAGCCTATACATGCCATATGCCAAAAATATATAATCCAAAACTACCAACTTAGATGTTTGATAGTGTGATGATGTTCCCGACGACTCCTGGATTCGAGTTAGCCTTGATTCACTATAAAACATAGAAAAATAACACAAATTAAGCTTCATAGCTTAGTAAGCTCATATGATATAAACTTAACTAATTACAAATGCAACATTCATCAATCTAAACATATTATCTTGTACTTTATGATTACTAACAAACCTTTCAACTGCTTATTTATAAGCTTATATACAAACTTTGTAACTTCTTCGATTTTAAGCTCATAATATACATGTACATACCCTGTACCAATCCATAACAAGTTCATACATACACGGAATGTCATTGAATACTCAATGTCTCGCACACTAAGTGACATACTCTATATCTCACACACTAAGTGCCGTACATAGCCAAAGCTATCTCAAATCACACACTAAGTGCCATATATAGCTGAAGCTATGTCGAATCGCACAGTAAGTGCCATACATAGCCGAAGCTATGTCGTATCACACACTAAGTGCCACAAATAATTGATTTGTCGTCGAACATATCTATAGTCCCGTATATATAATTTATGCAATATCAAAGCACTAAAGCATAATTATCACAATGCTTAATACATACGAACTTACCTCGTGTATGGAAATAACTTAATGGACCGACTATTCAATTAATTTGCTTTCTCCCCGATCTAAGTCCTAATTCCTCTTTTCTTGATCTATAAGTAATCAAAATCAACTTATTTATTATTCTATTTATTCAATTCAATCCAAAATACATATTAGGGAAATTTTACATATTTGCCCCTAAACTTTCACATTTTTTACAATTTAGTCCATATTATACAAAATCATAAATTCATGCAAATTCACAATAAACCCATGCTATCTGAATTACCATAATGCCCCTATCAGCCCATAATTTTCATTTATTTCACATTTCAACCACACATTTTCAACAATTCTCAATTTAGCACCTAATTTGCATTTTCACCAAAAATCACTTAACAAAACTTGCTTAACTATCAACAACCATTCATAGTCTATCAAGAAACTTCAAAATACTCATGTATTCATCAATGGCATCATTCAAAATATTTAACAATTTTTCAAATTAGTCCCTGGGCTAGCTAGTACTAGCTGCAACGATCTCAAAAACATAGAAATCATTAAAAACGAGACAAAAATCATACCTAATTGAAGAAAAATGCCATTTCCAAATGAACCCTAAAAAAATGGCTATTTTCCTCCTTCAAAATCATCATAGAAAGATGAATGCCTTATTTTTTTATGTTTAGTTTTAGTTAAATTAACCTTTAATAACCAAATACTAAAATTAACCTTAAAATTAATTTAAAATTTCATTTATGCCATGCCATTATCATCCACTATCATAATATTGGTCTAATTACCGCTCAAGGACCTTAACTTTAATAAACCATAGCTATTTGACACCTTTAGCTAATGAAACAGCACTTTTGCATTTTACGCGATTTAGTCCTTTTTATCAAATTGAGCACTCAAACTATAAAATTTCTTTACGAAACTTTCACATAGTAATTCTATCATGCTGTAAACTTTAATAAAATAATAAAATAAATATTTTAACTTCAAATTTGCGATCTCAAAACCACTATTTTGATTTGACTCGAAAACGAGCTATTACAACTCTCCCCCTTAGGGATTTTCGTCCCCGAAAATCTTACCAGTGAATAGGTTCAGGTATTGTTTTCTCATAGTATCCTCGGGTTCCCATGTAGCTTCTTCAACCCCGTGTCGATGCCATAATACTTTCACTAACGCTATTCTCTTATTTCTCAGCTCTTTGATCTCGCGAGCTAAAATTCAAATGAATCGATTCTTCAGCATATGACATATCAGACTGAATTTCAACCTTGGTCGGGGAAATGACATGTGAAGGGTCAGATTGGTATCTTCGTAATATCAATACGTGAAATACATTATGTATTTTCTCTAACTCAAATGGAAAAGATAGTCGATATGCCACTAGTCTAACTCGCTCAGTAATCTCATACGGCCCAATAAATCGCGGACTCAATTTCCCTTTCTGACCAAATTGCAATATCTTTTTCCACAATCACTTTCAAAAACACTTTATCCCTGATTTGGAACTCAATATCTTTCTGTTTCAAGACTGCATACAATTTCTATCAATCCAAAGCTGCTTTCAAACTATCGCGAATTACCTTCACCTTTCCTTCAGTCTCTCTGATCAAGTCAACCCCGTGATTCTTATTTTCACTGAGCGCACTCCAGTACAATAGTGTTCGACATCTACGACTGTATAGAGCTTCATAAGGTACCATTTTTATACTCGATTGGAAACTATTATTGTAAGCAAATTCTATCAGTAGTAGATATTTCTCCCAGCTACCTTCAAACTTAAGAATGCAGCAACACAACATATCCTCAAGTATCTAAATAACTCATTTAGATTGACCATCCATTTACGAGTGAAATGCAGAGCTAAGATGCAGCTTTGAACCCAGAGCTTCTTGTAATTTCTTCCAAAATCGTGAAGTAAATCTTGGATTTCTATCCTAAACAATAGATAGGGGAACACCATGTAATCTCACAATTTTGGAAATATACAACTCATCTAGTTTATCAAGTGAGATATCTATACGTACCCAAATGAAATGAGTTGATTTCGTCAATCTGTCAACAACAACCCAGATCGCATCTTTCTTTTTCGGAGATAAGGGCAAACCCAATACGAAATCCATTGTTATTCTATCCCACTTCCACTCAGGAATCATAATAGGCTGTAATAAACCTAATGGCACTTGATGCTCAGCTTTGACTTGTTGACAAATCAAACATTTTGAAACAAATTCTGAGACATCTCGTTTCATGCTGTGCCACCAATAAAACTATTTCAAATTGCTATACATTTTCGTGCTTCCCGAATGTACTGATAAATAGCTACTGTGTGCTTCGATTAGAATCTTTCGAATGAGCTCAGAATCTCTTGGTATACATATTCTATCACGAAACCTCAAACAGTCATCAAGCCCCACTCGAAACTCTGAATTTGAAGTTGACTCACACTGAGCTCGTTTTGCTTGCAATTCATTATCAAATTTTTTAGCCTCACAAATCTGTTGTAGAAATAACGGTCTCATTTTTAGCTCGGCTATTATCGAACCATTGTCAGACAAAGCTTATTTTGTGTTCAAAGCACGTAAAGCAAACAAGGACTTTCAACTCAAAGCATCAGCAACTACGTTCGCTTTCCCTGGATAATAGTCAATCACTAATTCATAGTCTTTTAGCAATTCTAACCATCTCCGTTGTCACAAATTCAAATCTTTTGCATTGTCAGAATAGCACTTTTTCATTTTACGCGATTTAGTCTTTTTATCGAATCAACTAGTCAAACGATAAAATTTATAAATGAAATTTTCACACAATCATTCAATCATGCTGCAAACATTAAAATAATAATATAATAATAATTTTGACTTCAGATTTGTGGTCCTAAAACCACTGTTCCGATTTGACTTAAAAACAAACTGTTACAGTCACTCTATTCAATTTAGTCCAAAATACACTTTAAGGCAATTTTACACTTTTGCCCCTAATAATTCACATTTTTTACAATTTAATCCTTATCTCATTAAAATACAAATTCATGCAATTCAACCTAAACCCATGTTGGCCGAATTTTAATTAGGTCCCTAGCAATCCATATTTTTCATTTATTTCACAATTTAACCATAAATTTACACATTTCACAATTTAATCCCTAACTGGACATTTTACTAAAAATCACTTAACAAATGTTGTTTATCTAACAACAAGCATACATCTTCTACCATTAAACATTAAAATACACCTATATTCATTAATGGCAAAACCCTAAACCTTTAACAGTTTTGCAAAATAGTCTTTGGGCTAGTTAGATTAAGCTATAACGATCTCAAAAACATAGAAATCAATAAAAACGGGACAAAATTGAACTTACATGCACTATTGTTAATGGTCGAACATCTAAAAGCTCAACAATGGTTTTTTTCTTCTAATGCCTGTACCTTGTTCTGAACGCAGTTTTCGGCACATCTAAATCTTTTACACTCAACTAAAAATAACCAGACCGTAGATCAATCTTTGAAAACATTGTTGTTCCTTTCAACTGATCGAACAAATTATGGATTCGTGAGAAAGGATACTTGTTCTTTATCGTAACCTTGTTCAGTTGACGATAATCAATGCATAGTTTCATTGATCCATCTTTCTTCTTTACGAACAACACTGGTGCACCCCAAGATGAAAAACTAGGTTGTGCAAAACCTCTATCCGTTAACTCTTGCAACTGAGATTTCAACTCTTTCAATTCTTTCGGAGCCATTCTATACGGAGCTATCGATATCGGTGATGTTCCTGGTACTAATTCAATGGCAAATTCGACCTCTCTGATCGATGGCAACCCCGGTAACTCTTCTGGAAATACATCTGGATACTCACAAACTACTGGCACTAGTTCAATCTTCAATTCAGACACTTTTGTATCTAGTACATAAGCAAGATAAGCTTGGCAACCTTTCCTCACATATTTCTGAGCTGACATAGACGAAATCACAACAGGCAATCCAATCGACTCATCTGATTCAATTCGAAGGATTTCACTATTCTGACATTTCAGTTCAATAGTGTTTCGTTTACAATTCACAAACACATCATGCAGCGTCAACCAATCCATACCCAGAATTATATTGAATTCATCAAACAGTAGTAGCATCAAATTAGCCGAAAAATAGTAACCCCAAGTCATTAAAGGATAGTTCTTGCAAACTTTATCAACTAAAAAATATTTGCCTAAAGGGTTCGACACTTTAATCACAAAATCAGTAGACTCAACAGGAAAACTCTTACTAGACACCAAATTCATACAAACCTATGAATGAGTCGATCCAGGATCAATCAATGCAATTACATTAGTGTCATAGAGAGAAAATGTATCGGTGATAACATCTGGTGATGGCGTATCTTCTCGAGCATGAATAGTGTAAGCTTTGGCAGATGCTCTAGTCTCTGATCTCACAGTTGAATCTTTTGTCGCACCTTTACTACTGGTTACATTCCCCGTATTTTTAGGTGGTCTCCTTCTAGTAGATGTGTTGCTCGGTCTTGCATTCTGGAATTTATCTTTCTCAGCTAACTCTGAACAATGTTGAATGAAATGATCTTGCGAACCACATTTAAAACAACCTCTATTTCTCATCCAACAATCACCAAAATTTTGTCGACCACACTGTTAACACTCGGGTTTATTATTTCTCACACTGCCAACACTCGATACTGATGTAGCTTGAGTTTTAGGACTTGAGTATTGCTTTCCACAATCTCTGTTTGGATACCTGATTGAAACATTCAAAAGATTGTATGAATCTCTTGATTTCTTTGACAAAGATTGATATGGTTTATTCATCGATCTTTTTCTCGAATTTCTAGCTTTGAATTTAGCTTTTTTCTTTTCTTTGCCCAATTCCTAGGGAATCTCGCACCCTAAGTGCCACATATATAGTCGAAGCTATCTCAATCTCATATCACATATAATGCTCACTCTCGAGCTATCAACGAGTCTGCTCACGCAAGCTGACGGTCATAACGAAGCTATACAATGCTGCTCACACAAGCTGATGAGTATTGGCAACACATTCTGGATAACTCAGCCATGGGTAGGATGTACGGACCCGCAGCCAAACCACATAACCCCTAATGACATGTCATTTGTATCCTAGTCTATTCCTAAGGTTCAACCGGGATTTCACATTGGTTGAATCGTCGTCAAATATGTTCGCAATGTCGTATTCACAATTTATGCAATATCAAAGCATTTAAAACATAATTATAACAATGCTTATTACATACGAACTTACCTCAATTGCAAAAACGACGAAACGAGTTGATTAGTCCAAAATCTTGTTCTTTCCCCGATCTAAATCCGTATTTTTCTTTTCTTGATCTAAATGTAATAAAAATTAACTTATTTAATTATCACTCTATTCAATTTAGTCCAAAAAACACTTTAAAGCAATTTTACACTTTTGCCCCTAATAATTCACATTTTTTACAATATAGTCATTATCTCATAAAAACACAAATGCATGCAATTCAACCTAAACCCATGCTAGCCGAATTTCAATTAGGTCCCTAGCAGTCCATATTTTTCATTTATTTCACAATTTAACCACAAAATTTACACATTTCACAATTTAATCCCTAACTGGACATTTTACTAAAAATCACTTAATAAATATTGTTTATCTAATAACAAGCATACATCTTCTTCCATTAAACATCAAAATACACCTATATTCATCAATGGAAAAACCCTAAACCTTTAACAGTTTTGCAAAATAGTCCAATCTGGTTCTATGACTATTGGTATTGTGACTAGTCGCTTTTTCAGTTCCTCAAATGCTTGTAAGCACGGCTCATCAAAATTGAAAGATTTTTTTATGTTCTAACAATGTACATAAGGGTTTTGATATTTTCAAAAAAATATTTGATAAATCATCAATAGAATCCTAAATGATCAAGCAAATTGTGAATACCTTTAACTATGGAGGGTGGTGGCAATTTCTTAATAACCTCAATTTTTGCTTTGTCGACAGTAATCCCTTGCTATGAAATTTTATGTCCCAAAACAGTGCCTTCATACAGACAAAGAACTAACTCCAGATTTTTTAAATAGTCTTCAAAAGTATCGCCAAACACCGAGAAATCATCCAAAAAAATTTTATGTTGTAGGGGCATTGCATAATCCAAACAGCATTTGTCGAAACGCAAAAGTTCCATAAGGACATATGAATGTGGTCTTCTCTTGATTAGTAGGAGGTATGGAATTTAGTTGTACCCAGAATAACCATCTAAAAAACAATAGAATGCTTTCCTCGCTAAGTAGATTAAAATTCTATTAAAATGCTATTACAAACATGTCCTAAGTTAGTAGAGTCGGAACGGCATTTTGTAGATTAAAATTCAATAACGATTACATTTTTATAATTTAAGATGCCATAAATTAAAAGAGTCAAAGAAATACATTATAACAAAAAAAAAATGAAACGCTTTAAGTAATGTCTTTTCTATATTTACCATACAAAATAGATATAAATTAAATACATTAGAAATTGATTCCAAATATCAATTAAAAGAAAAATAATAACCAATTAAAAATGAGATTTTCAATTCCAAAACTATAAATATCAATTAACAAAATCATATGAAATATTGAAATAATTAAACACGCTTAAATAATGAAATAATCAATAAATTAAACACGTTATCAATCAAGATTTATAAGATTACATGATAAAGAATAAACACGAAATAATTAGAAATAAGCACAAAATAATCATACGAAAAAATAATTCCATAATGAAAATACAGTACATGACAAAATTTCATAAGCAAAATGAAAAAAAAAAGACAAAATATTTGTTTTTTTCAAAACAAAATTAAATTAAATATTAATTGTAAAACAATTCTAGAAACAATTTGTAAAATCCAAATGAAATCAAATTTAAAAAAAAATAGTTATTTCATACTAAAGCACTAACTAATGCATTCCGGATCCCGAACTCAGCAGATTAGCGTGCTTTGAGAGTAGTACTAGGATGGGGGTGACCTCGGGAAGTCCTCGTGTTGCACCCCTTTTCATTTTTATAATTAATGTAATTTTTTCTCTTTTTTCTTTTTTTTTTTTTTTCATGGTTTAAAGCATCGTTTAGTTAGTTAGTTATTTTGGCTTTACGAAATAAATCACTTGAAACGTTATTTGGTCGAATTTGAATTGAAATTCGAGGGCCAGTGCGATAAGGGGCAGGCTTCATATAAATAGAATGCAAGAAGAGTTGTGGGTGCGATCATACCAGTACTAATGCACCGGATCCCATCAGAACTCCGCAGTTAAGCGTGCTTGGGCGAGAGTAGTACTAGGATGGGTGACCTCCTGGGAAGTCCTCGTGTTGCACCCTTTTTTGATTTTTATAATTAATGTAATTTTTTTTCTTTTTTCTTTTTCTTTTTTTTTCATGGTTTAAAGCATCATTTAATTAGTTAGTTATTTCGGCTTTACGAAATAAATCACTTGAAACGCTATTTGGTCGAATTTGAATTGAAATTCGAGGCGCCAGTGCGGTAAGGGGCAAGCTTCATATAGATGGAATGCGCAAGAGTTGACGGGTGCGATCATACCAGCACTAATGCACCGGATCCCATCAGAACTCCGCAGTTAAGCGTGCTTGGGCGAGAGTAGTACTAGGATGGGTGACCTCTCTGGGAAGTCCTCGTGTTGCACCCCTTTTCATTTTTATAATTAATGTAATTTTTTTCTCTTTTTCTTTTTTTTTTTTTTCATGGTTTAAAGCATCATTTAATTAGTTAGTTATTTCGGCTTTACGAAATAAATCACTTGAAACGCTATTTGGTCGAATTTGAATTGAAATTCGAGGCGCCAGTGCGGTAAGGGGCAAGCTTCATATAAATAGAATGCGCAAGAGTTGACGGGTGCGATCATACCAGCACTAATGCACCGGATCCCATCAGAACTCCGCAGTTAAGCGTGCTTGGGCGAGAGTAGTACTAGGATGGGTGACCTCCGGGAAGTCCTCGTGTTGCACCCCTTTTCATTTTTATAATTAATGTAATTTTTTCTCTTTTTTCTTTTTCTTTTTTTTTTCATGGTTTAAAGCATCGTTTAGTTAGTTAGTTACTTCGGCTTTACGAAATAAATCACTTGAAACGCTATTTGGTCGAATTTGAATTGAAATTCGAGGGGACAGTGCGATAAGGGGCAGGCTTCATATAAATAGAATGCGCAAGAGTTGACGGGTGCGATCATACCAGTACTAATGCACCGGATCCCATCAGAACTCCGCAGTTAAGCGTGCTTGGGCGAGAGTAGTACTAGGATGGGTGACCTCCTGGGAAGTCCTCGTGTTGCACCCTTTTTGATTTTTATAATTAATGTAATTTTTTTTCTTTTTTCTTTTTTTTTTTTTCATGGTTTAAAGCATCATTTAATTAGTTAGTTATTTCGGCTTTACGAAATAAATCACTTGAAACGCTATTTGGTCGAATTTGAATTGAAATTCGAGGCGCGATCTTGATAAGGGCAAGCTTCATATAAATAGAATGCAAGAGTTGTTGGCAGTGCGATCATACAAAGCACTAATGCACCGGATCCCATCGAACTCCGCATGATTAAGCGTGCTTGGCGAGAGTAGTACTAGGATGGGTGACCTCCGGGAAGAAGTCTCGTGTTGCACTTTTTTTTATTTTTATAATTAATGTAATTTTTTTCTTTTTCTTTTTTTTTTTTTTTTTCATGGTTTAAAGCATCATTTAATTAGTTAGTTATTTTGCTTTACTTAAATAAATCACTTGAAACGCTTATTTGGTCGAATTTGAATTGAAATCGAGGAGGCGATCATGATAAGGGCAAGCTTCATATAAATAGAATGCGCAAGAGTTGACGGGTGCGATCATACCAGCACTAATGCACCGGATCCCATCAGAACTCCGCAGTTAAGCGTGCTTGGGCGAGAGTAGTACTAGGATGGGTGACCTCCTGGGAAGTCCTCGTGTTGCACCCCTTTTCATTTTTATAATTAATGTAATTTTTTTTTTTTTTTTTTTTTTTTTTTTTTTCATGGTTTAAAGCATCGTTTAGTTAGTTAGTTATTTCGGCTTTACGAAATAAATCACTTGAAACGCTATTTGGTCGAATTTGAATTGAAATTCGAGGGGACAGTGCGATAAGGGGCAGGCTTCATATAAATAGAATGCGCAAGAGTTGACGGGTGCGATCATACCAGTACTAATGCACCGGATCCCATCAGAACTCCGCAGTTAAGCGTGCTTGGGCGAGAGTAGTACTAGGATGGGTGACCTCCTGGGAAGTCCTCGTGTTGCACCCTTTTTGATTTTTATAATTAATGTAATTTTTTCTCTTTTTTCTTTTTCTTTTTTTTTTCATGGTTTAAAGCATCATTTAATTAGTTAGTTATTTCGGCTTTACGAAATAAATCACTTGAAACGCTATTTGGTCGAATTTGAATTGAAATTCGAGGCGCCATATGATAAGGGCAAGCTTATATATAAAAGAGAATGCAAGAGTTGACGCAGGTGCGATCATACCAAAGACTAATGCACCGGATCCCATCGAACTCCATGATTAAGCGTGCTAGGGCGAGAGTAGTACTAGGATGGGTGACCTCTTGGGAAGTCCTCGTGTTGCACCCCTTTTTTATTTTTATAATTAATGTAATTTTTTTTTTTTTTTTTTTTTTTTTTTTTTTTTTGGTTTAAAGCATCGTTTAATTAATTAGTTATTTTGGTTTTACGAAATAAATCACTTGAAACTTTATTTGGTCGAATTTGAATTCAAATTCGAGGCGCAAGTGCGATAAGGGGTAGGCTTCATATAAATAGAATGCGCAAGAGTTGATGGGTGCGATCATACCAGCACTAATGCACCGGATCCCATTAGAACTCCATAGTTAAGCGTGCTTGGGCGAGAGTAGTACTAGGATGGGTGACCTCCTGGGAAGTTCTCGTGTTGCACCTTTTTTTTTTTTTTAATAATTAATGTATTTTTTCTTTTTTTTTTTTTTTTTTTTCATGGTTTAAAAAGCATCATTTAGTTAGTTAGTTATCGCTTTCTGAAATAAATCACTTGAAACGCTTATTTGGTCGAATTTGAATTGAAATTCGAGGCGCGAAATGATGATAAGGGGCAAGCTTCATATAAATAGAATGCGCAAGAGTTTGTGGTGCGATCATACCAAGACTAATGCACCGGATCCCATCGAACTCATGATTAAGCGTGTGCTTGGCGAGAGTAGTACTAGGATGGGTGACCTCCAGGGAAGTCCTCGTGTTGCACCCTTTTTGATTTTTTTATAATAATAATTTTTTTTTCTTTTTTTTTTTTTTTTTTCATGGTTTAAAGCATCATTTAATTAGTTAGTTATTTTGGCTTTACTGAAATAAATCACTTGAAAGCTATTATTTGGTCGAATTTGAATTGAAATCGAGGCGCGCGATCGATGATAAGGGGCAAGCTTCATATAAATAGAATGCAAGAAGAGTTGACGGAGTTGGATGCGATCATACCAAAGCACTAATGCACCGGATCCCATCAGAACTCCGTAGTTAAGCGTGCTTGGGCGAGAGTAGTACTAGGATGGGTGACCTCCTAGGAAGTCCTCGTGTTGCACCCCTTTTCATTTTTATAATTAATGTAATTTTTTGTGTTTTTTCTTTTTCTTTTTTTTTTTCATGGTTTAAAGCATCGTTTAGTTAGTTAGTTACTTCGGCTTTACGAAATAAATCACTTGAAACGCTATCTATTTTGTCGAATTTGAATTGAAATTCGAGGCGCCAGTGCGGTAAGGGGCAAGCTTCATATAAATAGAATGCGCAAGAGTTGACGGGTGCGATCATACCAGCACTAATGCACCGGATCCCATCAGAACTCCGCAGTTAAGCGTGCTTGGGCGAGAGTAGTACTAGGATGGGTGACCTCCTGGGAAGTCCTCGTGTTGCACCCTTTTTGATTTTTATAATTAATGTAATTTTTTTTTTTTTTTTTTTTTTTTTTTTTTTCATGGTTTAAAGCATCATTTAATTAGTTAGTTATTTTCTTTTACTTAAATAAATCACTTGAAACGCTATTTGGTCGAATTTGAATTGAAATTCGAGGCGCGCGGCGATCTTGATAAGGGCAAGCTTCATATAAATAGAATGCGCAAGAGTTGATGGGTGCGATCATACAAGCACTAATGCACCGGATCCCATCAGAACTCCGCAGTTAAGCGTGCTTGGGCGAGAGTAGTACTAGGATGGGTGACCTCCTGGGAAGTCCTCGTGTTGCACCCTTTTTATTTTTATAATTAATGTAATTTTTTTTTTTTTTTTTTTTTTTTTTTTTTCATGGTTTAAAGCATCATTTAATTAGTTAGTTATTTCGGCTTTACGAAATAAATCACTTGAAACGCTATTTGGTCGAATTTGAATTGAAATTCGAGGCGCCAGTGCGGTAAGGGGCAAGCTTCATATAAATAGAATGCGCAAGAGTTGACGGGTGCGATCATACCAGCACTAATGCATCGGATCCCATCAGAACTCCGCAGTTAAGCGTGCTTGGGCGAGAGTAGTACTAGGATGGGTGACCTCCTGGGAAGTCCTCGTGTTGCACCCCTTTTCATTTTTATAATTAATGTAATTTTTTCTCTTTTTTCTTTTTCTTTTTTTTTTTCATGGTTTAAAGCATCGTTTAGTTAGTTAGTTACTTCGGCTTTACGAAATAAATCACTTGAAACGCTATTTGGTCGAATTTGAATTGAAATTCGAGGGGACAGTGCGATAAGGGGCAGGCTTCATATAAATAGAATGCGCAAGAGTTTGGAGTGCGATCATACCAAAGCACTAATGCACGGATCCCATCGAACTCCATGATTAAGCGTGCTTGGGCGAGAGAGTAGTACTAGGATGGGTGACCTCCGGGAAGTCCTCGTGTTGCACCCTTTTTGATTTTTATAATTAATTTAATTTTTTTTTTTTTTTTTTTTTTTTTTTTTTTTCATGGTTTAAAGCATCATTTAATTAGTTAGTTATTTTGCTTTTTCGAAATAAATCACTTGAAACGCTATTTGGTCGAATTTGAATTGAAATTCGAGGCGCCAGTGCGGTAAGGGGCAAGCTTCATATAGATGGAATGCGCAAGAGTTGATGGGTGCGATCATACCAGCACTAATGCACCGGATCCCATCAGAACTCCGCAGTTAAGCGTGCTTGGGCGAGAGTAGTACTAGGATGGGTGACCTTCTGGGAAGTCCTCGTGTTGCACCCTTTTTATTTTTATAATTAATGTAATTTTTTCTTTTTTTTTTTTTTTTTTTTTTTTCATGGTTTAAAGCATCATTTAATTAGTTAGTTATTTTCGGCTTTACGAAATAAATCACTTGAAACGCTTATTTGGTGAATTTGAATTGAAATTGAGGCGCCGAAATGATGATAAGGGGCAAGCTTCATATAAATAGAATGCGCAAGAGTTGACGGGTGCGATCATACCAGTACTAATGCACCGGATCCCATCAGAACTCCGCAGTTAAGCGTGCTTGGGCGAGAGTAGTACTAGGATGGGTGACCTCCTGGGAAGTCCTCGTGTTGCACCCTTTTTTGATTTTTATAATTAATGTAATTTTTTCTTTTTTTTTCTTTTTTTTTTCATGGTTTAAAGCATCGTTTAGTTAGTTAGTTATTTGGCTTTACTAAATAAATCACTTGAAACGCTTATTTGGTCGAATTTGAATTGAAATTCGAGGGCGAGTGCGCGATAAGGGCAGGCTTCATATAAATAGAATGCGCAAGAGTTGCGGGGTGCGATCATACCATAACTAATGCACCGATCCCATTCGAACTCCGCAGATTAAGCGTGCTTGGAGAGAGTAGTACTAGGATGGGTGACCTCTCAGGAAGTCCTCGTGTTGCACCCTTTTTGATTTTTATAATTAATAATTTTTTTTTTTTTTTTTTTTTTTTTTTTCATGGTTTTAAAGCATCATTTAATTAGTTAGTTATTTTGGCTTTACGAAATAAATAAATCACTTGAAATTATTTATTTGGTCGAATTTGAATTGAAATTCGAGGGGCGATCTTGATAAGGCAAGCTTCATATATAATAGAATGCGCAAGAGTTGAGTTGGTGGTGCGATCATACCAGCACTAATGCACCGGATCCCATCAGAACTCTCGCAGTTAAGCGTGCTTGGGCTAGAGTAGTACTAGGATGGGTGACCTCCTGGGAAGTCCTCGTGTTGCCCCTTTTGATTTTTATAATTAATGTTTTTTTTTTTTTTTTTTTTTTTTTTTTTTTTCATGGTTTAAAGCATCATTTAGTTAGTTAGTTATTTGCTTTTACGAAATAAATCACTTGAAACGTTATTTGGTCGAATTTGAATTCAAATTCGAGGCGCAAGCGATGATAAGGGGCAGGCTTCATATAAATAGAATGCGCAAGAGTTTGGTGGTGCGATCATACCAGCACTAATAATGCCGGATCCCATCGAACTCCGCAGATTAAGCGTGCTTGGGCGAGAGTAGTAGAGTAGTACTAGGATGGGTGACCTCGGGAGGAAGTCCTCGTGTTGCACCCTTTTCATTTTTATAATTAATGTAATTTTTTTTTTTTTTCTTTTTTTTTTTTTTCATGGTTTTGAAAAGCATGCGCAAGAGTTTAATTAGTTGAATCGGATCCCATCGAACTCGCATGATTAAGCGTGTTTTTAATAAATAAATCACTTGAAAAGTCCTATTGCACCTTTTGATTTTTATAATTAATGTAAAATTTTTTTTCTTTTTCTTTTTTTTTCATGGTTTAAAGCATCATTTAATTAGTTAGGGCTTATATAAATAAATCAGAATATTTATTTGGTCGAAGAATTGAAATTGAGCGAAGATGCGTGCGATCATATAAATACTAATGCACCGGATCCCATCGATAATGCGAACGGATCATGAGCTAAGCGTGCTTGGGCGAGAGTAGTACTAGGATGGGTGACCTCCTGGGAAGTCCTCGTGTTGCACCCTTTTTGATTTTTATAATTAATGTAATTTTTTCTCTTTTTTCTTTTTCTTTTTTTTTTCATGGTTTAAAGCATCATTTAATTAGTTAGTTATTTCGGCTTTACGAAATAAATAAATCACTTGAACTTATTTATTTATTTGGTCGAATTTGAATTGAAATTCGAGGCGCCAGTGCGGTAAGGGGCAAGCTTCATATAGATGGAATGCGCAAGAGTTGACGGGTGCGATCATACCAGCACTAATGCACCGGATCCCATCAGAACTCCGCAGTTAAGCGTGCTTGGGCGAGAGTAGTACTAGGATGGGTGACCTCCTGGGAAGTCCTCGTGTTGCACCCCTTTTCATTTTTACAATTAATGTAATTTTTTTTTTTTTTCTTTTTCTTTTTTTTTCATGGTTTAAAGCATCGTTTAATTAGTTAGTTATTTCGGCTTTACGAAATAAATCACTTGAAACTTATTTATTTGGTCGAATTTGAATTGAAATCGAGGGGGGCGATCATGATAAGGGCAAGCTTCATATAAATAGAATGCGCAAGAGTTTGGTGGAGTGCGATCATACCAGCACTAATGCACCGGATCCCATCAGAACTCCGCAGTTAAGCGTGCTTGGGCGAGAGTAGTACTAGGATGGGTGACCTCCTGGGAAGTCCTCGTGTTGCACCCTTTTTGATTTTTATAATTAATGTAATTTTTTCTCTTTTTTCTTTTTCTTTTTTTTTTCATGGTTTAAAGCATCATTTAATTTAGTTAGTTATTTTTTTGGCTTTCTGAAATAAATCACTTGAAACGCTTATTTGGTCGAATTTGAATTGAAATTCGAGGGGGCGAAGATGATAAGGGGCAAGCTTCATATAAATAGAATGCGCAAGAGTTGAGGTGAGTGCGATCATACCAAAGCACTAATGCATCGGATCCCATCGAACTCGCATGATTAAGCGTGCTTGGGCGAGAGTAGTACAAGGATGGGTGACATCTTGGGAAGTCCTAGTGTTGCACGCCTTTCTATTTTTATAATTCATGTAATTTTTCTTTTTTTTTTTTTTTTTTTTTTTTTTTTCATGGTTTAAAGCATCATTTTTAATTAGTTAGTTATTTTGGCTTTACGAAATAAATCACTTGAACGCTATTTTTATTTGGTCGAATTTGAATTGAAATCGAGGCCGCAGATGATGATAAGGGGCAAGCTTCATATAAATAGAAGAATGCAAGCAAGAGTTTGAGTGTGTGATCATACCAGCACTAATGCATCGGATCCCATCAGAACTCCGCAGTTAAGCGTGCATGGGCGAGAGTAGTACTAGGATGGGTGACCTCCTGGGAAGTCCTCGTGTTGCACCCACTCTTATTTTTATAATTCATATAATTTTTCTCTTTTTTTTTCTTTTTTTCTTTTTGGTTTAAAGCATCGTTTAGTTAATTAGTTATTTTGGTTTTACAAAATAAATCACTTGAAATGTTATTTGGTCGAATTTGAATTAAAATTCGAGAGGCGCAAGTGCGATAAGGGGTAGCGTTTATATAAATAGAATGCGCAAGAGTTGACGGGTGCGATCATACCAGCACTAATGCACCGGATCCCATCAGAACTCCGCAGTTAAGCGTGCTTGGGCGAGAGTAGTACTAGGATGGGTGACCTCTTGGGAAGTCCTCGTGTTGCACCCTTTTTTATTTTTATAATTTATGTAATTTTTCTTTTTCTTTTCTTTTTGGTTTAAAGCATCGTTTAATTAATTAGTTATTTTGGTTTTGCGTAATAAATCACTTGCTTATTATTTATTTGGTCGAATTTGAATTGAAATTCGAGGCGCAATCTGATGATAAGGGGCAAGCTTCATATATAAATAGAATGCGCGAAGAGTTGTGGGTGCGATCATACCAAGCACTAATGCACCGGATCCCATCGAACTCGCGATTGATTAAGCGTGCTTGGCGAGAGTAGTACTAGGATGGGTGACCTCCGGGAAGTCCTCGTGTTGCACCCTTTTTTTTTTTTTATTAATTAATTTTTTTTTTTTTTCTTTTTTTTTTTTCATGGTTTAAAGCATCATTTAATTAGTTAGTTATTTCGCTTTTCTGAAATAAATCACTTGAAAACGCTTATTTGGTGAATTTGAATTGAAATTCGAGGGGCGATCATGATAAGGGCAAGCTTCATATAAATAGAATGCGCAAGAGTTGTGGTGCGATCATACAAAGACTAATGCATCGGATCCCATCGAACTCATGATTAAGCGTGCTTGGAAGAGAGTAGTACTAGGATGGGTGACCTCGCAGGAAGTCCTCGTGTTGCACCCCTTTTTCATTTTTATAATTAATGTATTTTTTTTTTTTTTTTTCTTTTTTTTTTTTTTTTCATGGTTTAAAGCATTATTTAGTTAGTTAGTTTTTGGTTTTAATAAATAAATCACTTGAAACTTATTTATTTGGTCGAATTTGAATTGAAATTCGAGGCGGAAGATGATCTATGATAAGGGGCAAGCTTCATATAAATAGAATGCGCGAAGAGTTGTTGGCCAGTGCGATCATACAAAGCACTAATGCACCGGATCCCATCGAACTCATGATTAAGCGTGCTTGGCGAGAGTAGTACTAGGATGGGTGACCTCCTGGGAAGTCCTCGTGTTGCACCCTTCCTATTTTTATAATTCATGTAATTTTTCTCTTTTTTTTTGTTTAAAGCATCGTTTAATTAATTAGTTATTTTGTGTTTTACGAAATAAATCACTTGAAACGTTATTTGGTCGAATTTGAATTCAAATTCGAGGCGCAAGTGCGATAAGGGGTAGGCTTCATATAAATAGAATGCGCAAGAGTTGACTGGTGCGATCATACCAGCACTAATGCACCGGATCCCATCAGAACTCCGAAGTTAAGCGTGCTTGGGCGAGAGTAGTACTACGATGGGTGACCTCCTGGGAAGTCCTCGTGTTGCACCCTTTCCTATTTTTATAATTCATGTAATTTTTCCCCTTTTTTTCTTTTTTTTTTTTTTTTTTGTTTAAAGCATCGTTTAATTAACTAGTTATTTTGGTTTTACGAAATAAATCACTTGAAACGCTTATTTGGTCGAATTTGAATTGAAATTCGAGGTGCAAATGCATGATAAGGGCAAGCTTCATATAAATAGAATGCGCAAGAGTTGATGTGGTGCGATCATACCAGCACTAATGCACCGGATCCCATCAGAACTCCGATTAAGCGTGCTTGGGCGAGAGTAGTACTAGGATGGGTGACCTCCTGGGAAGTCCTCGTGTTGCACCCTTTTTTTTTTTATAATTAATGTAATTTTTTCTCTTTTTTCTTTTTCTTTTTTTTTTCATGGTTTAAAGCATCGTTTAGTTAGTTAGTTATTTCGGCTTTACGAAATAAATCACTTGAAACGCTATTTGGTCGAATTTGAATTGAAATTCGAGGGCACAGTGCGGTAAGGGGCAGGCTTCATATCATATAAATAGAATGCGCAAGAGTTGACGGGTGCGATCATACCAGCACTAATGCACCGGATCCCATCAGAACTCCGCAGTTAAGCGTGCTTGGGCGAGAGTAGTACTAGGATGGGTGACCTCCTGGGAAGTCCTCGTGTTGCACCCCTTTTTGATTTTTATAATTAATGTAATTTTTTTTTCTTTTTTTTTTTTTTTTTTTTCATGGTTTAAAGCATCATTTAATTAGTTAGTTATTTCGGCTTTACGAAATAAATCACTTGAAGAATTATTATTTGGTCGAATTTGAATTGAATTCGAGAGGCAGCGAAGATAAGATAAGGGCAAGCTTCATATAAATAGAATGCGCAAGAGTTGACGGGTGCGATCATACCAGCACTAATGCACCGGATCCCATCAGAACTCCGCAGTTAAGCGTGCTTGGGCGAGAGTAGTACTAGGATGGGTGACCTCCAGGAAGTCCTCGTGTTGCACCTTTTTATTTTTATAATTAATGTTTTTTTTTTTTTTTTTTTTTTTTTTTTTTTCATGGTTTAAAGCATCATTTAATTTAGTTAGTTATTTTTGGCTTTACGAAATAAATCACTTGAAACGCTTATTTGGTCGAATTTGAATTGAAATTCGAGGGCGCTGCTTGATAAGGGCAAGCTTCATATAAATAGAATGCGCAAGAGTTGTGGTGCGCGATCATACCAAAGCACTAATGCACCGGATCCCATCATCGAACTCGCATGATTAAGCGTGCTTTGAGAGAGTAGTACTAGGATGGGTGACCTCCTGGGAAGTCCTCGTGTTGCACCCTTTTTATTTTTATAATTAATGTAATTTTTTTCTTTTTTTTTTTTTTTTTTTTTTTTTCATGGTTTAAAGCATCATTTAATTAGTTAGTTATTTTTGGCTTTAATGAAATAAATCACTTGAACGCTATTTATTTGGTCGAATTTGAATTGAAATTCGAGGGCGATCTTGATAAGGGCAAGCTTCATATAAATAGAATGCGCGCAAGAGTTGTGAGTGCGATCATACCAGCACTAATGCACCGGATCCCATCGAGAACGCATGATTAAGCGTGCTTGGGAGAGAGTAGTACTAGGATGGGTGACCTCCAGGAAGTCCTCGTGTTGCACCCTTTTTTTTTATTTTTATAATTAATGTTTTTTTTTTTTTTTTTTTTTTTTTTGGTTTTTTTCATGGTTTAAAGCATCGTTTAGTTAGTTAGTTTTTGACTTTTACGAAATAAATCACTTGAACTTATTATTTGGTCGAATTTGAATTGAAATTCGAGGCAAAAGTGATAAAGGGCAAGCTTCATATAAATAGAATGCGCAAGAGTTGACGGCGTGCGATCATACCACTAATGCACTAATGCCGGATCCCATCGAACTCGCATGATTAAAGCGTGCTTGGGAGGAGAGTAGTACTAGGATGGGTGACCTCCTGGGAAGTCCTCGTGTTGCACCTTTTTATTTTTATAATTAATGTAATTTTTTTTTTTTTTTCTTTTTTTTTTTTTTTTCATGGTTTAAAGCATCATTTAATTAGTTAGTTATTTTTGCTTTCTGAAATAAATCACTTGAAACGCTTATTTGGTCGAATTTGAATTGAAAAATGAAAGAGGCGCGATGCGATATGGGCAAGCTTCATATAAATAGAATGCGCAAGAGTTGTTGTGGTGCGATCATACCAAAGCACTAATGCATCGGATCCCATCAGAACTCCGCAGTTAAGCGTGCTTGGGCGAGAGTAGTACTAGGATGGGTGACCTCTTGGGAAGTCCTCGTGTTGCACCCTTTTTTTTTTTTTATAATTAATGTCTTTTTTTTTTTTTTTTTTTTTTTTTTTTTTTTTTCATGGTTTAAAGCATCATTTAGTTAGTTAGTTAGTTTTTGGCTTTACTGAAATAAATCACTTGAAAGCTTATTATTTGGTCGAATTTGAATTGAAATTTCGGGCGCGCGATGCGATAAGAGGCAAGCTTCATATAAATAGAATGCGCAAGAGTTGATGGGTGCGATCATACCAGCACTAATGCACCGGATCCCATCAACTCCGCAGTTAAGCGTGCTTGGCGAGAGTAGTACTAGGATGGGTGACCTCCTAGGAAGTCCTCGTGTTGCACCCCTTTTTGATTTTTATAATTAATGTAATTTTTTTCTTTTTTTTTTTTTTTTTTTTTTTCATGGTTTAAAGCATCATTTAATTAGTTAGTTTTTGGCTTTTACGAAATAAATCACTTGAAACATTTATTTGGTCGAATTTGAATTCAAATTCGAGGCGCAGATGCGATAATAAGGGCAAGCTTCATATAAATAGAATGCGCAAGAGTTGACGGGTGCGATCATACCAGCACTAATGCACCGGATCCCATCAGAACTCCGTAGTTAAGCGTGCTTGGGCGAGAGTAGTACTAGGATGGGTGACCTCCTAGGAAGTCCTCGTGTTGCACCCCTTCTTATTTTTATAATTAATGTAATTTTTCTTTTTTTTTTTTTTTTTTTTTTTCGTGGTTTAAAGCATCGTTTAATTAATTAGTTATTTTGGCTTTACGAAATAAATCACTTGAAACGTTATTTGGTCGAATTTGAATTCAAATTCGAGGCGCGATCGCGAAGAAGGGGCAAGCTTCATATATAAATAGAATGCGCGCAAGAGTTGATTTGGTGCGATCATACCAGCACTAATGCATCGGATCCCATCGAACTCATGATTAAGCGTGCTTGGAGAGAGTAGTACTAGGATGGGTGACCTCCGGGAAGTCCTCGTGTTGCACCCTTTTTTTTCATTTTATAATTAATGTAATTTTTCTTTTTTTTTTTTTTTTTTTTTTTTCATGGTTTAAAGCATCGTTTAGTTAGTTAGTTTTTGGCTTTACTGAAATAAATCACTTGAACGCTATTTATTTGGTCGAATTTGAATTGAAATTCGAGGGCGGCGATCGATGAAGGGGCAAGCTTCATATAAATAGAATGCGCAAGAGTTGTGGTGCGATCATACGGCACTAATGCACCGGATCCCATCAGAAACCGCAGATTAAGCGTGCTTGAGAGAGAGTAGTACTAGGGATGGGTGACCTCTCAGGAAGTCTCGTGTTGCACCCTTTTTTTTATTTTTATAATTAATGTATTTTTTTTTTTTTTTTTTTTTTTTTTTTTCATGGTTTAAAGCATCATTTAATTAGTTAGTTAGTTATTTTGCTTTACTACGAAATAAATCACTGAAACGCTTATTTGGTCGAATTTGAATTGAAATTCGAGGCGCCAGATCATGATATAAGGGCAAGCTTCATATAAATAGAATGCGCAAGAAGAGTTGGTGGTGCGATCATACCAAAGACTAATGCACCGGATCCCATCGAACTCCATGATTAAGCGTGCTTGGGCGAGAGTAGTACTAGGATGGGTGACCTCCTGGGAAGTCCTCGTGTTGCACCCTTTTTATTTTTATAATTAATGTAATTTTTTTTTTTTTTTTTTTTTTTTTTTTTTTTCATGGTTTAAAGCATCGTTTAATTAATTAGTTATTTTGGCTTTACGAAATAAATCACTTGAAACGTTATTTGGTCGAATTTGAATTGAAATTCGAGGGGCCAGTGCGATAAGGGGCAGGCTTCATATAAATAGAATGCGCAAGAGTTGACGGGTGCGATCATACCAGCACTAATGCACCGGATCCCATCAGAACTCCACAGTTAAGCGTGCTTGGGCGAGAGTAGTACTAGGATGGGTGACCTCCTGGGAAGTCCTCGTGTTGCACCCCTTCTTATTTTTATAATTAATGTAATTTTTCTCTTTTTTTTTTTTTTTTTTTTTTTTTTTTCATGGTTTAAAGCATCGTTTAATTAATTAGTTATTTTGGTTTTACGAAATAAATCACTTGAAACGTTATTTGGTCGAATTTGAATTAAAATTGGCGGCGATCGATGCGATAAAGATAAGGCAAGCTTCATATAAATAGAATGCGCAAGAGTTGTGTGGTGCGATCATACCAAAGCACTAATGCACCGGATCCCATCGAACTCGCATGATTAAGCGTGCTTGGCGAGAGTAGTACTAGGATGGGTGACCTCCTGGGAAGTCCTCGTGTTGCACCCCTTTTTTATTTTTATAATTAATGTAATTTTTTTTTTCTTTTTCTTTTTTTTTTTTTTCATGGTTTAAAGCATCATTTAATTAGTTAGTTATTTTTGCTTTTTGAAATAAATAAATCACTTGAAAAATTTATTTGGTCGAATTTGAATTGAAATTCGGGGCGCGATGCGATAAAGGGCAAGCTTATATATAAATAGAATGCGCAAGAGTTGGTTGCGGTGCGATCATAGCAGCACTAATGCACCGGATCCCATCAGAACTCAGCATTAAGCGTGCTTGGGGCGAGAGTAGTACTAGGATGGGTGACCTCCTGGGAAGTCCTCGTGTTGCACCCCTTTTTGATTTTTATAATTAATGTAATTTTTTTTTTTTTTTTTTTTTTTTTTTCATGGTTTAAAGCATCATTTAATTAGTTAGTTATTTTGACTTTACGAAATAAATCACTTGAAACGCTTATTTGGTCGAATTTGAATTGAAATTCGAGGCGCAAGCATGATGAGGGCAAGCTTCATATAAATAGAATGCGCAAGAGTTGATGGGTGCGATCATACCAGCACTAATGCACCGGATCCCATCAGAACTCCGCAGTTAAGCGTGCTTGGCGAGAGTAGTACTAGGATGGGTGACCTCAGGAAGTCCTCGTGTTGCACCCTTTTGATTTTTTTATTAATTAATGTTTTTTTTTTTTTTCTTTTTTTTTTTTTTTCATGGTTTAAAGCATCATTTAATTAGTTAGTTATTTCGCTTTTACGAAATAAATCACTTGAAACGCTTATTTGGTCGAATTTGAATTGAAATTCGAGGCGCGATCGATGATAAGGGCAAGCTTCATATAAATAGAATGCGCAAGAGTTGTGGGTGCGATCATACAAGCACTAATGCATCGGATCCCATCGAACTCATGATTAAGCGTGCTTGGGCGAGAGTAGTACTAGGATGGGTGACCTCCAGGAAGCCCTCGTGTTGCCACTCTTTATTTTTATAATTAATGTAATTTTTTTTTTTTTTTCTTTTTTTTTTTTTTTTTTTCATGGTTTAAAGCATCATTTAATTAGTTAGTTATTTGGCTTTTCTGAAATAAATCACTTGACGCTTATTTATTTGGTTGAATTTGAATTGAAATTCGAGGGCGCGATGCATGATAAGGGCAGGCTTCATATAAATAGAATGCGCAAGAGTTGACGGGTGCGATCATACCAGCACTAATAATGCCGGATCCCATCAGAACTCCGCAGTTAAGCGTGCTTGGGCGAGAGTAGTACTAGGATGGGTGACCTCCTGGGAAGTCCTCGTGTTGCACCCCTTTTTATTTTTATAATTAATGTAATTTTTTTTTCTTTTTTCTTTTTTTTTTTTCATGGTTTAAAGCATCGTTTAGTTAGTTAGTTATTTTGGCTTTAAGAAATTAATCACCTGAAACGCTTATTTGGTCGAATTTGAATTGAAATTCGCGGCGCAAGATCTGCGATAAGGGCAAGCTTCATATAAATAGAATGCGCAAGAGTTGGTGGTGCGATCATACCAAGCACTAATGCACCGGATCCCATCGAACTCATGATTAAGCGCGCTTTGGGAGAGAGAGTAGTACTAGGATGGGTGACCTCCTGGGAAGTCCTCGTGTTGCACCCTTTTTATTTTTATAATTAATGTAATTTTTTTTTTTTTTTTTTTTTTTTTTTTTTTTTTCATGGTTTAAAGCATCGTTTAGTTAGTTAGTTATTTTGGCTTTACGAAATAAATCACTTGAAACAGTTATTTGGTTGAATTTGAATTGAAATTCGAGGAGGCGCAAGTGCGATAAGGGGCAGGCTTCATATAAATAGAATGCGCAAGAGTTGACGGGTGCGATCATACCAGCACTAATGCACCGGATCCCATCAGAACTCCATGCAGTTAAGCGTGCTTGGGCGAGAGTAGTACTAGGATGGGTGACCTCCTAGGAAGTCCTCGTGTTGCACCCTTCCTATTTTTATAATTCATGTAATTTTTCTCTTTTTTTTTTTTTTTTTTTTTTTTTTTGGTTTAAAGCATCGTTTAATTAATTAGTTATTTTGGTTTTACGAAATAAATCACTTGAAATGCTTCATTATTTGGTCGAATTTGAATTTGAATTCAAATTCGAGGCGCAAGTGATAAGGGGCAGGCTTCATATAAATAGAATGCGCAAGAGTTGATGGGTGCGATCATACCAGCACTAATGCACCGGATCCCATCAGAACTCCGCAGTTAAGCGTGCTTGGGCGAGAGTAGTACTAGGATGGGTGACCTCCTAGGAAGTCCTCGTGTTGCACCCCTTCCTATTTTTATAATTAATGTAATTTTTCTCTTTTTTCTTTTTTTTTTTTTTTCCTGGTTTAAAGCATCGTTTAATTAATTAGTTATTTTGGTTTTACGAAATAAATCACTTGAAACGTTATTTGGTCGAATTTGAATTCAAATTCGAGGCGCAAGTGCGATAAGGGGCAGGCTTCATATAAATAGAATGCGCAAGAGTTGACGGGTGCGATCATACCAGCACTAATGCACCGGATCCCATCAGAACTCCGCAGTTAAGCGTGCTTGGGCGAGAGTAGTACTAGGATGGGTGACCTCCGGGAACGTCCTGTTGTTGCACCCCTTCCTATTTTTATAATTCATGTTATTTTTTTTTTTTTTTTTTTTTTTTTTTTTTTCTGGTTTAAAGCATCGTTTAATTAATTAGTTATTTTGGTTTTACGAAATAAATCACTTGAAGCGTTATTTGGTCGAATTTGAATTCAAATTCGAGGCGCAAGTGTGATAAGGGGCAGGCTTCATATAAATAGAATGCGCAAGAGTTGATGGGTGCGATCATACCAGCACTAATGCACCGGATCCCATCAGAACTCATGATTAAGCGTGCTTGGGCGAGAGTAGTACTAGGATGGGTGACCTCTGGGAAGTCCTCGTGTTGCACCCTTTCTATTTTTATAATTAATGTAATTTTTCTTTTTTTTTTTTTTTTTTTTTTCTGGTTTAAAGCATCGTTTAATTAATTAGTTATTTTGGTTTTACGAAATAAATCACTTGAAACGTTATTTGGTCGAATTTGAATTGAAATTCGAGGGGCGGGACGTGACGATAAGGGGCAGGCTTCATATAAATAGAATGCGCAAAGAAGAGTTGTGAGTGCGATCATACTAGCACTAATGCACCGGATCCCATCAGAACTCCGCAGTTAAGCGTGCTTGGGCGAGAGTAGTACTAGGATGGGTGACCTCCTAGGAAGTCCTCGTGTTGCACCCTTCTTATTTTTATAATTAATGTAATTTTTTTTTTTTTTTTTTTTTTTTTTTTTCATGGTTTAAAGCATCGTTTAATTAATTAGTTATTTTGGCTTTACGAAATAAATCACTTGAAACGTTATTTGGTCGAATTTGAATTGAAATTCGAGGGGCCATTGTGATAAGGGGCAGGCTTCATATAAATAGAATGCGCAAGAGTTGATGGGTGCGATCATACCAGCACTAATGCACCGGATCCCATCAGAACTCATGATTAAGCGTGCTTGGGAGAGTAGTACTAGGATTGGTGACCTCCTGGGAAGTCCTCGTGTTGCACCCTTCTTATTTTTATAATTAATGTAATTTTTCTCTTTTTTTTTTTTTTTTTTTTCATGGTTTAAAGCATCGTTTAATTAATTAGTTATTTGGCTTTTTTTTACTTGAAATAAATAAACTTGAAACGCTATTTATTTGGTCGAATTTGAATTGAAATTCGAGGCGCAAGATCTTGATAAGAGGCAAGCTTCATATAAATAGAATGCGCAAAGAGAGAGTTGGTGGTGCGATCATACCAGCACTAATGCCGGATCCCATCGAACTCCATGATTAAGCGTGCTTGGGAGAGTAGTACTAGGATGGGTGACCTCCGGGGAAGTCCTCGTGTTGCACCCTTTTTATTTTTATAATTAATGTTTTTTTTTTTTTTTTTTTTTTTTTTTTTTCTGGTTTAAAGCATCGTTTAATTAATTAGTTATTTTGGTTTTATGAAATAAATCACTTGAAACGTTATTTGGTTGAATTTGAATTCAAATTCGAGGCGCAAGTGCGATAAGGGGTAGGCTTCATATAAATAGAATGCGCAAGAGTTGATTGGTGCGATCATACCAGCACTAATGCACCGGATCCCATCAGAACTCCGCAGTTAAGCGTGCTTGGGCGAGAGTAGTACTAGGATGGGTGACCTCCTAGGAAGTCCTCGTGTTGCACCCCTTCCTATTTTTATAATTTATGTAATTTTTCATTTTCATTTTTTTTTTTTTTTTGGTTTAAAGCATCATTTAATTAATTTGTTATTTTGGTTTTACGGAATAAATTACTTGAAACATTATTTGGTCGAATTTGAATTTAAATTCGAGGCGCAAGTGCGATAAGGGGTAGGCTTCATATAAATAGAATGCGCAAGAGTTGACGGGTGCGATCATACCAGCACTAATGCCGGATCCCATCAGAACTCCGCAGTTAAGCGTGCTTGGGCGAGAGTAGTACTAGGATGGGTGACCTCCTGGGAAGTCCTCGTGTTGCACCCCTTCCTATTTTTATAATTAATGTAATTTTTTTTTTTTTTTTTCTTTTTTTTCATGGTTTAAAGCATCGTTTAATTAATTAGTTATTTTGGCTTTACGAAATAAATCACTTGAAACGTTATTTGGTCGAATTTGAATTGAAATTCGAGGCGCAAGTGCGATAAGGGGCAGGCTTCATATAAATAGAATGCGCAAGAGTTGACGGGTGCGATCATACCAGCACTAATGCACCGGATCCCATCAAAACTCCGCAGTTAAGCGTGCTTGGGCGAGTAGTACTAGGATGGGTGACCTCTTGGGAAGTCCTCGTGTTGCACCCTTTTTCATTTTATAATTTAATTTAATTTTTTTTTTTTTTCTTTTTTTTTTTTTTTCATATTCTTTTTTTTTTTAAACATCGTTTAACTAATTTGTTATTTGTGTTTTTGCGAAACAAATCACTTTAAACATTATTTTGTCGAATTTTTAGTCAAATTCGAGGCGTAAGTGCGATAAGGGGTAGCCTTTATATAAATAGATTGCACTAGAGTTGATGGGTGCGATCTTACTAGCACCAATGCAACGAATCCATTAGAATTCCACAGTTAAGTGAGCTTGGCAAGAGTAGTACTAGGATGGGTGACCTCCTGGGAAGTCCTCATGTTACACTCCTTCTATTTTATATTTCATATAATTTCTTTTTTTTAATTGTCGTTTAGCTAATTAGATTTTTGCGTTTTCCGAAATAAGTCACTTGAAATGTTATTTGGTCGAATTTGTATTCAAATTTGAGGTGCAAATGCGATAAGGGGTAGCCTTTATATAAATAGATTGCGCAAGAGTTGGCGGGTGAGATAATACCAACACTAATGTACCGGATCCCATCAGAACTTCGCAGTTGAGCCTGCTTGGGCGAGAGTAGTACTAGGATGGGTTACCTCCAGGGAAATCCTCGTGTTGTACCCCTTCCATTTTATATTTCATATATTTTTTTTGTAAATATCGTTTAACTAATTAGTTATTTGCGTTTTGTGAAATAAATCACTTGAAACATTATTTGGTTGAATTTGCATTCAAATTCGAGGCGCAAGTGCAATAAAGGTAGCCTTTATATAAATAGATTGCGCAAGAGTTGACAGGTGCAATCATACCTACACTAATGCACTGGATCCCATTAGAACTCTGCATTGAAGCGTTCTTGGGCGAGAGTAGTACAAGGATGGGTGACTTCCTTGGAAGTCCTCGTGTTGCACCCATCCCATTTTATTTCATATAATTTTTTGTTAAAAATTGTTTAACTAATTAATTATTTGCATTTAGCAAAATAAATCATTTGAAACTTTATTTGGTCAAATTTTCATTCAAATTCGAGGCGCAAGTGCGATAAGTGGTAGCCTTTATATAAATAGAATTCTCAAGAGTTTATGGGTGCAATCATTCCAGCACTAATGCATCGAATCCTATTAGAGCTTTGCAGCGAGAGTAGTACTAGGATGGTTGTCCTCCTGGGAAGTCCTCATGTCGCATCGGATCCTAATCATACCATCCTATTTTTTTCATATAATTTTTTTGTTAAACATTAGTTATGTTAGAAATAAGGGACCCGAATCCATATTTAAATAAAATACCATGGTATAATAAAATAAAAGTAAAATCTTTATAGAACTACACTTCTTCTATTTTATTTTAGAATAAGGTTTTTTAAATCTTATTAAACTTCATGTATTTGATATTGATTCAAATAAGATGTTCCAATCTTACTACACTTGTATTAGAATATGGTTTTACAAGGCTATAAATAGAGATAGTCTACTCCTCTTGTAATTATTCGAATTCGACATAGTGAATTTTCTTCTCCTCTACCTAAAGTGTTTCCACGTAAAGTTTATGTGTTCTTTATTTTTATTTCTCTTGTCTTTGTGATATATTGTCATTACCGACGTTTTATTTTTTATAAATTGGTATCCGAGCTTCCGAGTTGTTCATCTCGATCACGGTAATGGCGTCTTTGAAGTATGAAATTTCGCTGTTGGATCACAACACCAGATTTGTGTTGTGGCAGATAAAGATGCAGGCAATTCTTGCATAGATGGACTTAGAGGAAGCCCTGCTAGGGGTAGATGTGATTCCTTCGGCATTGACAGAGAAAGAGATAAAGCACAAGGATTGAAAGGCGTTAACACAATTAGATCTACATTTGTCTAACAAAATTTTACAGGCCACTGTTGGATTATGGAAGAGGCTGGAACAAATATGTATGTTGAAAACTCTAACCAGCAAGCTGCATATGAAGCAGCATCTTTATGCTCGTCGTTTGGAGGAAGGTGCATCTATGCATGAACATTTAACATTTTTTAAAGAAATTCTCTGAAACTTGGAGGCCACAGAGGTTCAGTATGATAAGGAAGATCTAGGGTTGATTCTATTTTGTTCGTTGCCCCTGTCTTATTCAACCTTTAGAGACATGATTTTATGTAGCCGTAAGTCTCTCACAGTTGATGAGGTTTATGATTCTTTGACCTTATATGATAATATGAAGCATCTTGTGGTTAAAACTGACTCTTAGGGTGAGGGTCTCATTATTCGTGGGAGACAAGATCAGAATGCTGATGATGATCGTGGAAGGACACATGAACGGATTCCTCGCGATAAATCTAAGGGTAGATCGAAGTTTTCAAACGGAGGTAACACTTGTAACTTCTGCAAGAAGAAAGGACACATTAAATCTGAGTGCTATAAGCTACAGAATAAGATAAAAAGGGAGGCTGCGAATCAAAAGGGAAAACAATCGAAAAATTCTGGTGAAGCTGATGTTGTAGAAGGCTACAGCGATGGTGAACTTCTAGTCGCTTCTGTCAACAATTCTAAAGTGAGCGATGAGTGGATCCTTGATTAGGGCTGCACCTTCCACATGAGTCCTAATCGGGATTGATTTACAACTTAGAAACAGTGTCTGAAGGTGTTGTTTTGATAGGAAATAATGCTTCGTGTAAAATTACAGGTGTTGGAACAATTAAAGTTAGATGTTTGACGGAGTTGTCAGAACATTTAGTGATGTGAGACATGTTCCAGAGTTGAAGAGAAATTTAATTTCGTTGAGTACTCTTGATTCAAAAGGGTACAAATACACAACTGGAAGTGGGGTTTTGAAGATTTCCAAAGGTTCCCTTGTTGTGATAAAAGGGTAGAGAAAGACTGCCAAGTTATATGTTTTGTAGGGTTCTACTGTTACTGGTGATGTAGCTGTCGCTTTCTCTTCCTTTTCAGATGATGATATTACTAAATTTTGGCATATGCGTCTAGGGCATATAAATGAGAATGGCATGGCAAAATTGAGCAAAAGAGGACTTCTTAATGGGCAAGGAATTTGCAAAATAAAGTTCTATGAGCACTACATTTTTGGGAAGAAAAAGAGAGTTCAATTCACCGGAGGAATCTATAGCACAAAGGGAACGTTGGAGTGTATTTATTCTAATCTGTGGGGGCCATCTAGAGTGCCATCGAGAGGTGGAGCTAATTATATGCTAACTTTTATTGATGATTTTTCCTAAAAAGTTTGAGCGTTCTTCTAGAAGCAAAAAAATGATGTGTTTTCCGCATTTAAGTCTTGGAAAACTATGATTGAAAAATAGATGGGAAAATAAATAAAATACCTCCGCACAGATAATGGCTTAGAGTTTTATTCTGATGAGTTTAATAAAATGTGCAAGTCAAAAGGGATTGTGAAACACTTGACTGTTCATCATACTCCATAGCAAAACGGTGCTGCAGAATGAATGAACAGAACGATTATAGAGAAGGTTCGATGTATGTTGTCAAATGCCAACTTACCAAAGTTGATTTAGGTCTAAGTAGCCTCTACTGCACGGCTTGTGATCAACCAATCTCCATCCGTTTCCATTGAGAAAAAGACTCCACAAGAGGTATGGTCTGGTAATCCTATTGACTATTCTGATTTAAAGATATTTGAGTGTCCTGCATATGCTCATGTTGATAATGGAAAATTAGAACCAAGATCCATTAAATGTGTTTTTCTTGGTTATAAAGCTGGTGTAAAAGGGTATAAGTTATGGTGTCCTGAATGTAACACCCCAAACCCGACCTAGACGTTATGGCCGAATCAGGCGGTGTCACATTGGAGTGCTTCTCGAAAACTTGCTCTTGTTGATGAAAACCCGTTTGGAAATTTAAATCCTCTTTGTTAGATCTCAAATCATTCTAGCTATTCGTTATTTATTTTAAATTGTCCTTACTTTTTAAACTCTATTTGTTGCGGAAGCATTTCAAAAGTGTTGCGAAAACGTAGTGTTTTTAAAACAGTTATCGTTTTGGAAAATCACGTTCTACGTTCAATAGATATAAATCATAATAAACAAAAACCCAAATTAAAACAAGAAAATTAGAGAGGCCTTATTACATAATTCAAAACCCAAAACCAAATCTAATAGCTAATAAGAAAAATAGAAGAGTAGTGTGGCCATCTCCGAGTCCCTCGCAGTACCGATCTGCCTAAGGATTACCTGAACAGTTAAAACAAATGGGTGAGTTTACGAAAACTTAGTGTGTAATCCCAATATCAAACAAACAGTGAATAACATAGTCTGGGCCTAAACCTAGATCAGTAACAGTCTGGGCCTGAGCCCATTACGGAACAGTAACAGTGTGGGTCTTAGACCAATGCAGTAACAATATAGTGCAACAATACAACCCAACCCAAACCAGCCAAAACACCACTCCGTACCACCAACACACCAAGTGGGGACAAAGTCGACCCACCCAACCAACACACCAGTATCGCAGCATAGCACCCAATAATAATATCGCAGCAAATCTGTTAGTAACAGTAACGCGATAAAGCTGCCAATATAAGTATATGGCACAAATCCATGAGTAGCAGCACGAAGCCATCAATAGCGGTACAAAGCGATCAATAGTGGCACAAAGCCATCAATAGCGGAACAAAGCCATCAGTAGCGGCACAAAGGCATTAATAGTGGCACAAAGCCTTAATTATCGCAGCGATGCTGCCAGTAATAGTAACACAACAAAGTTACCAGTAATAGGCTTTAAGCCATCAGTAGGTCCATAGTCATCTTATACGACCTGTGCAACCTTAGGTCCACAGTCATCTTGTGCGACCTGTGCAACCATATCAGTATAGTACACTTCCTCAAAAATATATAGACCCATCCCCATGCAAAATATCATGTCATAAATCATACATATATGTAGAATGTCATACTCAGAAAGAACAGTCAAATCATAGCACAAATTAGTCATTTACCCTCGAGGGGTAAAATAGTTATTTTACCCTATAGGGGTATTTTGGTCATTTTACATGCCTTGGGGTCTAGGTACTCTTATCGACCCATTAGAAGGTCTACAGTCGCCTCGAGCGACTCATGTAACCTTAATGGTTTTAACAATGTAAATGGGCCCAAGGCCTATCATGCGATCCAAGTAGGCCCACACGCCCGTGTGGCCCATCAAGCCCAAAAATTACCACAGCCATGCGAACTACACAGCCTAATCCAGTAATTACAATGTACCACTGAATTTATCTGTATAGAGCCCACGAGCCCATTGGGCCTACACGACCCATTTCAGCCAATCGAGGCCCAAAACATCCTAAGCCCAAGAGAATACCCATGGTGGCCTCTACAGTCTTACGCCCACGATTCGTGGGCTTGGCTTACCACATGAGCATTCACATACCCATGTGTTCAAAAGGCCATTCTTTTTGCTTTTTGGCTTTTCGACTTTTCGACTTTTGTTGTTCTACAGTCTATTCAGTGTGTGAATACACACCTGCTATAGAGTTGCAACCGAACCACTTCTGAAACGAGAACCTATTATCAACCACAACCCCTCATTAGTCTCAAACCCTTGCTAACCCAATACCATAATATTGAAACCGTTGCAACCAAAACATCTACTTACCAAAGAATAATCATAACCTTCCCTTGCTCTAACTCCACGTACTCATTCCATAGCTTTACCTTCACAAGAACAGTTAACTAACTCATAAACATCTATAATCCCATATAGATAAGTCTAAAACTTGAACCCTTACCAGTAGAGGAATTATCACTTGTAAAGTAAAAGTAATCGACCCAACACCTTACTTATAGAAATCGAGCCCCTAGCAACATTCGGTAAGATCAAAGTATTACAAGTCAATCTTTAAGGTGAAAAAAAGAATGAGCAGGAAGGGTACATTTGGCCCCCAGAAGAAGAAGACAACAAACCCTGAGAAGAAGACTTACTAATACCTAGCCAAGGCCCAAGCCTAGAAGTCGCCAGAAAAGTAAATGGATATTCGGCCAAAAACAATCCGACCAAGAGAAGAAAGAAGAGAAATGGAATAGATTCAGCCAACATAGTAGAGAAGCAAAGGAAATCGGAGGGAAGAGGAGGAAACAATTGATCAAGTAAGAACCTGAAAGTTGAGAAGGATAGGAAGAGAAGTCAGTTGCGGTTTGTGGAGAACCAAAAATGAAAATAGGCAAGTGCCCGAATGGTCAAAACAAGAAATTCCCCAAGTTTCTTAGCAGAAATCAGCTATTTAGAAAAAAAACCCAAAACACAAAAAAGAAAACGAGAGTGCTAAACTGACTAAATGAGGTAAATGACCCCTAGGCCGAATTCATCAGTGCCTAGAGTCCCCATTTGGCCAACTTCCCACTACAATTCAAACTCCTTCTTTTCCTTCACAAATCTCTCCCTAAAAATCCTCTTTTATCTCCTCCTTGATTTACTCCAACCTCCTCTCCTTGACCAATTCAAATTCTACCTTGTAGAGTTTCAGTCGACTTCTGCTTCTCACATGGCAAGAGAGCAAAATAAATACTCTTTTTACTTTGCCATGACTTGAACCTTAGACCTCAAGAGAAACATCCACATGCCATATCCACTAGATCAATAGGCTCTTTTTGTCATACCTTACCAAATTTTATTGATAACCCTATTGACCAAAGATAGGGGTTTTATCCTTAAAAAAACCAAAATTTTTATGGAAGCCAGGACTTGAACCCATGACTTCCCAGACACTTCCAAAGCATACAACCACTAAGCCAAACACTCAATTGTGTCACTTTCTTGCACAATTAAATCTTTATGTACAGTCTCCTAACTACACCCCTACTCAAAACCTAATACTTCTAGACCTAAATTCGGAGCGTTACACTGAAAATAGAAAAGTTGTGATTAGCAGAGATGTTGTTTTTGATGAAACTACTATGCTACCTAACTTATCTCTTAAAAACTCTTCCAATAAAGAAAATCAAAAGCAGGTGGAGCATCAGATTAATCTAGAATCTACAACAGAGTCGACCCCTCAAGCCAGTACAAAAATTCAAAATAGAGTTACTGAGGTGGTTAGCTGAAGATATAGATGCAAACCAATAGCCATCTAATTATTCTGAGGCGGTTAGCTGTGAAGACTCAGAAAAGTGGATGTTTGCTAAGCAAGAGAAGATGGAATCACTCTACAAAAAAAGAAAATGGGATCTTGTGAATCTTCCTAAAGGTAAAAAGGCTATTCGTTATAAATGAGTTTTTAAAAAGAAAGAAGAGACTCGTTATAAAGCAAGACTTGTTGCTAAAGGTTACAATCAAATTCCAAGAGTGGACTTCATAGATGAATTCTCCCAAGTTGTGAAGCATAGTTCGATTCGAACTTTTCTTGGTATTGTGGCTATGCATGATTTGCAGCTGAGCAGTTAGATGTAAAAACTACTTTTTTCCATGGAGAAATTGAGGAGGATATTTACATGTAACAACTAGAGGTTTTACAGTCTCATAAAAATAGGACTATGTTTACTTGCTGAAAAAATTCCCTTTACGGTTTGAAAAAGTCACCAAGACAGTGGTAAAAGAGGTTTGATTCCTTTATGACTTCTCATGATTTCAAAAGAAGTAGCTTTGACAGTTGTGTTTACTTTAAGAAAAACAATGATAGTTCTTTTGTGTATCTACTCCTTTATGTTAATGACATGTTGATAGTAGCGAAAGATAAAGAAGAGATAAGAAAGGTCAAAACCCAACTAAGTGAAGAATTAGAGATGAAAGATTTGGGACTAGCAAAGAAGATACTTGGTATGGAGATTCTTAGAGATAGAAAAGAAATTAAATTGTACCTAAATTAGAAGAGGTACATTGAGAAAGTTCTTTGCAGGTTCAATATGCAGAGTGCTAAGCCTGTTAGTACTCCTTTAGCAGCCCATTTCAGACTTTCATCGTCTTTGTCTCCACAATCAGATGATGAGATTGAGTACATGTCACATGTTCCATACTCTAGTGCAGTGGGATCTCTCATGTATGCTATGGTTTGTTCACGTCCAGATTTATCATATGCAGTCAATGCAGTTAGCAGATACATGGTGAATCTCAGTAAAGAACATTAGAATGCAGTTCAATGGATTTTAAGATACTTACGAGGTATTACTGATGTTTACTTACAGCTTGGAAGAACTAGAGATGAAGTCATTGGGTATGTTGATACTAATTTTGCTGGAGACCTTAAAAGAAGAAGATCTCTTATGGGTTATGTCTTTACAATCGGAGGTTGTGCAATCAGCTGGAAAGCCAATTTGAAAACTACAGTCGCTCTGTCTACCACTGAAGCTGAGTACATGGTGATTACTGGGGCTTGTAAAAAAGCTATTTGGTTGAAGGGACTCTTTAGTGAACTCAATGAAGACCTTCAAATCAGCATAGTATTTTGTGATACGCAGAGTGCCATCTTCCTTACAAAAGATCAAATGTTTCATGAGAGAACAAAACACATTGATGTTTGGTATCATTTTATTCGTGATATTATTGCTCGTGGTGATATTTTTATGAGCAAAATTAGTACTCATGAAAATCCTACAGATATGATGACTAAGTCACTTCCTATAACCAAGTTTGAGCATCACTTAGACTTGGTTGGTGTTCATTGTTGAAGTTAAACCCTTAATTTAACACCCCTAACCCGTATCCGTCATTAGAACAAGGTTTCAGAGCATTACCAGAACTTTCAAAATAATTTTCAAATAATTTATATAAATTACTATTCATTATCGAGATCATTCAAAACGATCTTTGATTAGATCCTCGAGGCCCAATACGAGCATCAGAATCGAGTCGGGACATAATCGGGAGCTCTACAAATTTTTTGTGAAATTTTAAAAATTTTCCAAGGGTGCGAGGCTCACATGCCCATGTGGTCCAAGGGACACACACATGTGACCCTAGGACACGCCCGTGCTATAGACCGTGTTCGACCCCGTGTAACTCTCTAACTTGTGCACACGGCCATGCCACATGCCCGTGTGCTAGGCCGTGTGGTTAATTAATTCCATTCGAAATTAGGTGTAGGTTTCACACGGCCAAGACACACGTCCGTGTTCTAGGACATGTAGCACACACGGTGACACATGCCCGTGTCTCTGCCTATGTGCTCAATTTTGAGCATTCTGTTTCGCAAAATTAAAGTGTAAGGGACACACGGTCTAACCACACGCCTGTGTACCAGGCCGTGTCTCACACACGGTCTAGACAAATGCCCGTGTGTCTGCCCGTGTGGACAAAATAAAGCCATTTCCTAGCCTCATTTGTCACCCAAATTTACCATTTCCCTGCACTAAAACATACCAAACACATTCCAACCATTCAAGCATTCAAATTAAACAAATTCCTTCATTCATCATGGCATACCATTATATGCATACATGGTTACAATCTTTCATTGGTTCAGTCCATATATTATACATAATTTGATCAACTACTTAACATATATTTAGCTACCATAACATGACATTACAAGTACATCAAAACAACCATTACTAGCCATTCCAATGGCTAGATTACAAGCATCATTATCAAGCCACTAATGGTCAAGTTGTCCTATACATGCCATTATATCAAAATCATTTTACTAAGAATACCCGAAATAAGCTAGATGATAATGTGACGATGCTCCAATGATCTCCAACCTTCGCGAGTTTCCAAGTACTATAAAACAAGGGAAAATAATACAGAGTAATCATTACATGCTTAGTAATTTTGTATAACGGAAACTAAACTTACCAATCTCGTTTATTAAATTTAAGCATACAATATCATTTTTTCTATCCATTAGCAAAATTGCCTAAACACATGCATTCAATCAAACATGTTAGTCACAAAAATCTTCATATCAATCAAGTAAACATAGATGAGCTCATCATGCAATATTCTTTCAAGTTATTATCATTTTATCTCATAATTCTTATGCCATGTCAAGAGTCTTATGTCCGTTGAATCATTAAAATTCCAATGGATGATCAAGTAGTACACTCGAGGTGTATGGTTCAATAATCCATCAATTTCTTATTCAAGGATACCCATTAGGGCACCTAATCAAGGAACACACTCTCAAGCAACATATCATATAACAGGATTATCAGTCTAGGCTAAATCCTTTATATAACATTCGCTCAATAGAGCTCAATTAGGATGACCAGTCCAGGCTAAATCGTAATCTTAAAGTATGCTCGAGAGGTATTATATTAGGATTTCCCATTCGGGCTAAATCCTTTCTATAATGAGGTTAATAGGATTACTCGTCCGAGCTAAATCCATCAGCAACAAATGCAGGACCTCATCCATTTTAGGAAAACACATATATTAATCGGAATTCAATATTCCATTTGGACTTAACCCCTTTTTCAGCATTTCAAGCATGTATTAAATTTTCCATTATAGCATTCAAGTAATGCATTTCAATATAAGTCACATTACATACAAACACAACATTAAATTAACATAAATTACATGCTCGATTAAGTTACACGAACTTTCCTCGACACTTGTTCGCGTATAAAATCTACTAATCCGAAACCTTTTTTTCGGTCTAACCTCAAATTTTTGTTGTTCGGATCCAATTAAGCCTTGAAATTTTATTCTCTCTCTCTAAGGGTTTCCATATAATTTTGGGGTTGATGATGACAAATTAAGATGATATTTCTTTTTATCATCTTTTAATTAATTAATTATTTCAATTTTTAATTTAGTCCCTACTCTTTTCTAATTTTTCCATGGATGAGTCACCAAAAATCTACATACTTTTCTTTAATGGTCTAATTACCATATAAGGACCTCTTGTTTTGAATTCCATAGCTATTTAATCCTTATAGCTACTAGAATTCAACTTTCGTATTTTATGTAATTTAGTCCTTCTCATAATTAACCACTTAATCGATAAAATTTTCATATCAAAATTTTCACACGACATGTCTATCATAATACGAACCATATAATAGAATAAAAATAAACTTTATTTTCGGGTCAGATTTGTGGTCCTGAAACCATTGTTCCGATTTCACTGAAAAATGGGCTGTTACAACTGTCCCCCTTAAGGATTTTCGTCCTCGAAAATCTTACCAGTAAAAAGATTCGGGTAATGCTTCCTCATAGTGTCCTCTGGTTTCCAAGTAGCTTCTTCAATACCATGTTGTTGCCAAAGAACCTTTACTAAAGCTACATTTTTATTTCTTAACTCTTTTTGTAACACCCCTCGCTTGCATCCATACCGAGACAGGGTTCGAGGTGCTACCGGACTTAATCTCAACCAATAATATGAATAAGGCCGTAAAATTTTGATCAATTTTAAAACTTTTCATTTCATATTCAATTTGTCCCTTAATAGGCTTACGGGGCCCAAAACATACATTTAAGGTGGTTCGGGACCAAACCGATGGCTCGAAAAAACTCAGAGAATTTCATGCTTTAAGGCTCCACACGCCTGTGAATAATCGAGTTATCGGAGAAGCTATCATAGAGAATCCCTGTACAAATCTCCGATAATAACCAGCTAAACCCAAGAAACTTCTAACTTTAGATACATTCTTCGGTGGATTCCAATTGACAATAGCTGAGATTTTACTTTGATCTACCTTGATGCCTTCGGCAGATACTATATGTCCTAGAAAACTCACTTCTCGAAGCCAAAATTCACATTTACTAAATTTAGCATATAACTGCTTCTCTCGCAGAATTTGCAACACATTTCTCAAATGTTCTGCGTGTTTTTCTTCATCCTGAGAATAAACTAAAATATCATCAATAAATACTACCACAAATCTGTCTAAATACTGTTTGAATATTCGGTTCATCAAATCCATGAATACTGCAGGTGCATTAGTTAACCCAAACGGCATGACCAGAAACTCATAATGCCCGTACCTGGTTCTGAAGGCTGTTTTTGGCACATCTGACTCCTTTACCCGTAATTGATAATAACTTTGATCGAAGATCAATCTTTGAAAACACTGATAGCACCTTTGGTGATCAAATAAATCATCAATCCAGGTAACTTGGTACTTATTCTTTATGGTTACTTTATTAAGTCGCCAGGTAGTCGATACACAATCTCAAAGACCTATCTTTCTTTTTCACAAATGCAACCGGAGCACCCCAAGGTGAATGACTCGGTCGAATAAAACCCCTATCAACAAGCTCTGCAAGCGTGTGTCTTTAACTCTTTTAATTTCTGTAGGAGCCATCCAGTGCGAGCTATGGAAATCGGAGTAGTTCGGAATCAAATCTATAGAAAATTCCACTTCTCTTTCTCGGTGGCAATCCTGGTAATTCCTCCGAAACACATCAAAAAATTCACATACCACTGGAATCGCTTCTGTATCTTTGACTCGAGATACCTTGGTGTCAAGTACATAAGCCAAGTAAGCATCATACCCCTTTTTTTGACATACCTGCGTGCGCGCCATTATCGAAATCATATCGAGATAACCCTCTGCATCGATCAGATTTAACCTTGAGCAACTCACCATTCTCGACATTTTAGCACAATATATTTTTGTCTACAATTTACTACCGCATCATGCTGGGTTAACCAATCCATGCCCAATATCACGTCAAATTCATCAAATGGCAGTAACATCAAATGAGCCGGGAAACAATAACCTCTTACCATCAGTGGACAATTTTTACAAATTTTATCCACCAAAACAGATTGACCCAGGGGGTTCGAGACTTTAACCACAAATTCAGTAGGTTCAACAGATAAATTTTTAACAATTGCAAGTTTAACACATATATATGAATACGTAGAACCAGGATCAATCAATGCAGTAATATCAGTTTCAAGTAAAGAAAATGTACCAGTAATAACATCAGGTGCTGAGGCATCTTCTCTGGCACGGATGGCATATGTCCTAGCAGGTGCTCGTGCTTCAGACCTGCCTGCAATATCTTTTGTAGTTCCTCGGCTACCACTGACATTACCAGATGGTCGAAGTGGTCTGTCCCTCGAAACTGGATTACTTAGCTTTGATATCTGTTCAGCTTCTTTTTCACCTCTTTTTGGACAATCTCTAAGGAAATGGTCGAAAGAACCACATCGGTGACAAGCCCCACTCTTAAATCGGCATTCACCAAAATGGAATTTTTTACAGTACTGACATCTCGGCTTAGGGGTACCAACACTGCCAACACTGGTAACTGATGGAGTGGAAGGTCTTGGATTAGTGTGTTGAGAACCTCGCTCTCTGCCCGAATACCCAGTGGCTGAGGTAGAACGATCCTGGTATTTCTTCAATTTTTTTGGAGCAGAAAATTGGGATTTTCCCATCGGTCTTTTACTAAAAATTCGAGCTTCCCTCTCAGCCTGTTTCTTTTCTTTGCTCAATTCTTCTGCTTTGTAAGCTCTCTCTGTTAATGTAGCAAACTCTCGAATTTCAAGAATTTCGATCAGTAACTTAATATCTTCATTCAACCCTTCTTCGAATCGTTTGCACATTTCGGCTTCTGACTGTACCCATTCCTGAGCATATTTACTCAATTGAACAAATTCTCTTTCATACTCAGATACCGATCTATTGCCCTGTTTCAGCTCAAGAAATTCTTTTCTTTTTTGGTCAAGGAACCTCTGGCTGATATATTTCTTTCTAAACTCAGTCTGAAAGAACTCCCATGTAATTTCTTCTTTCGAAACAACTGAAGCTTTAGTATTCCACCAATGGTAAGCTGTGTCTTTTAGCAGTGAGACGGCACATTTCAGACATTCTTCTGGTGTACAAGATAATTCCTCCAAAACCCGAGTAGTGTTTTCTAACCAGAATTTAGCCCGTTCGGAATCATCATCAACTGCTGCTCGAAATTCTTCGGCCCCATATTTTCGAATATTATCTACTGGAGCTTTTCCTTTTCTGACAGATTCAGTACTTGTACCCTGTGGGATCTCGGGAACTGGTGGAGGAGCAGGAGGGGGAGCTTGGACTTGCTACACTACAGGGTTAGTTCTTAAGTATTGATTAAACCATTCATTCATCATTTGAAAGAATGCTGTTTTTGCCTCCTCCCCTTGACCCTCTGTCTCGGGCCTTCTACTACTAGTTTCTTCTCTTTGTACTGAAGCCAGAGCATGACTCCCAGCTTCCTCGGATTGAGCTCGGTCGGATGACATTACTATAAGAAAAACACGTTTAAATAGTCAGGAGATATCACACTATCAATAATAATTTAAATGGCATGTATAGCTAATCCCGTATTTGCTACATCGGTCCTAGAACAGCTAAACTGTAGCTCGATATTCAATAAATGTAATACCCCTACCCGTATTCATTGCGAAAATAGGTAATGAAGTATTACGGAGTTTACAAATTAAAATTTTTTTTAACTCAATATAACCCCTTTATAGATATCTAACCTTCCCTGAAATTTTAAACCAAAAACAATCCACATCAACCAATCCAATTCAACATATTTTCAAGATAAATTCATGCATATTTATAAAATAACGTCATCACATACCCAAAACCAGGTTTGTTAACCCTACCAATGGCTAACCCTACATTCATTTCACAGAATCATTTACTTTATTAGCTTATACATGCCATTGATTTCCAAAATAAAGTTTCTTTATATACCAAAATCCTGAGGTTGATAGTGCGATGTGTCTCCGACCAAATTCGACCTCCGAGCTCTTAACACTACAAAATAGGGGAAAATGAAACAGGGTAAGCACTTTGTGCTTAGTAAGCTCATGTAACAAGAATTATACTTACCTAATATTTTCAATACAATACAATAAACATTCATATATTCATTCAATGCATTATTACCCTAATATGCACAAACTCAACATTCAAGTTAGTACAATAATTTGTATGTACCAATAATATATACCATGATTGATGAGTTCATCAATACCATGATTTCCGTTTCCTTGTTATTTTTCCATATTTATCCCGTTGAATTTCTCAGAATTTCGATGGATTTTCTGAGGTACACTTTTAGTGTACAATTCCGGGTCCGTCAATTCATATTCATGTGCACACATTTCTATTTCAGAGAGCACACTCTCGCGAACCTCATCCTTACAGCGGGATTACCAGTCCAGGCTAAATCCCCTGTAATATAAACTCATAGAGTATTGTCGGGATTACACCCGGGCTAAATCCCTGCAACGATAATTACTCTAATGAGCTTGGATCTCAATTACAGTCTAGGCTAAATCGGACCACTCGATTCGGATTACCCGTCAGGCTAAATCCATTTTCCACATATTCTTGGGAGGGCTATATCGAGGATAGGATCACCCGTGTTGGCTAGATCCTTTTACCAGTCAATTCCTTTTCAGAGATCCATCGAGTTTTCCTTTCATTCAACCGAGATTTCTTCCCATTTTTATCAAATATATCAATGTTTTATAAATTTTCATACAATGAACATTCCAATCATATTCACATCAATAACATACATTTCAAGCATTTAAGAATATAATTCAAGTTACATGAACTTACCTTGATACTTGTTTGTGTACAAAAAAATCTACTAATCCTGAACTTTTTCCTTTCCTCGATCTAGCTTCGTATTTGAATCTTCTGGATTTGGTGCAAAAATTATGAAATACCAGCTTAGAGAACCCTCCTATGGCGTTTTTCGCTGCTGGAATTGAAGAGAAATGAAGAGAAATCTAGATATTTCCTATTTAGTCCTTGCTTTATTTAGTTAATTTTGCAATATTCCAATTTTTCCCTTAATTTATCAAATTCCCTGCTGATTTCATGCCCTTGCCGTCCAGCCCAAATAAATTTTGGGTCTAATTGCCTTTTAAATCCTTTCTCATTAGACTCTTAAGCTATTTAATCATTCTAGCAACTTTTACACCTATTACAATTTAGTCCTTTTCATTTAATTGACTACCCAAACATTAAAATTTCCTAACGAAATTTTAATACCACATTAATAACATTTCATAAATATTTATAAAATTATTTTTGACTCAGTTTTACGAGATAGAGGTCCCGATACCTTGTTTTTACCCAATTTCTTCAATAATTTCTTTTTCTAACTAACCACTAAATCAGTAAAAATTTTCTATTAATATTTTCATACGATTTTCCTATCATATCAATTTTCAAGCAAAAATATTGAAATAAATTTCTCTTTAAATCGGATTTGTGGTTATGAAACCACTGTTCCGATAACTTTGAATTTAAGCCATTACATGAGATGTTAGTAAATTGTCTATAAATGAGATTTTAATAGAAGTACCATAATCTTTTAAGCAGTTCTTATTGTTGGTTCAGGTAGGATCATCTTAAACACTCTGAGTTGAAGTGAAGGTAAGTTCTTAGGTGAGTCCTTAGTCTCGACTCCTACAAGTCATTCTAGAAAGTTTCTTCTTATTGTTGATGTTTCAGTAATAGTGCATCAGTCCTTGAATGACTACTGAAAATATATGTGTGATCCTCGTATTGTATCTACATGAGTTTAAGTGTGTAATGTGTTTTATGCAGGAGTGCATGTGGTCTTGTGAAGCAACTATTTGTTTGTACTTGGAGCATATACTATGATGCATGATTGCATCGATGTGTGGTAAGCATGTAAAGGAGTATGATTTTGTTATGGGTATGGGTAAAGTTTACATGAGTGTGTACTTATGTTATTTGTATGATGCATGATTGAAAATGTTGGACAAATGGGAGGTTGCCAGAGTGTTGGGAAATTATGTGACATGAGGTTTGACCCTGCAGTGGTATTTAATGAAGTTCATCAGGACAATAAACATGAATTTTGGTATTGCAAATCTAAGGAAAGACCATGGCCATGACATATTCTTGGAAGGGTGGATGAGCTGCATTTGTCTACTAGGGCTTCTGTGTGTCCTGGGAAAATAGTGGGTAAACCCCATGTGATGATGAGTTTAGGAAAATCCATATCGCAAACACAACAATTCATGTGGTGCCTTGGTGGCAACCAAAGAAAGCCTTTTTAGGCAAGTTATTTGTGAAGCATTTGTGGCGTATAATGTGATGCCTTTGTGATGCATTTTGCGATGCTTTTGTGGCGTATTCTATAATACCCTCAAGGCGAAATTTGGTTAACCGTCCTTGTGATGAGATTTGGGTAAGCTCTGACTAGCTGGCTCTATGGTAGAGATCTGAGTAAGTGAAGATATCCCTGTTTGGATAGCCTTGTGGTGAAACTTGAAATTGCCCTAGGAGTATTTCTTGAAAGAGTTCTGAATAGCGCTTCTAAAGAGTGAATTCACCATAGTAGCTTGTCAGTACATAGAACTTGACATATTCATAATTATGGGTAGTCTAAGTGTTTGCTAGATCTTAGTTTATCTATGCTATGCATGGAAGTTAATTAAATTCTATGGTATCCACCAAATCCGAGTATTTTCACACAATATATAGAGGTTATCTGGAGTCTAATTTGTTCGCAAAACCTAGGAGTTCTAATGATATGTAACATGGTTGTTTGGGATTCCTTAAGATGACTTAAAATGTTTTGTCCATCAGAATAATCCATGGTCCGGGTTGACTTAAGATATGATCTGATTGGTATCCAGATAGCTATCAAATTTAGTATGAGAATCTGCCAAAAGTAGGATCCGTATGAATTTCACCTTAAAAGATTAGTTAAAATTAATATCTGCCAAAATAATATCAGTGACTACACCATCTTGGGTGAAGTGTTCAACATTTGTCTGTGTAAAGAATCCCTGAAAAGTAGGTTTTGTATGAATATCTTTCTAAAGAATGCATTCATTTTTGAAAAGATAAGATATCTGCATCTAGTGACGAAATCTATAATTTTCCTATTGAGTAAATTGTATATAAGGTGGTCAAGGATGAAAATTGGCTTATATGTTTGTACCCGATATTAGTATAGTATTCACTAAAAACTGAAAATAAATCTTGAATCTTCAAGTTGAAGAATACAACAATAAACGTTCAAATGTAACATGGATTAAAATTCACAAATTTGTTTTAACTTACAAGCATCTATTTGTGATGCAAGTTTTGATTAAAGAGATGCCGCCAGGAGGGACCATGCCAAGAATACGTCAAGGTGGAAGTTCGAGTTAGAATATATTATGCATACAAGGGACACCATAGGAATTTGACAGTTAGTAATCTAACATGAGAAGCCTGTCTTTAACAAAGTTTTAAGTTGTAACATCACATGCCAAATTTATAAATCTAATGTATTTATTAAACATTCTCTTTTATAAATATTTTGTTTTAAGAACAGTAAGTAAATGAATAAGAAGTATGTTTAGGATGGCTTTACAGCAGTTGTAAAATTTTTTCTAAGTGTTTAAGTTTTGTAACACCTGATATCCGGGTCTGATAATTTGAGTCGAATATAGTGTGCTACACTCCCTATAAAAACTATAGTTTCAACGAAGCCTTATACTGGGAGTGAATCTCTCATTACTCTTCCAAGACCTTCCTTTAACATGCAAAGTTTCTTTAAGCATATTTTGACAGTTCTTAATGGTGGATCCTTACCTACGATTCACGGATAAATCATCTTTCATTTGCCTATATACAAGGCATTATCAGCACGACATTCGCATAACTGATTCTAGCTAGGTTACCACCATACGTCTTACCGACTTCTTAGTTTACTGTTTTGGCAAACTTTTCCCATTTCTAATACTTTTGCCTTTTCTGGCAGATTCCTCAAACCCGTTGGCTAGCTATCGCTTGCTAACACTTGCAATTTTCCTTGTTTGTGTGATTTTCCATGTTTACCGACCTGGCAGACTACCCCATTTTTATTGTCCAAACGGACTATCCCATGATTACTATTCTAGTGGACTATCTTTGACTATCTTTATACTATCATAGCCTAGCTATGGTCTTATACATCATTCCCTGTGTTTAATTTCTTGGCAGATTCTCTATGTTGCCATAGTCGAGCTATGGTCTTACACATTATTCCCCATGTTTAATGTCTTGGCGGGCTCTCTATGTTGTCATATTCGAGCTATGGTCTTACACATTATTCCCTACTAATGGACTCTCTATGTTGTCATAGTCGAGCTATGGTCTTATACATTATTCCCCATGTTTAATGTCCTGCCAGACTCTTTATAATTCCATAGTCAAGTTATGGTCTTACACATTATTCCCCTTGTTTAATGTGCTACCAGACTCCTTATATTTCCATAGTCAAGCTATGATCTTACACATTATTACCTATGTTTAATGTCCTAGTGGACTCTCTATGTTGCCATAGTCGAGTTATGGTCTTTCACATTATTCCCCATTACAGCCCATCCATTCTGCCTCACTTCTAAACTTGATGCTCGAACAATGTAGTGTCCCCTCCTGCAAAGCCTAGAGGTTTGCACATCTCGGTTTGCACCTAGCAATATCGGATTATGGAATCTAACGAAAATTCCATTTCTCTATCCATCCGCCCATTCCTCCACACTCCAAAACCTACTCCTACTATGTCATCAATAATTGTAACACCCCTTATCCGTATCCGACACTAGGACAGGGTTCGAGGCGTTACCAGATTTGAACATTCACAAACATGCAAAATCGGGCCACAAAATTTTGCCCAAAATTTAAAACTTTTCAAACACATATATATATCATCCCTATACAGGCCTTCGAAGCCTATAACATACATCGGGGTGATTCGAGACTAAATCGAGAACTTTCGAAAATCTTTGGGCAACTTAATCTAGCTTGGAGAGTCACACGGCTGTGTGGGTGGGGCCGTGTGGTCACACACGCCCGTGTGGCTTGGGACACGCCCGTGTCCTCAGCCCGTGTAACTCTCTGTTTATGATGTTAACAAAATAATTTATACCACACGGCCAGGCCACACACTCGTGTAGTAGGCCGTGTCCTCCATACGATTGAGACACATGGCCGTGTCTCTGCCCGTGTAGCTAACACTTAGGCTATTTTCCAAGCCTTATGTTGACCTTATTTCTCCCCCATACTTATACACATCATAGAAACTAATTATAACATCAATTTAATGTTTAATCAACCTTTGGTGAAATTCAATTAAATAATTTGCATGCTGTCATACATGTGTTTATTACCCAATACTTAATCTCTACACATTCTACAAATGTCCATGTTCAATCATTAACATCTTACTACCATGCCACACATTCACTTCATGGCCACGACCATCTTGAATGGTCCTGGGGCATTCATCATGTACATGTGCCATATACTTCTCATACATAGTGAACAAGCATAATCACATAACCACATCACAAGACATTAACACATACCACAAATAAATAGGCTTACAAGCCAAAATCATTATAAGCCACATCTCATGGGTATATACAATGAATCAATATAAGCCAACATCTTGGCCAAAACATAAAAACACATGTCAATAATTAAGTCCCTATACATGCCCCTCACTTGAAGAAATTAAGTTTCAACAATACTCCAAAGATGGTAGCTTGATAGTGTGAGGTTGCCTCCGATGATCTCCAACCCCGAGTTGACCTGAGGACACTAGAATAAATGGAAGGGGGACTAAGCTTTACGATTAGTAAGTCCATATGAAAATAATAAGCATTATAACATGTTTCCTTAGGTAGAACAACCATAATTACACTTTTACTCAGATTCTGGTCAAGCTGTCTACTCGAGTCATAGTCGATAAATTATTTATAAATCGAGCTACAGGATTCTAAATTAAAATAAGTTAATTTTACCAAAAAATTGACTCATATATCTTCTTACCATAAAATTTCTAAAATTTTTGGTCAATCCAATAAGTACAGTTTATTCTTTAAACTCTCCCCTATTTTGCTGTCTGACAGCTTCGACCTCTATCTACTAAAAATCAAATATATTATAGTACGAGACTCAGATAATGTTACCATTTATTTCTATTAAAAGTAAACCCATTAAGGAATTCAATAATATAAATTTTTACTCATAATTATTTTTTCAAAATTTCTAGTGATTTTCCAAATTTAAGACATGCGAGTTTGGAGTCACTTCGACTTTATCTCACAATAATTAAAATATCACATAATAAAAATTTCTTTTGCTTACACCGTTTCCTTTATGTAAAACTAGATTCATTAAGCTTTAATTTCATATATTATTCAGCCTCTAATTCGACTTCCACCATTTATGGTGATTTTTCAAAGTTGGGCTACTACTGTTGTTCAATACTATTTCGGTGCAAAATCACAATAGCTATCATAAATTCATTATCACTTTGATCATGGACTCATTATTTCATAAATCCCATATTCAATTACACAATGTATGTTAACATGACATTGCAACACAATTCATAATCATAAGCATAAGGATGGTTCATCTTTCAAATCCTTTCACTTGTTCATCATGTATACACATACATATGCATGAATTCACTTACTCATCATTTATCACATTTCAATAAGGTATCACTTATGAGTATAATTTATGCACCTGTAATACCCATAGCATAACAATTAACTTTACCTTTATCACCACACCTATCCTGGGACTTTCATCGCATTATTCATTATAATACCCGTTGAATTTCTCGAAAATCTTGATGGGTAATCCATTTACCGTCAAGTCATAAAAGTGATCATCTCAAGTACGCAATCCCACGAATCTCACATCTTACAGCGGGATTACCAGTCCAGGCTAAATCCCTTGTAACGACAAGCACTCTCAATGAGCTCGGATCTAAATTACCAATCCAGGCTAAATTCAAACCCTAATTGGATTACCCGTCTGGGCTAAATCCTTAATACATACATATTCTTCGAGAGGCTCGATCACTTAAGGAACACCCGTCTGAGCTAGATCCTTTCTATATTTGAGATCAACGGATTACCCGTCCTGGCTAAATCCTTTTCTGCAACACATGTAGGATCTCAAGTCATGTAACTCATTGTTTGTCCATCGGATTTCCCTTTTATTCAACCGAGATTTTTCTCCTTTCATCAAGTTTCTCATTATGCATAGCTGATCATGCAATGTACATCCAATTCAACACATTTCCATGTTTATTTAGACATTAGTCCATGAAATAAACATGGTATTGTATATAATTATATTTAGGCATTTGTTACAATATATAATCTTCATATCAACTAAATAAATATCCATCACACAATGTTAACACATCAATTTAAGTTCAAGTATGAACAATAATATCATTGCATTATCATTATCATATGAACTTACCTCAGGTTCGAGCACGACTATTTATTTCGAGTTTGTGCTTAACCTTGTTCAACCTTGTTCTAAGCCCGAATCTTGTTTTCTTGATCTAACATTTCAAATATAACTTATTAATTACTCACATTATTCATATGGGTCCAAAAATAATATTTTTTCAAATTTGCATTTTGACCCCTAAACTTTCACATATTTACACTTTTGCCCCAGGACTCGTAAAATATTTTTTATTCAATTTCCTTACATTTCAATCCTAGCCGAATCATTTTCATAACTATGGAAGCCCTCAATTTCCACTAAATCACCCTTTTATGACTAATTTTATAACTTTTACGATTTAATCCTTTTAAGCATTTACAACGAAAATCACTTAGCAAAAGTCGTTTATTACACACCAAGCCTTCATATTCTACCATTAAACATCAAAATAAATGAATATCATTCATGGGTAAATTTTTAAACACAAACCCTAGCTCAAAATAATGGTAGAAATGAGTAGAGCATGTTATAGGGATTTCAAAAATGTAAAGAACATTAAAAACGGGGATTGAATGCACTTACTATTGAGCTTGGAAGCTTGAAAACCCTAATCATGTCTTATCCCATGCAATATTCGACCATAGGTAGAAGATGGACAAGAAATTTGGCTTTTATTTTGTCTTTTAGTCTATTTAATGACCAAATGACCAAAATGCCCTTTTAGCCTTTGTTTGAAATTTTATCCATCCAAGCCCATTTTTGTCCAAAATTTTAAAACATGGACAAATTTATATTTAGAACCTCTAATTAAAAATCCTATTCAATTTCATACTAAAAACTTCTAGAACTCATATTTTGCAATTTATTCAATTTAGTCCTTAAAGTCAAATTGGACACTTTTCACATAAAATTTCTTCATGAAATTTTCACACAAGCATGTAAACATATCATAGACCTTATAATAATAAAAAAATAATTATTTCTACTTGGGATTTGTGGTCTCGAAACTACTGTTCCGACAAGGCCCTAATTCAGAATGTTACAATAATTTCCCTATATACTTCTCAATTCATAAAAAAACAGATACAGACATATTATCACATAAACATAATAACATGGAGTACGCTAGATTTATATATTGTACCACAACCATTTCATGCATATGGACACTCTTATGAATACTTATATACCTACTCATCCTTATGCATACATAGCATTCAAAGCACATCTATATATGAAGTGTAGAAACTCACCAACGTTTCTTTGCCTCATCAACTTAGCTTTTTTGAACGCCAGAGCTACCATTTTCCTGGCAGTTAAGCATGACAACCAAAGTCATAAATTAAACTTAACATTCCATCTTAAAAACTCAATTTCCAGAAACATGCAGAACCCTTCAAAGGTTCTAAAAATTCTTAACTTCATTTCTTAAATTTTACGAACACTGCTTTTTAAGAACCTTAGAACCTTACCAGTTCTCTGAATTATCTACTTTTTTTACTCAAACCTCATGACCACTGCTTCATGTAGAACTTCTCATAATTATCTCTTCTTCGGAGCAACCAAAGAAGAAGAGAAGAAAATAAAACAGAATTGAGAAGAATTCACCCTGGGAATTCACTTCTCAGCTTTTTATAGCCCTTCACTCACAGTCTTCAACCTTATCAAAACCATCCATTAGTACTCATTTTGTCTCCTACTAAAGAACCAACTAGTTCTCTTCCAACCGAACCAGAATTGGAACTCAATTATGTCCAAGTTAGCCACTATTTTTTCCTATTTTTCTGTAGAATCTGTCAACTTACGATTTCTTTCAATTTAACCCCCAATTATTCCTAAATTTTGGCCTTAAAGAATACCAGTTATGATAAAATATTTATAATTTTGTAATATTTTATCATTTATAAAATTCCAAAAAATAATTTTAAAAAATTTCAAGAAAAATTATGAAAAGCAAAAATTCTAAACAAAAAGAACAAAAATGGAAATTTACAAAGCCTCTTTATCTTTGTAAATGTTACAAGTTGGTCGTTAAAACCTTCTACTAGCTGGTCGGGCCAAATTTAGCCACCACCATTGCTGAGGGTTATTCCCTACGTTGCCTCAATTCGTCTCCACCATCACTTATAAGAAAAAAAAACAATCGAAATAACAAGATATATAATAAATTAAAAAAAAGGAAGAGAAAATTGATTTCGAGTTGTTGAGTTCTCGGAGATCTAGTGGTTCACTTGCCAATCCAAATGGTGAGAAGTTGATCGCCAACGAGGAGTAGAACATACCTTGAAGCCATGTTGATTGGATGGAGAATGACAACTTAAGACCGAGGAAGGTTTGAAAAGAAATATTTTTTGGGATTTTTTTGGTTAGCTTCTCGAGAATCCAAACCAATGGATAAAGAGAGGGTGATGAGAGCTTTGTTTTAGTAAGAGGACCATCATGCCAATAACTTTCAATAGCACAATAGTGGATGGGGGATAAGGTTAAAAGAAGGGGGAGGAAAGGAGAATGAAAACATTAACAATATGTTTGGTTGGGCTGAGTGGCTATTCCATTCAGGCTCGATTCTAATTTCTACAGTAAAACACTCCAAAAAAATGGTTGGTTTGGATGAATTATGGATTACGGGAAGGGATGTTTAACACTCTATCACAGTTGGTTCCAGAATAGCTATTCCTTAGTCCCCCTTTTGAATCTCAGTTCAACATTCTAACGAATAGAGAAAAATTAATTTATTCCATCTATGCCATCATTTATTCATGAGTTCTTCCTTAACTAGCAAATCTCAAACCCACTGACCTCATTCAATTCCAATCTTAGTTTGTAGGCTGTAACTTTATCATTCAACTTTAGAGGTTTGTGTATGTCTTGATTTCTCTCTTTGTTTAAGTTACTTACTGATTATGGTAGTTCTTTTGATTTCCAAAAAGGGAAAAAGGGAATTTACAAGAAAAATATAGAAAGCCAACCAAGAAAACCTAATTCAATTTACAAATTAACTAGAAAAGCTCATAAAGTAAGATCCCAATTCTCCCTTTTTGTTCCTTCTTTGTAAATTTCTCTTTAAATTTTCCAAATTTTCTCTTTTGTTTGAACTAGTTTATTCATCCACTTTGAGACCATAATTACAAGCCAATTCAAATGACTATATCATTAACCAAAACACCTATACATGTTCATATTTAACTAATTATCACTTAACTTATTTTCATGCCATAATCATCAACCAAAATGACAAAAACATACCAAACTCATCAATTAAACATTAGACATAGTTCACCTATACATGCCATTATAATCACAAATAAAGCATTAGAATATACCTATAAAATCAATGGATAGTGTGATGAATCTACGACTAGCTTCCAACCCGATCGAGCTTTTGATAATCTATAAAGTAAAGGAATGTAACTACGTAAGCAATGTATGCTTAGTAAGCTCATATAAACTTTAAGCATAAAAAATTCATTTTGATAATAAACTTATTAGAATAGATATAAACTTATACCAATGCCAAAATTCATAATTCTATATGATCATTGACTCATAATTGAGTAAATTCACTAATGTCGCATATATCTATCATTCATAACGTGATAGGATTTTATGGGACATAATTTATAACCATCAACCTTTCTAGAATATTATACACCTTTCAATTTAGTTACTTTCCATTTCGTACTTAATGCTTATCATAAGCTTAAACGACATTATCAATTTTGACTTAGTGTATTTATCCTTGATCTAGATATATTCATCCATAGCATACGCAATTTGTTCACATATAAATACATCATTTATCACATTAAACTTTTTATAACATCATAATACATCCCAAGTACATACTTACTGTTTTGTTCCCTTTTCTTACCCGTTACATATGCATAGTACAAGCATAATCATAAACATCAATCATATCCACAAGCTTGGCATAAGCCTAAGCACATCAACAACATATGTTAGTTCATTTAAACATGATTCATATGAATTTGACATGAATAATCATTATAATTGAGCACAATTCAATTGGATTTATCATCCATCTCCTAACATATCATGTTTTTTATACATCACCATTTCAGTAAGTTTCTTGCATACCTGTCTTAATTCATATTGAACACTTACCATTTCATTTGCATAACACATAAGACATAAATATAGCATTAACCATATTCACAAGTTAATGAGTAAACACATAATTTAGCATAAATCACCACATGATAAAATAACTTTCATGAATATAACATATAAGCATTCATACTTTTCATGAACATGGCTATACACACTTTAATCATTAGCAACTCATACATTTCCATACTTTCAGGACAATGCCAATCGGAACACTTACCGTTCCTTCCCTTTGTATGCCTATTGAACTAAGAATAATATCGAATACGTGGGAATCTCACACACTGTGTACTAACATATGGTAAAAATCATTTCTTTCCTTTTCCTGTACATAGATGCTCTCTCTCAAGCCATAAATGGGTCTGCTCACACAAGCTGTCGGTCCAAAAGTAGCTGCACGGTGCTGTTCACACAAGTTGTCAAGTATCCGCAACACATGCTGGAACTCAGCCATTGGTAGGATTTTCAGGACCAACGCTCCAAACACGGTAACCCTAATGACATGTCATTTGTATCCTATGTATTCCTAAGGTTCAAACGGGGCTCAGTAGTCGTAGTTCGTCGTTGAATTTTCATTGTTTCTTTACTTGATAAATTGTAAAATTAACATATAAATATTGATTAATTTTCAATAAAATCATATAATAACTTTCAATTTAGTCAACATTATACATAGTACAGTTTATACGAGCTTAGCTGGTTATTTTGCAGAAATGTCAAAGTATAGGAGCATTTTGGTAATTTTCTATTCTCCTCAATTTTCGACCCAATCTTGATCTAAATTAATAATTTCATTCAGTTTATTAATTTAGACAATAAAACAATTTATTTTATGCAATTTATTCATTTATGAAATTTTTACAAAATTGCCCTTAAAGTTTTACTTTTATTCAATTTAGTCCCTAAGCCCAAAACATGCAAATTAACCATTTTTACCCAAAATTGAGCCTAGCCGAATACTCATAGTATCCAAAAAATCCCATTCATGCAACAATTTCACATTAAGTCCTTGCATTTTTACTATTTTAACAATTTAGTCCCTAATCAAAAAATTGATCAAAAATCACCTAATAAAATACTTCTAAATAACAACTAATATCTCAAATTCATCATTTAACACCTAAAATCAAAAGATTCATCAATTGCAATATTTAAAATCTTTAATGATTTCAAAATCGAAGATATAGGTTAGCTGGACCTAGTTGCAACGATCTCAAAAATATAAACAAATTATTGAAAACGGGGCTAGAACAGACTTACATGCATCATCACAAGGTAAGCCGAAGCTTCAAGGTCTTCCATGGATTTTTATCCATTCAAAACCGGTGAGGAAGACATTAAGATGATGATAAACATTTTGGTTTTATTTTATTTTAATTTAATTATCAAATTACATTTTAAACTTGATTAATAATTAAATAAAACACCAATCTCATGCCCATAATTGATCACTAAATAAAACACCAATCTCATGCCCATAATTGACCACTAACTCCTTGAATGGTTTAATTACCATTTAAGTCCCTTTTCCTTTATTCAATTAACCATTTAATCACTCAAATCAAATAGTGATCAAATTTTACATCTTTTATGATTTAGTCCTTTTATAATTAATTAACTGTCGAAACGTTAAAATTTTTTTCATGAAACTTTAATACCACCTTAATGACACTCTGTAAATATTTATAAAAATATTTACAGCTCCGTTTATAGAAACGAGGTCTCGATATCTCATTTTCTTAAACCACTTGACCTTAGAGTCATACCACTTGAACTTAATAAATTGCTTATATAACAAAAATCACTATATCAAAAACCATTTTAAAACTATGTTTGAATCATAAATATTAAATAATAATATTTATGAACTTACTCATCATATTTGGTGGCCCAAAAACCACTATTTTCGACACCACTGAAAAACGGGCTATTACATTATCCTTTTGACATTTTTCTATGCTTATAGTGGAATTTGATTCTAGTAGATGTTATTTATATAATTTTAAAATCTTAACTGACAACACCCACATTCATGATTCATTTGTCTAGTTAAAGGTAAAATGTTGTGTTTTTAAGCCCAGAAGAACAGGGAACAAAAAACAAAAAAATGTAGCAAGAAGCATGAAAAAAAACAACAATTATTTCACTCTATTCAAATATGCTACAATCGATTTAAATTAGTTACAATCAATTTAAATATTCTACAATTGATATAAATCTATTTCATATTTATTATTGGTTTGCTTTGGAAGGTTCTAACATTGTGGTTGTTTTAACTTGATTATGGTGGCATTTTTGTTGCTCTTTATCTTCTTAGTTAGAAATTGTTTTAAATTTCTAGTTTTAGTAATTATTACTCATTTTTTGTATTTTTTTGTTTCATATATACACTTTAATATGATTTGAAGATTAATTTATACTATGATTTGAAGATATGTAACACTTCGATATCTTGTTGTAACGGCTTATTTTCCTTTAATAGTACAAAGTGAGAGACGAAAAAGAATTGGTCTTGCATTGACAATATGGTTGCAAATGTGTACAGTTGTAAGTTAGTTCTTAGTTATGTTGGGTGTCGTCTCTAGCCTACAAACTTATAGACCAAGGAATAGATCATACATTTTAGATTTTTGTGCTCAAAGAGATTATGTAAAGTGACTTGTACATACTAGTGACGATACTTGTATTGAACAAGTTAGGATGAATAGATTTCTGACACCCTTACCCGACTCGTTTGTTGGATCCGGGTATGGAGCATGACAAATGGATTGGTTCACCTATTCTAATTATTTATCAACTAAATTGTAAAAAATAAACTATATTAAAGTAATAATATTTCTTACAGCAAAAGCCTCAAGCTTATCTAAAAGTTGGGTCTTACAAGGTTTCCATTTTTATACAGGCTATTTGTATACAAAATAACTCTTAAATTTTAGCTAAGGACAATTTGTCCAAAAAATCCAGATTCTAAGGGCACTATCTGGATACAACATAACAATTCTTGAGGCAAAACCTTTATTAGTGTAACAACCCGATTTAGGGCCTAGTCAGAATAGTAGTTTCAGGACCACAAATCCAACATAGAAAAACTTGTTTTATTACATTTTCATGGTCTACAATTTTATGGAATGATTTTGTGAAAATTTTGTTTGAAAATTTTGACCATTGGGCACTCAATTTCTTCAAAAGGACTAAATTATAAAAAAGTGCAAAAGTTGAGTTCTACATGCTAGAGGTGTCAAATTGTTATGAGATTTTAAATTGAAGGTCCTTAGATGGTAATTAGACCATTTGTTAAGTTAGTGGGAAAAAAATGGATATGAGGTAAGAGAAATTTCATGTTTTAAGTAAGGGGCATTTTGGCCATTTGGCTAATAAATGAATTAAAAATCAAATTAAAAGCCAATTTTTGTCCATCTTCAACCCTTGGCCAAAAATTTCAAAGGGGAACCATAGCTAAGGTTTGTTCATCTTTTCAAGCTCGATTGTAAGTTCATTCTTGCCCCATTTTTAATGCTCTTTACATTTTTAAAGTCATTATCACTCGATCTATCTATTTCTACCATTAATTTGAGAGATGATTGAGGTCTAGGGTTTGACCCATGTTAGATATTTGTGTATTTTGATGTCCAATGGTAGATTATGAAATTTTAATGTTTGATAAACAACTTTTGCTAGGTAATTTTTGATGAAAATGTCAAAAGGACCAATTTGTAAAAAAAAATTCAAAATGTGTATAAAAGTGTGATTAAATGGAAAAATGTGGGCTGTTATAAGCTTGAAAGAGGTTCGGCTAGGCCTGAGTTTTGATGAAATTGAATAGATTTCATTTTATGAACCTAGGGACTAAAATGTAAATATGTCAAAGTTTAGGGGCAAAAATATAATTTTGCAAAAATATGAGTGTTGGACTGAATTGAGTAATGTGATTAATAAATGACTTAAATTTTCTATTATAGATCAAGAGAAACGAGGTACGGACCTAGATCGGGGGGAAAAATAAAGTATTTGGCGATTAGGTCCATTTCTTACTATTTTTGTACTGAGGTAAGTTCTTATGTAAATAATGCATTGCTTTAATTATATTTTAAATGCTTTACTATTGTATGAATTATGATCAACCATTGTGTGTGTTCGACAAAGTTACGACAAACATGAAATCCCGATTGAAACTTAAGAATAGATAGGATACAAATGTCATGACATTAGGGCTACCGAGGCTATGTGTAAGACCATATCTGGGATAGGGAATCATTATGAGATTTTGTACAAGGCCATATCTGGGATATGACTGACATTTCGTGTAAGACCATAGCTGGGCTATTGGCATCAATATGAGATTACATGTAAGACCATATCTGGGATATGGCATTAGTATGGTATTATGCGTGTCAGATTCCCGAGTATCCTTTAGTATTCCAAGTGGTTCAATAGGAAAATTCAACGAGAATGTCAAAGTTGTGAAAGACTATGATCTGTTGTAATTTGGTACATGTATGTACATAAAACTCATGCTTAATGAGCTCGATATGTGATGAATTCTTCACTAAGGTTGTGATTGAGTAAGTTTGATTATGAGAATTATAATGAAATTTATGTTAATTTACTTCCAATTAAATGTATGTTAAATGTGAGTTTATAATGCTTAGTATTTACATGGGAACTTCCTAAGCTATATAGCTTATTCCCTTTCTTTTCCCTTGTCTTATAGTGTCGCCAAGCTAGCTTGGATTTGGGGATCGTTGGAGGCTCCATCACACTATCAACTTATTATTTTGGGTACCAAGGAATTTAACATTTTGAGTTATGGCATGTATAGGAACATGGTTATTTTGTTATGTGTCATAATTGAATTGGCCTAATGTGTTGACTTATATTAGTTGATAATTCATTTTGAAAATGGCCATATGAAATTGGCTAATATTGGTTGAAGTATTTATGCATATGATGAGGTTTTCATGGATGTAGAAGTCCATATGATTGAAGATGATAACTATGTGATGTTTGTATCTAGTAGATGGTAGCATATGAAGAATGTGTGGATGTCTTGATTTTGGCTGAATTGGTTGATTGTAATTGCTTGAATTGGTGTTATGTTTTGTTGTGTAGGTGTATGCATAAAAAGGGTGACAAAATAGCTTGGTAAATAGGCTTGTTTTTGTCCACACGGGTAGACACACGGGCATGTGTCTAGGCCGTGTGTGACACACGGCTTGCCCCATGGGCGTGTGTTCTGGCTATGTGTCCCCTGCACCATAATTGTTGCAAAACAAAATGCTCAAAAATTTAGCACACGGGCAGAGACATGGGTGTGTGTCTCAGCCATGTGGATGACACGGCCTTAGGCACAGGCGTGTGCCTTGGGCGTGTGAAGTCTGCACCTATTTTATAAAAAAATAGAAAAATTAAATCGACCTCACGGCCTAGCACACGAGTGTGTGACTTGGCCGTGTGACTTCAATTTGTTCTTCGGTGACAAACAGAGAGTTACACGGGTTAGGGACACAGGCGTGTGTGACCACATGGCCTGCCCACACGGGCGTGTCCCTAGCCACACGAGCGTGTGGCTCTTAAAACATGAAAAATTTTCTAAGTGTTGTAAAATTTTCTAAAGTTCTCGGTTTAGTCTCGAGCTGCTTCCAATGTATTTTTGGGCATTGTAGGCTTGTTTTAGGGATGATATGAATGTAAATGGAAAGTTTTAAAATTGAATGGAAATTTACGTCTTGATTTTGTATGGTTGCATATGTATAATTTTGATAATGCCTCATATCCTATTCCAGTGTCAAATACGGGTAAGGGTCTTACATTTAGTAGTATCAGAGCTACGATTTAGTCGATTCTTGGACTAACGTAATGTGTGTAAGAGTCTAGCTATACATGCCATAAATGAACTTTGATAGTGTGATGACTCTTGACAATTTTAAATTGTATTTTCATATAGTAAATGGATCCCAATTGAGCTGAGGCTGATGACGTTGAAAGTAATGTGCCGACTCCCGCTCAAGGGGCAGCGCTGTCTGATAGTAGACCCCCAACGATTAGTCAAGGAGAAGGTGGTAGGGAAGCCTTTCTCCACATGATGAATGAGTGATGTACGGGATTTGTTCAAACAAATTTGAATGCCCAACCTCCTCCACCCCTACCTATTCCTCAACCAGTTCCCGTAGCTCCACAAGTTATGGAATTTGTAAGAATGAACAAACCCCCGGTTGATAAGATCCGGAAGTATAGGGCTGAAGATTTCAGAGTTAATATGGATAATGATCCCGAGAGAGCCGAGTTTTGGCTCGAAAACTCCATCAGGGTATTTGATGAGTTTTCTTACACACCGGATGGTTGTTTAAAGTGTGCCATCTCACTTTTGAGAGATTCTACATATCACTTGTGGAATAAACTAGTATCGGTGGTACCAAGAGAGAGGGTTACATGGGAATTCTTTCAAGAGGAGTTTCGAAAGAAATATATTAGTCAGCGGTTCATCGATAAAAAATGTAAGAAATTTCTTGAGCTGAAACAAGGTCGTATGTCAGTGACCGAATATGAGCGAGAATTTGACAAACTTCGTAAATACGCTTGAGAGTATGTTTCCACCGAGGCTACTATGTGCAAGAGGTTTGAGGACGGATTGAATGAGGATATTCGTGTGTTAGTTGGGATCTTAGAACTGAAAGAATTTATTGGTCGAATGAGCCTATAAGCTGAAGAGTTGAATAAAGAGAAGAGGAAAGCTAATTGTGAAGCTAAAGATTCGAGGAAAAGACCGATGAGTAAGTCATTTCCATATCATTTGAAGAAATCTAAAGAAATGTAGTCCCATTCGAATGTATCAGCTGGGTATTCCCACAGAGACCGTGGGAAGCAACACTCGAGTTTTAAATCTCAATCCACTTCAATGGTAAGTGTGGGTAATGTGAGGCCTTATAGACCTGAATGTCAGTGTTATGGCAGACGTCATCTCAGTGATTGTAGAGTGAATGACTGGGCTTGTTTCAAGTGTGGCTGCCAGAGCATTTTATCCGAGATTGCACTGAAATGGCTGAGAAAGAAAAATATCAGAGTGCAAGGCTGAGTAATATTACTAATAGGGGTAGGTCACCGAGGAACACTGAAAATGGAGCTAGTAGTAAAGGTGTGACAAAGGATACAACTGTAAGATCCAAAGCTCGAGCACCTGCTAGAGCCTATGCCATCCGTGCTCATGAAGAAGCGACATCTCCCAATGTTATCACTAGTACTCTTTCTCTCTATAATACTAATGTAGTTGCATTAATTGATCCTGGATCGACCCATTCTTATGTTTGTGTTAAATTGGTAACTAATAAAAACTTGCCTGTTGAGTTTACTAAATTTGTGATTAGAGTGTCAAACCCCTTAGGCAAACATGTATTAGTTGATAGAGTTTACAAAAATTATCCCTTGATGATTCAAGGTCATTGTTTTCTGGCTAATTTAATGTTGTTTCCATTTGATGAATTCGATGTTATTTTGGGTATGGATTGGTTGACACTGCATGATGCCATTGTGAACTGTAAAAGAAAGATTATTGAACTGAAATGTGAAAATGGTGAAATTCTTGAGATTGATTCAGATGAGTCGGGTGAGTTACCTGTTATGATTTCTTCGATGCCTGTCCAAAGATGTATAAGAAAAGGATGTGAAGAATATCTTGATTATGTGTTGAATACAAAAGAGTTTGAATTGAAAATTGAGTCAGTACCGATAGTTTGTGAATATCCGGATGTGTTTCCAGAAGAGTTGCTTGGGTTACAGTCAACTAGAGAAGTCGAGTTTGGTATTGATTTAGTACCAAGGACCTCACTGATATCTATTGCTTCATATAGAATGGCTCCGACTGAATTGAAAGAATTGAAAGGTCAGTTGCAAGAGTTGACAGATGAGGGTTTTACAAGACTGAGTTTTTCTCCCTGGAGTGCTCTAGTGTTATTTGTAAAGAAGAAAGACGGATCCATAAGGCTTTGATCGATTACCGACAGCTCAACAAGGTAACTATAAAGAACAAGTATCCTTTACCGAGGATTGATGACTTGTTTGATCAGTTGAGAGGAGCGAGGATATTCTTAAAGATTGATTTAAGATCTGGCTACTATCAGTTGAGAGTCAAAGAGTCAGATGTGATGAAAACAGCTTCCAGGACAAGGTATGGGCACTATGAATTTCTTGTTATGCCTTTCGGACTAACTAATGCACCTACCATTTTTATGAACTTGATGAATAGAATCTTCCGACCATATTTAGATAAGTTTGTGGTTGTGTTCATTGATGATATCCTGATTTATTCTCGAGATGAGTTCGAGCATGCTGAGCACTTGAGAACGGTATTGTAGACTTTGAGAGATAAGTAATTGTTTGCTAAATTCAATAAAAGTGAGTTTTGGCTCTGAGAAGTCGAATTTTTGGGACATATTGTTTAGGTGATGGTATTCGAGTTGATCCAAGTAAGATCTCGACAATTGTTGATTGGAAACCGCTGAGAAATGTATCTGAAGTTAGATGATTTTTGGGCTTAGCCGGTTATTACCGATGATTTGTCAAAGGATTTTTGATGATCGCTACTCTTATGACCAACCTGTTGCAAAAAGATGTTAAGTTTGAATGGTCTGAAAAATGTCATCAAAGTTTTGAGAAGTTGAAAGCATTATTGACTGAGGTGCCAGTTTTAGTACAACCTGAGTCAGGAAAGGAGTTTGTGATTTGTAGTGACGCATCACTGAATGGATTGGGATGTGTGTTGATGCGATAGGGTAAAATGATAGCTCATGCCTTGATACAGTTGAAACTGCACGAGAAGAATTATCCGACTCATGATTTGGAATTAGCTGCCATTGTGTTTGATTTAAAAATTTGGAGACATCACTTGTACGGTGAGAAATGCCATATCTTTACTAATCATAGGAGTTTAAAATGCTTGATGACTTAGAAAGATTTGAACTTGCGACAACGGAGATGGCTTGAGTTACTGAAGGATTACGAGCTAATAATTGATTACCACCCGGGTAAGGCAAATGTTGTTGCCGATGCGTTGAGTAGAAAGGCTTTGTTTGCTTTGAGAGCATTGAATACACGATTGACTTTGTCCGATAATAGTTCGATTCTAGCTGAGTTGAGAGCTAGACCATTATTTCTTCAACAAATTTGTGAAGCTTAGAAATGTAACAGTGATTTGCAAGCCAAAAGAGTTCTTTGTGAATCGGGTAATGATTCAAATTTTCATATCAGATCTGATGATTGTTTGATGTTCTGAGGCAGAATTTGTGTACCGAAAAATGATGAACTTATTCAGAAAATCCTTCATGGAGCACATAATGGTTGTTTATCTGTGCATCCGGGTAGTATGAAAATGTATAAATATTTGAAGAAATTGTATTGGTGGTCAGGTATGAAACAAGATATTTCAGAGTTTGTTTCAAAGTGTTTGATATGTCAACAAGTGAAGGCTGAACACCAAGTGCCTCCGAGTTTACTTCAGCTAGTGATGGTACCTAAGTGGAAATGAGATAGGATTACTATGGACTTCGTAAGTAGGTTTATTTTCTTTCGAAAGAATAGGGCCAGTGGCATATCAGTTATCTTTACCGACAGAGTTGGAAAGGATTCATAATGTGTTTCATGTGTTGATGTTGCGCCGTTATTGATCAGATCCCTCCCATGTGATTTCTTCATCAGAGATTGAGATTCGACCAGATATGACGTATGGTGAAGAACCCATCAAGATCTTAGCTCGGGAAGTTAAATAGTTGAGAAATAAGAGTATAGCCCCAGTGAAAGTGTTATGGCAATGACATAGGGTTGAAGAGGCTACGTGGGAACCCGAGGAGGCTATGAGAAAATAAAACCCAAACTTATTTTAAGGTAAGATTTAGGGCCTAGTCGAAACAGTGGCTTTGGGACTACAAATTAGATGTAAAAAAACTTGTTTTTATTATATTTTCATGGTCTACAATTTTATGGAATGATTTTTTGAAAATTTCATTCAAAAATTTTGACCTTTGGGCACTCAATTTAGTCAAAAGAACTAAATTGTAAAAAGTGTAAAAGTTGAGTTCTACATGCTAGAGGTGTCAAATTGTTATGAGATTTTAAATTGAAGGTCCTTAGATGGTAATTAGACCATTTGTTAAGTTAGTGGACAAAAATGGACATGAGGTAAGAGAAATTTCAGGTTTTAAGTTAGGGGCATTTTGGTCATTTAGCTAATAAATAAATTAAAAATCAAATTAAAAGCCAATTTTTGTCCATCTTCAACCCTTGGTTGAAAATTTCAAAGGGGAACCATAGCTAAGGATTGTTCATCTTTTCATGTTCGATTGTAAGTTCGTTCTGGCCCCGTTTTTAATGCTCTTTACATTTTTGAAGTCGTTATCACTCGATCTATCTATTTCTACCATTAATCTGAGAGATGATTGAGGTATAGGGTTTGACCCATGTTAGATACATATGTATTTTGATGTCTAATGGTAGATTACGCAAGTTTAATGTTTGATAAACAACTTTTGCTAGGTGATTTTTGATGAAAACGTCAAAAGGACTAATTTGTAAAAATATTTCAAAATGTGTATAAAAGTGTGATTAAATGGAAAATGTGGGCTGTTATAAGATTGAAAGAGGTTCAGCTAGGCTTGGGTTTTGATGAAATTGAATAGATTTCATTTTATGAACCTAGGGACTAAAATATAAATATGTTAAAGTTTAGGGGCAAAAATGGAAATTTTCCATAATGTGAGTTTTGGACTGAATTGAGTAATGTGATTAATAAATGAGTTAAATTTGATATTATAGATCAAGAGAAATGAGGTTCAGACCTAGATCAGGGGAAAAGTAAAGTATTTGATGATTAGGTCTTTTTCTTACTATTTTTGTACCGAGGTAAGTTCTTATGTAAATAATGCGTTGCTTTAATTATATTTTATATGATTTACCATTGTATGAATTATGATCAACCATTGTGTGTGTTCGACAAAGTTACGATAAGCATGAAATCCCGATTGAACCTTAGGAATAGATAGGATACAAATGTCATGACATTAGGGTTACCGAGGCTATGTGTAAGACCATATCTGGGATAGGGAATCATTATGAGATTTCGTACAAGGCAATATCTGGGATATGACTGACATTTCGTGTAAGACCATAGCTGGGCTATTGGCATCAATATGAGATTACATGTAAGACCATATTTGGGATATGGCATTAGTATGGTATTATGTGTGTGAGATTCCTGAGTATCCTTTAGTATTCCAAGTGGTTCAACAGGAAAATTCAACGAGAATGTCAAAGTTGTGAAAGACTATGGACTGTTGTAATTTGGTACATGTATGTACATAAAACTCATGCTTAATGAGCTCGATATGTGACGAATTCTTCGCTAAGGTTGTGATTGAGTAAGTTTGATTATCAGATTTATAATGAAATTTATGTTAATTTACTTCCAATTAAATGTATGTTAAATGTGAGTTTATAATGCTTAGTATTTACATGGGAACTTCTTAAGCTATATAGCTTATTCATTTTCTTTTCCCTTGTCTTATAGTGTCGCCAAGCTAGCTTGGATTTGGGGATCGTTGGAGGCTCCATCACACTATCAACTTATTATTTTGGTTACCAAGGAATTTAACATTTTGAGTTATGGCATGTATAGGAACATGGTTATTTTGTTATGTGTCATAATTGATGTAATATCCCGAATTAGGGCCTAATTGCAATTGTGGTTTCGTGACCATAAATCCGAGATAGAAATAATTATTTTATAATTATTTTGAGGTTTATTATATAATTGCATGATTGTGTGAAAATTTTGTGAAGAAATTCTATGCATAAAATGCTTAATTTGAAGTTGGGGACTAAATCGAATAAGTTGCAAAACTTGCATTCTAGAAGTTTTTAGTATGAAATTGCTTTGAAATATTAATTAGGAGGTCTTAAATAGCAATTTGACCAATTTCTAAATTTTGGACAAAAATGGGCTTGTACATGAAAATTTTCAAAGAAAGGTATTAAGGGCATTTTGGTCATTGGATATTAAATGAAATAAAATGGGGAAAATAACACAAAATAGTCATCTTCCCCATTTAGTTGCTGCCGAAACTTCACTCTCACCATAGCTAGGGTTTCTTCAACTTTCAAGCTTCATAGTAAGTGATTCTAAGCCCCGTTACGTTTTTGAGATCTCGGTAGCTCGATTAAGCTTATGTTAGCAATAATTTAACCTAGGGTTTATATTTGAAAAAATAACCATAGGTGAAATTTGTGTATTTTTATGTTTTATGATAGAATATGAAGTTTTAAATTATGTTAGACAACTTGTACTACTCGATTTTAAGCAAAAACGAGTAAAAGGGCTTAATCGGTAAAAATACCTAATAGTCACAAGTACATGTTAGAGTGAGAATTTTATGTTGCCATAGAAGGTAAAAGTGATCAGCATGTTGTAAAATATAAGAATAAGGAATAAATTTTAATCCCGAGCCTAGGGGCAAAAATGTAAATATGCAAAAGTTTAAGGGTAAAATTGTAATTTTTCCAAAATTTGAATTAAGGATTAATTTGATAATGTGAGTATTAAATAAGCTAAATGTGTTATTTTAGATCAAGAAAGACGTGGAATCGACCCCAATCGAGGAAAAGAAAATATTGTGGACTAAATTGCAAAATCTTTGTATTTTGGTACTAAGGTAAGTTCATGTGTAAATAATGTAGCATAATTGTTATTTTTAAGTCATTGATGTCAATTATGTGATATGCTGATTTTTATCATGAAAAATATGCTTTGTGGTTATTCTCGAATAAAATGTAAACTATGTAAGTTATTTGTTAAATATAATTGTTACCGAGTATTGGTTCCGGCATTCTACGGAAGACGGCAAGGATATGTGTTCGAGGAAAATCCCGTTTGAACCTTAGGAATAGATTAGGATACAAGTGACATGTCACTAGGATGGTTGAGCATCCGAACTCGTTGAGTTGAGTCCGAGTTCACTTATGGATGCGAATGTCCGAACTCGTTGAGTTGAGTCCAAGTTCGTGAGATGTAACTAGGCATCCGAGCTCGTTGAGTTGAGTCTGAGTTCACTTATGGATGCGAACGCTCGAGCTCGTTGAGTTGAGTCCGAGTTCGCTTATGGGCGGGTTACATGATTGCTTGATTGCATATGTGGCACTTATGTGCAAGTTATCCATGTATCCGAATTATATTCCGATGAGTTCAATGGGTAAAGTTCTATTCAAATGAAAGAATACTTGAGATGAAAAGAGACGTATTGGTAAGTGATGTGAAATGGATACTTCAGACAGGTATGTACTTAACCCTCGGGTTGAGTATTGATACAATAACGATAAGGTAGTAAAATGATGAATGATGATTAGAAATGAGATTTATGTTTTGGTGATACCATGCTAATGTTATTCAGTATGATTGCTTTGTTATGTTACTTATTATTTGCATATGAATTTACTAAGCATTTATGCTTACTCCCTCCTTCTTACTCATTGTAGTTTTGGACAAGCCAGCTCAGGAGTCGGGATAGGTCGAAGGCTCAGTCACACAATCTGAAGAACTTTTTGGTAAATGACTTGTAAATTTAAGTATGGCATGTATAGCAATATACCTATTTTGTGTAAATGATCTTATGATATGGTGATGGAATGGTTGAGAAAATGCTTGATAATGATAAGTTATGGAAATGGTTAGTTTAGATTATGTTTGATGTCATGGAAGCTTAATAGGATACTTTAATCATGAAAACTCATAAAAAGGGATGAAATTTGCCATAAATAGAATATTGCAGCAACACTGATTTGAGTTTAAAAATTTACTAAAAATCATAGAAATTGAATTTGGTGATACATTAAATATCAAATTAAAGTTTATTATGTCTAGTTTCACATGAAACAAACTACACAGGTAAAAGAATTATATGTTAGAAGATATTTGAATTTTAGTGAAATAGGGTTAGAGTGATTTCTGGATCCCCTATTCCAACTTTAGAAATTTACCATAAATTGTACAGTTATAATTAGGTGGCGTATTATATATCCTCAGAATTCTTATTGAGTCTAGTTTCAGGAGAAACAAACCTCATAATCATATGAATTTTGTACGGAGATAAATTCGGTTTGAAGTAAACAGAGGTCAGTTCAGTCAAGTCCTAAGACAGGGGTAACTTTAACTAATAAACTGTACTAATTGGCCCAACCAAAAATTCTAGAAAAAAAAATTAGTAGATGGGTATATGAGTCTAGATTCAGGGAAAATTTACGTATCTTGATTTTGAGTTTTGTAACTTGAGATATGATTTTTCTTGTGACTGTGACGCAAGTAGCTAGAAAGCTGTGAATGTAGAATCAAATAATCCAAAGTTCTAAAAATGTTAAATTAAGTTTAGTAACACCTCATACTCGAATCCGGTGACGGTCTCGGCCGTGGGGTCGTTACATTTAGTGGTATCAGAGCAGGTTTAGTCAGTTCTCGGACTACGTGTTGTATGTACGGATTTTGCTATACATGCCATATGTATAAATTGTGATAGTGTGACGACTTCTGACCTTTTTAAATGATTTTTTTATAGTAAATGGATCCCGATCCAGCTGTGGCAGATGAAGTAGAGAGTAATGCGCCACTCCGATGAAGGAGGAGCAAAGGCCGACTGAAAATCCACCTCCTCTCGTTGGTGGGAGGAGGAGGAGAAAGGGGTCGGGAAGCCTTTCTCCAAATGATGATTGCATAGTATACTGAGTTCGTTCGTACGAACCCAAATGTACAACCTCCCCCACCTCCCCCAATTCCTCAACCTGTACCCCCGATGCCTCAAGGTATGGATCTAATGAAATTTCACAGAACTCCAGTTGATAGAATCCGCAAGCAAGGGGCCGAAGAATTTAAAGCAAATATTGATGATGATGCCGAGAAAGCAGAGTTTTGGCTTGAAAATTCTATCCGGGTATTTGATGAATTATCTTGTACACCTGAAGAATGTTTGAAATGCGCTATATCTTTGTTGAGGATTCACTTATAATTGGTGGAAGACTTTGATTTTGGTGGTACCGTAAAGAGAGAATAACTCGGGAATTCTTTCAAGAAGAGTTTGGAAGAAATATATTAGTGAAAGATTTATTGATCGAAGCGTAAAGAATTTCTTGAAAGTGAAGCAAGGTAATATGATGATTCTGAGAATATGAAAGAGAATTTGTTCGATTAAGTAAATATGCCAGAGAGTATGTTCCTACAGAGGCCAAGATGTGCCGACGATTTGAAGACGGTCTCAACGAAGATATCAAGGTATTTGTTGGAATTCTTGAATTAAAAGAAATGGTAGTACTGGTTGATCGAGCTTGCAAGGTCGAAGAACTACTTAAAGAAAAGAAAAAGGTAGAGGCTGAGACTAGAAATTGGAAGAAAAGACCGATGAGCAGTTCATTTTCACAACAACATGGAAAATCAAGGAATATGAATCCTCGTTCCCAAACTTCAGCTGGGCAATCATATGGAAATTATAAGAAGCAAAATGTGGGTCCTAAGTCCCAGACTACTTTGCTGAAAGTGTAGGGAATTTGAGATTTGTTAAACCCGAGAAAAGTGCGGTGTGGTAGGAATCATTTTGGTCCGTGCAGAGCAAATGAATGTTTTCAATGTGGTTCTCCGGATCATTTTATTAGAGATCGCTTGAGAGAGAGTGAAAAGAAAAATTTGAATACAAAAACAAGTGGGGCGGTTTCGAGAGGAAGATATCCAAGAAAAGTGGGAGCGAAGCAAGCAAAGTAAGAATGTAGCCGAGGATGCACCAATTAGACTCGAAAGAAGGGCTCGGCTAGGACTTATGCTATTAAAGAGCGCGAAGATGCTTCCTCACCTGATGTGATTACCGGTACATTTTCTCTCTATAATGTTAATGTTATTGCTTTGATTGATCCCGGTTCTACTCATTCATATGTGTGCATGAAATTGGTGTCTGATATGAATATACCTGTTGAGAACACAGAATTTATAATTAGAGTGTCGAATCCGTTAGGCAAATGTGTGATTGTTGATAAAGTATGTAAGAAATGTCCTTTAATGATTCGGGATCATTACTTTCCGGCCGACTTCATGTTGTTGTCGTTTGATGAGTTTCATGTTATTTTGGGTATGGATTGGTTGACATTGCATGATGCTAAAATAAATTGCAAAGAAAAGGTTATAGAATTAAAGTGTGAAAATGGTGAAACTTTGCGGGTTGAATCAGATAAATCAAAGGCATTGCCTAGTGTGATTTCTTCAATGTCGGCTCAAAGATATTTGAGAAAGGGTTATGAAGCTTATTTGGCATATGTAATTAATACAAAAGAAGTTGAAAAGAAAGTTGAATCAGTGCCGGTTGTGTGTGAATTTGCGGACGTATTTCCAGAAGAATTGCCGAGTTTGCCTCCAGTCAGGGAAGTAGAATTTGGTATTGATTTGATATCGGGAACAGCTCCGATTTCAATTGCTCCATATAGAATGGCACCAGCAGAGTTGAAGGAATTAAAGTCGCAGTTGCAAGAGTTGACTGATAAAGGCTTTGTGAGACCGAGTTTTTTCACCTTGGGGTGCTCCCGTGTTATTTGTGAAAAAGAAGGATGGTTCTATGAGGCTGTGTGTTGATTATCGGCAGTTAAACAAGGTGACAATCAAAAACAAGTATCTGTTGCCAAGAATTGATGATTTGTTTGATCAGCTAAAAGGAGCGACATGGTTTTCAAAGATTGATTTGAGATATGGGTATTATCAACTGCGGGTAAAAGAGTCGGATGTACCTAAAACTACTTTTAGAACAAGGTATGGTCATTATGAATTTTTAGTTATGCCATTCGGGTTGACAAATGCTCCTGCTGTGTTTATGGATTTAATGAATCGCATATTCTGACCATACTTGGACAAATTTGTTGTGGTGTTTATAGATAATATTTTAATTTATTCAAAAGATGAGACAGAGCATGCTGAGCATTTGAGGATAGTTTTGCAAACTTTGAGAGATAAGCAGATGTATGCTAAGTTTAGTAAAAGTGAATTTTGGCTCCGGGAAATTGGATTTTTGGGTCATATTGTTTCAGGTGATGGTATACGGGTTGATCCTAGTAAAATTTCAGCCATTGTTGATTGGAAACCACTGAAAAATGTAACCGAAGTTAGAAGTTTCTTGGGGCTAGTTGGGTATTATTGACGATTTGTAAATGGATTTTCTATAATTGCTGCTCCTATAACTAGACTACTCCGAAAGGATGTTAAATTTGAATGGACGGAAGAATGTCAGCAGAGGTTTGAAGAATTGAAAAAGTTATTAACAGAGGCACCAGTGTTAGTACAGCCCGAATCAGGTAAAGAATTTGTGGTGTATAGTGATGCTTCTCTAAATGGTTTGGGGTGTGTGCTTATGCAAGAAGGAAAAGTGGTGGCCTATGCTTCGAGACAGTTAAAACCTCATGAGAGGAATTATCCTACTCACGATTTGGATTTGGCTGCGGTGGTGTTTGCTTTGAAAATTTGGCAACATTATTTGTATGGTGAAAAGTGACGGGTATATACCGACCATAAAAGTCTTAAGTACTTGATGTCACAAAAAGACTTGAATTTAAGACAGCGAAGATGGTTGGAGTTATTGAAAGATTTCGAGCTTGTTATTGATTATTATATGGGAAAAGCGAATGTGGTTGCCGATGCTTTAAGCAGAAAGTTGTTGTTTGCATTGAGAGTTATGGATACTCAGTTGAAAATGTCAGATGATGGTTCGATTCTAGCAGAGTTAAGAGCAAAACCAATGTTTTTACAAGAGATTTCTGAAGCTCAGAAAGATGATCAAGATTTGCAAGCCAAGAGAAAGCAGTGTGAAGTTGATATAGAGTCAGATTTCAGAATCGGTTCTGATGGGTGCTTAATGTTTAAAGATCGGATTTGTGTACCAAAGAACGAGGAATTGATTCAAAAGATCCTACAGGAAGCACATAGTGGTTGTTTCTCGATTCATCCGGGTAGTACGAAAATGTATAATGACTTGAAGAAAATGTATTGGTGGAATGGAATGAAAAAGGATATATCAGACTTTGTGTCCAAATGCTTAATTTGTCAACGGTGAAAGTTGAACACCAAGTGCCTTGGGATTACTTCACCTATTATGGTTCTGAATGGAAATGGGATCAGATTACTATGGATTTTGTTTCAGGATTGCCATTGACTCTAGGAAAGAAAGATGCCATCTGGGTAATAGTTGACAGGTTAACTAAGTCGGCTCATTTTATCCCGGTACGTATGGATTATTCTCTTAACAAGTTGGCTGAACTGTATGTTAGAGAAATTGTTAGACTACATGGAATACCGTTGTCGATTATTTCAGATAGAGATCCAAGGTTTACCTCGCGGTTTTGGCAAAAGTTGCAAGATGCGTTAGGTACAAAGTTAAATTTCAAGATCGCTTTTCATCCACAAACTGATGGACAATCGAGAGAGTAATTTGATTCTTGAAGATATGCTCAGATGTTGTGTATTGGAATTTCAAGGAAGTTGGGAAAAATATTTACCGTTGGTAGAATTTGCTTACAATAATAGTTATCAGACGAGCTTGAAAATGGCACCTTATGAAGCATTGTATGGTCGTAAGTGTCGAACGCCTTTGTATTGGACTGAACTCAAGGAAAATCAGATCTATGGAGTTGATCTAATAAAAGAAACTGAAGAAAAAGTAAAGGTAATTCGAAATTGTTTGAAAGCTGCTTCAGATAGATAGAAATCTTATGCAGATTTGAAACGAAAAGACGTTGAATTTCAAGTTGGTGATAAAGTATTTTTAAAGGTGTCTCCGTGGAAAAAAGTCCTTAGATTTGGACGGAAGGGCAAATTAAGTCCGCGTTTTATTGGGCCGTATGAAGTAATTGAAAAAGTTGGACCGGTAGCATATCGACTAGCTTTACCACCTGAATTAGAGAAGATTCATGATGTGTTCCACGTATCTATGTTACGTCGGTATCGTTCGGATCCTTCACATGTAGTTTCACTGATAGAAATTGAACTACAACCAGATATGACATACGAAGAAGAACCGATTAAGATTTTAGCTCGAGAGGTCAAACAACTAAGGAATAAAAATATTGCACTTGTGAAGGTGTTGTGGCAAAGGCATGGAGTAGAAGAAGCTACATGGGAATCCGAAGAAACTATGAGAAATCAATACCCACATCTGTTTACCGGTAAGATTTTCGAGGACGAAAATCCTTAAAGGGGGGGAGAGTTGTAATATCCTGAATTAGGGCCTAATCGGAATAGTGGTTTCATGACCACAAATTCGAGATAGAAATAATTATTTTATAATTATTTTGAGGTTTATTATATGATTGCATGATTGTGTGAAAATTTTGTGAAGAAATTCTATGCATAAAATGCTTAATTTGAAGTTAGGGACTAAATCGAATAAGTTGCAAAACTTGCATTCTAGAAGTTTTTAGTATGAAATTTCTTTGAAATATTAATTAGGAGGTCTTAAATAGCAATTTGACCAATTTCTAAATTTTGGACAAAAATGGGCTTGTACATGAAAATTTTCAAAGAAAGGTATTAAGGGCATTTTGGTCATTGGATATTAAATGAAATAAAATGGGAAAAATAACACAAAATAGTCATCTTCCCAATTTAGTTGCTGCCGAAACTTCACTCTCACCATAGCTAGGGTTTCTTCAACTTTCAAGCTTCATAGTAAGTGATTCTAAGCCCCGTTTTTAATGATTTTTACGTTTTTGAGATCCCGATAGCTCGATTAAGCTTATGTTAGCAATAATTTAACCTAGGGTTTATATTTGGAAAAATACCCATAGGTGAAATTTGTGTATTTTGATGTTTTATGATAGAATATGAAGTTTTAAATTATGTTAGACAACTTGTACTACTCGATTTTAAGCAAAAACGAGTAAAAGGGCTAAATCGGTAAAAATACCTAATAGTCACAAGTACATGTTAGAGTGAGAATTTTATGTTGCCATAGAAGGGAAAAGTGATCAGCATGTTGTAAAATATAAGAATAAGGAATAAAGTTTAATCCCGAGCCTAGGGGAAAAAATGTAAATATGCAAAAGTTTAAGGGTAAAATTGTAATTTTGCCAAAATTTGAATTAAGGATTAATTTGATAATGTGAGTATTAAATAAGCTAAATGTGTTATTTTAGATCAAGAAAGACGTAGAATCGACCCAATCGAGGAAAAGAAAAGATTGTGGACTAAATTGCAAAATCTTTGTATTTTGGTACCAAGGTAAGTTCATGTGTAAATAATGTAGCATAATTGTTATTTTTAAGTCATTGATGTCAATTATGTGATATGCTGATTTTTATCATGAAAATATGCTTTGTGGTTATTCTCGAATAAAATGTAAACTATGTAAGTTATTTGTTAAATATAATTGTTACCGAGTATTGGTTCCGGCATTCTACGGAAGACGGCAAGGATATGTGTTCGAGAAAAATCCCGTTTGAACCTTAGGAATAGATTAGGATACAAGTGACATGTCACTAGGATGGTTGAGCATCCGAACTCGTTGAGTTGAGTCCGAGTTCACTTATGGATGCGAATGTCCGAACTCGTTGAGTTGAGTCCGAGTTCGTGAGATGTAACTAGGCATCCGAGCTCGTTGAGTTGAGTCCGAGTTCACTTATGGATGCGAACGCCCGAGCTCGTTGACTTGAGTCTGAGTTCGCTTATGGGCGGGTTACATGATTGCTTGATTGCATATGTGGCACTTATGTGCAAGTTATCCATGTATCCGAATTATATTCCGATGAGTTCAATGGGTAAAGTTCTACTCAAATAGAAGAATACTTGAGATGAAAAGAGACGTATTGGTAAGTGATATGAAATGGATACTTCGGACAGGTATGTACTTAACCCTCGGGTTGAGTATTGATACAATAACGATAAGGTAGTAAAATGATGAATGATGATTAGAAATGAGATTTATGTTTTGGTGATACCATGCTAATGTTGTTTAGTATGATTGCTTTGTTATGTTACTTATTATTTGCATATGAATTTACTAAGCATTTATGCTTACTCCCTCCTTCTTACTCATTGTAGTTTTGGACAAGCCAGCTCAGGAGTCGGGATAGGTCGAAGGCTCAGTCACACTATCTGAAGAACTTTTCAGTAAATGGCTTGTAAATTTAAGTATGGCATGTATAGCAATATACCTATTTTGTGTAAATGATCTTATGATATGGTGATGGAATGGTTGAGAAAATGCTTGATAATGATAAATTATGGAAATGGTTAGTTTAGATTATGTTTGATGTCATGGAAGCTTAATAGGATACTTTAATCATGAAAACTCATAAAAAGGGATGAAATTTGCCATAAACAGAATTGCAGCAACACTGACGTGAGTTTGAAAATTTACTAAAAATCATAGAAATTTAATTTGGTGATGGATTAAATATCAAATTTAATTTTATTATGTCTAGTTTCACATGAAACAAACTAAACAGGTAAAATAATTATATGTTAGAAGATATTTGAATTTTAGTGAAACAGGGTCAGAGTGATTTTTGGATCCCCTATTCCAACTTTAGAAATTCACCATAAATTTTACAGATATAATTAGGTGGCTTATTTTATATCCTAAGAATCCTTATTGAGTATAGTTTCAGGAGAAACAAACCTCATAATCATATGAATTTTGTACAGAGAGAAATATGGTTTGTAGTAAACAGAGGTCAGTTCAGTCAAGTCCTGAGACAGGGGTAACTTTAACTAATAAACTGTACTAATTGGCCCAACCAAAAATTCTAGAAAAAAATTTGTAGATGGGTATATGAGTCTAGATTCAGGGGAAATTTACGTATCTTAATTTCGAGTTTCGTAACTTGAGATATGATTTTTCTTGTGACTGTGACGCAAGTAGCTAGAAAGCTGTGAATGTAGAATCAAATAATCCAAAGTTCTAAAAATGTTAAATTAAGTTTAGTAACACCTCATACTCGACTCCGGCGACGGTCTCGGGCGTGGGGCCGTTACAATTGAATTGGCCTAATGTGTTGACTTATATTAGTTGATAATTCATTTTGAAAATGACCATATGAAATTGGCTAATATTGGCTGAAGTATTTATGCATATGATGAGGTTTTCATGGATGTGGAAGTCCGTATGCTTAAAGTTGATAAGTATGTGATGTTTGTATGTGGTAGATGGTAGCATGTGATGGATGTGTGGATGTCTTGATTTTGGCTGAATTGGTTGATTGTAATTGCTTGGATTGGTGTTATGTTTTGTTGTGTAGATGTATGCATAAAAAGGGTAACAAAATAGCCTGGTAAATAGGCTTGTTTTTGTCCAAATAGGTGACACACGGGCATGTGTCTAGGCCGTGTGTGACACACGGCTTGCCCCATGGGATTGTGTTTTGTCCATGTGTCCCTTGCACCTTAATTGTTGCAAAATAGAATGCTCAGAATTGAGCATACGGGCAGAGACACGGGTGTGTGTCTCAGCCGTGTGGATGACACAACCTCAGGCACGAGTGTGTGCCCTGAGCGTCTGAAGTCTGCACCTATTTTTTGAGAAATTATGAAAATTAAATCGGCCACACGGCCTAGCACACGAGTGTGTGACTTGGCCATGTGACTTCAATTTGTTCTTGGGTGACAAACAGAGAGTTTTATGGGTTAGGGACATGGGCGTGTGCGACCGCACGACCTTCCCACAAGGGCGTGTCCCTAGCCACACAGGTGTATGGCTCTTAAAACATGAAAAATTTTCTAAGTGCTGTGAAATTTTCGAAAGTTCTTGGTTTGGTCCCGAACTGCTTCCAATGTATCTTTTGGGCCTCGTAGGCTTGTTTAAGGGACGATATGAAGGTAAATGAAATGTTTTAAATTTGAATGGAAATTTACATCTCGGTTTTGTATGGTTGCATGTGTATAAGTCCGGTAATGCCTCGTACCCTGTTTCGGCTTCGAATATGGATAAGGGGTGTTACAGTTAGTGCCCCCTTCCTATGTGCATGACTTGATCTAACAGCGATCCCCTGATCTCCACTCCATCTGGCTTGGTACCTCCTTGAAGTCCTTGATCATCCTCGTAAGTCCTGTAAACATTAGACAAACTCTTGTAAGTACAAACGAACTTAGTGAGTTCCTTTACTTCCCATAGATAACCCTATCACATGAGGGTAATGAATGTAAAATAAACTAACCATAAATTGACCCCTTGCTCGCTCAAGGCATATATTCTTTATCAGGGTGGCAAACTCCACTTGATCCTTTAAGCTACTCGATTTACTATAAGACCTTCCATTGGTCAAACTCTCCCTTGACCGTAATCTAAACGCCTCACCATATTAGCAAGCCCTATCCTTACTTCTCGTTTTTCCTTCCTTTCATACCCCTCGTGTACAGGTGTTCATTGTCCTCTATCTTACTTGATTGTACGCCTGTCTACCACCATGTGCCTCTATAGTAGCACTCTTTTGTTAATTTGTCGAAGAGTGTAGCACCCATAATCTATGTCCATTGCCAGAACATTGTTACAGAGCATTACTGAATTTTTAGAACATTTAAAGATAATTCATGTCAATTACTATAAAATTTTTGAAATTATTCATAACATCCCTTAAATGGACCCTCGAGGCCTAATACAAGAATTAGAATCGAGTCAGGATTGGGAACTTAAAGAATTTTTCGCAAAATTTTCAAAATATTCCCTAAATGTAGGGTACACACGCCTGTGTGGCCAAGGGACACTCTCGTGTGTCCATAGGACACGCCCGTGCTGCAAGCCATGTTCGACCCCGTGTAACTCTCTGACTTGTGCCACACGGCCAGCCACACGCCTATGTGCTAGGCTGTGTGGTTAATTTAATTTTCCAAAATTAAGTGCAAGTTTCACACGGCCAAGACACACGCCTGTGTTTAAGGCCGTGTAACACACATGACTGAGACACATGCCCATGTCTCTGCCCTTGTACTCAATTCCGAGCGTTTTGTTTCTCAAATTTAAGATGTAGAGACATACGGCCAAACCACATGCCTATGTGCCAGGCCGTCTGTCACACACGGTCAAGACAAACGCCCGTGTTTCTACCAGTGTGGACAAAATAAGCCATTTCCTAGCTTTATTTCTCACTCAAACTGTAACACCCCAAACCCGGCCCAGACATTATGGCCGAATCCGACGTGTCTCATTGAAGTTTTAAAACCCATGATTCATTTTAGTGTTTAAAAAGAACGTCTTTTGCTAAGCTAACAAAGTGAATGGAAGCTGTGCACCAGGTAGGTATCCGAAACAGAGGAGGTGAGCCATGAAGGCTGCTTAAGTACCAAGCTCTTGCCTGGATCCAATCCTAGACATGCCCACAACCATTGCCACACTTTGGTGCGAGGTTAGGTTTTGAAAAAAAATGAGTTGGAAATTCATTTAAGTAGATATTTTTGATAAACCGATTAGTTGCATCGTTGCGCTATTTTGAAAACAAGTATCATTTTGAAAACACGCCCTAAGTCTAACCCATTTTGAATTATTATCAGTAAAATATAGAGTATAAAATCAAATAATCCCAGAAAGAAAATTAAAATGGCCTTATTACAACCCAAAACCAAAAAAAAAAAATTGGTTACTTAATGCAAAGTTCGAAAGCGATCATCACGGCCACTCTGAATCCCCTCCGGCTCCAAGTCTCCACATCAAGACTCACCTGCAAAGATAAGAAAAGGGGGGTTGAGTTTGGAAACTCAGTGTGCAAGAAGCCCCTTTCAGAGCCCAAAACAATATCAGCCTGCTGGGCCTAAGCCCAAATTCAACCACAACATATACTGGGTCGAAGCCTTTACATTATTCATATCACTGGGCCGAAGCCTTTTCATTATTCATATCACTGGGCCGAAGCCTTTACTGTAAATGGTATGGCCCATAGGCCCAAATCAATACCACATGCACTATTAATGGATGTATGCAAGCCTGTTTGGGGAGACTACTCAACCCACCAACCGCTACTCTCCAACCGTACCAACCAAGCTCTCCATGTGGGGAATAACTCAACCCACCCAACCAAACTCTCCGCTGGCAGCATAGCTGCTTAATCATATAACTGGAGGCCTGGCCTCTTTTAATAACTGAGGCAAAACCCTTTTTGATAAACTGTGCAAAGCCCTTTTCGGTAAACTGGGGCAAAGCCCTTTTGCACTTCCTCCATCCATATAAAACCCAACCCATGCATATATGAATACATCATGGCATATCATGTGCATATCATGGCATATCATATAAAAAAAACAGTATCACATGCATCTCAATTATAACATAACCCTAGGGGTATAATGGTCATTTTCACATTATAAGGGTAATTCCATTACTTTATCAATTATTAGGGTTTTCCATGCTCATTATCAGTTATTAACAACTTCAAGTGTTCAAACAGCGATTCTCACCCATTCTTAGTAAAACCGAGTTATTGGGCCAAAAACCCTTAATGGGCCCTACATAGCCGATTTATTCGTCTAAGCCCGTTTAGCCTATATTCCTTAACGGTAATAATTGTCTTAACGCGCAATTTGACAGGATTCCATTTTCTACCAAATTTACCCAAATGGTCCCGGAAGCCCATTGGGCCCGATTTCAGCCCCTCGAGGCCCAACTTACCATCGTGCACAAAATCGTGCCCTTACCTGTTCCAACGATCTCGATCATCAAACTTAGCAAATCTAACTAACCTATGAGCGTTCACATGCTCAAGAGTCCTCGAAATGCCAAAATTTTGGCATTTCGACTTTTCGGCATATATCGATTTAAGCTACGAAAGAGGGTTCGTTACATACCTATTATGGTAACTGTATGCTGGCGCGATCCACTCACGAGTTGCCTACAATCGAGTTACTAAACGTCAGTCTACATACCGAATACAAACTACGTACTTTTCCCTTACCAAAACCGGCCAACATCCCTTAAACACTAGAGTTCTTATCTTTTTGCCGAAATATGGATTAGATCTAGAGATCCAATCCAAATCAGTCTTCAAACCCTCCACAGCACGTCCCCTAGTCCACGCTAATGCTTACATAATAAAAAAAGAAAGAGGCACCAACACCCTTAGTCCAAACGTTAACCACCCTTAAGGGGTTTCGGCTTTTATCTTAAATCATAAATAATTAATGAAAGCTATTCGACAAACTTACCAATCGTTGTTCGGTCCAGAAAAGTGCTCCTATCTATGATTTTAACTCCAATCCACTGTTGTTACGAGAAGAAGCAAATTCAAGTAGCAAAAGGTTCGTCTTTTTAAGGAAGAAAAGAGTAGAGATTCGGCTATGATAAAATTCGGCTATTGAGAAATAATGAAGAAAAAAAATAAGAGAAGAGACAGAGAGTGTAGAGTATGGGTTAGGCTATGGAGAAAAGTAAAAATGGAAGAAAAGAAAAGAAAATATGATTGAAAGAGAGGGGAGAAGGGAAATAATATTCGTCAAGGGAAAATAAAAATCATAAATAAAACACATAGACTTAGCCGAATTGCCTATACTAAAGACCCTTGGCTAGCCAACTCTTGCCCCTCAAGAGTCCAACATTCGGCCAACACCAAGTCCTTGATCAGGCTCGTAAATTTCTTCCCTTATCTTATCCTTACCCAATCCCCTGATCAGCTCAAACTCCCCCACCGATTAGCAGCATCCTTATCCACCCCTTGCACCGTTTCAGCATGCTGCCCAGAGAGTCCGGATCAGACTCCAACTCTTTCCCCACAAAGCAGCAAAAACCCAAGCCTTCTGTGCATGAGGTGAGACTTGAACCTCAGACCTCCGTTTGCCCTTGCACCTACGCCCGTGCTGCTGGCCACTGCACCATGTTTTCTTCCTTACTAATATACTGTCATAGTTAATTTTAAACCTTACCTGCTGAAGCTCCAGTCCGCTTAAAAATAAAAGGGGAATTCCGCCTTCCACGCCACTCGAACCTTCAACCTCTAGAACACTCAGCCACACTGCTTGCCGCTGTGACACAACCTCGCTTTTGTTATAATACGACTGCATTTACTTATAAGCCTTATTCGATTCAGTCACGGGCTACTTAAAAATAAAACAGGTTTCGCTGTCCCCTGCGTTCGAACTCGTGACCACTGGGTCTCCTTAGCGCGCTGCTGCCACTGCGCTAAGGGCGCTCTTTGTGTTAAATTATACTCGCAACCCTCTTAACCCTTATTCTAGCCGCGATCTGCATATTAAAAAAAAACCCAAATTACGCACCCCGCGCCTTGAACCTAGGCACATCCCACACCCTCCTACGTCCTTAGCCACTGGGCCAGATGCCTGCTTGTGCTAAAACTCAGCCCTAATTTATTAATGAAGCCTACTGCCCAGATTCCGTTAAGAGGCAAAATTTAAGAATTTTGCTAAAACTATGGGCCGAGCCCCAGACCTTTCCCCACACTATAAACCCTTCGTTACTTATTTAATTACCAATAATAATAATAATAATATCCAATTTATTCGGGCCGTCTTCTACCTGATCCCAGACTCAAGGCCCAATACTTTCAGGCCCAAAAATCGGGGCGTTACAACTCTACTCCCCTTAAAGAAATTTCGTCCTTGAAATTTCAAACTACCAACTAACCAGACATTACTTAAGTCAAACCATCAGGCTTTCACACAAGACTCTAATTTAATTTAAAATTTTAAAAACAAAATTCTTAGTACGGCCCAGTACATCTAATTACCAAAGTAAAGAAACATTTATCAAGCACGCATACAATTCGTAACACACACTTAAATAGAATAAGCTTGGCAATCCCGAGCTCGATGCTTCTTGGACCCACATCTAAAGCATGCTCCTATCTTCCTATGGCATTCACCTGGATGATGCCCGTTGCAGTTCTTGCAGGTTGGAAAGTTTGGTCGTGTCTTAACATGTTTCACAGAACAAGGCTTAGTCTCCTGAGAACTAGAATCCTTCCTCTTCTTACACTCCAAGCACCCTGCTTGAAGCGTTTCCCTAATTTCCTTAACCTTGGTCTCCAATACTTCGTCTACCACTTTCCTTACTAACTCAGTCAGTGCCTTAGTCTCAAGCTCCGAGTTACCGCTACCTGAAGTTGGCAGACTTTGCTTACCCTCAGAATCCATATCAATACTCTACATTACCAGTACATATATCAAATAACTACAAAGATCACAAAATTTTACTATTTATTCATATGTCTTATGCAAAGATGGTATTTTAGAGTTTTTGTTCTTTACAGAATCATAGCCTAGCTACAGTCTCATTCTTTTTGGGTTTTTAGTTCCTATTGCCTCAGTCTCTATGGTTTTAATATCAACCTAGCTACAGTATCATAGTAAAGTCTCAATCCTATATACAGTAAGGTTTTAGTACAGTACAGTATTTAAGGAGAAAGTACTTACAGACTTGGTGCCGGGGATTCAGTGTGCCACGTCTTTCTCCAAACTATTAAAAACAAAAACATGTATTTGGTCACAGAGAATAGAAAAATTTTGATTTAAAATACCCTTATTTTGAAATTCTTAATTTTAAACCTATTTAGAAACCCACAGCCGAGTTGTTGCAATCGGGCTCTGATACCACTAAATGTAATACCCCAAACCCGGCCCAGACATTATGGCCGAATTCGAGGTGTCTCATTGAAGTTTTAAAACCCATGATTCATTTTAATGTTTAAAAAGAACGTCTTTTGCTAAGTTAACAAAGTAAATGGAAGCCGTGCACCAGGTAGGTATCCGAAACAAAGGAGGTGGGCCATGAAGGCTGCTTAAGTACCAAGCTCTTGCCTGGATCCAATCCTAGACATGCCCACAACCATTGCCACACTTTCGTGCTAGGCTAGGATTTGAAAAAAACGAGTTGGAAATTCATTTAAGTAGATATTTTTGATAAACCGATTAGTTGCATCGTTGCGATATTTTGAAAACAAGTATCATTTTGAAAACACGCCCTAAGTCTAACCTATTTTGAATTATTATTAGTAAAATATAGAGTATAAAATCAAATAATCCCAGAAAGAAAATTAAAATGGCCTTATTACAACCCAAAACCAAAAAAAAAAAAAAATCAGTTACTTATTGCAAAGTTCGAAAGCGATCATCACGGCCACTCTGAATCCCCTCTGGCTCCAAGTCTCCACATCAAGACTCACCTGCAAAGATGAGGAAAGGGGGTGAGATTGGAAACTCAGTGTGCAACAAGCCCCTTTCAGAGCCCAAAACAATATCAGCCTGCTGGGCCTAAGCCCAAATTCAACCTCAACATATACTGGGCCGAAGCCTTTACATTATTCATATCACTGGGCCGAAGCCTTTTCATTATTCATATCACTGGGCCGAAGCCTTTACTGTAAATGGTATGGCCTATAGGCCCAACTCAATACCACATGCACTATTAATGGATGTATGCAAGCCCGTTTGGGGAGATTACTCAACCCACCAACTGCTACTCTCCACCCATACCAACCAAGCTCTCCATGTGGGGAATAACTCAACCCACCCAACCAAACTCTCCACTGGCAGCATAGCTGCTTAATCATATAACTGGAGGCCTAGCCTCTTTTAATAACTGAGGCAAAACCCTTTTTGATAAACTGGGCAAAGCCCTTTTGCACTTCCTCCACCCATATAAAACCCAACCCATGCATATATGAATACATCATGGCATATCATGTGCATATCATGGCATATCAAATAAAAAAATAGTATCACATGCATCTCAATTATAACATAACCCTAGGGGTATAATGGTCATTTTCACATTATAAGGGTAATTTCATTACTTTATCAATTATTAGGGTTTTCCATGCTCATTATCAGTTATTAACAACTTCAAGTGTTCAAACAGCGATTCTCACCCATTCTTAGCAAAACCGGGTTATTGGGCCAAAAACCCTTAATGGGCCCTACATAGCCGATTTAGTCATCTAAGCCCATTTAGCCTATATTCCTTAACGGTATTAATTGTCTTAACGCGCAATTTGACAGGATTCCATTTTCTACCAAATTCACCCAAATGAGCCCGGAAGCCCATTGGGCCCGATTTCAGCCCCTCGAGACCCAACTTACCATCGTGCACAAAATTGTGCCCTTAGTTGTTCCAATGATCCTGATCATCAAACTTAGCAAATCTAACTAACCTATGAGCGTTCGCATGCTCAAGAGTCCTCGAAATGCCGGAATTTTGGCATTTTGGCTTTTCGGCATATATCGATGTAAGCTATGAAAGAGGATTCGTTACACACCTATTTTGGTAACGGTGTGCTGGCGCGATCCACTCACGAGTTGCCTACAATTGAGTTACTAAACGTCAGTCTACATACCGAATACAAACTACGTACTTTTCCCTTACCAAAATCGGCCAACATCCTTTAAACCCTAGAGTTCTTACCTTTTTGCCGAAATATGGATTAGATCTAGAGATCCAATCCAAATCAGTCTTCAAACCCTCCACAGCACGTCCCCTAGTCCATGCTAACGCTTACACAATGAAAAAAGAAAGAGGCATCAACACCCTTAGTCCAAACGTTAACCACCCTTAAGGGGTTTCGGCTTTTATCTTAAATCATAAATAATTAACGAAAGCTATTCGACAAACTTACTAATCGTTGTTCGGTCCAGAAAAGTGCTCCTATCAATGATTTTAACTCCAATCCACCGTTGTTACGAGAAGAAGCAAATTCAAGTAGCAAAAGGTTCGGCTTTTTAAGGAAGAAAAGAGTAGAGATTCGACTATGATAAAATTCGGCTATTGAGAAATAATAAAGAAAGAAAAATAAGAGAAGAGACAGAGTGTGTAGGGTATGGGTTCGGCTATGGAGAAAAGTAAAAATGGAAGAAAAGAAAAGAAAATATGATTGAAAGAGAGGGGAGAAGGGAAATAATATTCATCAAGGGAAAATAAAAAGCATAAATAAAACACATAGACTTAGCCGAATTGCCTATACTAAAGACCCTTGGCCGGCCAACTCTTGCCCCTCAAGAGTCCAACATTCGGCCAACACCAAGTCCTTGATCAGGCTCGTAAATTTCCTCCCTTATCTTATCCTTACCCAATCCCCTGATCAGCTCAAACTCCCCCACCGATTAGCAGTATCCTTATCCACCCTTTGCATCGTTTCAGCATGCTGCCAGGAGAGTCCGGATCAGACTCCAACTCTTTCCCCACGAAGCAGCAAAAACCCAAGCCTTCTGTTCGCGAGGTGAGACTCGAACCTTAGACCTTCGTCTGCCCTTGCACCTACGCCCGTGCTGCTGGCCATTACACCATGCTTTCTTCCTTACTAATATACGGTCACAGTTAATTTTAAACCTTATCTGCTGAAGCTCCAGTCCGCTTAAAAATAAAAGGGGAATTCCGCCTTCCACGCCACTCGAACCTTCAACCTCCAGAACACTCAACCACACTGCTTACCACTGCGACACAACCTCACTTTTGTTATAATACGACTGCATTTACTTATAAGCCTTATTCGCTTCAGTCACGGGCTACTTAAAAATAAAACAAGTTTCGCTGTCCCCTGCATTCGAACTCGTGACCACTGGGTCTCCTTAGCGCGCTGCTGCCACTGCGCCAAGGGCGCTCTTTGTGTTAAATTATACTCGCAACTCCTCTTAACCCTTATTCTAGCCGCGATCTGCATATTAAAAAAAACACCCAAATTACGCACACCACGCCTTGAACCCAGGCACATCCCACGCCCTCCTAGCGTCCTTAGCCACTGGGCCAGATGCCTGCTTGTGCTAAAACTCAGCCCTAATTTATTAATGAAGCCTACTGCCCAGATTCCCTTAAGAGGCAAAATTTAAGAATTTTGCTAAAGCTATAGGCCGAGCCCCAGACCTTTCCCCACACTATAAACCCTTCGTTACTTATTTAATTACCAATAATAATAATAATAATAATAATATCCAATTTATTCGGGCCGTCTTCTACCTGATCCCAGACTCTAGGCCCAAAACTTCTAGGCTCAAAAATCGGGGCGTTACACAAACTTTGCCAATAACCTACACCAAAATTTACATGTAAATACCAGCCAATCTAAGCATTAAATCCAAGCCAATTCTAACATCTAATATGATATTTTATCATATGTATTCATGTTTATATTATTACCGTTGTTTAACTTATATGTTAAGCATAACTTGATCAACCATACATAATATACTTTACACATAGATATTTGTCATAATATAACCTTATAAATATACCAAAACAAATCATTACTAGTCATTCCAATGTCTAATTTACAAACTACATTTATATGCCACAATGGCCAAGTTACCTATACATGCCATTATACCAAAATAAGTTTACTATTTATACCAAAACAAGCTAGTGGATAGTGTGATGATGCTCCAACCGATCTCTAACCTTCACGAGCTTTTGAGTACTATAAAACAGAGAAAATAAAACCTAGTAAACATATATGCTTAGTAAGCTCGTGTAACAGGAATTAAACTTACCAATCTCATTTATTAAAATTAAGCATACAATAACATGCTTTTCATAAATTTGGCAATTTTACCTAAACATATACATTAAATCAAGCAAGTTAGTTACATAAGTCTCATATATATCAAATAGCATAGATAAGCCCATCCTGTAACACTTCTTCAGGTAATTCAGAATCATTCAAGACATAAATCTATTTATCTTACCATTTCCTTATATCGAGAATTTTATCCATTGAATTATTGAAATATCAATGGATACTCAAACAGTACACTCAAGGTGTACATATCTATAAACCGTCAATTCTTAATCAGGGGTACCCAGTAGGGCACTTATTCAGGAAGCACACTCTCGAGCCACATATCAGGATGCTCAAATGAGCCATGTAATCATATAACTGGACACTTATCTGGGCTAATCAGTAAACTCATAAGAGTTTTATTCAGGGAGCTCATAAAGCTTATTAGATACCTTTGAAGAGATAATATCAAGGAACACCAGAAAAGGTAACAGGGAGTTCAAGCAAACCATGTCAAGAAACTCTTAAGAGTTCATATTAGGACGCTCACAAAGAGCTACGATAGTGCACAACACATGCTAAATCACTACCGATCAGTATGTTCATAGGAACTATACATCAGGATGCTCGAGAGGGCTATATTAGGATTACTCATCTGAGCTAAATCATGTTTGCAACATATGCAAAATCACATTCACATACGGGAAATCATACGTATCCATCGATAGTCATTATTCCAACAGAACTTAACATTTTAAACACATTTCCAATCATGTGATTATTTCATGTAATTATAACATTCATATAAATCACATAAACATATACCACATTCAAATTATATACAATATTCAATTGAATGATATTAACATGCATAATTAAGTTACACGAACTTACCTCGATAATAGTTTGTATAAGAAAATCTACTAATCCGAAACTTTCTCTTTTCCTCGATCTAGCTTCAAATTTGAGTTATCTGGATCTATATAAATGAATTTAATCATCAATTTAATACAATTCATATTCAATTATATTCAATTTACACTCTAGGAAAAATTACAATTTTTCCCCTAAACTTTTCATAAATTCCAATTTCGTCCCTAGGCTTAGAAAATGAAATTCATGCAATTTAACCTTATTCCAAGCCTAATGGAAATTTTAATATAACTTTTACAGCATATGTATTTCACAAAATTTAAAATTTTTCTACAACTCTTCAATTTAGTCCCTAGGTCATGTTTTCATCAAAATTCACTCTGTAAAAGTTGTTTATCTACCAACAACATTTCATACTCTACCATAAATTTCAAATTTCTAGAATATTCTTCCATGACAAAATTTCTATACTTTGTTAAATTTTCAAATTAATCACTAAAATGGATAGATTAGACTATCGTAATCTTAAAAATATAAAAATTACTAAAAACGGGGCTTGAATACTTACCCAATTAAGTCAAGAAAGCTTGTTTTCTCTTTCCTAGGGTTTCTATGGAATGTTTGGGGAAGAGTATGATATAAAATGATTTTTATTTCTTATTAATTATTTATCATCCATTAATTTTTCTTATTTCCAATTTAGTCCTTGCCCTTTTCTAAATTTCATGGATGAATCATCAAAAATATCTACTAACTTTTCTTTAATGGTCTAATTAACATATACGGACCTTAATTTTTGAATTCCATAGCTATTTAATCCTTCTAGCTAGTAGAATTCAACTTTTGTATTTTATGCAATTTAGTCCTTTCTGTAATTAAGCACATAATTGGTAAAATTTTCTTATCAAAATTTTCATATAACATTCCTGTCATAATACGAACCATGCAATAATATTAAAATAAATTTTCTTCTCGGCTCAAATTTGTGGTCCCGAAACCATTGTTTCGATTTTACTGAAAATGGGCTGTTACAAAGAGTTCTTAGGCCATACCTTTCTTGGTGAACTTCCATGGTCGAACTACTCCTTATTTGACTTCCATGGTCAAACTAGTCCTTGGTGGACTTCCTCTTTGCATACCATAGTCCTGAAGGGCTTGTTAACATTTCTATATTGTGCTAACTTATAGCGGACCTCGCCACTTTAGCGAACCCATTCTCGTTGCATCCTTTTTGTAACAATAGTGGCATTAATTTTAGTAATTCACCTTATGCACAAGACTAACTTGAGACCTCATCTGTCCTATATGATGAACAACTGACTTATCGTCCTAGTAGGCTATCGCTCATCAAACTATACGAGTCTGCTTCCCCTCTTACATAATTTCTCCATTCAGAGCTATCTTCATAGCATGTTTCTGTAATAGACTATCCTCAAAGAGGAATAGTCTTGATAGACATATTGTCCCCTAGACAAAATCGTTATCCTGGAAGTTGAACTCCCATATTTCCCCTAAGATTTTCTTCTCATGTACAACTTTTTTGAGCTCTCATTGGTGGCTCTCTATGAAGAATCCTTGCTTGTGATCCTCAGTTAATTTCCCTTTTTACCTCTTCATAATTAGGCCAGCTCTCGCATGACCTATCTTCCTCTAATTCTTCTTGGGTCTTCGCCCATGCCTTGTCGGCTTTCACTTCTTTCCTTCTTACCACTTTCACCACTTTGGTGGATTCTTCCAAATCCACTTGACACTACTTACACCTTCTTCTACTTGCGTGGTTTCTCATACTTGTTACATTGGCAATATTCCCCTCGCTTGAGGTCCTGGCAAACTCTAGGGGTTGTTGTAGCCAAGCAAGAGTCTTATAACCTTCATACCTCATTTCTTTTATCTTGTCAGACTTACCACGTATTTATTGTTCTAATGGATCCTATTTGTGTTTATTGTCCCAATGGACTATCTCTGTTCTGTGTTTACTATTCCAAAGGACTATCTATGTTTTGTATTTACTGTCCTAACAAACTATCTCTATGAATGCCATGGATTCTTTCATCCATGGTCTTACATCGATCCACCATCCTAACATACTATCATATGATGTTTTAGAGTCCTTCATCCATGGTCTTACTCATTATACCGAGCCACCATAGCATCTTTCATCTATGGTCTTACATAGTATATCTTATACCTTTTACCATGCTTTCATGACGTCTTTCATCCATATTTTTATGCTACGTACCTAATACTAGATTGTCATAGCGTCTCTCATCTATGGTGTTACGCCATATACCGCTGTAACAATGTCGCACCGAAAGACTAGTTGATATCGCTATCACAGTAAATTCCTTTTCATGGTTCTTATTTCCTAAATCCTCCTCCCATTACCTCCCTTACACCACCTAACCTGAATTCTTAAACACTATAATGTTCCTTCTACATGACTTGGAGCTTCGCCCGTGATGGTATCTAATAGGGTCACTCCCTATTTCCCTTCCTAACTTCATCTATATCATTGTGGTTTTTCCCATAGTCATGTAATGCATGCACATATCATCATATTTCATGTTCATGCAACATGGCATACTCAGACAACATAGATTATAACTACTATAGCTAGAGTCATAGGAACTCACCTGAAGCTACATCATTTTTGTAGCTTAGCCTCCTTGAACGTCAGACCTTTCATTCTCTTAGAAGCTAAGCATTTCAACCAAAATCATGGGTTATACTCAATATTCTCAACTTAAACCCATTTGTAACAGCCCGATTTTGGGGCTAGTCAGAACAGTGGTTACGAAACCACTATTCCAAAAGCTATAGAAATTATTTTAATATTATTTTATGTGTGATGGCATGATTATAAAGGTGCATGACAAATTTGGTGAATTATTTTTAACGTTTGAGAGCTTAATTATGAAAAAGGACTAAATCGCATAAAGTGCAAAAGTCCTATTTTGATAGCTAAGGGTGTCAAATAGCTAGAGAACCTAAATTAGAGGTCTTTAAAGGGAAATTAGACCCTCAGTGAGAGGCACGCCCGGCCATAGGAGACAAAAGATAGAGAAAGTCAAGATTAGGTGGAGATTTGGTAATTTATTTGACCAAAATGAATTAAAATAAAGAGAAAAGATATCATCATTTTCGCTATCTCCTTCTCCACTGAAAATTTAGCTATTGTAGGGGTTTTTAAGCTTTAAAAATTTTAGCCACTCTCTACTCTTGTAAGTAAGTGACTTTAATGGCTTTTCTTGAAAATTTTTACATTTTTAGAACTCTTGTAGCATGAGCTTTGAAATGAGGGGACCATTTTGCAAAATGGTTAAAATTATAGGGTTTTACCATGAGTGTGTTCATGTTGTTTTTGAAATTTTATGGAAGAAAATGAGTTATGGTGGTGTAATAAACAACTTTTGTGAAGTAGTTTTCATGGAAACCCTAACTAGGGACCATTTTACATAAGTTGGAAATTAGATGATAAACGTGAAAACTAATGGAAATTTTGGGTTGCTATAAGAGTAAAAAGTGTTCGGTTAGGCTTAAAATATGAAGAAGTTCGATAAAAATTGATTTTTGGACCTAAGGGTAAAATGGTCATTTTGCAAAAGTCTAGGGGCAAAATGGTCATTTTGCCTAATTTTTAAATTGTTGAGTACCTAGATTAATAACATGATTAAATGTGTGAATTTTCATCATTATAGATCAATAATTAAAAAATCCAGGCCTAGACCGGGGAAAAGCAAAGCAAGTAGATTAAACCAACTAGTCGCCACATTTTGAGTACTGAGGTAAGTTGTTTGTTAACAATGCAACTATATCTTTATGATGTGCAATTAAATTGATATGGCATAAATTATTTTTATTTTGAATACGAGAATACATGTTGAGAAATTCGCATAGTAGAGACTTTCATTGAACATTTGGAATAAACTTGGATATTGGTACCTTGATATTGGGTGATTGTGTGCTAGTGTAAGACATGTCTGGGACATGCATCGGCCATAATATGAGAGCCAGTGTAATACATGTATGGGACATGCATCGGCCTCGAGATATTTAAGCTAGTGTAAGACATGTCTGGGACATGCATCGGCATTGAGACGAAAGCTAGTGTAAGACATGCCTGGGACATGCATCAGCCTCGCGATAGACAAGCTAGTGTAAGACATGTCTGAGACATTGCATCAGCTTATTGTGTGTCAGTTTAAGACCTGTCTGGGACATGGCATCGACACCGATAGACAAAAGCTAGTGTAAGACCTGTCTGGGACATGGCATCGGCCTCGCTATATGAAAGCTAGTGTAAGACCATGTCTGGGACATGGCATCGGCACCTTAACCCATGTTAGGGCTATTGAGTATCCGGTAGTATCCCATATGGTTCAACAAAAGGTTTATGATTTTATCGAAATGAAAAAAGCTATGATCATGTGATGAGTGGTATAGGTACCTAATTGAAATGTATGAGATATGGGCTCAATGTATGCAATATGAGTTGTATTGGATGGTGATGAGTAAGTTGTACTTACATTTATTTATGGTATTCATGAATTGCAACTTACTAAGCTTTATGCTTATTGTTTATTTTCATGCAACTTACTAAGCTTTATGCTTACACTATTTCCTTTTCATTTTCTTTAGTGCCGCTTAACTAGCTCGAGGATTAACAGACGTCGGAGGCATTGATCACACTATCAGTTGAAGCACTCGGTATAATTAGATTTATCATTTTGAATATGGCATGTATAGGAACTTAGACTTTTGAATTTTGTGTCATTGTTAATTTTCCAAATGTGATGGCTTACCTTAGCATTTGATTCATTTTGTATAAGGCCATGAAAAATGGCTAATACTGAGAGTTATTATATGAATGCAAGATAGTCTTTCATGAATGTGAAATTTTTAGCATGGTTGAATATATGAAATGTATGTGGGCCTTAGCTATGGTTCTTTGGTTGAGAAATCATAATAGATTAGACTTTGATATGTTGGTTGGTATTAGATTGTGTTTCAGGGTGGCAAAAGGCTTGGTAAATAGCCTTATTTTTGTCCAAACGGGTAGGCACATGGGCATGTGTCTAGGCTGTGTGTGACACACGGTCTACCCCATGGGCATGTTGCTAGGCTGTGTGTTCCCTGCACGTAAAAATTGCAAGTCAGTATGCATGGTATTAAACTCACGGACAGAGACATGGTCGTGTGTCTCAGCCATGTGAAGGGTAGGGCCTAGCACACGAGCGTATGCCTTGTCCGTGTAACCCTTAAGGATTGCTGACGTCAGAAATAGAATGTCAAAGTTTTCGAACACGGGCTGAGACACGGGCGTGTCGAGGTCGTGTGAGGGACATGGGCCATGGACATGGGCGTGTGCCAAGCCGTGTGAAAACCCCTATAGGTTCAAATTGAAAAGTAAATCCACATGGGTATTGGACATGGGTGTGTCCCTAGGTGCGTAGGCCATGGGTGTCGCACGGGCCATCAGCACGACCATGTTCAAGTTCCACATGGACGTGTTACCCATCCACACAGGCTTGTGCCCTGTTTCAAAGGTCATTTTCCTAGTGTTGGTTGAAGGACTCGAGTTAGTCCCGAGTAGCTTTCAAAAGGTGTTTTGGGCCTTGTAGGCCCGTGATAAAAAGTTTTAGACAAAGTTTCAAAAAAATTTTAAGTTTTAACGGGTTCGTATAATCTGGCTTATACGTATATATGTGATTTGTGAATGGTAATGCCTCGTACCCGGTGTCAGCGTCGAACCCGGGTTAGGGGTGTTACATGATTTTTCCAAGAACATGCAAAGCCCTTAAAATGGTATTGAAGTCCATAATTTCATTTCCTTAACTTTTACATAAATAGAAGGGCTTAAAACCTTACCAGCTTGTTGGTTTCCCTATTTTTTTATCTCCATCCTTATGAAGTCTGCTCCATGCAGAACCTTTTATGGTTTTTCCTTCTTTAAGCTACCGAAAAAGGTGAAAATGAGAAAATGAAACAAAGTCGGGAAGAAAATCATTCTTAGGAAGCCATTTTCTAGCTATTTATAGCTCTTTCTGCACTATTACCAACCTTATAAGAATCATCCGTAGCTAATTATTATGTCTCCCATTAAGGAACCGGTCGGTTCCATTCCAACTGAACCAGATTTTGTTCTTAACCATGTCCATTTCAGCTTCTGACTTTACTATTTCTTTTAATAGAGGCTGCCAACTTGTGGTCTCTTTCAATTTAGTCCTCCAATTATTTCAAATGTTCGGGTTATTAGAAATTTGGGTGTTACAAGATTTTTTTTTAAATTACGTAAGATGTTACAAACTTTAGGATGATTGAAGTCATCAAGAAACATGGTTGTAGATGAGCAAAGGAAATGTTCTTACATATTATTGCTGATCACCTTAAAAACAAGTTATCAAGCATCACTTTAATATGTCTGAGGAAATCATTAGTAGATCATTTCACAATGTATTAAATGGTGTGATACACTTACAAGATGTATTCTTTAAAAAGTCAAAGCCAGTTCAAACTAATTTTACTATCACAAGGTAGAAATGGTTCAACGTATTGGAGTGTGTATTAATATTATTTAGAAATAACTCACTTGGTTTAGATTTCAATAGAATATCCTAACTTGACCTTTTACTTTATTTGTAAAATTGCTTAGGCGCTTTAAATGGTACCTATATCATTATTAGAGTTCCATTAGTTGATAAATTTAGATATCAAACTCGAAAAGGTGAAATAACAACAAATATGTTAGGTGTTTGTACACCTGATATGCAATTTGTTTATGTTCTTCTTGGTTAGGAAGGTTTAGTTGCTGATGGACGAGTTCTTCGAGATGCCATTACTAAGAGACATGGACTAAAGTTCACTCATGGTAAAGTATAGATATGGAGGAAGTTGAATTATTTTTTAAATCATACTAATATTGAAAACAAGAGATTGATAAATAGTGTTTTCTTAATATAGGTTGTTATTATCTAGTTGGTGCTAGTTACACAAATTGTGAGAGATTTCTTGCACCTATTAGGGGGTAAAGATATCACTTGAACAAATGATGCCAAGTTCTCAAATCAAGTACTCTAAAGAATTTTTCAATATGAAACATGCATCAACACACAATGTTATTGAAAGATGTTTTGGTTTATTAAAATTTAGATGGGTTTACTTAGGAATCCATCATTTTATCCTGTGAGGGTGCACAATCGGTTCATTATTGCTTGTTGCTTGCTTCATAATTTTATTTGAACTAAAATCAGCCTTGAACCTATTGAAGCAGAGTTAGGAGAAGACTTAAATAGTAATGTGATAGAGGATGATCTTATCATCAAGTCTTCTCTCAAACATAATTGATTAGGAAACCAAAGAAAAATAGAGCAATACCGCTCATGAATCAACCAGACTTACAATAATTCCGTCTATTGTTATAATTAGCTAGCCTTTCTATATGATAAGTATCGCATCTGAACATGAACAATTACATATGTCTCTGAGAATAACATAACATATAGAATACCCAGAGAGATCGCTGTAAAATACTCAACTACAATAGCTGCTTTTAGATATATTTGCAATTTCAACACAATCCCACTGACTACTACAGTCATCAATGATCCCACATTATTTCAATCACTAAAGAAATTAATTCAGAAGAAATTTTTGGTTAACCCGTTCTTTAAATACCATGTCGTACCTAAATAAATCAATTACTCGTGAATAACTTCTTCCTTAATAACAATAATGTATATTCCGAATAATCTTCAGAATAATTTGATATCTCTTTCAAAACTGTCTTTACTTGCTAAACCATTCTCAGTTTTGACTACATTATTATTCATTTAACCATTAAACTCTTTGGTTTCACACTTGTGAACTTAATCAATATAGATCTTGTGAATTTTATTGTATAAGACTGTACTAGTGAGGGGGTGGAGGTTGTAGAGCCTAAAAAATTTACTTTCATATGTACACACATATAACATGACATTTATCGTCAACATGTTCAATTACAAACATTTATTCATACCTTTATGAGTTTCTACTTATCATAAGCAACCTTTTTAATCAGATACTTGAGTATCGCCTTCAACATTATTGGAATTAGCTCAGTTGGAAAACATATCTGTCTATTAGTAAAGCAATTCTCATTAGAGTCAGGAGATATCACACTATCACAAGTTATATAATGGTATATATTTCTAGACTTCACATCTGCTACGTTCAGTCTGAGAACCGACTAAACCGTAGCTCTAATACTAATAAATGTAACACCCCTAACCCCTATCCATCGCCGGAACAGGATTATGAAGCATTGCCAGAATATACAGATTAAGTAAACAGATATTTTATTTTATATAGTATTCATGTCAGAAATCAAACATAAAGTCCCTTATATGAACCCTCGAGGTCCAAAACATGCATTAGAAACGAGTCAGGACTAAACCGAGTACTCAGAGAATTTTTCACTAAATCTCAAAATTTTTCCTAGTTGCAGGGGTCACATGCCCTTGTGGTTCACAGGGCCAAGGGACACGCCCGTATCTCAGGCCGTGTAACTCTCTAACTTGGGTCACACGGCCAAGCCACACACTCATGTGCTAGGCCGTGTGCAAATACTTGGGCATTCTGTTTTGAAATTTTAAAGATGCAAGGGACACACGGCCATGTCACACGTCCATGTGCTAGGCCGTGTGTCACACACGGCTGAGACACAAGCCCGTGTCTCTGCCCATGTGGACAAAAATAGGCTATTTTCCAAGCCATATTTCTCACCCCATTTTTTCATCCTCCTACATCAACACTTTAACACATTCACAAGCTATTATAGGTCATTTAACCAAACTCAAAATCAAGTCCTATACATGATACAGTACCTCATATAATCAAGTATACACACTTACTTAAATTACCAAATTCACATATATGCATATCTTATAAAATATGCTTACTTAATTCAATCATCAATATGCCAATATAATATCTATCAATCAACTATTTCAAACACATACCAAACATATCCATCACAAGTCATTCCAACAGCTAGTTACACTTAAAGCATTTATATGCTGATATTGGCGAATTAACCTATACATGCCATTATAACCGTAATTGATTTACCATATATATACCGAAATGGTCTAATGGATAGTGTGAGTGATCTCCGCCAAGCTTCCAATCCAACAAGCTTCCGAATTACTATAGAATAGGGGAACATAAAACAAAGTTAGCATGAAATGCTTAGTAAGTTCGTATAACTTGGTAATTAACTTACCACTCATTTAAATTCAATATAAACATACAAGGCACATTCATTCAACTTGATCACGAGCCCTAACACATATCATCATCACCCTTGTTAGTAATATATTTCATATAAATATCAAGAAACATGTATGGGCTCAACAATAATTAGATTTCCATGTACATATACTGTAACACCCCTCACCCGTATTCAATGCCAGAATAGGGTTACGGAGCATTACCGGACTTATAACACACTTAAACATACGTTTCACATACAATAAAACAAATCATGTACATTTCATTCACAAACAATCATTTTGTCCCTAACACGAGCCTACGAGGCCCTAAACATGCATTAGGAGTGGTTCGGGACTAAATCGATAACTTTGGAAACTTTTTGAACACTTAAGAAATTTTCTCAAAAACAGAGGACACACGCCCGTGTGGCCCGTCCGTGTGTCTCACACGACCAACAGACAAGCCCGTGTCACAGGCCGTGTGGACATTCGAAATGGAAGCACATGGCCATGTCCTAGCCCGTGTCCGAACCCGTGTAACTCTCTAGCTTGGGCCACATGGCCAACACACACGCCAGTGTGGCTAGCCCGTGTGCCCTAAAAATGACCATACATGCCCGTATCTCTGCCCGTGTGGACAAAAATAGGCTATTTACAAAGTCATTTTGTCACCCAAACTTATGCTCACCTACATCAAACACAAATACACCAAAACATAGCATCAATAGACATTTAAACCAGCCAATTCAAACGTAAATCATGCACATACTATACTTCCATTATACATATACACAAATCACCAAAATATGTTATACTATTTGTACCAAACTTTACTTCCTCATTTCATCAATATGACCATTATCAACTATGTATCATTTGATCTATTTTCTCAAGCATGTTAATCAATCAAAACATGGCTATTAGATACCTATTATGCTAACTATCCACAAGCATCACATGTCAACCTTTCAAAACATCACACAAGCCACATACACATATATATACATGATTCAACATACCAAAATAACCCAAAATAAGCCATCACTCATGGCTATATATACAAACCAAAATATAAACATTTACAAGCCATTTCAAATGGCACAACACATTACCAAATATACCAAAATGACCAAGTCCCTAAACATGCCATATACTTAAAACATAAGCTCAAAAGTACCAAATTGACAGTTGGATAGTGTGAAGTAGTCTCTGACGATCCCTGAGTCCGAGCTATCTTTAAGATCTTTATAAAACATGGAAAAAAAACAAAGTAAGCTTTATAGCTTAGTAATTTCGTATGAACTCAATCTTAGCATGAATATACAAATCATCAATTTAAACATAACAACATAAAATTTATTTAACTAACAAACCTTTCACATTTTCAACCATAATCTTATATATGAACTTCACAACTTTTTCGAATTAAGCTTATACGGTTCATGTACATACCTGTACCATCTCGTATCAATCTCATACACAACCACGTCTTTTATTTACCTATTGGACCATTCGGAAAACTATCAGATACATGGGAAACTCGCACTTGAAGTGCCACATGTACAGCCGAAGCTATCTCAATCTCATATCACATATACTATTCACACTAGAGCTATCAACAGGCCTACTCACATAAGCTGTCAGTCGAGACGAAGCTACACGGTGCTAATCACACAAGCTGTCAAGTATCCGCAACACATGTCGGTATACTCAGCCACTGATAGGACGTACAGGACCAGCACCCGGATCACATAATCACAATAATACCTTAATGACATGTCACTAGTATCCAAATCTATTCCTAAGGTTCAACCGAGATTTCTAAAATCGGATCGTCGTTGAATCATTGTCAAACATGTCCGTAATCTCTTATTAACAGTTTATCCAATATCAAAGCATTTAAAACACATTTATAATGAAACTTATTACATACGAACTTACCTTGGATGTAAAAACGACTAAATTGGTTGATTGGTCGAGAACTTTATTTTTCCCTCGATCTAGATCCGAGTTTCACTTTTCTTTATCTATATGTAACCAAAATTACCTTAGTTAATCATCTCTCTATTCAGTTTAGTCCAGAAATCACTTTAATACATTTTTACACATTTGTCCCTAATATTTTGCATCTTTTACAATTTAGTCTTTATTTCATAAAAACACAAATTCATGCAATTTAAAACTAACCCATGCTATCGAATTACCATTATGCCCCTAGTAGCCCATATTTTTCATTTATTTCACATTTTAACCACAAAGTTTCCACATTTTACAATTTAATCCCTATTTTGCATTTTCACTAAAAATCACTTAACAAAACTTGTATAACTACCATCAAACATTCATAATCTATCATTAAAAAACAAAGTGTTAATGTATTCATCAATGGCAACATCTAAAATCTTTAACAGTTTTACAAAATAGTCCCTAGGCTAGCTAGACCTAGCTAAAACGATCTCAAAAACATATAAATCGTTAAAAAAGGAACAAAAATGGACTTACAATTAAGCTTGCATGTGGTCAAACCCTGAAATGGACAAAAATGGCTTCCTTCCTTGTTGTTTTTGGTTGAAGATGATGACTAAAAGATTGTAATGCATTTTTATTTTATTTACTTATTCTTTATTTAGCTATTTACTATTATATCCTTTAATTAATTCATCAAAACACTTAATAATATGTCCACTCAGTTCCAAATGGTCAAATCACAACATAAGGACCTCTAAATTAAGATTCCATAGCTATTAGATACCTTTAGCTAATGGAACTCCACTTTTACACTTTACGCGATCTAGTCATTTTTATCAAATTAACCATCTAAATGATAAAAATTTGTAACAAAAATTTCACACAAACATATTATCATGCTGTAGACATTATAATAATAATAAAATAATTATTTCGACCTCATATTTGTGGTCCCGAAACTACTATTCTGATTTGACTAAAAACGGGTTGTTACATATACTTTCCACATCATGTATTCATATAACATATACAAATCACATCCTTGTATTTCAAGTGCATTTTCATAATAATTCATCTCGCATTCAGATTATTTCATGTCGGAACTTTGCCCATTAAATCATTTGAAATGTCAGTGTCACACGGGTAATACACTCAAGGTGTACAAATCTATAACCATGGATGAACATATTCATCAAACAAATTCCATGTTCATATATTATGATCTCGTATTTCCATATATCATGTATCATCATTTTCATGTATTTCAGGAAGATACGTGTATTAATTCATTTCATGTTCATATTTTCTCATGTCAGGATTTTACTCGCTAAATCATTGAAAACATCGATGGATACACAGGTAGTATACTCAAAGTGTACAAATCAGAAATCCATCAATTCATATTCAGGAGTGCTCTTTAAAGCACATAATCGAGAAATCTTCTCTCAAGCCATATAACAGGAAGGTCACAAAGAGCCATTAATCAAGAAGCTCAGAAAGAGCCTATCAGGAAGCTCATAAGAGCCATAATTAGGAAGTTAACAAAGAACTTTTAATCAGGACGCTCACGAAGAGCCTTTAATCAAGAGCTCTGGATAGCCATATATCGGGAAGTTTAAGTGAGCCATATCAGGACGTTCACAAGGAACTGTGTTTATGTCTGCAACATATGAAGGATCACAACTGATCATAAAATAGGACACTCACAAAGAGTTGCGTTTGTGTCTGCAATATATGCAGGATCACAACTGATCACATAACAGGACGCTCACAAAGAGCTGTGGTAATCCGCAACACATACAGGACCATTACTGATCAAGATGGTCACAGGAACCATGTAACAGAAAGCTCGAGAGGTTTTATAACAGAATTCTCGTAAGAGCTATGGTGTGTCCGCAACATATGCAGGACCGCAACCAATCAGGAAATCTTGTATCCATCAAATTTCATTATTCAAATGGGATTTAATATTTATCGAGCTTTGTCGGATATAAGATTTATTTCATATTCATGACAACAATACAATCATATACACAACATTCAATTCAAGCATATAAATATTCACAATTTAGTTACACAAACTTACCTCAACAAATGTTCGTGTACGTAAAATCTACTAATCCGACATTTTCTCTTTTCCTCGTTCTAACTCCGAATTTGGTCTATCTGAATCTATATAATGAATTTAACATTAATTCATGTTCATTTCAGTTCAAGTCACATCTTAGGAAAAATTACCATTTTGCCCCTAAACTTTTAATTAATGGTGATTTCGTCCTTAGACTCAAAAAATGAAATTCATGCAATTTAATCCTTATTCCAAGCCTAGCCAATTTTTACATGTAAAATTTACAGCCCATGTATTCCAAAAAGTTTTGAATTTTTCCATGAATTTTACATCTTTTCAAATTAGTCCCTAAATCATAATGTCATCAAAATTCCCTTTACAAAAGTTGTTTATCAATCAACAACCTTTCATTTCTACCATAAAACTTCTTAATTCATCTATGTTCATCCATGAAAAAACCCTATTTCTTTGATAATTTTATAAATTAGTCCCTGAGATAGCTAGATTAACCTTTACGATCTCGGAAACATAAAAATAATTAAAAACGAGACAAGAAAACATACCTAATTGATCATAATAAGCTTTCTTGAGCTGCTTTCTCTTAGTTAGGGTTTCCATTGAAATAATTTGGGAAAGATGATGAAAAAGATGATATTTTCATTATTTAATTAATTATCATCTTTTATTTTTTTACTTTCCAATTTCATCATTTTCTTTATTTTATTTTCCATGGATGAATCAACATCCTTAAGCATTTTTAAATGGTCTATTTATCATATAAGGACCTCCACTTTAAAGTTCAAAGGCTATTTAATCCCTTTAGCCATTAGAACTCAACTTTTACACTTTGTGCAATTTGGTCCTTTATCAAATTAAACATGTAATCGGTAAAATTTTTTTACGAAATTTTTATACGACATTACTATCATACTATAGACCATAAAATAATATAAAAAGAATTTTTCTTTCGAAATCAGATTTGTGGTGGTTTTGATTTTATCGAAAACGGGCTGTTACATGATGAACCTAATATAATTAATATCCATCCAACTAATGCATGGACAACTTGAGGACGAAACTAGCAAAATCAAATTTTCAATGAATGGCAAGCATGTAGAAATTAATGGGGCTAGAAGTGTTGTGTGAAAGGATCTATGTTATTTTATTTATCTTTGATGTTGTGTTTATGGTTTTTTTGTATTGTACTAGACATGTATTAATTGATTTTATATATATTAACTGATTGTGTGCAATTTTCTTTAAAAGTATGTCAAGCTTTCCACAATCAACTGCAACTTCTTCCTAAAATTCTAGAGAAACCAAAAGAAAAAGGGTTCCAGAAGAAGATGTTGCATTGATTTCATATATGGTAGACTTGCAGAATGTTGTAACTTTTAATGCAAATATGAGATTCAAGGTTTTTTATTTACTTAAATTGGAAATAAAGATGGAAAAGTTTTACCTCATGCAATTCTAAAGGCTAAACTTAATCTTGAATAAAAGATTAGGACATTAAAAAAGGATTGGGCAATCTTTTACGACATGCTCAAAGGAAAAGACAATAGTGGCTTTGGTTGACATGAGTATAGGCAGATGGTTGTTGCTGAAGATGCAGTGTGTGCCTCATATATAAGTGTCATAATTTTTTTGTATTTCTTTTCTTCATTTGACTTATATCCATTGTAACACCTCTAACTCGTATTTGTCGTCGGAACAGGGTTACGGAGCATTACCAGAGTTTACAGAGTAATTTCATATAATTCATGTCATTTACTTTTCATATTCGAAACTAAACATATCCCTTGAATGGACCCTCGAGGCCCAATTTAAACATTGGAATTAAGTCGGGACTAAATTGGGGACTCAAAAAATTTTTCGTGAAATTTCAAAATTTTTCTTATGTACAGGGGTCACACGCCCGTGCGAGTAGGCCTTGTGGCTCACACGGCCAGATGACATGCCCATGTCTCAGGCCATGTGGGCATTCTATATGAGGCTACCAACTGTGTCCTTACCTGTGTAACTCTCTGATTTGTGTCACACGGCTAGCCACACGCCCGTGTGCTACGTCGTGTGGTCAATTTAATTTTCAAAAATTAAGTGCAGGATTCACACGGGCAAGACACACGCACGTGTTCTAAGCCGTGTATCACACAAGATTGAGACACACGCTAGTGTCTCTTTCCGTGTGCCCAATTCTGAGCATTCTGTTTCTCAATTTTAAGATGCAAGGGACACATGGCCAAACCACATGCCCATGTGCCAGGCCGTGTGTCACACACGGTCAAGACACATGCCCGTGTTTCCACCCGTGTGGACAAAATAAGGCTATTTTCTAGCCTTATTTCTCACCCAAATTTAACCTTCAACCTACAAAAACATTTGCATAAATTTTCTAACCAATTCAAGTCATATAAATCAAGCAAATACCATTAATATGTATGAAATAGTATCACATATTCATATGATTAAGCTTACCTTCTCTTTTTATTATGATATATATTTTACTCTAATTCAATTTAACCAAACCTTATACATGTATGTATTAAACATAATATAACTTTATATTATCATACCAAAAATATACCATTACTAGCCATTCCAACGGCTAGATTACAAACATCCATTTACATATCATCGTTGGTAAAATTAGCTTATACATGCCATTATGTCAAAGTAAGTTTTCTATTTATACAAAAACAAGCTGGAGGATAGTGTGATGATACTTCGACCGATCTCCAACCATTACAAGCTTCTGAGCACTATAAAACAGAGAAAATAAAACCTAGTAAGCATTTCATGCTTAGTAAGCTCATATAACAGGAATATTACTTACCATATATTTACATTTAATATAAGCATACAATAATGCATCCAAACAATTTGGCGTATAGCCTATAACACAACTTCACCAAATCATGTTAGTCAAGTAATTCACAATTTAATGTATTTCATATTCATATGCTTTCCATAATATAATTCCATATTACATGTACACTTTGATGACAAATCATTTCAAATTCAGTTAAGCCATTTCAGAACTTTACCCGTTGAATTTATTAGAAATATCGATGAATAGACTCATATAGTACACTTTAATGTACACTACTATAATTCGTCAATTCATTTCTAGGGTACCCAATTAGGGCACATAATTAGGAAGCACACTCTTGAGCCTTGTAATGGGAAGCTCACACAGAGCCATTTCAGGAAGCTTATAAAGAGCCTATCGGGAAGCTTTTCTGGACTATATAATGAAAAGCTCCTAAGAGTCATAATCAAGAAGTTCACAAAGAACCATATCAGGAAGTTCTGGATAGCCAATATCGAGAAGTTCAAGCAAACACCATCGGGAAGCTCACAAAGAGCCTTTAATTGGAATGCCCATAAGAGCTAAGGTGTGCCCACAAAAAATGTAGGATTACAACCTATCGAGACAATCAAAAGAGCTATAATGGGAAGCTCGCTGAACCATATAACGAGAAGCTTGAGAGGACTAATAATGGGATGCTCTTTCGAGCTATGGTGTGTCCTCAACATATGCTGGACGACAACCAATAGGGGAAATCTTGTATCCATCAACTTTCATTTATTCAAATGGGATTTGAAATTTATTAGGCATTATCAAATATTCAATCAATTTCACATACATGATAATTATACAATTCACATATACAACATTTAATTCAAACATATAAATGTACACAATTTAGGTAAACAAACTTACCTCGATACTTGTTCGTATACGAAATCTACTAATCCAAAACTTTTTGTTTTCCTCGATCCAACTTAGTATTAGGTCTTTCAAGATCTATATAAATGAATTTAACATCAATTTAATTCAATTCACATCCTAGGAAAATTACTATTTTGCCCCTATACTTTTCACAAATGACGATTTCGTCTTTAGGCTTGAAAATTGAAATTCATGCAATTTAATCATTATTCTGAGCCTAACCGAAACTTTCATATAACTTTTACAGCATATATATTTCACAAAATTTAGATTTTTTCCATAACTTTTACATCTTTATAGTTTTATCCCTAAATCATATTTTTATCAAAATTCACTTTGTAAAAGTTGTTTATCTATCAACAACCTTTCATTTTCTACCATAAATTTTAAAATTTCAGCACATTCATCCATGGAAAAACTTCTATACTTTGATAAATTTTCAAATTAATCCCCAAAATTGATAGATTAGACTATCCTAATCTCAAAAATATGAAAATTACTAAAATCGAGACAAGAAAACATACCTAATTAAGCTTGATTAGTTTCGTTTCTCTCTCCTAGGGTTTTCATAGAATTTGGGGATGAAGATGATATATAATGATATAATTTCTATTTAATTATTTATCATCCATTAATTTTTCCACTTTCCAATTTAGTCCTTGCCTTTTTCTAATTTTCCATGGATGATTCATCAAAAATATCTACTAACTTTTCTTTAATGGTCTAATTACTATATAAGGACCTCTTATTTTAAATTCCATAGCTAATTGATCCTTTTAGCTACTAGAACTCAACTTTTGCATTTTATACAATTTGGTCCTTTCCATAATTAAACACATAATCGGTAAAATTTTCTTATCAAAATTTTCATATGACATTCCTATCATAATGCAGACCATGCAATAATATTAAAATAATTTTTTTCCAACTCGAATTTGTGGTCTCGAAACCACTGTTTCGATTTCACTGAAAATGGATTGTTACAACTCTCTCCTCCCTTTAAGAATTTTCGTCTTCGAAAATCTTACCAGTAAAAAGATTCGGGTATTGCTTTTTCATGGTATCCTCTGGTTCCCAGGTAGCTTCTTCAATCCCATGTCGTTGTCAAAGAACTTTCACTAATGCTACCTTTTTATTTCTTAACTCTTTTATTTCACGTCTCAAGATTTTAATCGATTCTCAAAGTGTAAGTCATATCAGGCTGAATCTCAACTTCTGCCAGAGAAATTACATGTGAAGGATCTAATCTATACCATCGTAACATGGACACATGGAAAACATTATGAATTCTGTTGAGTTCTGGTGGTAATGCCAACCGACATGCAATAGGTCTGATTCTTTTAGTAATCTCATATAGCCCGATGGATCGTGGACTCAATTTTCCTTTGCGGCCAAATAGGAGAACTTTCTTCCAAGGTGATACTTTTAATAATACTTTGTCTCCGACCTGAAATTCTATCTCTTTTATTTTAAGATCAGCATAAGACTTTTGACGATCAGAAGCTACTTTATAACTATCCTGAATCTCCTTCACTTTTTTTCTGTTTCACGAACTAAGTCAACTACATGTATCTTTTTCTCGCTAAGCTTTGTCTAATGCAATGGAGTTCTACAGTTACGACCATACAGAGCTTCATACGGTGCTATTTTAATACTAGACTGATAACTATTATTCTATGCAAATTCAACCAAAGGCAAATACTTTTCCCAATCACTTTCAAATTCAAGCACACAACACCGAAGCATATCTTCTAAAATCTGCATAACATGTTCGGATTGTCCATCAGTTTGAGGATGAAATGCGGTACTAAAATGTAATTGAGTACCCAATGCTTCTTGCAACTTATTCTAGAATCGGGATGTAAATTGAGGATCTCTATCAGAAATAATGGAAACAGGCACTCTATGCAATCTAACAATCTCATAAACATATAATTCAGCCAATCTCTCTAAGGAAAAATCCATACGTACCGGGATAAAGTGTGCAGACTTTATCAGCCGGTCAATAATTACCCAAATAGCATCTTTCTTCTTTAGAGACAGGGGTAATCCTGATACAAAGTCGATAGTAATTCTTTCCCATTTCCATTCTGGTATTGTAATTGGCTGTAATAATCCTGAAGGCACCTGGTGTTTAACTTTTACTTGCTGACATATCAAACATTTAGATACAAATTCAGAATTATTTCGTTTCATTCCTGGCCACCAATACATCTTTTTCAGATCATTATACATTTTATTACTACCAAGATGAATAGACATGGTACCGTTATGAGCTTCAAATAGAATCTTTTGTACCAGTTCTGAGTTCATCAGTACACATATTCTACCTCTGAATAATAGACAATCATCAGACCCAATCTGAAATTCTGAATCAGAAGTTGATTCACACTGTATCCCTTTTTCTTGTAACTCACTATTATCTTTCTAAGTTTCGCAAATTTGTTGTAGAAATATCAGTTTAGCTTTTAACTAAACTATAATTAAACCATCATCATATAATGATAACCGAGTATTCATCGCTCGCAAGGCAAATAAATACTTTCTACTTAGGGCATCAACAACCACATTAGCTTTTCCCGAATGATAGTCAATAACAATATCATAATCTTTCAATAATTCAAGCCACTTGCGCTATCTTAAGTTCAAGTCTTTCTGTGACATCAAATACTTCAAACTTTTATGATCGGTGAAGATGACTCTTTCCACCAAACAGGTAATGCCACCAAATTTTCAGTGTAAACACAATGGCTGCCAACTCAAGATCATGTATCGGGTAATTTCTTTCATGTGGCTTTAGCTGTCTAGAAGCACAGGCTATTATTTTGCCTTCTTGCATCAATACACATCCTAAACCATTTAACGATGCATCACTGTAAATTATAAATTCCTTACCTGATTTAGGCTAAACTAACATGGGTGCTTCAGTCAACAAAGCTTTCAATTTGTCAAAACTCTGCTGACATTTTTCAGACCACTCGAATTCCACATCTTTTTGCAATAAACGAGTCATCAGAGAAGCTATAATTTGATAATTCTTTAACAAATCTCTAATAATATCCATCCAACCCTAGAAAACTTCTAACTTCAGACACATTCTTTGGTAGTTTCCAATTAATAATGGCTAAAATTTTGTTCGGATCCACCCGAATACCTTCTACAGATACTACATGTCCAAGGAAACCGACTTTCTATAGCCAAAATTCATATTTACTGAATTTGGCATACAATTATTTCTCACGTTGAGTTTGCAACACTATTCTCAAATGTTCGGCATGCTCATTTTCATCTTGAAAATATACTAGGATATCATCAATAAATACCACCACAAACCTGTCTAAATATAGTCTGAAAATTCTGCTCATTAGATCTATAAATACTGCAGGTGCATTTGTCAATCCAAATGGCATCACAAGAAACTCATAATGTCTGTACCTAGTTTTGAAAGCTATCTTCAGAACATCTGAATCTTTTACCTGTAGCTGATAGTAACCAGAACGGAGATCAATCTTTGAAAATACAGTGGCACCTTTCAACTAGTTAAATAGATCATCAATTCGAGGCAATGAATACTTGTTATTTATTGTGATTTTGCTTAATTGTCTGTAATCTATACACAATCTCAATGATCCATCTTTCTTCTTTACAAACAGAATCGGTGCACCCCAAGGTGAAAAACTGGGTTAAGCAAAGCCTCTGTCAATCAATTCTTGCAACTGTGTTTTCAACTCTTTCAATTCGGTAGGAGCCATTCTGTAAGGTGCTATGGATATTGGTGTTGTCCCCGGAACAAGGTCTATAGAGAATTCGACTTCTCTAACTGGAGGTAAACCAGGTAATTCCTCTAGAAATACACTAGGAAATTCACAAACAACCGACATTGACTAAATCTTTGTCTCAGATATTTTAGTATCCAACACATATGTAAGATAAGTTTCATACCTTTTTCTGACATATTTCTGTGCTGATATAGCTAAAATTACAGTAGATAACCCATCTAGTTTATCAGATTCAACGTGAAGTAACTTACCATTCTGACACTTTAATATAATGTATTTCTATTTACAATTCACCACTGCATCATGTTGGGTTAGCCAATCCATTCCCAAAATCACATCAAATTCATCAAAGGGAAATAACATTAGATCAGCTGAAAAGCAATAACCCTTTACTATCAACGAATAATTTTTACAAATTTTATCCACCATAACATACTGGCCTAGGGGATTTGAAACTTTAACCACAAATTTAGTGAATTCAACAGGTAAATTTTTAACAGACACTAAATTTGTGCATATGTATGAATGTTTGGAACCAAGATCAATCAAAGCAGTAATATCAGTATCAAGAAGAGAAAATGTACCAGTAATGACGTCTAGTGTAGAAGTATCTTCTCTAGCACGAATAGCATATGTCCTTACTTGTGCTTGTGCTTCAGATTTAACTGTTGAATCTCTCGTAGTACCTCAGCTACCACTAACATTGCCAGGGTGACGGGGTGGTCTGGCTCTCGAGGCGGGATTACTCGGCTTCAAAGTTTGATCAGTATCTTTTTCAATCATTTCTGGACAATCTTTAAGGAAATGGTCAAGAGAACCACATCTATAACATGCTCCACTTCTCAAATAGCATTCCTTAAAATGAAATTTGTTTCAATATTTACATTTCGGTTTGGGATTACCAACATTTCCCACACTCATTACAGATGGAGACAAAGATCTTAGGTTAGAACGCTGAGAGCCTCGCTCATTCCCAGAATATCTCGTAAAGATGGTAGAACAATCATGGTACTTTTTTTATTTCTTTGAAGTAGATGATTGTGACTTGCCCATAAATCTTTTACCAGATCCCGAGCTTCTCTCTCTACTTACTTATTTTCTTTACTTAATTCCTCGGCTATGTGCGCTTGATCAGCCAGTGCCACAAATTCCCTTAATTTAAGAATTCCAATCAACAGATTGATATCTTCATTTAAGCCCTCTTTAAAACGTTTGCACATATCAACTTTAATCGGGACCCTTTCTCTAGCATACTTGCTTAGCCGAACAAATTCCCGCTCATATTCAGATACAGTCATGTTTCCCTGTTTGAGCTCTAAAAATTCTTTCTTTTTCTGATCTAGAAATCTCTGACTAATATACTTCTTTCTTAATTCAGTCTGGAAGAATTCCCATGTAACATTTTCTCTCGGTACAACAAAAATCAGAGTATTCCACAAATGGTAGGTTGTGTCTTTTAATAAAGAAATTGCACATTTCAAACAGTCAGCGGGTGTACATGATAATTCATCTAGAACCCTGATGGTATTTTCCAACCAAAACTCAGCCCTCTCCGGATCATCTTTAGCAGTAGCCCTAAATTCTTCAGCCCCATATTTATGAATTTTATCCATCGGAGGCTTACCAGTTCTAACAGGTTCAGCACCTTGTGGCATCTCAGGAACTGGTTGAGGAACAGGAGGCAGAGGTTGTTGTACAGTAGGATTTTTCCCTATGAATTCTGTAAACCACTTATTCATCATTTGGAAGAAGGCTTCTTTTGCCTCCTCACCTCGACCCTCAGATTCGGGCCTTCTACTACTAGATACATCTCTTTGAACTAAAGCTGGAGCATTGCTCTCAGCTTCCTTGAATTCAACTATAGCTTGGTTGGATGACGTTACAATATGAAAAAAACATTTTAAAATGGTCAAGAGATATCACACTATCAAAAATTATATATAATGGCATGTATAGCTAAACTCATATTTGCTACGTTAGTCCGAGAATCAACTAAACTGTAGCTCTGATACCAATAAATGTAACACCCTTAACCTGTATCCTTCGTCAGAATAGGGTTACGGAGCATTACTAGAGTTTACAAAGTAATTTCATATAATTCATGTCATTTACTTTTCATATCTGAAACTAATCATATTGTCCCTTGAATGGACCCTCGAGGCCCAATTTAAACATTAGAATTAAGTCGGGACTAAATTGGGGACTCAAAAAAATTTTCGCAAAATTTCAAAATTATTTAGAAGGCCAATGTAAGTAGGCCATATGGCTCACACGGCTAGATGACATGCCCATGTCTCAGGCCATGTGGGTATTCAATATGAGGCACACGCCGTGTACCAGCCCATGTCCTTAACCGTATAACTCTCTGACTTATGTCACGTGGCCAGCCACACGCCCGTGTGCTAGGCCATGTGGTCAATTTAATTTTCAAAAATTAAGTGCAGGATTCACACGGCCAAGACACACGCCTGTGTTCTAGGCCGTGCATCACACACGACTGAGACACATGCCCATGTCTCTACCTGTGTGCCCAATTCTAAGCATTTTGTTTCTCAATTTTAGGATGCAGGGGAAACACAGCCAAACCAAATGCCCATGTGCCAGGCCATGTGTCACACACGATCAAGACACACACCCGTGTGTACAAAATAAAGCCATTTCCTAGCCTTATTTCTCACCCAAATTTAACCTTCAACCTTAAAAAACATTTGCATATATTTTCCAACCAATTCAAGTCATATAAATCAAGCAAATATCATTAATATGTATGAAATAGTATCACATATTCATATGATCAAGCTTACCTTCTCTTCTTATTATGATATATTTTACTCTAATTCAATTTAACCAAACCTTATACATGTATGTATTAAACATGATATAACTTTATATTATCATACCAAAAATATACCATTACTAGCCATTCCAACGGCTAGATTACAAACATCTATTTACATATCATCATTGGTAAAATTAGCTTATACATGCCATTATGTCAAAGTGAGTTTTCTATTTATACCAAAATAAGCTGGATGATAGTATGATGATACTCCGATCGATCTCCAACCTTTACGAGCTTCTGAGAATTATAAAACATAGAAAATAAAACCTAGTAAGCATTTAATGCTTAGTAAGCTCATATAACAGGAATTTAACTTACCATATATCTACATTTAAGATAAACATACAATAATGCATCCAAACAATTTGGTTTATAGCCTATAACACAACTTCACCAAATCATGTTAGTCAAGTAATTCACATAATACCAAGAACATGGATGAGCTCATCATTTAATGTCATTCTTATTCATATGCTTTCCATAATATTATTCCATATTACATGTACACTTTGATGACAAATCATTTCAAATTCAGTTGATCCATGTTAAAACTTTACCCATTGAATTTATTAGAAATATTGATTAATACACTCATATAGTACACTTTAGTGTACACTACTATAATTCGTAATTCATTTCTAAGGGTACCCAATTAGGGCACATAATCGAAAAGCACACTCTCAAGCCTTGTAACGGGAAGCTCACACAGGCCATTTTAGGAAGCTCATAAAGAGCCTATCAGGAAGCTTACCGGATTATATAACGGGAAGCTCATAAGAGTCATAATTGGGAAGTTCACAAATAACCATACTGGGAAGTTCTGGATAGCCAATATCGGGAAGTTCAAGCGAGCATTATGGGAAGCTCACAAATGGCTAATTTAACGGGAAGCTCATGAAGAGCCTTTAATCGGAATGCTCATAAGAGCTAAGGTGTGTGCACAACAAATGTAGGATCACAACCTATCGGGACGCTCCGAAGAGTTATAACGGGAAGCTCACTAAACCATATAACGGGAAGCTTGAGAGGACTAACAACGGGATGCTCTTTCAAGCTATGGTGTGGCCGCAACATATGTTGGACGATAACCAATACGGGAAATCCTATACTCATCGACTTTCATTTATTCAAACGGGATTTGACATTTATCAGGCATTACCGGATGTTCAATCAATTTCACATACATTATAATTATACAATTTATATATACAACATTTAATTCAAACATATAAATGTACACAATTTAGTGACACAAACTTACCTCAATACTTGTTCGTACACGAAATCTACTAATCCGAAACTTTTTACTTTCCTCGATCCAACTCAGTATTAGGTCTTTTAAGATCTATATAAATGAATTTAACATTTCATACTCAATTTAAATCAATTCACATCCTAGGCAAAATACTATTTTGCCCCTATACTTTTCACAAATGACGATTTTGTCCCTAGGCTCGAAAATTGAAATTCATGCAAATTAATCCTTATTCCGAACCTAGTTACAGCACATGTATTTCACAAATTCAAAATTTTTCCATAACTTTTACATCTTTACAATTTAATCCCTAAATCATATTTTCATCAAAATTCACTTTGTAAAAGTTGTTTATCTATCAACAACCTTTCATTTTATACCATAAATTTTAAAATTTCAGCATATTCATCCATGGAAAAATTCTATACTTTGATAATTTTCAAATTAATCCCCAAAATTGATAGATTAGACTATCCCGATCTAAAAAATATGAAAATTACTAAAAATTGGATAAGAAAACATACCTAATTAAGCTTGATTAGTTTCCTTTCTCTCTTCTAGGGTTTCCATAGAATTTTGGGACGAAGATGATATACAATGATATTATTTCTATTTAATTATTTATTATCTATTAATTTTTCCACTTTCCAATTTAGTCCTTACCTTTTTCAAATTTTCCATGGATGATTCATAAAAAATATCTACTAACTTTTCTTTAATGGTCTAATTACCATATAAGGGCCTCTAATTTTTAATTCCATAGCTAACTGATCCTTTTAGCTACTAGAACTCAACTTTTGCATTTTATACAATTTGGTCCTTTCCATAATTAAACACATTATCAGTAAAATTTTCTTATCAGATTTTTCATATGACATTCCTATCATAATGCAGATCATGCAATAATATTAAAATAAAATTTCTTTCTAGCTCGGATTTGTGGTCCTGAAACCACTGTTCCAATTTCACTGAAAATGTGCTGTTACATCCATATAGTATATAATGCTTATGAAGTTTTTTTTATAGAGTCATAAAGAAACCGAACAATTTAGAACTAGAAGTTTCCCTTATTATATGTAACTTACTACCATATACGCAAAATATCGAGCCATAGGGAAATATGCTCAAACAACTGTTGATATTTTAGAAGAATTACATGATGAGAACGTTCCTAATGAAAGGTGTAATATCCCGAATTAGGGCCTAATCGGAATAGTGGTTTCGTGACCACAAATTCGAGATAGAAATAATTATTTTATAATTATTTTGATGTTTTATGATATGATTGCATGATTGTGTGAAAATTTTCGTTGTTAAATTTGTGCATAAAGTGCTTAAGTTGAAATTAGGGATTAAATCGAATAATTTGCAAAACTTGCATTCTAGAAGTTTTTAGTATGAAATTAATTTGGAATATTAATGAGGAGGTCTTAAATAGCAATTTGACCAATTTCTAAAATTTTGGACAAAAATGGGCTTGTACATGAAAATTTTCAAAGAAAGGTATTAAGGGTATTTTGGTCATTTGGTAATTAAAAGATTAAAAAAAGGAAAAAGATGGCAAAATATATCCATCTTCTTCATTAGGACAAAAATTAAAGGGTTCTCCATAGCTAGGGTTTGTTTCAAGCTTCCAAGCTCCATAGTAAGTGATTCCAAGCCCCGTTTTTAATATTCTTTACGTTTTTGGAGTCCCGGTAACTTGATTTAGCTTATGCTAGCAATAATTTAACCTAGGGTTCATATTTGGAAAAATACCCATAGGTGAAATTTGTGTATTTTTGTGTTTTATGATAGAATATGAGGTTTTAAATTATGTCAGACAACTTGTACTACTCGGTTTTAAGCGAAAACGAGTAAAAGGGCTTAATCGGTAAAAATACCTAATAGTCATAAGTACATGTTAGAGTGTGAAATTGATGCTGCCATAGAAGGGAAAAATGATCAGCATGTCATAAAACATAAGAAAATAGGATTAAGTTTAATTCCCGAGCCTAGGGGCAAAAGTGTAATTTTGCAAAAGTTTAGGGGCAAAATGGTAATTTTTCCAAAGTTCATATTTGGGGCGTTACATTTGGTGGTATCAGAGTAGGTTTAGTCGGTTCTCGAACTAACATGTTGTATGTACGGGTTTTGCTATACATGCCATGCCAAATATATATATATATTGTGATAGTGTGACAACTTCTGACCTTTTAAATGATTTTTATTATAGTAAATGGATCCCGATCTAGCTGTGGCTGATGATGTAGAAAGTAATGCACCGTTTTTGGCTGAAGGGGCGGTGCCAACTGAAAATCCACCTCCTACTGTTGGTCAAGGAGGAGGAGAAGGGGCTCGAGAAGCCTTTCTCCAGATGATGAGTGCCTAGTATACTGAGTTCGTTCGTACGAACCTGAATGCTCAATCTCCCCCACCTCTCCTGATTCCTCAACCTGTACCCCCGATGCCTCAAGGTGTGTATTTGATGAAATTTCATAGAACTCTAGTTGCCAGAATCCGCAAGCGAGGGGCCAAAGAATTCAGGGCAAATATTGATGATGATGCCGAGAAAGTAGAATTTTGGCTCGAGCATTCTATTTGGGTATTTGATGAGTTGTCTTGTACACCTGAAGAGTGCTTGAAATGTGCTATATCATTATTGAGGGATTCAGCTTATCATTGGTGTAAGACATTAACTTCAGTAGTACCGAAAGAGAAGGTGACTTGGGAATTCTTTCAAGAAGAATTTCGGAAGAAATATATCAGTGAAAGATTTATTGATCAGAAGCGTAAAGAGTTTCTTGAGTTGAAGCAGGGCAACATGACAGTTACTGAATACGAAAGGGAGTTCGTCAGGTTAAGTAAGTATGCTAGAGAATATGTTCCTACAGAGGCTAAAATGTGCAGACGATTTGAAGACGGACTTAATGAAGACATCAAAGTATTTGTTGGGATTCTTGAATTAAAAGAAATGGTAGTACTTGTTGATCGAGCTTGCAAGGCTGAAGAACTACTTAAAGAGAAGAAAAAAGTAGAGGCTAAGACTAGAAGTTGGAAGAAAAGATCGACGAGCAGTTCATTCTCACAGCAATCCAGAAAATCTAGAAATATGAGTCCTTGTTCACAGGTTTCGGCTGGACAATCATATGGAAATGTTAAGAAGCAAAATGTGGCTCCTAAATCTCAGACTACTTCTGCGGCTAGTGTGGGAAATACGAGATTTGTTAAACCTGAGTGCCAGCGGTGTGGCAGAAATCATTTTGGCCCATGTAGAGTGAATGAATGTTTTCGGTGTGGTTCTCTGGATCATTTTATTAGAGACTACCCAGAGAGAGTTGAGAAAGAAAAATTTCAGTGTAAAAACTAGTGGTGCAGACTCAAGGAGGAGATATTCGAGAAAAGCTGGAAATGAAGCAAGCAGCAAGAATGTAGCCAGGGATTCAGTAGCTAAACTTGAAGCAAGGGCTCCAGCTAGAACTTATGCCATAAAGGCACGTGAAGATGCTTCATCACCTGACGTAATTACTGGTATATTTTCTTTTTATGATGTTAATGTTAATGCTTTGATTGATCCCAGTTCTACTCATTCATATGTGTGCATGAAACTGGTGTCTAGTATGAATATACCTGTTAAGAACACAGAATTTATGATTAAAGTGTCGAATCCGTTAGGCAAATGTGTGATAGTTGATAAAGTATGCAAGAAATGTCCTTTAATGATTCGGGGTCATTACTTTCCGGCCGACTTGATGTTGTTGCCGTTTGATGAATCTGATGTTATTTTGCGTATGGATTGGTTGACATTGCATGATGCTATAGTAAATTGCAAAGAAAAGGTTATAGAATTAAAGTGTGAAAGTGGTGAAATTCTACGGGTTGAATCAGACAAATCAGAGGCATTAATCAGTATGATTTCTTCAATGTCGGATCAGAGATATTTGAGAAAGGGTTATGAAGCTTATTTGGCGTATGTAATTAATACAAAAGAAGTTGAAAAGAAAGTTGAATCAGTGCTGGTTGTGTGTGAATTTGCGGACGTATTTCCAGAGGAATTGCCGGGTTTGCCTCCAGTCAGGGAAGTAGAATTTGGTATTGATTTGATACCGGGAATAGCTCTAATCTCGATTGCTCCGTATAGAATGGCACCAGCAGAGTTGAAGGAATTAAAGTCGCAATTGCAAGAGTTGACTGACAAAGGTTTTGTGAGACTGATTTTTTCACTTTGGGGTGCTCCCGTGTTATTTGTGAAAAAGAAGGATGGTTCTATGAGATTATGTGTTGACTATCGGCAGTTAAACAAGGTGACAATCAAGAAAAAGTATCCGTTGCCGAGAATTGATGATTTATTTGATCAGCTAAAAGGAGCAACATGGTTTTCAAAGATTGACTTGAGATCTGGGTATTACCAGCTGCGAGTAAAAGAGTCGGATGTGCCTAAAACTACTTTTAGAACAAGGTACGGTCATTATGAATTTTTAGTTATGCCATTCGGGTTGACAAATGCTCCTGCTGTATTTATGGATTTAATGAATCGCATATTTCGGCCAAACTTGGACAAATTTGTTATGGTGTTTATAGATGATATTTTAATTTATTCAAAAGATGAGACAAAGCATGCTGAGCATTTGAGGATAGTTTTGCAAACTTTGAGAGATAAGCAGCTGTATGCTAAGTTTAGTAAAAGTGAATTTTGGCTCCAGGAAGTTGGATTTTTGGGTCATATTGTTTCAGGTGATGGTATACGGGTTGATCCTAGCAAAATTTCAGCAATTGTTGATTGGAAACCACTGAAAAATGTAACCGAGGTTAGAAGTTTCTTGGGGCTAGCTGGTTATTATTGACGATTTGTGAATGGATTTTCTATGATTGCTACTCCTATGACTAGACTACTCCGAAAGAATGTTAAATTTGAGTGGACGGAAGAATGTCAACAGAGTTTTGAAAAATTGAAAAAGTTACTGACTGAAGCACCAGTGTTGGTACAACTCGAGTCAGGTAAAGAATTTGTGGTGTATAGTGATGACTCTTTAAACGGCTTGGGATGTGTACTTATGCAAGAAGGAAAAGTGGTGGCTTATGCTTCGAGGCAGTTAAAATCTCACGAAAGAAATTATCCGACTCATGATTTGGAATTGGCTACTATAGTATTTGCTTTGAAGATTTGGCAACATTATCTGTATGGTGAAAAATGCCGAATATATACCGACCACAAAAGTCTTAAGTACTTGATGTCACAAAAAGACTTGAATTTGAGACAGCGAAGATGGTTGGAGTTATTGGAAGATTACGAGCTTGTTATTGATTACCATCCGGGAAAAGCGAATGTGGTTGCTGATGCTTTAAGCAGAAAGTTGCTATTTGCTTTGAGAGTTATGAACACTTGGTTAAAGATATAAAATGATGGTTCGATTTTAGCAGAGTTAAGAGTAAGATCGATATATTTACAAGAAATTTGTGAAGCTCAAAAAAATGATCAAGATTTGCAAGCCAAAAGAAAACAATGTGAGGTTGATATAAGGTCAGATTTTAGAACCGGTTCTGATGGTTGCTTGATGTTTAAAAACCAGATTTGTGTACCGAAAAATAATGAGTTGATTCAAAAGATTTTGCATGAAGCACCTAATGGTTGTTTGACGGTTCATCCAGGCAGTACGAAAATGTATAATGATTTGAAGAAAATGTATTGGTGGAGTGGAATGAAAAGAGATATTTTCGAGTTTGTATCAAAGTGCTTAGTTTGTCAACAAGTGAAAGCTGAACACCAAGTACCTTCGGGATTACTCCAGCCTATCATGGTTCCTGAATGGAAATGGGATCAGATTACTATGGATTTTGTATCAGGGTTGCCATTAACTCCGGGGAAGAAAGATGCCATCTAGGTAATTGTTGACAGACTGACTAAATCGGCTCATTTTATTCCGGTACGTACGGATTATTCTCTTAATAAGTTGGCTGAATTGTATATCCGTGAGATTGTTAGACTTCATGGAATACCTTTGTCAATCATTTCGGATAGAGATCTGAGATTTACTTCACAGTTTTGGCAAAAGTTGCAAGAGGCATTAGGTACAAAGTTAAATTTTAGCACTGCCTTTCATCCACAAACTGATGGACAATCAGAAAGAGTAATTCAGATTATTGAAGACATGCTCAGATGTTGCATATTGGAATTTCAAGGTAGTTGGGAAAGGTACTTACCGTTAGTAGAATTTGCTTATAATAATAGTTATCAGACGAGTTTGAAGATGGCACCCTATGAAGTATTGTTTGGTCATAAATGTCGGACGCCATTGTATTGGACTGAACTCAAGGAAAATCAGATTTATGGAGTTGATCTAATAAAAGAAACCGAAGAAAAGGTGAAAGTGATTCGAGATTGTTTGAAAGCTGCTTCGGATAGACAAAAATCTTATGCGGATTTGAAACAAAAAGAAATCGAGTTTCAAGTTGGTGATAAGGTATTTTTGAAAGTGTCTCCATGGAAGAAAGTCCTTAGATTTGGACAGAAGGGCAAGTTAAATCCGCGTTTTATTGGGCTGTATGAATAATTGAAAAAGTTAGACCGGTAGCATATCGACTAGCATTACCACCTGAATTGGAGAAGATTCATGATGTGTTCCACGTATCTATGCTACGTCGGTATCGTTCGGATCCTTCACATATAATTTCACCGATAGAAATTGAGCTACGACCGGATATGACTTACGAAGAAGAACCGATTAAGATTTTAGCTCGAGAGGTCAAGCAACTAAGAAATAAAAGTGTCGCTCTCGTGAAAGTATTGTGAAAAAAGCACGGGGTAGAGGAGACTACATGGGAACCTGAGGAAACTATGATAAATCAATACCCACACCTGTTTACCGGTACAATTTTCGAGGACGAAAATCCTTAAAGGGGGGGAGAGTTGTAATATCCCGAATTAGGGCCTAATCAGAATAGTGGTTCCGTGACCACAAATTCAAGATAGAAATTATTATTTTATAATTATTTTGATGTTTATGATATGATTGCATGATTGTGTGAAAATTTCGTGACGAAATTCTGTGCATAAAGTGCTTAAGTTGAAATTAGGGACTGAATCGAATAATTTGCAAAACTTGCATTCTAGAAGTTTTTAGTATGAAATTAATTTGGAATATTAATGAGGAGGTCTTAAATAGCAATTTGACCAATTTCTAAAATTTTGGACAAAAATGGGCTTGTACATGAAAATTTTCAAAGAAAGGTATTAAGGGTATTTTGGTCATTTGGTAATTAAAAGATTAAAAAAAGGAAAAAGATGGCAAAATATGTCCATCTTCTTCATTAGGACGAAAATTAAAGGGTTCTCCATAGCTAGGGTTTGTTTCAAGCTTCCAAGCTCCATAGTAAGTGATTCCAAGCCCCGTTTTTCATGTTCTTTACGTTTTTGGAGTCCCGGTAACTTGATTTAGCTTATGCTAGCAATAATTTAACCTAGGGTTCATATTTGGAAAAATACCCATAGGTGAAATTTGTGTATTTTTGTGTTTTATGATAGAATATGAGGTTTTAAATTATGTCAGACAACTTGTACTACTCGGTTTTAAGCGAAAACGAGTAAAATGGCTTAATCGGTAAAAATACCTAATAGTCATAAGTACATGTTAGAGTGTGAATTTGATGCTGCCATAGAAGGGAAAAATGATCAACATCATAAAACATAAGAAAATAGGATGAATTTTAATTCCCGAGCCTAGGGGCAAAAGTGTAATTTTGTAAAAGTTTAGGGGCAAAATGGTAATTTTGCCAAAGTTCGTTTTTGGAGCGTTACAAAAGGAATCCTGAAGAAGGCAGCAATGGAAATGAATGCAAAGTTGATGTTTCCTTAGATGAGATAGATGTCTTGGCTACACAATCCTAACTATCTAATCCAAACAAAGTTGATTCTACATTTTCAAAGAAGAATAAAAAGAGTTCTAAGGTTACTGAACCAATTTCTTCTACTTCAGTTACCAATTCTACCACATTATTAGGGGATAATATTATGACAGTTGGCCTTAAATTAAGTAGGAGTATTGCCTCCGAAATACTCATTCAAGAGAAGTAAAAAATGATCATTCAAGAAAATGTACAGACACTCTATATGTCTTTAGATGAAGTAGAAGGTTTAACAGATGATGAGCGAGCTGATGCACTAATCAAATTTCCTGATCATCCAACACAAATGCTCTTTTTCCTAGGTCTACCACCTTTTATGCGATTAGCATGGGTGAAAAATTTTATTTCTACCCATTAAATATGTGGTTATGGTGGTGGATGAATATAACTTTTTGTATGCCATAGAGGGTTGTTACTTTTTGTATGTGTTAATTGGTTGGGTCCAGTGGTGAACTAATATCACTTTTTGTATGTAATTGCAGGTTGTCACTTTTTGTATATGTAATTGGGTGTGGCTGTGAAGTAATATAACTTTTTGTATGTAATTGTAGGTTGATATTTTGACATGGAAGTATGTAATACTAATATTGTCACTTTTTGTATATGTGTAAATGAGTTTTCTACTGTAATTGGACTTTTGAAAGCCGACCATGGTTTGTTATGTTAAGATGGATGCTAAGATGATTGTTAGGTTATGTTGGTACTACTTCTTTAACAATATTTTTATTTTGATAATAACAATCTTTGACAACACTAGCGATGTTATTAAGCAAAAATATAATGTTACTATAATGGGATATAATGTTGGATATTTGGTGTGGTATAATTGAATCTTCAATTTATAAAACATAAAGTTATGTGCAAATACAAAAATAATAGTATAAAATAAAGTATACTAAAATATAATTGAATTAGATGTTAAAAAAAAACAAACAACTAAACAGTATATTTGTCATTTCAGCATTTAACACTTTTGATTTTTTAATGTTTTTTACAAAAAATAAAAATATAATTTAATTTATTAAAGAGTATATTCATCGTTCCAATATTATTATTATTATTATTGTATATCTACTCCTCTCAATCAAATGCAGGAATACTCTTACAATAATCATTTCATTTCATCCAACCAAATCACTATTATGCTTATTCAATTTTATTACAACTTTATTTTATTATCACAGAATGATTATTTCATTATAGCCTTATTCTATTCCAGTAAATCAATCTGTTTTAAGTAAATATATATTTTTTATTTTAAATAAACCTCATGTTAAAGCTCATACGGAAGTTTAAGAAATGTTCACAAAATGAAAAAGACCGCCAACAAGAAAGGAAATAAAATAAAATTGTGTAGTGGTTAATTGGTAGTTAATCTTCTTATCCAAACCTGGAACACAAACTGGGACTACGTAGTTTTTGAGCTTAAAGTCAGAATCTCACTTTTCTGCTTTCATTCATTCAAATTATTTTTCTCCCATCCATGGACGCTCTTCTCAAATCAAACTTTCCAATATTCTCCGCGAATCCAAACTTCCTATCCACAAAGCATGTCAAACCCTTCAAGGTCTCCATCAAACCGCCACCACCAGACTTCGATTTCAGAGCAGATATTTTAGCAGAATCCACTGCCAAAATCGGACGAACTTATCCTCAGCTAGTGGACTTGGCGGAGAATGGGACGTTGGTGTTGGTCGAGAAGCGGCAGTTCGGCCCTGTTCCTGCCTGGAGGACCGAGTTCGTTGAACCAGAGGCGATATGGCTGTTGGGTACAACTCACATTTCGCCCGAATCAGCCTCCGATGTCGAGCGCGTTGTCACGGCTGTCAGGCCTGACAGTGTGGTGGTCGAACTCTGCAGAAGCAGGCGAGTTCTGAATTGTTCTCTATTTTGTAGGGATTTTTTTTGAATTCGAGTTCTCCATCCGATTTCCTACAAATGTAGAATATCTAAATTAACAGGAATTGATTGAAATACTTTTCTTTTATCTTATTCCTCGTTGAATTCATTGACTCATACATGAAAAAAATATATCTCTAAACAGGTTAGTTGGAGAAACCTGTGTGAATCTTTCCTAGAACATTTGTCAAATATTTGAAGGGTTTTCCTCAAATCGAAATTTCCACTTCTAGAGACTTGATGGATTTTGATAGATTACTGAATAAAGAACTAGGATAACATCAATTCTTCATTCCATGTCTTGACTTTCATTACTGCAGAGTTCATTTTCAGAGCTGGGATCATGTACATATCCAGTGATGTTGAAAATGGGGAACAATTACGATCAAATATGTTTTCTTTGAGTGGCACTGGGTTTTTTGGTGCCGTTGGTCGTAGCATAAACTTGGGTAAGCAGGCTTTAATGTCTTTTGCACATCTTTGGACGTGCTAGTGAAAGGGCTTACCAATTTTTTCTTTGTTTGCTCACTTAAATGATAGGGGGTCAAACTGCTCTGGCATTGCGTCTACTTTTGGCACTTTTCTCTTCAAAACTATCATCTGATCTCAACCGTCCTTTTGGAGATGAGGTTTTCGACTTCACATAAATTAATCATCAGATTTTCCTCTTTTTCCAAAAATAATTGACATTTTCATTGCTTCGGCAGTTCCGAGCTGCTCGCAAAGCATCTGAGGAAGTTGGTGCACAAATAGTTTTGGGGGATCGCCCGATTGAGATTACGGTATACACATTTTAGTTTCCCCCATATGGTCCAGAAATGCTGAGTTGAATAAGCTTTATTTTCGGAAGCTATTGTACCAGTTGTTTTTAGGACTGATGAAGGCTAAACTGTATCCATTTTTATGCATAAAATGAAGAAGTTGTTTAATTCTGTGACGTTTTTGACAGCTTGAGAGGGCTTGGAATTCTCTGAAGTGGAGTGAGAAAGTTAGTCTAGTGCTCTCAGTCATTCGAGGGATAACATCACCATCATCTGATATATCCAAAAATGATCTCTTGGTTTTTCCCTTACCTGTTTATATTTTCGCATAGACTTTGCCCGTTGTTTCATTATTGAATTTGGATTTAATTGTCTATGTATGCATATTGTTGCAAAGGGGAAGAAATAATTTGATAATTAGAGGGTTGAGATCTGTCTTCTACTTTTCAATACACTCTTCATTATCAACCTATAAATTACGGAAATAGTATTTATGAGTGCTGATAAAAGTTGCATTGGATACTAATGGACAGAAAAGTTACAAAAGAGACCCAGAGCCCGGATGAGAACAATAAGCTGATTAGGATGGATTAAAATTTATCCAGTAGATGATAGGGTGTGACTAGATATCAACATTTAAGATCAAAGCTATAATTTAGTGTTGTATTGAAAGACTTTGTAATTTAGACTCTGAAAGGTTGTTGGTTCCTATTTTCTAAATCAAAGACCGCAAGACTCTGTTATTAAACATGAAGTATAGTTTGGAAGATATTTTATTTTGAGATGATGAATAGGAAACAAGTTCATGTAGTTGTAAGAAACTGCAAAGTGGGTTATAGTTATGGACAATGAGGCATAAGTAATATATGCACTTACGGAAGAGAAGTACGAGAATGCAAAAGAATATGTGTGTGTGTGTGTGTGAAGTCTCTCTGAAAGTGAAAAAATCCTAAATCTTTTATATACCATATTGCAATGCAGGAACAAAACTACGAAAATGATACCTTTCAGCTTTATGAGCATTTAAGCTTCTCATATCCGTCACTTCTTCAGCCTCTTGTACATGAGCGAGACACTGTAAGTATTCTTAATTTATACAAGCAAAAAAATCTCTGAAGATGGAATGCCTTAGATCAGTGATTGAAAAACAAAAGGGATAAACATGTATTCATATATGACACTAAAATCACGGCAAATATATAACTCCTAAATTTGCAGTTTGCGAAAAGCATACGAATATGTTTGGTCATTTGTGAATAATTACGGTGCTTCATTTTCAGTATCTTGCGTGGTCTCTTAAACGGAGTAAAGCAGTGAACAAGTGTAAAACAGTGGTGGGGGTGATCGGAAAGGGGCACATGAATGGTGTTATATATGCGTTAGTGTCGGACCAAGGGAACCTACGGTTCAGAGACCTTGCAGGGAAGACTCCCTCTGAAGCTGAGTCTAATGGCTGGGTTCAACGTCTTCTCAAAAGCTTGGTTAGAGACACTTTGATTGGCATCCTATTATGGGCATTATATGAACAGATTAAAGCAGCTGGTGTATTATTATAGTATAATGTGATTAAAGAAATCATTGAGAAATGGAATAATATAAAGAAATTAAAGTCCAGCTTTTTACTTTATTTATACCTAGTTATCCCATTCATTCTCGGCTTAACCTTTTCTTTTTTACTTCGATATAGGAAATTATTTTTATTATTTGAGAAAGCTTATTTTCATGCTGTTTACTTTCTAGGATGCTTTTTGTTTCATGTGCGTTGAGTGTAATATTAGGTTTTAACTACTGAATTTTTTGGGATCGAAGAAGGATAAAGAAAGAGAATTTCGTTTAACAAGTTTGTCTTAGGACCTCTGTTAGGATCGATCCGATTAAGCAACAAGTAAAAAAAAAGCGGAATAAATTGAGAAATTGAACACACAAATTTAACGTGAAAAAACTTCTCCAAAGAGGATAAAAAATTACAGGTAAAGATAATTTTACTATAATAGCAAAAGAACGAAAAGTACAAAAGATGGAGATAAAAACTAAACCCCGAAAATCCGAAAACAAAGAACCCTTAAAACGTAAACACAAAATTCTCTAAATGTGTTATGAGTTCTAATATCTAATGGGTGTATTTTCTAAGGTTGTAAAAGAACCTATTTATAAGCTAAATTCATAGGTCAAATAATAATAAAATAATCTAAACTAACCAGTATTTGATTGAAACAAATAAACAGAGCTTAACTAAAAGATTATTTCTCAAATTTGACTGAAAATAGGAGTCATATTTAACAAATCTCCACCTTGACTCATATTTCGACAACGCCATCTTTGCCAAAGCCCACCAGGAGCCTATCTTGAACTATGGAGGGAGTTAACTGAGTCGAATTTGTGCTTAGAAACTGAAAAACTTCTAGCCTTCAACTTGTACACTACCAAATGAAAACTAACCCGAGTCTGATTTTCACGAACATAGTGCCCTAACCTAACTTTTCAAAACCTACATCCAAAAGAGAACCTCTCTTTAACGAAATGGTCATACCTTTTTCCCTTCTATGACCAAGTTGCATCTGCTCCAAACAAGTGGACTTCGACTCCATAATGGACGAGGGACATCCGATTCACCGGTCACTGTAGAACCTTCCAGAATATAAAGACTGCCGGTTCTTTTACCTTTTAACAAAACGAGAGCTCCACGAGATACTTTAATGCTGCTTGACTTGATGTTGATTCTGCATCATTTCAAGTCTAAAATACTCAATGAGATGAGATTCTTTTGTAAATCAAGTACATGCCTGACATCTGAGAGTGTCATAATCATCCCATCGTGTATCCTAATTTTAACAGTACCAATACCAATTACCTTACTAGATGAATCGTTTCCCATGTACACAACTCCACCTTCAGCCGAACTTGTATGTGGAGAACCATTCTCTATTAGGACACATGTGGAAAGAATATCCCGAATCTAGGATCCACTCGGACGTGAGCTTGGAGTTATCGCTCGTTGACACTAACAAGAAATCATCACCGTTTTCATTGGCCAAGTTAGCACCAGCTACATCTTTCTCGTTACTCTCAGCAGCTCTTTTATTTCGTAGTTTATAACAATCTGTTTTGACGTGACCTAACTTTTTACAATAGCAACACATTTTGTCTTGTTTCTTTGATGCTACCAAAACGAAAGCTTGCCTATTTGTCTTGCTATCCAAATGAAAATCATTGTCGAGTTTGTCTCTACTCAACAAATGACCCTTCACATCTTCGAACGAGAGTTTGTCTCTACCATAAATCAAGGTCTCCCTAAAAGACTTGTATGAAGGGGGTAGAAAATAATATTAGCATAGCCTGATCTTCATCGTCAATATGAACCTCAACATTCTTTAAATCATTTGAAAGAGTAATGAATTGACTGATGTGATCTCTAAGAAGCTCACCTTCATTCATGCAAAACGTAAATAGACGTTGTTTCAACACTAAACGGTTAGCCAAAGACTTAGTCGCATAAAGAGTTTCTAACATTTTCTACAAGGCAGATGAGGTTTTCTCCATCAATACCTCCTGCAATACCGTATTCGCGAGGCACAACTGGATTGCAGACAAAGCCTTTTCATCAAGCTCTTCTCATTCTATTTTATTTAGATTCTCAGGCTTTTTCTTGGTAACAACCTTTTTTAAGCCGGATTGAATTAGAATTGCCATCATCTGAACTTGCCACAGATTAAAATTTGTCTCACCGTCGAACTTCTCAATTTCAAACCTTGTTATTAGCATCTCTGAATAAGCTGATCTAGGAAAATTTAACTAGCTCTGATATCACTTGTTAGGATCGACTCGATTAAGCAACAAATAAAAAATAGTAGAATAAATTGAGAAATTGTACACACAAATTTAACTTGAAAAAACCCCTCCAAAGAGGATAAAAAATCACGAGCAAATATAATTTTACTATAATTGCAAAAGAACGAAGAGTACAAAAGATGGAGATAAAAACTAAACCCCGAAAACCTGAAAACAAAGAACCCTCGAAATGTAAACACAAAATTCTCTAAATATATTATGCGTTATAATATCTAATGAGTGTATTTTCTAAGGTTGTAAAAGAGCCTATTTATAGGCTAAATTCATAGGTCAAATAATAATAAAATAATCTAAAATAATCAGTATTTGAATGAAACAAATAAACAGAGTCTAACTGAAAGATTATTTCTCAAATTTAACTGAAAATAGGAGTCATATTTAACAACCTCGACATCTATAGTGTCTAATTCCACTTTATTTAGTTCACTTTTATTGGTGTCGACTTCGATCATCAACATTGATTGGTGTCAAGTTTAGTTTAGCATATTGTCTATTTTTTTCTTCTTTGTTTCATATAATATAAAGCTTTAACTATAAGCACTCTTACGGTGCATCTTTAAAGGAAGAAAAAATAGTCAAAACTTACACCAATTGATGTCGATACTTGTGCAAAAAGGTAAAAATATTAGGCTAAAGTCAATACCCATAGGAGTTTATATATAAAATGGAACTTGACACCCTTGAGTGTCAAGATCTTAGATAATATTGGTTAGTTGACATTCTCTTTCCTTATCCCGTTTTCAATCTTGAAGAAACTTGAAAGAAAGAAAAAAAAAGCTTATGCTAAATGCGATACCCACTATAAAATCCTTCACCCGATCAGTACAAATAGAAAATATTGTGATAACATTTCCAAAACTTTTATAAAAGCAACCCTTTCACATTATAATTTCATTCTTTAAATCAAATTTAACAAAAGAGTTCATCAGATCACTCAGCAACCATACGTACAAGACTTGAGACTGAAGCTTTCTGAACATTTTGGTTTAGAAGAGTTCCTTTCATCTATTCCCAACAATAAATATTCAATAGTTGGAAAGGCCTATCTATTTGTCATCATCGTTTTCATTCGTTAATTGTTATCAATTCTATTGTATTTCTATTCTGTCATACATTTTCATTTGACAAGTACCATACTGGAAACTCGTCATCTTATTAGTAAACAAACAACGACATCGTCATTGTTGGATATCAATCCAGAGTTCCATGAAATTTAATCACTTATGCCTAGACTCCGCCCCCGCCCCCGCCCTCCCCACCCCTTTTCTACTTTCTAGTATAAGAAATAAAATAATTACTGAGATTATTGACATTGCATTTTACAAAATAAGGCTACCAAATTACGTGCATGTACCGAAATGCACAAGCTTAGTCTACTAACAACTACTATACCTCTACTATCCATACAATACGATACGATAACTCATGAAAATAACATTTAAAATTGGTCGGAGTGTGTCTTCTGTAACGTGAAAGATGTTACCCTTTTTTCTTTTTTTAGCCACTTTTGAAGAGGAAGCGATAATTCATCATTTGCCTTTTTAAGCATTCTGTCTTTACCTCAGCATGACTACTGCCTGATATTTAAAATTACAAAAAAGGTTAAAATTTTAGTCTATTACCTCTACATGACATGGATTTGGGCACACTTAATATTTAAATATTAAGGAGTTATGAATGGTTCTAAGAATTATATATATATAAAAGAAGATTATTACTTTCCTAAACTTGAAATTTTTTAATTTTATAAGCGTGATTAATAAATCATTATGTGTTCTTAATTAATATTTAAAAATAAATAAATAAGACACATAATGATTTTTATAACAATTCAATTTTTATCAGTGTCGAAAAATACGCTTTCAACACTGAGTTTCTTAATTGAGCAAGCAAAAAAAAAAAAAATTAATAGCTGAATTTCTTAAATTGAGCAAGTAAAAGAATTTTAATAGAGTAGTTACATGATGAATATAGAATCAGAAATTAAATTATTGTATAATTAATTAAATAGGTTATAAAATATAGTATAGGGACTAAATCATAATGCGATTAAAATAGAGAGAATTGATTAGAGATTAAATGTGTCCTTAAAAGAGTATTAAGCCAAGGCATTGTTACCAAATTGACCATAATTAACTTTGAGTTAGTGGAAAGCTTACATCCCATCCATTGGATTTCATTAACTATAGCCTAATGAATTATAAACCATTAGATTTATTATGGTTAAAGGTTAATTAAACTAAAATATATGATAGTGGGTGAGAGAATAAAGAGAGAACATAGTCAATTTATCATTCTCTTTCAATGGAAATACAAAGGGAAAAAAATAAAAGCTTGCATGTTTCTTCTTCTTCCTACTGCCGTGCATCATTCTTCAAGGTTGGGGAACTCTTTTCTTCTTATTTTTTTGTTAGATTTGTAGTTTAAGGTAATAGATAGATTCACCCCAAACATTAGAATCATTAATTGTTACGAATTATTAAGGTTCGGTTAATTAGTCATGGATGAATGCTTGGGAGGTAGTGAGAATGATGAGAAACTTGGGAAATAACCATGTTTTAAGATAGCTTGAGGTATCTAGATTATAGTATTAAGGTCAGATTTAAATTCGAACTAAAGATTTTTGAGTTATATGAAAATGAGACATTAGAGTACAAAAAGATTAAGTTGAGAAAATACATTCATGATTTGTGTTATTGAAATCTATGTTTGAATGTATAAATAACTTATTTTAATAATTGAATTTTTGAGCGAGGCTAAAAATAAGGACGAAAAATTGGGGGACAAAGGAAAGACAAAGTGTAACACCCCTAACCCGTATCCGTCGCCGGACTAGGGTTAAAGGCGTTACCGGACAAAACGGAACAATTAACATACATTTCATAAGCATCAAATCATCAGAAATCAAATATCAATATAGAGTCCCTTATTTGGGTCATCGAGACCTTAAACATGCATTAGAAAGGAGTCGGGACTAAACCAAACACATATAATTTTTTTTCCAAAACTTAAACATTTTCAAAGAAATACAGGTTACACGCCTGTGTGAACAGGCCGTCTGCCTTACATGGCATTAGACACGCCCGTGTGTCTAGGCCATGTCAAAACAGGGCATACATACTAACTTGCTCACATGGCCTCAAGACACGCCCGTGTGCCTTGGCCGTGGTCGAGCCTGAACTGGGCCACACGGCTAGCCACACACCCGTGTACCTTGACCGTGCCCAAGACTGACTTACAATCGTAGGGTACCCCAAGGGACACACGGCCGTGCAACATAGTGTCGCACACGGCTGAGACACACGCTCGTGTCTCTACCCGTGTGGGCAAAAATAGGCCATTTGAATAGCCAATTTGCCACCCCAATTGGGTCTAACCTACAAGCACCAAACCGAGCATATTTCCAACACAACTTCAACCAATTTCAATACCAAAACATACATTATTCATGCCTTTACATTATTAATAAATTCTTACCTAAATTCATTAACTAAATCATACCAAAACCTAAACTAAAATCATATCAAACATATGTTTGGATACATCATTCAATCTCATACTCAAAACTTACCAAAACTTATCAACATTGACAATTTCTTTTGGTCATTCAAAACATACCATATAACATTTCCAACCATAAGTTCAATCTCAAGCTAGCCATATCACATGGCATAATATATATTACAAAACATATCCATGCACTACTAGCCTATACATGCCATACTTTACTATATACATTTTCAAAAGGTACCAAAATAATATTCGATAGTATGGTGACAATCCTCGACGATCCACGAGCTCCTAGTAGCTTCAATATCTATAAAATAGTTGAAAAACACACAGAGTAAGCTTTCAAAAGCATAGTAAGTCATATACAAATAAACTTATCATTTAAAACATGTAAACATCATCAACTTTCATATACATAGTAGCCCATAACCAAAACAAACCTCTTGTTCATATATGTATCACATATTCTCAAATCATTTGCACATATAGCATATATTCACATACTTAGATTATATATCATCATTTACTTGTATACTTACCTTTCATTCTCCTACATCATATACAAATCAAATGTACCTAAAATCTGATACAATTTCACAAAGTCATTCACTTTCTCAAAATACCCGTTTGAACCATTTGGAAATGTAAGGATACTCGTATAGCTCGGAAAGTATATACAATGCCAACGTCCCAAACGTGGTATTACATGTAATCAAACATCGATGCCATTATCCAAGATAGGGTCTTACACGAAATCAGATACGATGCCAATGTCCCAAATATGGTCTTACACGTAAAACAGAAGTCGATGCCAATGTCCTAGATGTGGTCTTACACGATAACACATATCGAAAATCCTATGTCATGACCTATGTATCCTAACTATTCCTAGGGTTTGTAACACCCCTCGTCCATATCCGGCACCGGGACAGGGCTCGAGGCGTTACCGGGTTTAAACCTTTATAAACTTACTAATTCGGGTCATCGACCATTTCCCAAAATTTAAAACCTTTCAAATAGGTACACCTCGTCCCTTATACAGGCCTTCAAGGCCTAAGTCATAGCGAGGGGCGGTTTGGGACAGAACTGGGAACTTCAATAGACTTTAGGCATCATAGAAAATTTTCCCTTATTTTGAAGTGTGACATGCCCGTGTGATGGGCCCGTGTGATCATACACGCCCGTGTGGCTTGGGACACGCCTGTGCCCTCAGCCCGTGTGCAGCACTGACTTCAACCTCATCATTCTGTTAGAAATAGACGGCCAAGACACACGTCTGTGTGCTTAGCCCGTGTTCTATACTGACTTAAAAATTTAGGTGCAGGGGACGCACGACCATATCACACGCCCATGGGAGTGAGCCGTGTGTCACACACGGCCTAGACACACACCCGTGTGTCTACTCATGTGGACCTTATTAGGCTATTTTCCAAGTCTTAGGTCACCCTCTATTAATCACATACTCTTATGAGTTACTTTAGTGCATGTTAAGACCAAATTACACATATGTATGTATATATGAAACTTTGATTAACCTCATTGCATGTAAACCTCATGTCATTGGTTTCATACATGCTAAGTTAATTCTCATCTTGCATTTAAAGATTTCTATGTATACTAGACATATTTAGGATTGACTCGTTTTTATAACTCATTGCCAATTGAGGACCAAACCATCACATATGAACATAAACATGCATAGATTTGTAGGTCATAGCCTACTTCAAAATAATCCAATTTCCATGGCCATATACAAAAAGATGAGTATAACTTTACATGCCTTCATTTTTGGCAGACCAAATGACACATATAACAAAATATTCAAAAGCTCTATACATGCCATTGAACAAAACATGAGTGTCTATATACCAAAGCTGAAATAGTTGATAGTGTGTAGACTCTCCAATCGTCTTCCAATCTTTACGAGTCCTCGAGCTCTGTAAGACAGGGAAAAGAGAGGGGTAAGCATTTACATGCTTAGTAAGCTCGAATAACTGGAAAGTAAACTTACTAATTATTTAGCAGACATCCTTATTAGATAATGAAACGAACAAATATGAAAGTGGTTTCCCTATCACATGCACTCAACCAATGAGTTAGTCATATAACAAAACATCATGTAATACATATATTAGATGAGCTCATCATTCAACGTGTCATTTGAACATATATCTCGTGTTAGTCCCGTTGAGTTTTTAAGAAATCTCGATGGATTATCCAATCACCGTCAATTCATACGAATGATCATTTCATGTACGCACTCCCGCGAACCTCACATCTTACGGTGGGATTACCAATCCAGGCTAAATCCTCCGTATCATAAACTCATAAGGTGATGTCGGGATTACCAGTCCAGGCTAAATCTCTTATAACGACAAACACCCTTAGTGAGCTCGGATCTAAATTACCAGTCCAGGCTAAATTCAGACCCTAATCTGATTATCCTAAAAGGATCTAGTCCAGGCTAAATCCATAATACACACATATTCTTCGGGGGGCTCGATCACTCAAGGAACGACCGTCCGGGCTAGATCCTTTTCATACTTGAGATCATCGGATTACCCGTTCGGTCTAAATCCTTTCGACAACACATTCCGGATCTCACGTCACATATAATTCATGGTTTATCCATCGAATTCCCTTTTTAACCTCAACCAAGACATTTTCCAACAAATTATTATCAAAGATGCATTGTATGCATTTTTATGCCATCAACAATGCAAACATCATGCATTCATAAATCATACAATTATGCATATTATGAGTTTACTTTAAGTTATCCGAACTTACCTGGTTCTCGTTTCGGTGTTGTGTTTCGGTTATTTTGAAACCTTTCGCTTTCCTTGATGACCTCTGGAATTTGTTCCTCGGGGTCTCAAACAATAACAAAAAATTATTAATGACTCACATTGTACCCTTTTGAGCCTAAATTTCACCCCCGGTCCAAATGACCATTTTGCCCCTAACCTTTCACATTTTTACGATTTAGTCCATAGGCTCGTATAATGAAATATATGCAATTTCTATCTTACCCAAGCCTAGGTGAACACTTATCCCTCTTATGGTAGCCCACAGTTTCCATTATTTTCACATTTCTACCACATATTTAACAACTTTTGCAAAAAAGTCCTTATAAGGGTTTTTCATGAAAATCACCTAGGAAAAGATGTTTGACACACCTCCAACTTTTATATTCTTCCATAAACCATCAAAATACAAGTAACTCATGCATGGGTAAATTTTTAAACATGAACCCTAGCATAAAATATGGGTAGAAATGGGGAGAGAAAGCCACCGGGATTTTTAAAATACGAAGAACATTAAAAACGGGGCTTGGGAGCACTTACTATTGAGCTTGAAACTGTTGAAAACCCTGGCTATGGAGTCCCTTGAATTTTTGAACAGCATGGAGAAGAAAATGAGCTGATTTTGGTTCATTTTCCCCATTGTATTTCATCAAAATGCCAAATGACCAAAATGCCCTTAAGCCCTTTTTTTTAAAATTTCATCCATGCAAGCCCATTTTTGTCAAAAAACTTAAAAATTGGGCAAATTTCTCTCCAAGACCTTCTAATTTATAATCTAAAGCAATTTCATACAAATTGCTTTTAGAATCTAAGTTTTACAATCTATTCAATTTAGTCCCTAATTTCCAATTAGACACCTTACTCAAAGAATTTCTTCATGAAATCTTAACACATACATATTATCATATTATAGACCTCATACTAATCATAAAATAAATATTTTGAGGTCGGATTTGTGGTCCTGAAATCACTATTCCTACTAGGCCCTATTTCAGGATGTTGTATATCTCCCCCCTTAAAGACTTTCGTCCTCGGAAGTGTTACCAGTAAATAGGTTTGGATATTGGTTTCTCATGGTTTCTTCTGGTTCCCATGTAGCCTCTTCCGCACCATGTTGATGCCATAAAACCTTTACTAAAGCCACATTTTTATTTCTTAACTATTTAACCTCACGAGCCAAAATCTTAACCGGTTCCTCTCTATGGGTCATGTCTGGTCTAATCTCAATCTCTGCTGGTGAAATCACATGAGAGGGGTCTGATCAATACCGCCTTAACATGGACACATGAAACACATCATGAATCTTTTCCAATTCGAGTGGCAATGCCAAACGATAGGCTATTGGCCCAACTTTTTCAGTGATCTCATACAGTCCGATAAATCGCGAACTCAATTTGCCTTTTTGACCAAATCTCAACACTTTTTTCCATGGAGATGCTTTTAAGGATACTCTATCTCCAACTTGGAATTCAATCTCTTTTCTTTTCAAATTAGCATATGACTTTTGCCTATCCGATGCTGCTTTTAAACAGTCACGTATCACTTTAACCTTTTCTTCAGTTTCCTTGATCAGATCAACTCTGTGAATTCGATTTTCCTTGAGTTCTGTCCAGTAAAATGGAGTTCGACACTTTTTTCCATACAAGGCCTCATAAGGCGCCATCTTCAAACTCGTTTGAAAACTGTTGTTGTAGGCAAATTCTACCAATGGCAAGTACTTTTCCTAGCTACCCTGAAATTCGAGGATACAACATCTCAACATATCCTCAAGAATCTGAATCGTCTGCTCAGACTGACCATCGGTCTGAGGGTGAAAAGCCGTACTAAAACTCAATTTTGTACCTAGGGCTTCTTGTAACTTCTTCCCAAATCTCGAAGTGAACCTCAGGTCTTTGTCCAAAATAATCGACAGCGGTACCCCATGTAATCTTACAATCTCAGATATGTATAAGTCGGCCAATCTATCAAGAGAGTAATCTGTTCTTACCGGAATAAAATGAGCCGACTTCGTTAACTTATCCACCACAACTCATATAGCATCTTTCTTTTTCGGAGTCAATGGCAATCCTGTCACAAAATCCATATTGACTTTGTCCCACTTCTATTCGGGGACCATTACAGGCTGTAACAAACCAAAAGGTACTTGATGTTCAGCTTTAACTTGCTGATATATCAGACATTTCGATACAAATTTGGAAATGTCTCTTTTCATGACGTTCTACCAGTACATTTTCTTCAAATCGTTGTAAATCTTGGTACTTCCTGAATGAATAGTCAAACGGCTGTTATGTGCTTCTTGCAAGATTTTTCGAATGAGTTCATCATCTTTAGGCACACAGTCTCTATCTTTGAACATCAAACATCCATCAGGACCAATCCGATAATCTGATTCAATGCCCGACTCACATGGAGCCCTTTTTGTTTGTAGGTCTTTATCATTAATTTGAGCATCATAGATTTCCTGAAGAAATGTTGGCTTAGCCTTTAGCTCTGCCAAGACTGAACCATCTTCAAGCAAAGCTAACCAAGCATCCATGGCTCTCAGTGCAAACAAGGATTTTCTACTCAACGCGCGGCGACCGCATTGGCCTTTCCCGGGTGATAGTCAATGATCAGCTCATAGTCTTTTATTAATTCCAACCACCTCCGTTGTCTTAGGTTCAACCCTTTTTGAGTTATCAAATACTTCAAACTCTTATGGTCTGTGAATATACGACAAGTCTCACCATATAAATAATGCCTCTAGATTTTCAAGGTAAAAATAATGGCGACGAGCTCTAAGTCATGTGTCGGATAGTTCTTCTTCTGTGGCTTCAACTGTTGTAAAGCACAAGCTATCACCTTGCCATCTTTCATGAGTACAAAATCCAGTCCGTTCAAGGATGCATCACTATAGGCCACAAACTCTTTTCCCAGCTCAGGTAATACTAAAACAGGACCTTCTGCTAGCAATGCCTTTAACCTCTCGAAACTCCGCTGACACATTTCTGTCCATTCAAACTTAACATCTTTTGTAGCAACCTCGTCATTGGAGTTGCTATCATAGAGAACCCTTTCACGAATCTTCAGTAGTAACCGGCTAACCCCGAAAAGCTTCTAACCTCGGTTACATTTTTAAGCGGTTTCCATTCAACAATAGCAGAGATTTTACTTGGATTAACTCGGATGCCTTCGCCCGAAACAATGACCCAAAAATCCAAATTTTTGGAGCCAAAATTCACTCTTGCTAAATTTAGCATACAATTGTTTTTCCCGTAAGGTCTACAACACAGTTCTCAGGTGCTTCGCATGTTCTGATTCATCTTTAGAATAAATTAAGATGTTGTCAATGAACACAACTACAAATTTATCCAAGTATGGCCGAAAGATCCTATTCATCAGGTCCATGAATACGGCCGGTGCATTCGTCAATCCAAATGGCATAACCAAAAATTCATAGTGGCTGTATCTGGTTCTAAAAGCTGTCTTTGGCACATCCGATTCCTTAACACATAACTGATAGTAACCAGAGCTCAAGTCTATATTAGAGAACACAGTGACTCCTCTTAACTGGTTGAATAGATCATCAATCCTTGGCAAAGGATACTTATTCTTGATAGTCACCTTGTTCAGTTGTCGATAATCTATACATAATCTCATTGAACCATCTTTCTTCTTTACAAACAATACGGGGGCACCCCAAGGTGAAAAGCTTGGTCTCGTAAAACCTTTATTCGTCAGCTCTTACAACTGTTCTTTTAATTCTTTCAGCTCGGTTGGCACCATTCTATATGGAGCAACAAAAATAGGAGTTGTTCCTGGCACCAATTCAATATCAAATTCTATCTCTCTTTCAGGAGGTAATCCGGGTAATTCCTCCGAAAATTTGTTTGGATATTCACATACTATTGGCACAATCTCAATCTTCAACTCTGTTTCCTTCGTGTTCAACACAAACGCAAGGTAGGCTTCATACCCTTTCCTCATATACCTCTGAGCAGCCATTGCCGTGATTACAGCTGGCGACGTGCCCAAATCTCTTGAACCAACCCGTAAAATCTTACCATCTGGGCATTTTAATTTAATATACTTGCTACCACAATTTACAATTACATCATGCAGGGCTAACCAATCCATACTGAGGATTACATCAAACTCATCAAAAGGTAACAACATAAGGTTAGCCGGAAAACAGTGACCATGAATCGTCAAAGGTCAATTCTTACAGACTTTATCAACTAGAACCGATTTGCCTAGTGAGTTCGACACTCTAACAACAAGTTTCGTAGGTTCAACGGGTATGTTCATACTAGACACCAATCTCATACAAATTTTGAATGTGTCGATCCTGGGTCAATTAAGGCAGTAACACATGTATTGAAAAGAGAAAAAGTACCCCCAATAACGTCAGAAGCAGAGGCTTCCTCTCGACCGCGTATTGCATACATTCTTACCGGGGCTGAGCCTCTGATTTGGCAGCATCTTTGGCCACAACTCGACTGCAAATAGCATTTCCAGAGTATCTCGGAGGCCTACCTCGTTTCATTGGAGTACTCGACTTCGGAGTTACTTCCACTTCTTTTTCAATTCGCTCTGGGTAGTCCTTGAGAAAGTGGTCAAGAGAACCATATCTGAAGCATGCACCGCTCTTTACTCGGCACTCTCCGAAGTGAAATTTGTTGCAACTCTTACACTTCGGCTTTTGTTTGTCTACACTCCCCACCCTAGTCACCATCAGGGAGGAAGACTTCTGATTTCGTCGTTTCGAGCCTCTCGCTTTACCCGAATATCCTACAGATGAAGTAGAGTGTTCAAGTTGGCTTCTTCATTTCTTTATAGAAAACGAGAGCGTTCTACCGCTGGATCTCTTGTTCGCAGCTCGAGCCTCTCTCTTTCCTTGCTTCCTTTAATTATTAAAATCCTCAACCTTCTTGGCCCGATCAGCTAATACGGTAAACTCCCGTATTTCGAGAATCTAGATTAACAACTTGATTTCCTAATTCAGATCTTCCTCGAAGTATTTACACATTTTCGATTCGCTTTGAACCCACTTAGTTGAACACTGCCTTAACCTTACAAACTCCCTTTCGTATTCTGCCATAGTCTTATTCCCTTGTTTGAGTTCCAGGAACTCCTTTCGCTTCGAGTTTAAGAACCTTTGACTGATATACTTCTTCCTAAACTCTTCTTTGAAGAATTCCCAAGTGATATTTTCCTTTGGAACCACAGAAGATACGGTCTTCCACCAGTGGTACGCAGTATCCTTCAAGAGGGACACGACACACTTTAAGCACTCCTCAAGTGTGCACGATAATTCATATAAAACCCTTGTGGTATTCTCGAGCCAGAATTCGGCTCTCTTAGCATCATCCTCAATTTTAGCTCTAAATTTCTCAGCCCTATACTTTCTAAGCTTATCTGCGGGGCCTTACCAATTCTTACCGGAGCCATACCCCGTGGCAAATCCTCATTAGGTTGGTTAGGGGGCGGAGGAGGTCGTGGTATGTTGCGGTGATTCCTCATATAATCCCCAAACCATTCATCCATCATATTAAAGAAGGTGGCTCGGGCTTCTTTTCGGCCTTCAGACATAACCCTTCTACAACTATAAGATACGGCTCGTTGTACGAAAGCTGGAGCATGGCTCTCGGCTCCCTCAGACTCATCTTGTACATGATTAGAAGACATTTACTATATTCAAAAACAATTTAAACAGTTAGGAGATATCACACTATCAACGTTAATATAATGGCATGTATAGCGAACCTCAATACTCTCTACGGTAGTCCTAGAACCGACTAAACTATAGCTCTGATACCACTAAATGTAACACCCCTCACCCATATCCGGCACCAGGAGGGGGCTTGAGGCGTTACTGGGTTTAAACCTTTATAAACTTACTAATTCAGATCATCGACCTTCGCTCAAAATTTAAAACTTTTCAAACAGGTACACCTCGTCCCTTACACAGGCCTTCGAGGCCTAAGTCATAGCTAGGGACGGTTCGAGATAGAACCGAGAACTTCAATAGACATTGGGCATCATAGAAAATTTCCCCTTACTTTGAAGTGTGACACGTCCGTGTGGTGGGGCCGTGTGGTGGGGCCGTGTGATCATACACGCCCGTGTGGCTTGGGACACGCCCGTGCCCTCAGCCCATGTGCAACACTGACTTCAACCTCATCATTCTGTTAGAAATACATGGCCAAGACACACACCCATTTGCTTAGCCCATGTTCTATACTGACTTAAAAATTTAGGTGCACGGGACGCACGGCCAAATCACACACTCATGGGGGTGAGTCGTGTGTCACACATGGCCTAGACACATGCCCGTGTGTCTACCCATGTAGACCTTATTAGGCTATTTTCCAAGTCTTAGGTCACCCTCTATTAATCAAATACTCTTATGAGTTACTGTAGTGCATGTTAAGACCAAATTACACACATGTATGCATATATGAAACTTTGATTAACCTCATTGCATGTAAACCTCATGTCATTGGTTTCATACATGCTAAGTTAATTCTCATATTGCATTTAACGATTTCCATGTATACTAGACATATTTAGGATTGACTCGTTTTTATAACTCATTGCCAATTGAGGACTAAACCATCACATATGAACATAAACATGCATAGATTTGTAGGTCATAGCCTACTTCAAAATAAGCCAATTTCCATGGCCATATACAAAAAGATGAGTATAACTTTACATGCTTTCATTTTTGGCAAACCAAATGACACATATAACAAAATATTCAAAAGTTCTATACATGCCATTGAACAAAACATGAGTGTCTATATACCAAAGCTGAAATAGTTGATAGTGTGTAAACTCTCCAACCGTCTTCCAATCTTTATGAGTCCTCGAGCTCTGTAAGACAGGGAAAAGGGAGGGGTAAGCGTTTACATGCTTAGTAAGCTCGAATAACTGGAAAGTAAACTTACCGACTATTTAGCATACATTCTTATTAGATAATGAAACCAACAAATATTAAAGTGGTTTCCCTATCACATGCACTCAACTAATGAGTTAGTCATATAAATAAACATAATGTAATACATATATTAGATGAGATAAATAAACATCATGTAATACATATATTAGATGAGCTCATCAATCAACATGTCATTTAACATATATCTCGTGTTAGTCCCATTGAGTTTTTAGGAAATCTTGATGGATTATCCAATCACCGTCAATTCATACGAATGATCATTTCATGTACACACTCCCACGAACCTCACATCTTACGGCGGGATTACCAGTCCAGGCTAAATCCTCCGTATCATAAACTCATAAGGTGATGTCGGGATTACCAGTCCAGGCTAAATTCAGACCCTAATCGGATTACCCGTCTGGGCTAAATCCATAATGTAGACATATTCTTCGGGAGGCTTGATCACTCAAGGAACACCTGTTCGGGCTAGATACTTTTCATACTTGAGATCATCGGATTACCCGTTCGGGCTAAATCCTTTTTGCAACACATGCAGGATCTCAAGTCACATATAATTCATGGTTTATCCATCAAATTCCCTTTTTAACCTCAACCGAGACATTTTCCAACAGATTTGTATCAAAGATGCATTCTATGCATTTTTATGCCATCAACAATGCAAACATCATGCATTCATAAATCATACAATTATGCATATTATGATTTTACTTTAAGCTATCCGAACTTACCTGATTCTCATTTCGGTGTTGTGTTTCAGTTATTCCGAAACCTTTCGCTTTCCTCGGTCGACCTTCGAAATTTGTTCCTCAAGGTCTAAAACAATAACAATAAATTATTAATGACCCACATTGTACCCTTTTGAGCCTAAATTTCACCCCCGATCCAAATGACCATTTTGCCACTAACCTTTCACATTTTTACGATTTTGTCCCTAGGCTCGTATAATGAAACATATGCAATTTCTATCTTACCCAAGCCTAGCCGAACACTTTTCCCTCTTATGGAAGCCCATATTTTCTATTATTTTCACATTTCTACCACATATTTAACAACTTTTGCAAAAAGGGCCTTATAAGGGTTTTTCATGAAAATCACCTAGGAAAAGATGTTTAACACACCTCGAACTTTTATATTCCTCCATAAACCATCAAAATACAAGTAACTCATGTATGGATAAATTTTTAAACATGAACCCTAGCATGAAATATGGGTAGAAATGAAGAGAGTAAGCTACCGGGATTTCAAAAATTTGAAGAACACTAAAAATAGGGTTTGAGAGCACTTACTATTGAGCTTGAAAATGTTGAAAACCCTAGCTATGGAGTCCCTTGAATTTTTTGCAGCATGGAGAATAAAATAAGCTGATTTTGGTTAATTTTCCCCATTTTATTTAATTAAAATGCCAAATGACCAAAATACCCTTAAGCCATTTCTTTAAAATTTCATCCATGCAAGCCCATTTTTGTTCAAAAATATAGAAATTGGGAAATTTGCTCTCCAAGACCTTATAATTTATAATCTAAAGTAATTTCATACAAATTGCTTCTAGAATCCAAGTTTTGCAATTTATTCAATTTAGTCTCTAATTTCCAATTGGACACCTTACTCAAAGAATTTCTTCATGAAATCTTAACATATACATATTCTCATATTCCAGACCTCATAATAATCATAAAATAAATATTTTGATGTCAGATTTATGGTTCCGAAACCACTATTTCGATTAGGCCCTATTTCGGGATGTTACAAGGTTTGTACGAGGCTTTTCAAACGTCGGGACTTTGTGGATACTTTATCGAATGGTACATGTATAGTTCAAATACTTATTCATCACAATTCAATATCATATGAATAATAATAATTCAATTCAAACACGTTTATTTGTATATAAACTTACCTCGTACGGATTCAAATGATTGGAATAGGCTACTCGACGACTTTTGACTTTTCCCGATCTAATTCCGTTTACTTTAGCTCTTGATCTATGTAAATTCAAATTTGACTGATTTAATCACACATTCATTCAAAACAATCCATAAATACAAATTTAGGGCATTTTATAAATTAGCCCTCACATTTTCACATTTCGACACTTTAGTCCCTAATTCACAAAATCACAAAATACACATAATTTACATATACTCATGTTTGGCCAAATATTCATAGCACTCATACAAGTCTACACATTTCATTTATTTCACATTTTAGTCCCTCACTTTACAAATTTCACAATTTAGCCCATTTTACTCAAAATTATCAAAAATCCAAAAACAAAAGATATTTACCCAACATCAAAATTTCATATTTCATCATTTAACAACATAAAACTCATGAATTCATCCATGACACATTTCAAAATCATCATCAAAATCAGAAATTGAGACATGGGCTTTATAGTAAACTAAACAACGATTACAAAAATATAGAAATTATCAAAATCGGATCAAAACACATAACTTAATCACCAAAATAAGTAGCCGAACCCCAGTAAGCTTATTTCTTTCTTTTTATTTTGTGATTTTCAGCAATGGTGATGAATATATCACCTAATTCATGTTTTGTACCAATTTTGCCCTTTTATAAACCATTATAAATTCACATATATTAAGGCCAATAGTGTCCATTATACATGTAAATGGAATAATAACTACATAAGGACCTCTAATTATCAAAGAAAAATCAAATAGGCACTTTTAACATATAGCAGACAACTTTTACAATTTACGCGATTAGGTCCTTTTTACAAATTAAGCACACAGACGATTAAATTTTCATACGAAAATTTCACACATACTAATTCATATATCATAAGTATAGAAAATAATATTAAAATATTTTTTGACTTGGATTTGTGGTCCCAAAACCACTATTCTGACTAGGGTTTAAACTGGTCTGTTACACAAAGATAGGGGATGAGTAATGAACTCGGTTCGTGCCTACATAGTTTATTTTCATTACCTAACTTAGTGAGTAAATAAGTTAAGAAATTGATAATGATCATTTAAGGTGTAAATATGAATTCATGTTTAATGATTTAATAAGTCATGGCATAATGTTAAAAATATAAAAATATGTACTTGTAATCTTGATATGCTTGGTATGTTTTCGAAACATGAGTCCATGGTAAGAGAATTGGCATGATGTTAAGTAATGTGTGAGATGTATAGTTATGTTTAATGATTTGGAACATGAGTTGAAAAGATGCCAAGTATGAGTAAGTGGTTTGATTATGTTATAGTGATGAATTGATAAAGGAAGTTTTAGCGTAGGGGGTATTATATTTGACTCCCGTAATTCCTTAAGGGTATGAGAGTTCTCTAATACCCTGAGGGTTGTGAGCATATATTGACGTATTAATTCCAACTCCTGTAATACCATGAGGGTTGAGAACATAACTCTAACATCTTGAGGGTCGAGTACACATCATTAGCTCCAACTTTCTGAAGGTTATGAGCATATATTCTATATATATATATATATATATATATTAATCCTTGTATTCATACTTGAGTCCGCATTCGGATAATAGAGGCTAATATACAAAAATGAAACTTGATTTATAACGTATATGTGATTTGTGTTATGTGTATATGCGAAAGAAATGCTAAATCAAATACTTTGAGATTTAAATCCTCAATTGCTATTTTGTTATGAGTGTATATATATACTGAGAACTCGGATAAGGGACACAAGACATATCATAAGGACATGTAGATATAAATACCTTGAGGATGCATCAGAGCTTGATACATGTCTAATGAAGTAGTGCATTAACATGATATATTGTAATATTAATGGTTCAATAAGTATATCGACTTATGTCTATGATTTGTATAATAACAAATGGAATTTGATACATGAAGGCTTTTGATAATACCTGCTAAGTATATATTCTTGATTAGTAGAAGATTTGGTTAATCATATGTCATGATGCTTTTATAATATGCTTCTCTACTTAATGCATTTATGGTCAAAATTAAATTATACTAGCACTATTAAGCATTCATTGCTAAGCATGCATATATGTCTATTTCTGTGCATAGGTATTAGATGATGTTTGAATTTCTTCTTTGGTTGGTAGTATCGAAAGGCTCATATCTCAACGAAACCAAGCGATTGCAATGTTCATGTTGAATTAGATTTGGAATTGATGTGTGCTTAGGTTTTGAAGATTACGAAAGTCGTACGAGTAGTTGAATGATACATTAAGATAATGTAAATAATAGTTATGAGTGAGTGAGTGTGTGTGTGTATAAATGTTTATAAGGTGGTTAGTAAGTCTTTAGATGAATGATGAATTAGGTTGCTCAAGTTTAAGGTTGACACAAGCTTGAATTGGGTCATTATTGTAGTTTGTTTATGTCTATTATGCTGGAGGTGTTTTGATAAGTGTATATGAATGTTTTAAACTTGGCTTTTGAGTCCCTAAAGTTCCACTTTTGGTATCGAGGTGTTAGGGGTCAAAACAAGTGAGTTTTGAGGTGATTTTTAGGTTATGACATAGTTGTATCTATGCCTAGGCCTAGTTATATTGCAACAAATGTAAAAAGCTATAGTAGTAGGGAGATGTATCAGTACATCTACCCACTTGTACCAATAAAATAGTGGCAAAACAAGGTCTCTACCCTATTTTGAGTTGTTTCAAGTTTTTGAGACCCTTATTTGGTCCCAAAGACCTAGAACTCAATTTCAAAGTCTTATAATTGATTTTATTTATTTTTCACAATTTTGTAAAAATATTTTAAAACTTAATTTATCAATCCAAATAATGAATGATTGATGCTCATGTGCTTCGGCAATGTAATGTTATATCTTGCATTCGAATCCATCGTCCAAGTCTGGTGTGGGGTGCCACAGTCTTTTAACTCTAGTTATTAAATTAAAAATTCCAATCATGAGAAATTGAGTTAATTACAATATACATCCCTAAACTATAACATTAATTCTAAATTGGTCCCCAAACTTTAAATCATTCTACTTACATCCACAAGCTATTGAGGTTATATTAATAAGGTCTTTCTATTACTAAAGCCATTAAGTTAACCGTTAAATGAGATATCAAGTTTTAGGTGGCTTAGTTTAAAATGAAGAGTTAAAAAAATAATATTGTAAAAAATTAGTTCTGAGGTTTATGAAGCTTATACAAAATCATTATTACTCAATCTTTTTTTTTAATTCTTCATTTTTAGTTTACATTCTTCTTTTCTTTAAAATTTTTATTTTAAATTATGTCACATAAAATTTGACATATATTTATTGATTAAATTAAGGGTTTTAATGATTGAAAAACCTATTGATGTACTTTTGAGAAATTATATGTTGGTATGTATTAATTTGAGTTTAAAAAATAAAACAAATCTTCATCTCAAAAACAATAATAGAAAAGTGGGATTTTGTACTTAAAAAAAGAAAAAGAAAAAGAAAACTAACGTAATTAAGTTGTGTGAATTTATTTACATCCTTCCTGCCTTGCAGTTATGAAAGAGTTAGCTGGAAAGAATTTCAATGGCGTTAAACACGTGTGAGATAGTGAGCAAAATTTATGTTTGGGACGAAACTTAATCGTTAATCACAGTTAATGGTGTCTCCTTAGGCAATAGAGGCCAACTTAAAATGTGGCTTTAATCGTAGAAGACAGGTAAGCTAACAAAGCGGAGACCATCTTTCCCAGCAAGAACAAAGAAGACAAGTCAAAAAGGAATCATAGGATCCTTCTCTTAATAGCTAGCTTAGTTAGAAGATAAAATTTAAGAACAGCTTAGTGTTAAAACCTTGTTCTTCTAGTTTAATTTAATATACTTTAATTATATAGCAAAATTTGCCTGAAAATCTTTTAAGTTGATATTCTAGAAAAACATGACTCACCCAACATCTTCTTTCCAACATTGAAATTGATGTACTATAGTTGTTCCAAACTTTTTATTTTTTTATTTATAAAATATATATTTTTGACAGTAATACTTATGTTTATAAATGCATATTTTAATATAAAATATAGCATGATGTTTGGAATATCTTTAAACATTGGTACCATAACAAAGCACTGTAGATGTGCTTAGTTCAGCTGCCAACACCTTTTTTATTTTAAGTTATAGGGGAGGGCTTGTTGGATGGCTGGGAAGGAAGGAGAGAAAATGAAAGAATGGAAAGATAGAAAGGAAAGAAATGGCTGGGAAGGAAGGAGAGAAAAGGAAAGAATGGAAAGAGAGAAAGGAAAGAAATAAATAAAAAAAATTGTGTTTTTTTATCTCAATATTTTAAAACATAAATTATAAAATATATTTAAATAATTTTATTAATTAACTTATTTTCTCTTTAAATAATGGTTTATTGTATCATTTTATACTTGAGTTCACTATTTTTAAATGTTGCATATGTGCTATTTTTTGTTCAATTTGATATATGTATTTGACAAAAGTTAAATATTTTGGTATGTAAAGGTAATGGTGTTTATGTTTTAGTATTTAATTCAGGTTTTAAGGTTGATTGATGAAAGTTAATTGCTAATATTATTAGTTAATTATGAATTTTCATCAAATCAACTCCAAAACTCGAAGAAAGATTACGCCCAAGAAAGTGTGCGCCTATGAAGGGGGTACGCCTCAAAGTTTTGTTTGAACAATAAGAGTGTCAAGTGTATGAGGAAGCTGTAGGGGACTTAATTGTTTTTAAGACCACGCCAAATGTGGGTCTCTGCTAAGATATAGTACGCCCGATTTCATGAGTACTGTTCAATTGGATCTCATATCAGGTTAGTTGGGAGTTGTTGGGATTTTGCAACAATAGAAGGCAAAGGTCAGAGTAAAGAGTAGAGTAGCAAAATGAATGAAAGATTAATTGTACTCTATAACGAACAAACTAAACAAATCATCACAAGTAGCATGATTGGCCATTTCTCAACATGAGCAAATTAGATTGATTTGATATCCCAATGACTGGTCAATAGTGAGGTTAACCTTCGTCGAATTTTCTTTTACCTACTTAGATTTGGTAGGGAAATTAGAGGGTCCGAGAGTATATTTATAAGAAGGGAACATTCAGATGGTTTTTCTTTCTACCTAATGTTCAGGTTCTTTTTTTTAACCTTAACATTCTCTTCTTCTTTTTCGTTAAGATTGAACTAAGATCTTATCTAATAAGTAGACGATTCTGCCTTCTGGTAAGTCTTACAGCTTTGCATAATACAACTATAGAAGGGAAGAGTGTTACAAGAAGGCCCTGTATAGAGGTCGCATGTAGTTTAAATGTTAGTAAAATGTCTGTAACGGAGATTCTAATAAATTTTTTTTGATCTTTTAAGTAGTTGCTACTACTAGTTGGAATGAACATTTGAAACGAAAGCTCTAGGCCGAGGTTAAGGTAGGTCTCTGGTGAGTCTCTAAACTTGACTCCTGTATGTCATGTAATTACACGAATGTGTGTTTCTAAGATATATCTACAAATATGTAAATGAGGTGAACAATATGTGGCATGATATGATGTTGTGTGATATAAGATGTTGCTGGCGTGTCTGTAGTCATTGCCTAATACTTTCCTATTATATGAGTTTAGTACTTGACAAATCTGGGTTATATAAAAAAGTGAGAAAGAGATCCATTTGTGTAGCCTCTGGTAGGGTAGGTATATTGCTGACTGAATAGGTAAATCACTGTGAAAGAAAGCTTTATTTTTGATGCCTCTAGTAGGGTAGTTTTGTTGCAATATGGACTGATAGATCACAACCCAACTTTGTGGGCGTACACATTATGTGTAAAACCGTGTGGGTGAAGCCCCATGACATCATATGATAATACGTCAAGAGGACGTGAAGGTATAAGACCATGTGGGAGAAGCTCCATGGCATCCATTGTGTTGGTCTATCGGGACAGTAAACACGAAGGACAGCATGGCAAAGATGTAGTCTGTCGAGACTGTAAACTCGAGAATTCTCTAGAAAGCTTTTTTGGAAAAATTTTTGGAAAGCCGTTGTGGTTAGTTCTCAAGAAAAAATTTGTAAGAAATTATCTTGAAAATCCGTAGAGTGAATTCTGTAATAACCAAGTGGTAAGATGTTAGTGTGCCTTGCGTGAGATATGAGTATGCCTGTGAGACATTTTCTGATATAATTCTCAACAGAATAACCAACTGATGAATCTACCTTAGTAATCTGCTATGACAGGAACTTATGTAATGGAATATGGGGTAGTGTAAGTGCCCACCAAACATACAATTTCTTAGGTCATGTATTGAAGATTACTTAGGATTCTATTTCTTGAATTAAAACGTTGTATTCTTCTAAACAAGTATGTATATTTGGACTGATTTGAAGATACGATGTGACTGGTGTTCTAGTAATCTCTAGGTCCTGTAAAGGAATCCGTCAAGAGTAGCATCTGCTGAGTATCGCTTTGAGAAGCGTATCTAACCATAAACTGAAAATAAATTGTGTAATGAGATTTAAAGTACGGTGTAAAGTCTGAGATCTACCAGTCGGGTGAAATGTGTATAAGATGGATAAGTGTAGAGATTGGTTTATGATTGTTTGCCAACCAAGAATTAGAAAGTATCCGCCAAGGTCTAAGAAGGAATACAACATTCTTAAGTCAAAGAATTCTACAACACCATTAATAATGAGTGAGGCTTACTAAGTTCCTTTGAATTGAACTAGAGCGCCAAGAGGGAACAAGCCAGGGATCGCCATGGCGGTAAACTGAGGACAATATTATGCATACAAAGAAACATTTATAGAAACATGTTTTTCAAATGAAAAATAGTAATATACGCTACGAATATGTGTATTTTATCAGATAATTTGTTTGAAGGTTTTATTTTACCTTTGAAAGTTTGTGACAAACTATAAATGTATTATTCAAACCAATTATCTTAGAAAGGATTTTAAATAGAGAAGAGATACACTCATGATGATCTTTTGTAGATTGAAAATTTTAGTTAAGTAAGTATCGTGACACCTTATACTAGATCCTGTAAATCAGGTCAAGTATAAGGTTTTACAACATCTCTATATCAAACACATATAATATAATAAAAACCCTATCACACGTGTATGTTTGTGGAAACCATGAATTTAGAATAAAGACGTGTGTTTAAAAATAACATGCAAAAAAAATAAAACATTTGGTTTAAAACTAATTAATTAAAATGATTGGAGATAATATATAAACTGATAGAGATAATGAATTTTGCATGTTCAATTAAAAAAGTATAAAAAAAATTAAAATGAAGTTTTGGTTCAGTGATAAATTTAAAATTTTACCAATCCAAATGGTGTGAGTTCAAATATCATAATATGAATTTTTTTATTTTAATTGGTTTTTTTAAAATAAAAAGACTAGAGTACCCTCAAATAATATAACTTATTTTAATTACGGAATGACATTTCCATAATTTCCTTAACCGAGTTGGTGCCTAGTTGACTTGTAACACCCCTAACCCGTAACCATCACTGGAACAGGGTTATAGAGAATTACAGGAGTTTACAAAACAAATACAAATAATTCATATCATTTACTATTCATATCCGAAAATAATCGTACTGTCCCTTGAATGGACCCGAGGCCAAATTTAAGCATTAAAATCAAGTTGGGACTAAATTGGGACATCAGAGAAATTTTCCCAAAATTTAAAAAATTTTCTTTAATTCAGGGGTCACATGCCCGTGTGAGTAGCCACACGGCCAAATGACATGCCCATGTCTCAGGTCGTGTGGGCATTTGATGTGAGGCACACAGCCGTGTCCTAGCCCGTATCCTTACCCGTGTAACTCTCTGACTTGTGCCACATGGCCTGCCACGTGCCCGTGTGCTAGATTGTATGGTTAATTTAATTTTAACAAATTAGGTGCAAGTTTCACACGGCCAAGACACACGCCCATGTTCTAGGCCGTGTAGCACACGACTGAGACACACGCCCGTGTCTCTGCCCATGTGCCCAATTCTGAGCATTCTGTTTTTCAATTTTATGATACAGGGGACACACGACCAAACCACATGCCCATGTGCCAGGCCGTGTGTCACACACGATCAAGACACACGCCCGTGTGTCTACCCGTATGGACAAAGTAAGGCCATTTCTTAGCCTTATTTCTCACCCAAATTTAACCTTCCACCTACAACAACATTTGCATACATTTGCCAACCAATTCAAGTCATATAAATCAAACAAACATTATTAACATGTATGAAATAGTATCACATATTCATCTGATCAAACTTACATTCTTGTAATGATTTATATTTACCCTAATTTGATTTAACCAAACCACATACATATAAACTAACATGATATATAACCTTATAATAACATACCAAAACATATCATTCTAGCCATTCCAATGGATAGATTACAACAATCATTTACATGCCAACATTGGCAAAGTTAGCCTATACATGCCATTATACTAAAATAAGATTACTTTTAATACCAAAACAAGCTGGAGGATAGTGTGATGATTCTCTGATAGTTCTCCAACCTTAACGAGCTTCTGAACTCTATAAAATAGAGAAAACAAAACCTAGTAAGCATTTAATGCTTAGTAAGTTCGTATAATGAGAAGTAAACTTACCAATGATAATCATTTAAATAAGTATAACAATATCATGCTTTCCAACAAGTTAGCAAATTTGCCTAATCACATACACTCAAATAAGCAAGTTAGTCACATAATTCACATGTACATCAAGTAAGCATAAATGAGCTCATCTTGCTAAAACCTTCAGATATTTCAGAAGCATTAGAGATATAGTTCTCTTAATCTCACAATTTCTCATGTCAGGAATTTATTCCGTTGAATTATTGAAATATCAACGCATATTCAGGTAGTACACTCAAGGTGTACAAAGCTGTAAATCGTCAACTCATGATCAGGGGTACCCATTAGGGCACTTAATCAGAGAGCACACTTTCGATCCACATATCAGGATGCTCAGATGAGCCATGTAACAGGGACACTTATCTGGGCTAAATAGGAAACTCATAAGAGTTTTACTTAGGGAGCTTATAAAGCTTTACAGGTAACTCCGAAGAGTTATTATTAGGGAGCACCGGATAAGGTAATAGAGAGTTTAAGCGAGCCATGTTAGGAAGCCCATAAGAGCCTATATTAGGATGCTCACGTAGAGCTACGTTTGTGTCTGCAATAAATATTGGATCACAACCGATCGAATCATGTAACAGGATGCTCACATAGAGCTGTGGTAGTGCACAACACATGCATAATCTCTACTGATCAGGATGCTCCAAGAACTATTTAACAGGATGCTTGAGAGGGCTTGTAATATCCCGAATTAGGGCCTAATCGGAATAGTGGTTTCGTGACCACAAATCCGAGATAGAAATAATTATTTTATAATTATTTTGAGGTTTATGATATGATTGCATGATTGTGTGAAAATTTTGTGAAGAAATTCCATGCATAAAATGCTTAATTTGAAGTTAGGGGCTAAATTGAATAAGTTGCAAAACTTGCATTCTAGAAGTTTTTAGTATGAAATTGCTTTGAAATATTAATTAGGAGGTCTTAAATAGCAATTTGACCAATTTCTAAAATTTTGGACAAAAATGGGCTTGTACATGAAAATTTTCAAAGAAAGGCATTAAGGGCATTTTGGTCATTTGGATAATTAATGAAATAAAATGGGAAAAATGACACAAAATAGTCATCTTCCCCATTAGTTGCTGCCGAATGCTCCATGTCTCCATAGCTAGGGTTTCTTCAACTTTCAAGCTTCATAGTAAGTGATTCCAAGCCCAGTTTTTAATGATTTTTATGTTTTTGAAATCCAGATAACTCGATAAAGCTTATGTTAGCAATAATTTAACCTAGGGTTTATATTTGGAAAAATACCCATAGGTGAAATTTGTGTATTTTGATGTTTTATGATAGAATATGATGTTTTAAATTATGTTAGACAACTTGTACTACTCGATTTTAAGCAAAAACGAGTAAAGGGCTTAATCGGTAAAAATACCTAATAGTCACAAGTACATGTTAGAGTGAGAATTTGATGTTGCCATAGAAGGAAAAGTGATCAGCATGTTGTAAAACATAAGAATAAGGAATAAAGTTTAATCCAGAGCCTAGGGGCAAAAATGTAAATATGCAAAAGTTTAGGGGTAAAATTGTAATTTTGTCAAAATTTGAATTAAGGATTAATTTGATAATGTGAGTATTAAATAAGCTAAATGTGTTATTTTAGATCAAGAAAGACGTGGAAACGACTCCAATCGAGGAAAAGAAAAGATTGTGGATTAAATTGCAAAACCTTTGTATTTTGGTACCAAGGTAAGTTCATGTGTAAATAATGTAACATAATTGTTATTTTTAAGTCATTGAGGTCAATTATATGATATGCTGATTTTTATCATGAAATATATGCTTTGTGGTTAACTTCGAATAAAATGCAAATTATGTGAGCTACTTGTTAAATATAAATTATTATCGAGTATTGATTTCGGCATTCTACGGAAGACGGCAAGGATATGTATTCGAGGAAAATCCCGTTTGAACCTTAGGAATAGATTAGGATACAAGTGACATGTCACTAGGATGGTTGAGCATCCGAACTCGTTGAGTTGAGTCCGAGTTCACTTATGGATGCGAATGTTCGAACTCGTTGAGTTGAGTCCGAGTTCACTTATGGATGCGAATGTCCGAACTCGTTGAGTTGAGTCCGAGTTCGTGAGATGTAACTAGGCATCCGAGCTTGTTGAGTTGAGTCCGAGTTCATTATGGATGCGAACGCCCGAGCTCGTTGAGTTGAGTCCGAGTTCGCTTATGGGCGGGTTACATGGTAGCTTGGCTACATATGTGGCACTTATGTGCAAACTTCCTACGTATCCGAATTATATTCCGATGAGTTCAACGGGTAAAGTTCTACTCAAATGAAGGAATACTTGAGATGAAAAGAGACGTATTGGTAAGTGATGTGAAATGGATACTTCGGACAGGTATGTACTTAACCCTCGGGTTGAGTATTGATACAATAACGATAAGGTAGTAAAATGATGAAAGATGATTAGAAATGAGATTTATGTTTTGGTGATACCATGCTAATGTTGTTTGGTATGATTGCTTTGTTATGTTACTTATTATTTGCATATGAACTTACTAAGCATTTATGCTTACTCCCTCTTTCTTACTCATTGTAGTTTTGGACAAGCCAGCTCAGGAGTCGGGATAGGTCGAAGGATCAGTCACACTATCCGGAAGAACTTTTCGGTAAAATGGCTTGTAAATTTAAGTATGGCATGTATAGCAAAATACTTATTATGTGTAAATGATCTTATGATATGGTGATGGAATGGTTGAGAAAGTGCTTGATAATGATAAATTATGGAAATGGTTAGTTTAGAATATGTTTGATGTTATGGAAAGTTAGTGAGTTACCTAGTTCATGAAAATTCATAAAAAGGATGAAATTTACCATAAACAGAATATTACAGCAACACTGACGTGAGTTTGAAAATTTACTAAAAATCATATAAATTGAATTTGGTGATGGATTAAATGTCAAATTGAAGCTTATTATGTCTAGTTTCACATGAAACAAACTAAACAGGTAAAAGAATTATATGTTAGAAGATATTTGAATTTTAGTGAAACAGGGTCTGAATCCCCTGTTTCAAATTTAAAAATTCACCATAAATTGTACAGATATAATAAGGTAGTGTATTTTATATTATCAGAATCCTTATTGTGTCTAGTTTCAGGAGAAACAAACCTCATAGTCATATGAATTGTGTACAGAGAGAAATGTGGTTCGTAGTAAACAGAGGTCAGACCAGTTAAGTCCTGAAACAGGGGTAACTTTAACTAATAAACTGTACTAATTGGCCCAACCAAAAATTCTAGAAAAAAATTAGTAGATAGGCATATGAGTCTAGATTTAGGGAAAATTTACGGATCTTGATTTCGAGTTTCGTAACTCGAGATATGATTTTTCTTGTGACTGTAACGCAAGTAGCTAAAAAGCTGTGAATGTAGAAACAAATAATCTAAAGTTCTTAAAATGTTAAATTAAGTTTAGTAACACCTCATACTCGACTCCGGTGACGGTCTCGGGCGTGGGGGCGTTACAGGGCTAAAATAGGATTGCTCATCTGAGCTATATTCTATCTGCAACATATGCAGGACCATATTCATTACAGGAAATCACATATATCCATCAAATTTCATTATTCAAACGAAACTTAACATTTTTCAGACTTGATTGAATATGTGATTATTTCATTTATTTATAATATTTATATAATTCATACAATCACATACCACATTCATTTCAAGCATGAAAATAAACACAATTTGGTTACACGAACTTACCTCGACACTTGTTTGTGTATGAAAATCTACTAATCCGAAACTTTTTCTTTTCCTCGATCTAGCTTCGAATTTGAGTTGTTTAGATCTAAATAAATGAATTTAATCATCATTTTATCACATTTTATATTGAATTGGATTCAATTTACACTATAGGAAAAATTACCATTTTACCCCTAAACTTAAATTCCAATTTCGTCCCTAGGTTCGAAAAAAAAATGAAATTCATGCGATTAAATCCTTATTCCAAGTCTAACCAAAATTTTCATATAATATTTACAGCACATGTATTTCACAAAATTTAGAATTTTTCCACAACTTTTACATCTTTACAATTTAATCCCTAAATCATAATTTCATCAAAATTCTCTTTATAAAAGTTGTTTATCTATAAACAACCTTTCATTTTTTACCAAAAATTTCAAAATTTCAGCATATTCATCCATGGCAAAACTTTGTTACTTTGATAACTTTTCAACTTAATCCACAAAATAGATAGATTAGACTATCCCGATCTCAAAAATATAAAAATTACTAAAAACGGGACAAGAAAACATACCTAATTAAGCTTGATTAGTTTCCTTTCTCTCCCTTAGGGTTTCCATGCAAATTTTGGGGATGAAGATGATATAAAATGATAATATTTCTATTTAATTATCTATCATCCATTAATTTTTTCACTTTCCAATTTAGCCCTTGCCTTTTTCTAATTTTCCATAGATGAATCGCCAAAAATATCTACTAACTTTTCTTTAATGGTCTAATTACCGTATAAGGACCTCAAGTTTTAAATTCCATAGCTAATTGATCCTTTTAGCTACTAGAACTCAACTTGTACATTTTATGCAATTTGGTCCTTTTCATAATTAAACACATAATTGGTAAAAAAAAATTATCATAAATTTCATATAACATTCTTATCATAATACGGACCATTTAGTAATATTAAAATAAATTGTCTTTCTGGCTCGAATTTGTAGTCCCGAAACCATTGTTGCAATTTCACAGAAAATGGGCTGTTACATGACTCGTGACACCAACTCAGTCAGGGGCTTAAATAATAATAAGTAAAGATATAGAACTGATAGAGATAATAAATTGTGCAAGTTAAAATAAAAATGTATGAAATATATTAAAATGAAGTTTGGTTGAGTGGTAAGTTTAAAGTTACACTAATCTAATTAATGTGGGAATGAATCCCATCAAAAAATTAATTTTATTTTTGTTTGTTTTTAAAATAAAAGATTAAAATACTCTCAAATAATATAAATTATTTTAATTATGAAAAAATATAAAAATATTTTCATAATTTTTATAACTAAATTAGTGTTGAATTAATTCGTAATATAATTCACTCAAAAACTTAAATAGTAGTATAAGTATATGTCTAAATAAGATGGTAGAAATGCAAGAGGGATTGATAATAAAGGCTTATCACCTCCTTTAAATATTAATACCTATTTCTTTTATTTTCCTTTTTTTAGTTTCTAGATTAGATATTAACTACTATATAGGTAGGGACAAATAAAGGATAAGACTAAGATCAGGAATTTAGTTAATTGAGCGGTCGAAACAAGAGCTTTTACTTAGCTATAGCTGTGAATTTTTAGACCGATGAAGGAATTAGTCAGACAGTGGTTGTCTTTTATTAAATTTTCTTAAAAAAAATAAAAAAAATGGAAGGGTTGTCTTTTCTTCTTTATAATTAAACGAAGGACCAAATCAAAGAAAATAAGTAATTAGGATACTAATTGTGAGGATAAGTTATTTAGGATATTCAGCTCCCTCAAGAGATCAAAAGTAAAACTAGGGATTAAGTGAATAGATTATGTTAATTCAGAACTTATTTTGATGAGAAGGGAAATTTCTGAATGAATGGGCATTGGCAGTTTGGTCAAGGGATTTATCTTGTGGCCTATCAAAAGTTCAAAATAGATTGGTGTTTGCAATGCTTGCATTTTGCATTTAATAATAACCTTTTTTAGATGGGAATTTAAATATATAAACATAATTTGAGTTATATTATAAAACTATGAGAAACAGTAGTGAAAAAAGAGAGAGAAGAGTAGATAGCAAGAGAAAGGTAATTCAACTTTTACTAGGGTGAGCGATTGATAAAATAAAGTGATTTTTTTTATATAATTGACTCAACAAGTATTATTTTATTATATTATGTTGATTTTTTTTAAATTGAGTCGAGTGAAATAAAATTTGAGTTGAGCCGAATCGAATAAATTCGTTTGAATTAAATTTTAAAAAAAATAAAATAAGAGGAAATAAAATTAGTATGACAAACTTGATTTGATAACTTACTTGTTTAAGATCTCAAATTTATCATCTTGAATTTAAAACAAAATTAATTTAGCATTTTTTTATTTTAAATTTTTTTTATTTTACTTATATTTTTATAAAATTTTGGAAAAAATATTTTATAAACATTTTGAATTTTGGAAGGTCATTTTAAATCATTTTAATTTTTTGTGAAGGACCAATTTTCACATTTTCAAAACTATCATGGATCCAAAGGGTATTTACATCAAATTCTTATTTGAGTTGTAAAATTCAAATCGACATAACTCACAAAAACCAAATTATTCGAGTTGATTAAAAAAATCCAAGAACTAAAAAAATTTTGATTTCATTAATTCGAAATTCGAAAAAAAATTTGATTTTTCGAATCGAATCAAGTTTTACTCACCCCTAACTTTTATTTAGGATGCAATTAGCTAATACATTCCCTCTTTTTATAGGGCTTCAACCACCATAGGTTACGAATGCATAAATTAGAAAAAGTAAGGTACCCTGTAAATTCTTTAGAGGTTACAAGTGAATAAATTTTTGAGAGTTTTGGGAGTTGGGCAACACCCCTGTTCGGGTGAGTTCAAGGTTGGCGTGTAGTTTTGAAATAGCTTGTTTGGCGAAGTGGTATCGGCCTGATAGTTTTCTTTGGCGTATAGAATGGGCGTATTCGTAATACTGTTTAAGTCGAGGGTGGTTTAAGGATAGATCATTATGTTGGTTGGGATGAGATAATAACCAAGTGGAGAGCTGACTATGAAAGGAGTACTCGCCAAAGGTGTACTTGCCAAAGGTGTAATACGTCATGTTATTGGAGTAACATCGCTAGTTGCTTCATAAGTATAGAAATTAAGGTCTCTCTGGTTACGGTAATCAGATATTGTCCTAAGTGGACTCTTATTTACAATCACATTTACAATTGTAAACCACTATTAAAGATATTTTTGAAAGAGTGTGACATGTGTCAAGTTTTATCAAGGGAACATGGGTTTTATCTATAAATATATTAGTTAAATGGCCTACAAAGAAAGGCATTTCATCTTCATCTTTCTTTTGAAAATGCTATTGTGGCTTTCTTTGGAAGCCATTTATAGTTTGCTACCCTTAGGCTGGAACTAAAGATCGGATCTATAGTAGAAGATTTCATCATTTCCTGGAAAGTATTTCAGTTATGCATGAGGAATCTCGAAGAGTAGGTCTGTCAACTTTGGTTAACAATAAGATTAAAGAAAAATGGGCTTTGTATGGGGTTGTCAATGTTTGAGAAGAAGATGGTAATATGTATGTGAATGAGTTTGATGATGTTTCTATGTTCTTTGAGTAACTGTCAATTGCAAGTCAGGTGTTTGGATCTGGCATTCAAGCTACTATAAGTGAGTCTCCCAAGTGAGTCTTGTATGCATACTATTCATATTAAAATATACTTGTGAACATGACCAAATCACAAATAAAAAATCATGAAAAAGTACAGAAAGAAGGATACATGTATGAGATTTTAAGAATGAAGTTAGGTCATGAATGACATATATTAAGATATTTATTTAAGTATAGTTTGAGAACTAAAGGTAAGAAATTATTTGGCATATTTAACAAGTTTGGGTAAGTTAATACCATGATTAAGTTCTCCATGTGGAGCCTTTGGTAGGGCAGTTATTGCTAACCAGACTGGTAAGTCAAAGCATGAACGAAATGAAAGACTATGTGGTTTTGACCCATGGCATCCTACAATAAGAAAACACTCATAGCGTAGTTTTCAACAAAGTAATGACTGAATTGGCCAATCGCGATGCATGATGTGTGCTCAAGTCCATGAGGATGAGTCCCATGGTAGCAGAGAATATGAATTGATATGATAGAAATGATTCATGGCGTAGCCTTTAACATGAGAATCGAAATGGCAGATCGCAATACATGAACGAATACGTAAGACCATGTAGTTTCAACCCATGGCAGTATAATAATTAAGGATATTAATGGACCATAAGTATATGACCTTGTATGGTATGCTCTATTTGCTTGAATGGTGAGATCTATCATAAATGTCTAATAAGGTTTGTATACTTGTAATTTTGATATGATATGAATGAGTCAGATAGTTTTGTGATAATTATATCTGAGGTAAAGTGTTTTTAGGCTCAAGGTAAAAGGTTAAGTAAGATTTATAAATTAATCGAAAAATTTATTGAAAAGAACCATGTAGTTGCAAGATAATAAATGTATTCGCCAAGATGATCTGAAATGGTAAGATATGTATAATAGTTGTAGCTGTGTAAGATCTAAGGCTCTATCATTTAGAGTTTGTCTATATTATGGTTAATGGTTGAATTAAAGTTATTTGGAATCTGTCAAGACATGATTCTCTGAGATTTAATGATCTCTCTTGAAATAATAAGGAATCTAGAAAAAGGGTATTTTGAATATACGTATTCTTGTAGGATGGATGTGGAATTCAATTGAATAATTTAATAAATGTCTTGTCAGTATAAATATGCGTGGTATAAAATTAGGGAATGTTTGAGTGTCATTTTAAAGGCATTCCGTTTAACAAAAGTGTTCCCCAAATACATATGTCTTTACCAAAGGTAAAAATTAGCGAATAATTGTTTGAAATAAGAGTATGACTTAATGCATGAGTTGTTACAAGTGGATTTTGAGGATAGATGCTGTTAGGAAGTTATTATTGTGACAAAAAACTTTTGAAAAGTATGAAAGGATTTCTCAGTTTATCAGATAAGGAAGGTTTAGTAAGATAAGAGCATGATAACTAGCGTATAAGAGAATGATGAAACTGGGGTGGTATCCACCATAATTAATGACACAGAATAATGAATGGCATAACTTAGTTCAGTCAAGGTGGTTAAGCATCCCTCAAGGTATTATTATGATTTATACTTTAGAAATCATGAAGAGTGTATAAGAGATTAGAGAAGAGAGTATGTATGTGATATAAGAAATTAGGTGAGTTCGAATTGCATGATGAATGGCGTATAGGTATGCATTATGTTGAAGTGCATCGACACGACTGTGGCTAGTATGTGAAGCATGATTTCTATAGGCCGTATGATTGGTGACTTGAAATGCTTGATATGAATAGTGTCAATAACTGGGTTGTAGGTCTTTGTCTAATCACTAAGGCGAAAAATGATTGATAAGCCCTCGAGGCATATTCTAATGAATGACCATATAATGAGTTTTTTATATAGCTATATAGCGTGTTTAGTTTGGTTATTAAATGTGAGCAGTGGAATTAGAATAATTTAAGATATCGATTGAATATATGTTAAGGGCAGAACCAAGTTAGTACAAGACTAAAGGTAACGATTTGAAGAAATATAATGGGGATTTCACTGAGAGTATGTTCTGAGTATATGTTGAAAATTGAGCATTTGAAGAGGGACCGTCAATAAGTCATAATTGTGAAGATTAGACTAGGTTGAACTTAAGCATATAAAAGAAGTTTTGAAGGCTTTGGTATGGAAAGGATATTGATAAATGACCAAATTAATTAAGGAATAATTGAAGAGATAGTAGGGTGGTCGAACCTTTATTGAAAGAACAAACTGAATAATGTTGTGTCTGATAACTTGAAGAAGGGCTTTTATTTGTAGACAGTGAAGATTAAGAATTAGGTATAAGAAGCGATTTTGAACATTGGTTTAAAAGAATAAGGGCAAATAACCATGACCAAGAGGAGTTGTGGATAGAATGAATTAATATGCTGTGTGATTTATGCAATGCTTATTGTGATAGACTGTTGATGTTGAAAGAAGAGAAGTTGGCACTTCATGGAAACTAATCAAGGTTTAAATGATTAATTCTCACTGAGTTCTTACCAACTTACATAAGTATACTTATTGTTTCAGGTTGTTTGAGACACTGCACCTTGAGGGCCGATACTAAGACTAACCCAAGGAAGTGGTGTATAGACATATTTGTAATAGATTAGGGTTTTAGTTTGGATATCATTATAAGTAATTGCCTCATGTTGTAGTTGTGATTACCTATTGTATTTACTTATGTATTTTAACTTTGAAATTTTGTAGTCAAAGTTGTCATTATTTGTAAGATTGTACAAGAAAACTAAGCTTGTGTATATATTTGTGTGTAACACCCAAGATCCGAATCCGATTAATCGATTCAGGTTGAGGGTGTTACAAGTTGTATGGACATTCATTTATCAATGAATTCTCAACACTTCCCCTTGAATGTCCATCAAGGAAAATGTGTTTTGTTAAAACTTTTAGGAAAAATCTTGTGGGATAAAAGCCTAATTAAAGAAAAAGAGTACAAATCTCCCATAACAAATTGCCTCAATAAAAACCTTTACTAGGAAAACCTAGTGGGGAAAAAACTTAGTTAAAGGAAAAGAGTACGAGTTTTAGACTTTCTCTAATGGCAACATTGTTGGATCCGATTCCTATCGTGTGTGAAATAATATGAAATTTTGTGCAAGTATACACGTCGTTTTAAGTAATAAAGTGATGAGTGAGTATCGTTCCCACGAGGATCGAATTGAGGCACAAAATTGGTGAAGTTATTATAATAAAGTGCAATTAATGCTATGGCAAAGTCAATGATAAATATGCAGTGGCAATTAGTGGAGTAATGATGTAAGCAATACGTGGAATTAATGAGTAACTGGAAATGCTATGAAAAAAGTGAAAACATAAATATAATGGCAATAATGAGAGTGTATCAGAAGAGACAATAAACAAAGAAATAGAAAACTAAATATGTTGTGACAAAGATACTATGACAAAGAATAAGGATAGAGTGATGTTGATTCGAAAGGTCGGGATTACCCAGAATTGAGCCTTACTGTCAATAATGCCTTGGAAGGATATCTACTTTACTGCACAAAAGAAGTCTAAAATGGCCTGCCTCTTACGAAAGCAAGACCTCAAGTTACCTTTCCCGTGTCTATAGGCTTTTTAGATATCTTGCATGAGTTTCTCCTGTATGATCATGACTCTATGTCTAGAGTCGACTATAAGCGTCTATAGAATACTTGCTTATTTAATTTAATCTTAATCCAACCAATCCAACCCTTTTAGAATTAGAATCAGTTTATATGTATGCGAATAGTTTTCTATGTCTGTAGATCATTGCATTTTAATTAAGAAATGAGAACAATCAAATGAAACAGTAAAGTAAATGAGACATATACAGCATCCATAAAAACAGTTAAGGTTTCATCGAAAGTAATCCCAACCCTATGAGATTTAGCTCATGAGCTGGGAAATAAAATTCAAAACTAAAATATTATTTGACATTGCATTCAATTAGTAACAGCTCGGTTTTAGCTAAATCAGAATAGTGGTTTTGAGACCACAAATTTGAGGTCGTAAAATTATTTTAATATTATTTTTGGTGTTTACAGTATGTGAATTTATACGTGTGAAGATTTCGTGAGCTAATTTTATTGTTTAATAGCTCAATTTAAGAAAAAGGACTAAATCGCGTAAAATGCAAAAGTTGCATTCTATATGATAAAGGTGTCTATTTGTCATGGCTTATTAAATGGGAGGTCCTTATGTTGAAATTAGACCATTGATAGTGGAATTTGACATAAATGGGCATTAAAATGGATGATATTAAATGGTTTTAAAAAAGGTTAATTTGGTAATTTAGTTAAATAATGTATATTAATTAAAAACAAAAGTTCAAAGCATGTTCATCTTTGTTTATTTATTAACCAAAATTGAAGAGGAGGATACTCCATTTAGGGTTCACACATTTGGGACCTTTAATCCTTGATTAAGATCAAGAAAGAAAGAACTCCAATTTAGATCGAGGAAAATCGAAGTTATCGAGTAATCGATCCGATTCGTCCATTTTGAGTACAAGGTAAGTTCGTATGTGATAAACTTTATTACAATTATGTTTTTTTTAATGCTTCGATACTGCATAAATTGTATATTTGTGACTACGACTGGGTACGATGACAAGTCTACTATGTTTGGCACTTAGTGTGCGTTTTGAGATAGCTTCGGCTATATACAACACTAAGTGTGCGAATTGAAATAGCTTCGGTTTATGTGGCACTAAGTGTGTGATGCCGAGATAATTTCGGTTCAATGTGATGGCACTAAGTGTGCGATATCGTTATAGTTACGGCTAAACATTTATGCACTAAGTGTGCGAGTTCTTGAAGCACTGAGAGATTCCTTAATGATTTAACATATTGAACAAAGAGGTGAGGATGAAATAAATGAATACGTGAAAGTACAGGTACGTACGATACCTATATGGTAGTTGATACTATGTGTAAGAAGCTTGATGAAATGGTATATACATGATAAATGGTTATGGGTTAGAATTGAATGATGATATGAGAACTACTAAGTGTCTATTAGTTGATGATTTAGATAATATGAACTGTTGAGTATTTTTGGTACAAACTTACTAAGCTATGAAGCTTACTGTGTGTTATTTGTCCATGTTTTATAGATAATCAAAGCTAGCTCTGACTCGGGGATTATCGGGAAACGTCATCACACTATCGATCATCTTGTTGGTACTTTTGAAGCTTGTATATATGGTATATGGGATGTATACGCTAGTGTTATTTTGGTATGTTTTAAGTCTTGATATTAGCCATGAGATTTGGCTTGTAAATGTAGTATGTATAACCATTTAAGTTGGCTTGAATTAAGTGCTTTGGTAAGTGTTATATGTGATGTATATAATGCTTAATGAATTGGTTTGGTTTGAGATGATGATATGATGAGTTTTGTGATATGAAATGGATGATATTATAATGAATTAGTGAATAGGGAATATATGCAAGTTGTGATAATTTTGGCATAATGATTTGGTATAATATGAATATGAAAATGATTAGTTAAAATGGTTGATTATATATGATATGTTATGTATATGTTTTGGTAGGTTTTGGTTTCTTATAAATGACTTGAAATGGTACCAAATAGGTTGATTTATGTGCATGATTGTAGGGTGGAAATTGGCTTTTCGAATGGCCTATTTTTGTCCACACGGGCAGAGACACAGGCGTGTGTCTCAGCCGTGTGCGACACATGGCTATGTTACATGGCCATGTGTCCCCTGGGGTAGCCTTACGAATTTAAGTCAGTCTCGAGCATGGCCTAGACACACGGGCGTGTGGTTGGCCGTGTGACCCAAGTCAGTAAACTTCTAGTTTTCCCACGGCCAAGGCACATGGGTGTGTCTCTGGCCGTGTGTTGCAAGTCAGTATGTATGCCCTGTTTTCACACGGTCTATGACACGAGCGTGTGACCCTGTAATTAAATAAAAATTTCTGTAATTAAAGAAAAATTTCTAAGCTTTTTAAAGTTTGTTAATGTTATCGATTTAGTCTCGAACCACTTTTAAGCATATTTTAAGGTCTCGTAGAACCTTATAAGGGACGATGTGAACTTTTTGTGAATGGTTTTTGATAATGAATGTATAAATGTATGTGAAAGGGGATATATTGTTCAGTAATGCCTCGTAACCCTATTCCAGCAACATATATGAGTTAGGGGTGTTACATTTATTGGTATTAGAGCTAAAGTTTAGTCGATTCTAGGACTAACATAGCGAGTGAAAGTCTAGCTATACATGCCATATATATAAACTGCGATAGTGTGATGATTCCTGATAGTTAAAATGTGTTTTTATATAGCAAATGGATCTCGATCGAGCTATAGCTGATGATGTGGAAAGCAATGTGCCCGCTCCCGCTCAAGGGGCAGTACCGGTCGATTCTAGGCCTATTTCTAGTAGTCAGAGAGGAGACGCTAAGCAAGCCTTCTTCCAAATCATGAGTGAGTGGTTCATAGAATTCATACGAACGAATTCAGCTACTCAACAACCTCCACCCCTAACCCCACCTGTTCCTCAAAAAGTCCCAATTATACCACAAGCGATAGATCCGATTCGATTGAGTAAGTTGCCAGTGGATAAGATACGTAAACACGGGGCTAAAAAGTTTCGGGCTACAATTGATGATGATGCTGAGAGAGTTGAGTTATGGCTCGAGAACACTACCAGGGTATTTGATGAATTGTCCTGCACTCCAAATGAATGTATCAAATGCGTAGTATCTTTGCTTAGAGATAATCCATATCACTAGTGGAAAATGTTGACATCGGTGGTTCCTAGAGAATGGGTTACTTGGGAATTCTTTAAGATCGAGTTCCAGAAAAAGTACATAAGCTAGCGATTTCTCGATCAGAAACATAAAGAATTTTTGGAATTGAAGTATGGCCGAATGACTGTCACTGAGTACGAAAGAGAATTCATACGATTAAGAAAACATGCCTGAGAATATATGTCTACTGAGGAGATCATGTGTAAATGATTTGTTGATGGATTGAACGAAGTTAAAAAGCTGTTAGTTGGGATACTTGAACTGAAAGAATTTGTAGTATTGGTTGAGATGGCTTGTAATGTCGAAGATCTCAGCAAAGAAAAGAGAAAAATTGATTTAGAGGCAAGAGATTTGAGGAAGGATTATTTTAACCGATCGACAGCTTTAGTGGGATATCAGAATAGAGATCATGGAAAGCAATACACCAACCCTAAAGCTCAAGCCACATCTGCATCGAGTGTGGGTAACATAAAAGATGTTAAGCCCGAGTGTCAACAATGTGGAAGACAGCATTATGGAGATTGTTGGGGGAAAAGTAATAATAGAACTCGTTACAGTTGTGATTCACGAGATCACTTTATTAAAGATTGTCCAAGGTTAGCTAAAAAAGATAATGTTCAGAACACGAGGCCGAGTAACACTACAACTAGAGGTAGACCACCCAAAAATTCGGGAATGTGAGTGGTGGTAGAGGTGTGACACGAGACACTACTGCGAGATCTTATGCCAGAGCACCTGCACGAGCCTACGCTATTCGCACTCGCGAAGAAGCGTCATTTTCAAATGTTATTACGGGTACTTTTACTCTCTATGATACTAAAGTTATTGCATTGATAGATCCAGGATCAACTTATTCGTATATATGTGTGAACTTAGTATCTAGTAAGCCTTTGCTTGTAGAGTCTACTAAATATTTAATTAGAGTATCAAACCCCTTAGACAAGTGTGTTTTGGTTGATAAAGTGTGCAAGAACTGTCCATTGATGATTTAGGATATTTGTTTTCCAGCTGATCTAATGTTGTTACCATTTGATGAATTTGATATAATTTTGGGTATGGATTGGTTAATATTTCATGATACTGTTGTGAATTGCAAAAGAAAGACATTTGATCTGAGATGTCAGAATAATAAGATTATCCAAATTGAGTCAGATAATTTGGATGGCTTGCCAGTAGTGATTTCATTGATGTTAGCTCAGAAATATGTGAGAAAGGGTTGCGAAGCTTATTTTGCTTATGTGTTTGATACGAAAGTGACTGAAAAGAAGATTGAATCAGTGCCAGTTGTATGTGAGTATTCAGATGTGTTTCCTAAAGAGTTACCGAGTTTACCATCGATTCGAGAGGTTGAGTTTGGCATTAAATTAGTGTCGGGAACAACACTGATATCAATAGCGCCGTACAGAATGGCTCCGACAGAGTTAAAAGAATTAAAAGCTCAGTTACAAGAATTGACCGATAGAGGATTTGCACGACTGAGTTTTTCACCCTGGGGTGCTCCTGCGTTGTTTGTGAAAAAGAAAGATGGCACGATGAAAATGTGTATAGACTACCGACAGCTTAATCAAGTGATGATTAAGAACAAATATCCTCTACCCAGAATTGACGATTTGTTTGATCAATTGAAAGGAGCTACAATGTTTTCAAAGATAGATTTGAGATCGGGTTATTACCAGTTGCCAGTTAGAGATTCTGATGTGCCTAAGACTGCATTTAGAATAAGGTATGGTCATTATGAATTTTTAGTTATGCCTTTTGGACGAACGAATGTGCTTGCTTTCTTTATGGACATAATGAATTGGATTTTTAGATCGTACCTAGATCAATTTGTTGCTGTGTTTATTGATGATATATTGATATATTCGAGAGATGAAACTGAGTATGCCGAGCATTTGAGAATCGTATTGCAGACTCTGCGTGATAAATAGCTATATGCAAAGTTTAGTAAATGTGAATTCTGGTTGCGTAAGGTTGGTTTTCTGGGGCATATTGTGTCAGCATCGGGTATTCGAGTCGATCCGAGCAAGATTTTTGTGATTTTAGATTGGAAACCTCCGAGAAATGCATCTGAAGTCCACAGTTTTCTTGGACTAGCTAGTTACTATAGGCGATTTGTGAAAGACTTTTCGAGGATTGAGACTCCGTTAACTAGATTACTTCAGAAAGATATAAAGTTTGAATGGTCCGAGAATTGTTAAAAAAGTTTTGATCAGCTGAAAGCTTTATTGGCTGAAGCTCCAGTGTTAGATAAGCCAGAATCGAGTAAAGAATTTGTAATCTATAGTGATGCATCGTTGAATGGTCTAGGCTATGTTTTGATGCAGGAAGACAAAGTCATAGCTTATGCCTCGAGACAGTTGAAGCCGTATGAAAAGAATTACCCAATGCATGATTCAGAGTTAGCAGCCATTATATTTGCGCTAAAGAATTGGCGTCATTATTTGTTTGGTGAGAAATGCCATGTTTATTCAAATCATAAGAGTTTGAAATATTTGATGACTTAGAAAGATTTGAATTTGCGACAACGGAGATGGCTAGAATTGTTAAAAGATTACGAGTTAATAATTGACTACCATCCGGGAAAAGCAAATGTTGTTGTTGATGCTTTAAGCTGAAAGTCTTTGTTTGCTCTACATGCAATGAATATTCAGTTGACTCTTTCTGATGATGGCTCGATTGTAGTTGAGTTGAAAGTGAGACCATTGTTTTTACAACAGATTTGTAAAGCTCAGAAAGTTGTTAATGAATTGTTAGCTAAAAAAGCTCAATGTTATTTGAATTCTGATTCAGAGTTTCGAGTTGATGATGATGACTGTTTAAGATTCAGAGGCTGAATTTGTGTTCCGAAAAATTTAGAGTTGATTCAGATGATTTTAAATGAAGCTCATAGTAGTTGATTATCTGTACATCCAAGAAGTATGAAAATGTATAATGATTTGAAACAACTTTATTGGTGGCATGGTATGAAATGTGACATTTCAGAGTTTGTTTTTAAGTTTTTGATTTGTCAGCAAATTAAAGTTAAACATCAGGTACCGTCAAATTTATTGCAACCTATTATGATTCCCGAGTGGAAATGGGATAGAGTGACTATGGATTTTGTTTCAAGTTTACCCCTATCTCCAAGTAAGAAAGATGCAATCTAGGTTGTTGTTGATAGTTTGACAAAATCAACTCATTTCATTCTTGTACGTACAGATTTCTCACTTGATAAGTTAGCTGAGTTATATATCTCCAAGGTTGTGAGATTGCAAGGAGTACATATTTCTATTGTATCGGACAGAGATGCAAGATTCATATCGTGGTTTTGGAAGATACTACAAGATGTGCTGGGTACAAAATTACATTTCAGTACTGTATTTCACCAGCAGATGGATGATCAATTCGGGCGAGTTATTCAGATACTCGAGGATATGTTGAGATGTTTCATTCTTGAGTTTAAAGGCACGTGGGAAAAATATCTGCCTTTAATTGAATTCGCGTATAACAATAGTTTTCAATCGAGTATTAAAATGACACCTTACGAAGCTTTATACGGTCGGAAGTGTCGAACACCATTGTATTGGATTGAGCTAAGTGAGAATAAGATTCACGGGGTTGATCTGATTAGAGAAACTAAAGAGAAAGTAAAAATGATCCATGATAGTTTGAAAGCAGTGTCAAATCGTCAAAAATCTACGTTGATTTGAAACGAAAAGATATTGAGTTTCAATTCGGAGATCAAGTGTTTTTAAAAGTTTCACCATGGAAGAAAATACTCAGATTTGGCAGAAAAGAAAAGTTGAGTCCGAGATTCATCGGGCAGTACGAGATTATCGAGCGAATTGGACTAGTGGCTTATCGGTTAGCATTGCCATCTGAGTTAGAATAGATACATAACATATTTCATGTATCGATGCTTCGAAGACACAGATCTGATCCTTCGCATGTCATTTCCCCAATTGAGGTTGAAATTTAGCCTGATATGTCTTATGATGAAGAACTGATCAGGACTTTAACTCGTACGATCAAAGTGCTGAGAAATAAAAGAATAGTGTTAGTAAATGTATTGTGGCATCGACAAGGGTTTGAAGAAGCTATGTGGAAACCTGAGGATGCTATGAGAAAGCAATATCCAAACCTGCTCACAGGTAAGATTTTCAGGGACGAAAATCCTTAAGGGGGGAGAGTTGTAATAGCCTAGTTTAGCTAAATCGAAACTGTGGTTTTGAGACCACAAATCTGAGGTCAAAAAATTATTTTAATATTATTTTTTTGTTTACAGTATGTGAATTTATATGTGTGAAAATTTCGTGAGCTAATTTTATTGTTTAATAGCTCAATTTAAGAAAAAGAACTAAATCGTGTAAAATGCAAAAGTTGCATTCTATATGATAAAGGTATCTATTTGTCATGGCTTATTAAATGGAAGGTCCTTATTTTGAAATTAGACCATTGATAGTGGAATTTGACATAAATGGGCATTAAAATGGATGATATTAACTGGTTTTAAATAAGGTTAATTTGGTAATTTAGTTAAATAATGTATATTAATTAAAAACAAAAGATCAAAGCATGTTCATCTTTGTTTATTTCTTAACCGGGATTGAAGAGGATAATACTCCATTTAGGGCTCACACATTCGGCACTTTTAATCCTTGATTAAGATCAAGAAAGAAAGAACTCAGATTTAGATCAAGGAAAATTGAAGGTTATCGAGTAATTGATCCGATTCGTCCATTCTGAGTACAAGGTAAGTTTGCACGTGATAAACTTTTTTACAATTATGTTTTTTTTTAATTCTTCGATAATGCATAAATTGTATATTTGCGACTACGACTGGGTACGATGACAAGTCTACTATGTTTGGCACTTAGTGTGGGTTTTGAGATAGCTTCGGCTATAAACAACACTTAGTGTGCGGATTGAAATAACTTCGATTTATGTGGCACTAAGTGTGCAATGCCAAGATAACTTCGATTCAATGTGATGGCACTAAGTGCGCGATATCATTATAGTTTCGACTAAACAATTATGCACTAAGTGTGCGAGTTCTTGAAGCATTGAGAGATTCTCGAACGATTTAACGTATTGAACAAAGAGGTGAGGATGAAATAAATGAATACGTTAAAGTATAGGTACATACGATACTTATGTGGTAGTTGATACTATGTGTAAGAAGCTTGATGAAATGGTATATACATGATAAATGGTTATGGGTTAGAATTGAATGATGATATGAGAACTACTAAGTGTCTATTAGTTGATGATTTAGATAATATGAACTGTTGAGTATTTTTGGTACGAACTTACTAAGCTATGAAGCTTACTGTGTGTTATTTGTCCATGTTTTATAGATAATCAAAGTTAGCTTGGACTCGAGGATTATTGAGAAACGTCATCACACTATCGATCATCTTGTTGGTACTTTTGAAGCTTGTATATATGGTATATGACATGTATAGACTAGTGTTATTTTGGTATGTTTTAAGTCTTGATATTAGCCATGAGATTTGTCTTGTAAATGTAGTATGTATAACCATTTAAGTTGGCTTGAATTAAGTGTTTTGGTAAGTGTTATATGTGATGTATATAATGCTTAATGAATTGGTTTGGTTTGAGATGATGATATGATGAGTTTTGTGATATGAAATGGATGATATTATGATGAATTAGTGAATAGGGAATATATGCAAGTTGTGATGATTTGGGCATAATGATTTAGTATAATATGAATATGGAAATGATTAGTTAAAATGGTTGATTATATATGATATGTTATGTGTATGTTTTGGTAGGTTTTGGTTGCTTATAAATGACTTGAAATGGTACCAAATAGGTTGATTTATGTGCATTATTGTAGGGTGGAAATTGGCTTTTCAAATGGCCTATTTTTGTCCACACGGGCGTGTGTTTCAGTTGTGTGCGACACACGGCTATGTTACACGGCCGTGTGTCCCCTGGGGTAGCCCTACAAATTTAAATCAATCTTGAGCACCGGCTAGACAAATAGGCATGTGGTTGGCTGAGTGACCCAAGTCAGTAAACCCTTTTGTTTTCCCACGGCCAAGGCACATGGGCGTGTCTCCGGCGATGTGGTGTAAGTCAGTATGTATGCCCTTTTTTCACATGATCTACGATACGGGCATGTCTGGTAACCGTGTGAGGCACGCTGCCTGTTCACATGGGCATGTGACCCTGTAATTAAAGAAAACTTTTAAGTTTCTTAAAGTTTGTTAATGTTATCAGTTTAGTCCCGAACCAGTTTTAAGCATGTTTTAAGGTCTCGTAGAGCCTTATAAGGGACGATGTGAACTTTTTGTGAATGGCTTTTGATAATGAATGTATAAATGTATGTGAAAGGGGATGTATTGTTCAGTATTGCCTTGTAACCCTCTTCCAGAAACGGATATGAGTTAGGGGTGTTACACAATTACTTCAATTCAATCTTTCGAAGGAATACTAATGGAAATAACAGAAGAACTTCGAAAAGTAGCTTTCGCTTGCCCAGTCCACACTTCGGCAGCACTACATCCTATAATAGCTAAGAAGGATTGCCTTTGACTTTCTGTCCCTTGTGTAGCTGAACCCTTATTCATGCCTAAGGATCTCTTTCACTTTTTTTTCATCATTTTTGAGGTCCCTTTCATCGGTTTTTATAGATAAATTAGGCCAAGGTCGGCTAATAGCTCATGATTTTCTTCTCCTCTTTTTAGGGGATTTATCTGGTATAAGTTTGAAATTGAATTTGAATTGGGACTGTTGTGCGGAAAATGTTGACTTGGTCTTCCTGACATTGCCACAGCATTTGTGCTGGCAAACTGTTTGCACTTTTTTGTGACAAAACTTCACTCCTTTATTTCCTAATTCCAAAACCTGTTCCTGTCACACCAACACAAAAAACTCCACCACAAGCAATTAAAAGCACCTAATTCCAACACAGTCCAAGTCCTAATGCAATTTTACAAATGCTAACTAAAATGTCCTAAAATGTAACAAAATGTACTTAAGTGCAAGTAATTAGCTAGGTCTAAAGATATGATATATAACTATTTTCAAGAGTTATCACACCTCCAAACCTGAGTTATTGCTTGTTCTCAAGCAAAATACATCTAAATGCATGAATGCACCACCATCTTGCCTTTGCAAAAAAAAAAAAAAAAACTTTCTCGTGCTGCCTAGCTATTTGAAAACCAATTTATACCCCCATTCTCAACAATCTTCTTTTTTCCTAAAACTGATTTAAATGTGAAAGGTTTGTTCAACAAAGGCACTGCAAAAATTTCTCCCTGAAAATAAAATTTCCTAAGTACCCATGCATTCTCTCTTTCATCTTATAGCAAATATCTTTTTTATTTACTTAGTTCATTCGTCACCTAAACAGAAGTCGCTTGCTTTATGCTCATATCAAATATATTATTCACATTTGCATATATTTATTCTTTTTTTTTGGAGTAATAAAGTAAATTATTATTATTAGGTGATTTAGTATGTTACAAAATTCTTTGATTTAAGAATCACAATAAAACATAGAACGGATTGCCGAGTACTCAATCATGTCACAATTTAACCAAAAAGTCACTTATGAAGCTAAATGCTTTTACCTAAAAAGATGGATGGAGCATACAACTACCTCATTAGCTGCTTAGCCCTTTTGCTACAGTGGAATTCCCCTAAAATTATACCACACACTTTTACTTAGGTCCTCATTTCTAATCAATAGCATGATGGAGCAAAAAAAGTGATGCTGACCTACTTAGCGACTCTAAGCATTAGAGTGTATACCTATTTAAACAAAAAGCCATAGCAATTTAACTAATGTTTAATCTCAAAAACTACTAAAGTCATTAAAAAGATACTTACTATATCTCAAAAATCCATAAAAAAATAGAGTATAGGACATCCCATTAAATTTCCAAGAAACTTAGCCTAAGCTAATTTCACCCAATCCATCATTACCTGTTCTAGGTATAAAAAAAATAAGCTCATCATCGAACATCATAAAGAAAAATTGTTCTTCTTATAGACAATAAAATATTTCAATAGTTATTATGCCATGACAAAATATCTTATATACCAAAATGAACATACAACATGCAACTTAGATGCACAATACACCCCAAACCTAAGGGATGCATTGTCCTCAATGCATGCAAAATCATATATGCACATAAACGAAAAAAAATTATACAATGCATGAGAGAAAATCAAAACTTAACTTGGATTGGAATGTTGGCACTTCATTCAATTCTTTCTCGTGGACTTGTGAGTACTGACTTTGTATAGGATCTTCCTTTTTCCATAGATCAACTTCCTCTATTTCTTTGTCAGTCTCTGTTAGTTTATTGATCAGTTGATCGATTGTTTGATCCTGTGCAGTCATGGAGATGGGTGAAGGTATCAGTTTAGGAGTTTTACCTTTTTCAGTGGCAATAGCTGGTGCAGTGGTAGGGATATTCATTTCTTCCTTTCCTTCTTCTACTTTCTTCTTTCGTTCAGCAGATGTTGACTTTCTAAATCCTCCTCAATAGCTTTTCCTTTTTTGCAGTGACTCCTATAGTCACGGGGTCAATTTTGGAAGTAGGTGGAACTAGCTCTTTTCTACACTCATTAAACAAGAGCAAAGTAGTTGGGAAAGTAGGAATTTCTAGCATGGGTTTCGAAAAATTTTTCTAGAGTGATCTTCTTAGTGCCAAGTCCCTATCTTTCACATACTAATAGTTTTGAGCCTGGCAGTTATTGCTTTGTTCCAACTTTTCCATCATCTGGTATTGTTTCACCTCAAACAGAGACAACCTCTGTTCTAACTGTTTTAAAGAAATCAAGATTTCCTGGTCATGAGAGGTAGGAGGTGTTGCTGTGGGAATATGTGTGGTAAGGAAAGCTTGATTGTGCCAGGATGCGACAAACTTAGTTTCTCAAAGCTTGGTAAAAATTGTTCGTGTTATCCCACCCTTATTGGGGGTAAAATCTTCAGAGTCGATTAAAGGCACATTTGTCGTCTTTCATAGGGCAAAAATAAGGGAAGGAAAATTCAAACTCCTGACATTCTTATCAGCACACTTATGAACCTCTTGGAAGATAATCTTACCTACATTTATCTGTCTTCTTTGTAGAATAGAATGCAACAACAACATTCTTTCTTTTGATACAATCATGTTATGCATAGATGGCATAAGAAAACTCCTTAAAAAGTGGTACCACACTTTCTCAATTGGTTTTAATGTAGCTCTTTTGTAACAGCCCGTTATTAGTCAAATCAAAATATTGGTTTCGAGACCAAAAATTTGAGGTTTAAATATTTTATTATTATTTTGAGGTATATAACATGATAATATGATTTTGTGAAAATTTCGTTAAGAAATTTTATCATTTGAATGCTCAATTTGATAAAAAGGACTAAATCGCGTAAAGTGTAAAACTTGTGTTCTATTAGCTAAAGGTGTCTAATAGTTATAAAAATTTAATGTGGAGGTCCTTATGTAGTAATTAGCCCATTTATGAGATAGTGGATGATAGTGGCTTTGTATTTGTTGTAATTAATAAGTATTTTAAAGGTTAAATATGTAATTTGGTTATTAAAGGTTTATTAAAATAAAATAAAACTGATCATCATGTTCCATTATCTTTTTACAACCAAAATTAGCATGAGAAGAATCCATATCTAAGGTTATTTATTCAGCCATCCCTATTTCTTGCAATTAGGTATGGTTTATGTCCCGTTTTTTAATGATTTTTATGTTTTTGAGATCGTTGCAACTTAATCTAGCTAGCCCAGGGACTAATTTGCAAAATTGTTAAAGGTTTAGAGTTTTTACATTGATGAATCTATGTGTATTTTGATGTTTGATGATAGAAAATATATGCTTGTTGTTAGATAAACAACATTTGTAAAGTGATTTTTGAGAAATTGTCATTTAAGGATTAAATTGAGAAATGTTGAAATTTTGTTGTTAAATTTTGAAATAAATGGAAAATATGGGCTACTATGGTAATAAGAGAAATTTGGCTAGCATGGGTAGGGACCCAATTGCATGAATTTGTGTTTTTATGAGATAAGGACTAAATTGTAAAAATATTGAAATATTAGGGGCAAAAGTGAAAAATTGCTATAATGTGCTTTTTTGGGCTAAATCGAATAGATTGATGATTAAATGAGTTAAATTTGATATTATATAGATCAAGAAAAGCAAAATTCTGATTTAGATAGGGGAGAAACAAGGTTTTGGACTAATTGACTCAATTCGTCGTTTTTGCATTCGGGGTAAGTTCGTATGTTAATAAGCATTTGTATAATTGTGTTTTAAATTCTTTATTATTGAATTATTTGTGAATACAACCTTGTGGATATGTTCAACAACGACTCGGCTATGAGAAATCCCGGTTGAACCTTAGGAATAGATTAGGATACGAATGACATGTCATTAGGGGTTATGTGATTGGTTGTTAGTCTGTACGACCTACTGGTGGCTAGTTATCTGGCATGTGTTGTAGATTCTTGTTAGCTTGTGTGAGCAGCACCGTGTAGCTATGTCATGACCGTTAGCTTGTGTGAGTAGACCCGTTGATAGCTCGAGAGTAAGCATTATATGTGATATGAGATTGAGATAACTTCGGCTATGTGTTGGCACTTAGGTTGCGAGATTCCCGAGTATCTGATAGTTTTTCGAATGGTTCAATAGGTATATTAGATATACAGATGAGTATGAGATTGATACGAGATGGTACATGTATGTACTTGAACAGTACTAGAATTGAATCGAAGAAATTTTGTAATTCATATTTAACCTTGTGAATTAATTTGTGATAAGTTTGTGTATGAATATGAATTATATCATGATATGTTAAATTGCTTAATTTGTGTATGTATGGTAAGATGAGTTTATTATTATACGATCTTACTAAGCTTTATAGCTTATTCTGTTTACTTTTCTGTGTTTTATATTGATATCGAAGCTAGCTTGGATTTAGGAATCGTCGGAGATTGCATCACACTATCAAGCTATCACTTTGTACTTTTGAATCAATGTTTTTGGTTAGATGGCATGTAACACCCCTAACCCGTATGCATCGTTAGAAAAGGGTTTAGGAGCATTACCGAAACTTTTAAAACATTTACAGATAATTTATGTAAATTAATTTTCATTAACCGAGATCATTCAAAATGTCACTTAATTAGACCCTCGATGCCCAATACGATCATTATAATCGAGTCGGGACTTAATCGGGAACTCTAAGAATTTTTCGTGACATTTCAAAAAATTTCCATGTTACAGGGCACACACGTCTGCGTGGTCCAAGGGACACGCCTGTGTGACCCTAGGGCACGCCAGTGCCACAGGCCGTGTTCGACCCCGTGTAACTCTCTGACTTGTACACACGGCCATGCCACACACCCGTGTGCTAGGTCGTGTGGTTAATTAATTCATTTCGAAATTAGGTGCAGGTTCACACGGCCAAGACACACGCCCATGTCTCTACCCGTGTGCTCAATTCTGAGCATTTTTTTCTCAAATTTAAGGTGCAGGGGACACACAGCCTAACCACACGCCCATGTACCAGGCCGTGTGTCACACAAGGTCTAGACACACGCCCGTGTGTCTGCCCGTGTGGACAAAATAAAGTCATTCCTAGCTTCATTTCTGACCCAAAATCATACCAAATTTCTGCACCAAACTTACATCTAAATACCAACCAGCCCAAGCATTGAATTCAAGCAATTTATAACATCTAACATGATATATTGTTACATGTATTCATGCTTAAATCTTACCTTTCTCAATCAATCAATAAGAAACACTTATGTTATCTCCATAAAATAAACCTAAACACATATATATACATGCACCAAAACATAATCGTCACTAGCCATTCCAATGGCTAGATTACAATAATCATTTACATTTACATGTCATTGTAACCATAATTGATTTACCATATTGTACTGACATGGACCTATGGATAGTGTGAATGATCTTCGTCAAGCTTCCAATCCAACGAGCTTCCGATTTACTCTAAAATAGGGAAATAAAACTAAGTAAGCATAAAATGCTTAGTAAGTTCGTATAACATGGTACTTAACTTACCATTCATTGTATTTCGAGGTAACTATGTAAGGCATAGTCAATTAATTTGACCTCAAGCCCTACACACATTTAATTTGACCTCAAGCCCTACACACATTCTCATTGCCCTTGTTAGTCATATATTCCATAATAACATCAAATCATATATAGGCTCAACAACAATTAAGTTTCCAAGCAGATATGCTTTTCACAACATGTATTCATTCAACATGCATAATTCATTTCATTATTTCAAGTATAATTTCATAATAGTTCATTTCGAGTTTAGATCATTTCATATCAGAACTTTACTCATATTATTCGGAATATCAAGGTCAATATCATCATCTCGTGTTTTCATATGTCATTTGTCATGTGTCATCATTTACTTGTATTTCAGATGGATACATGTAATAACTCATTTTATCATTCATAACTTCTCATGTATGGAATTTTCACCCGTTGAATTTATTCGGAATATCAATAGATACACAAGTAGTACATTTGAGGTGTACGAGTCAGGATCCATCAATTCATGTCCAATGGTACCCATAAAGTACTATATCAGAGAGTACACTCTCGAACCACACATGTATACACCAGGATTACCAGTCCAGGATAAATCCTTTCTATGACATATGTTCTAATAAGCTTGATCTGAATTACCCGTCTGAGCTAAATCCAATCCATAACATATGCTCGAGAGGACTTATATCAGGATTACCCATCTGGGCTAAATCCTTTCATAAATGAAGTCAATAGGATTACTCGTCCGAGCCAAATCCCGCCAGCAACAAGTGCAAGACCTCATTCATTTCGAAAAATTACATTTATCCATCAATTCTTCCTTTTTTCAAACTGGATTTAACATTTCTCAAGAATTAACAAGCATGTGATTATTTCCTACATCTAAATCATACATATAATTCAAATAGATACATTCCACATTCATTTCAAGCATATAAGTAACATTTTTATCATTTACAATTTATCGAGCATTATTATTGATCGGGTACTTTCATTTATCGGGCTATAATGAGTATGTGATCATTTCACATATTTATAGCATTTATACAATTCAAAAACACAACATTAAATTCAAGCATAAAAAATATATACAATTTAGTTACACAAACTTACCTCGACAAATGTTCGTGTACATAAATCTACTAATCCGACATTTTCCTCCTTTCCTTGTTCTAGCTCCAGATTTGGTCTATCCGAATCTATACGAGTAAATTTAACATCAATTTATCATATTTCATATTTAGTTGGACTCAATTTACATCCTAGGCAAAATTGCCATTAGCCCCTAACTTTTCCATAAATTCTGATTTCATCTCTAGGCTTGGAAAATGAAATTTATGCAATTGACTCCCTATTTCAAGCCTAACCAAAATCCCATTACAAAATTTATAGCACATGTGTTCATAAAAATTCAAAATTTTTCATCAAATTTCACAACTTTACATTTTAGTCCCTAAATCATGTTTTCATCAAAAATCACTTTGTTAAAGTTGTTTATCTATCAACAATCTTTCGTTTTCTACCATAAATTTCTAATTTTTAGCATATACATCCATGACCCATTTTCCATACTTTGATAACTTCTCAAATTGATCCCCTAAATAGATAGATTAAGCTATCTCGGTTTCAAAAATATCAAAATTTCTAAAAACGGGCCAAGGAAACTTACCCAATTTGGCCATGAAAGTTTCTTCTCTCTCTCTCCTAGGGTTTTCATGTATTTTTGGGGAAGAAGATGATAAAATAAAATGATATTTCTTTTCTTTATCATCTTTTAATTAATTAAATATTTTCAATTTCCAATTTAGTCATTGCCCTTTTTCTAAATTTACATGGATGAGTCACCAAAATATCTACATACTTTTCATTAATGGTCTAATTACCATATAAGGACCTTAAGTTTTGAATTTCATAGCTATTTGATCCTTCTAGCTACTAGAATCCAACTTTTGCATTTTATGCGGTTTGGTCCTTCCCGTAATTAAAAACTTAATCGATCAAATTTTCTTATCAAAATTTTCACATGACATGTCTATCATAATACAGACCATGCAATAAAATAAAATAAATTTTATTTTTCGGCTCGAATTTGTGGTCTCGAGACCACTGTTCCGATTTCATCGAAATTGGGCTGTTACATGGCATGTATAGGAATTATAGTCATTTTGATTTAAGGTTTGGTAATGAATTTAGCCATTTGAATTGTCTTGTAAATGTTAAGTGGTTTGTTATGTATATAGCCAAGGGATTTGGCTTATTTTGGTTGATTTGGTTGTGCATATATATATGTCTAAATGGCCTTTATTAAGCATATGGTAATGCTTTGTAAATACTTGTGGTAAATGGTTGTTTGTGAATTGGTAAATTGAGTATCAAATAGTTGATATTTGGAGATTTGGTATGCATGAAATTTTAGGTAAGAAAGTGCATATGTAAAGTATTTAGTTAAGTGATTTGTGATTGTGATATGAATTGAATAGCATATTGTGGTACTTTTAGTTTATACAGTTGATAATATGGATTTAGCATGAATTGAACTTAGTTTAGATGAGTTTAAAGGCCATTTGGAACTATGGTTACATGCAATATTGGTTGATGTAGGTGAATGCATAATGGGTGAGAAACATGGCTTGGTAAATAACTTATTTTTGTCTACACGACCTGAGGCACAGGCATGTGTCATAGTCGTGTGTGACACACGATCAGGTGACACGGCCGTGTGTCCCCCTGGTGTTTAATTAAAAATCAAGTCAGTATGCCCTACATGGCCTAGTACACGGGGGTGTGACTTGGCCGTGTGGCATAAGTCAGTATACCCTACAAGTTTGGCACGGCCTAGCACACGGCCTGGCACACGGGTGTGTGTGGCCATTTCGAAGCACACGCGCTGGTCACATAGGTGTGTGGTCGGCCATGTAACCCAAGTCAGAGAGTTACACGGGGTCAAACACAGGCTAGGGCACGGCCATGTGATTCCATTTCGAATGTCCACACGGTCAGGACACACGGGTGTGTGTCCCCTATATTTTGTAAAATTTTCTAAGTTTTCTAGAAATTTCATAAGTTATCAGTTTAGTCTCGAACCACCACGAATGCATGTTTAGGGCCTCGTAGGCTCGTATTAGGGACAATGTAAATGATTTTTTAATGATGTTTATTTGAAATTTGAAAATGTATGTGAAATGTATGGTTATTTGCAAAATAAGTTTGGTAATGCTTCGTAACCCTATTTCGACATTGAATACGAATGAGGGGTCTTACATCTTTCAACTGTGTGACAGTCCTGGCTTGAGATATTCCTTCAACGCATAAATCCTCTAAATACTTTTTCCAACCCCTCCGATGTAATATTTTCGACAAATTCAAAATGCTCATCTCTAACCTCTTTGATGTTGAACTAAGCATTAATATGGTCTTCGTTGAATAGCACAAATTTACCCCACAAATAAATGAAGGGAGAATCAGGGGAATTTACATGACTGTAAAACTCTCTTACCATTTTTCCCAAAACATCCCCTAGGTTAGATAAAATCTACTTCTGTTGTGCTTTTCTCCAATTGAGGATACCGATTCATCGTACCCTATGTGGGGTTCATCCTTAAATAAAAATCCCTATTCAAAACAAAATGGTCATTTTAGAATATTAGTTGAATACCTTGTGGCAACAGCAACATTGAAGAATATCTTTGGTTACGCCGCCAGTGCACAAAGATTCTACTGTTTTAGAAGTATTCGTTACACTAGCCATGAAGAAAAGGTTAGGGAAATAATAAAAGAAAATAATGGAGTAAACAACAAATAGTAGAGAGGTTGAAGACAAGAGGACCTTAAAAATGTGAACTTCGTGAAAAGTGGGAAACATGAACCGGCTAAAGAAAATAAAAAGGGATAATGGTGACAGTTTTTAGGGAATGGGAAATCTGAGGGAGAAGGGTTATGATGTGGAGGAAAAGTTAAAAACGAAAAAGACTTTTGGGGGAAAAAAATGAAATAATTGAGCCCTGCATTTTGGGCTTCATACTTTGGATTTCCCAATATTCATTAAATGCAACTACCTAAAAATCTTTCTTTTGGATTTTTCTAACTAGTCAACTCTTTTATTAACACGTCATCATTCAGTTTGTCATGGCATAACGTTTCTTTGTACTATTGCGACAAACTACTGCTCTGTATATACTAATAAATCCTACTTCTTTTATTCTACTCATGTTCATAATAATAAAATAGAAATGAAATTGTATTAAAAATAAAGAGAATAAAAATAAAAATGGAAAATAAAATGGAAAAAAACTACTTATTAACAAAAATTCAAACATCACGAAGGCTAACACTTTCCTTGTCACGCTCTATAGGAGCACCCCAGTAATGCTTCAAATGTTGTCCATTAACCTTTAATGTAGCCTCTGTTCTTAGGTCTTTAACAACATCAGCACCATGCAAATACACTTGAATTACATCAAAAGGTTTTAACCATCTAGATTTTAACTTACCAGGAAATAATATAAGCCTGGAACCTGGTTCAAATTGCCTTGGTAAAATTTTGGCATCATGCTATTGCTTTGGTATTTTCCTTATACAAACTAGCATTCTCATATGCTTGTGTTCAAAACTCTTCCATCTCATTCAATTCTAGTAATCTCTTACTGCCAGTAGCACCCCAATCCATTTCAGCTTCTTAATCGCCCAAAATGCTTTATGCTCAAGTTCAACAGGTAAATGACTTGGCTTACCGTAAACAAGTTTAAAAGGTGGCATCACTAGTGATGTTTTAAATGAAGTTCGGTATGCCCATAGAGCTTCATCCAATCTAGTAGACCAATCATTTTGAGATGGATTCACCACTTTTTTTAGAATTTGTTTAATTTCTCTATTAGAGATTTTAGCTTGGCCATTCGTTTGAGGGTGATATGCCATGGCAATTCTACATTTCCCTCCATACCTGCACAAGGCATTTGCCATTAGTTTGCAATCAAAATGGAATCCCTCGTCACTGATAATGGCTCTCGGTGTATCAAATCATGTGAAAATGTTCTTATGCAAAAATTTCAATACCGACTTAGCATCATTAGAGGCTAAGGCTACTGCTTCTACCCACTTAGAAACATAGTCTACTGCCAAAAGTATGTATAGCTTGCCCCCGGATGGTGAAAATGAACCTATAAATTCTATTCCCCATACATCAAACAATTCAATCTCTAATATACTTTGCCACGATATTTCCTGTTCTCTAACAACAGTCACATGACTTATAAAATTCATGAGCATCTTTAAATAAACTTGGCCAATAAAATCCTAACTGGTGTACCTTGGTAGCTATTTTCATTCCTCCAAAATGTCCTCTATATGGGGTTGAGTGACAATGTTGTAAGACACTATGCATCTCATTGGAGATGCACTTCCGAATTAGTTAATATGCACAATACTTTAATAGGAAGGGTTAATCCCAATAGAACTGTTTGGCATCGTGAATAAATTTCCATTTTCTTTGAGCATTGAAGTTAGGTGGCATTACACTACTTACTAAGAAGTTTACTATATCGGCATACCAACGTAATGCATTGGCATTGAGCAATTGTTCATCTCAAAATTTTTCCTTAATATATTTCTTGTTTTCATCTTCATTCCTCGATTCTATTCTTGACAAATGGTCAGCCACTTGATTTTCGGTTCCCTTCTAATCTCTAATTTCCAAATGAAACTCTTGTAATAAGAGTATCCACTTAATCAATCTCGGCTTGACATCTTTTTTTCGTACCAAGTACTTGATAGTTGAGTAATTTATGTAGACTATGACCTTTGTTCCTATTAAATAAGAACGAAACTTGTTGAATACAAAGACCACTTCCTGTAATTTCTTCTCTGTAGTGGTATAATTAAGCTGAGTTTCTGTCAACGTCCTACTAGCATGATATATTGCATGTAGTAACTTATTTCTCTTTTGACCCAAAACTGCCCCCACAACATAATCACTAGCGCCTCACTTGAGTTCAAACAACAATGTCCATTCTGGAGCAACCATAATTGGTGCTGCTACTAGTCGCTTCTTGAATTCCTCGAAAGCCTGCAAATATTGATCATCAAAATTAAAAGGTTTATTGTAACGCCCTAAAAATCTCGAATTTTCTTTTTTTTGGTTTTGATAAAAAAATGTGCTAGGTATTTTCAGTTAAGTAGATGATAATAGGTCTTGGCTAAGGTTTAAGTTCGAACTTAGAGGAAAATAAAATTATGCGTTAATAATTAAAAGGACCTTGTTGGCAAATAGTTGGGCTTTTAAATAAAGATAGGGGAAAATGGCATCAAAAAGCCTTGTGGAGGAGTGGCTAAGTGACGCCACTTTGAGTGTATGGAGGTGGCGTTAGAGGCTAGCAAAGAGATCCAAGGTTCGAATCCTAGCTTAGTACTTTTAGAATTTTAATTTTGGCCTTCTAGATGATTGGAAGTGGCATGAAGATGGACTCCAATGGGAGTGTTCAAAAGAGAAATTTGTGGAAAGGATCAAGGGGTTATCAGGGAGAAAAACGAGGAGATGAGAAGGAGGAAGTGATGGAGCCGAATGAGGAATTGAGGGTCAGGAAATTCGGCTATAGGGGCTATAAATAGGTGCTGAATGCAAGGTTGCCAGGCTAATGCCAAAATCTCTCTCACTTTGTTATCGGAAACCCTTTTCTCTTCAGGATCCAAAAAGCCAAAAACCTTTGCTTCTTTCTTTCTTTTCTTGTACCGATTTTCTATTCATCTTCTAATATTCTTCTTTAATCTATGCCAAATAAACCTTATTCACCATACTAAGCTTGAAAGCCGAATCTCCCAAGGGTCGAATACTCTTTGGCCGAATACTCTTGGTGCAATTACTACTCCTTCTACTTCGGTCAAATCTAGTGTAAGTGTCATTCTCCCAATCGATTTTGCTAAGAATCTATTATGCTATTCTTTCCTCACTCTTTCTAATCAACTGTGGTAGGGTATTAGTATTAGATCTCGGATCTTAGCTCTCTGCCGAAATTGCTCCTTAGGTGTTTGCAGTTTTGGTAAGTATTCCTCTTCCATTGGCTAAGGTGGCCGAATGTGCATAGTTAAGGTAAGGGGACTTGTGTTGGATACGAGTCACTAATTATTCTGGTTTTAATAGTTAAGATTGGTGCAGATCTAGGAGTTGATCGTGGTTAGTGATTTAAAAAGGGGCTGTTATACTTATCGTGAAAGGTAAGGTTAAGGTGAGGTTTTAGTTTTAGTAAAGATATGTATTAAGCATGTGATTAATTGAAGGGTGATATCGTTTGTAGGTTGGTGACTAAGGGAATCGCAGCACGCTTGCTTACCAGGTGTGTATATACACTGCACACATATAATGAATCGGCAAAAGCTAAAATGTCGAAAAGCTAAAAAGCTGAAATGCCGAAAAGCCGAAAGTTGGGCTACGGTAGTCTTGCAAGTGCACGAACACTCATGAGAAGGAAACCGATAGGTTGTCTGAGGCCCCATGGGCGATTCCATGGACTTGGGCTGTGATTTGGCCAACTGGGCCAGAATAGGCTTAATAGGCCTGATGGGCTATTGGGCTCATAATAAGCAAAATTGATATTTGATGCTATGTGATGGAAAATTTGTATGTGAGCTTGTATATAAATGTGATTTGGGCCTAATGGGCCATATACAGATGATTTGGGCTTAATGGGCCATATACAGGTGATTTGGGCTTAATGGGCCATATGAATATGATAGGGCCTAGTGGGCCATATATAGGTATGTGAATTTGACTGGGCTTTGTAAGGGGTTTCGGGCCTAGTATATGATTACTACAGAAAACTTAATTAATTTATTGCGATCGTGGACAAGTCATAGGGTTAAGGTGTGGCAACGGGTATATACATGTCTAGGATTGGATCTAGGGAGAGCTTGGTACTTAAAGGGTCTTAATGACTCACCTCCTCTTCTCTAGAATCCTACCTGGTGCATAGTATTCGTTCATCTTAGCTCACGGGATTTGTTAACTGACCAAGGTAAGTGAAAACCGTAAAGAAAGGGAAAATTATCGAAATGCCCCTAAGGGCGAGAATGACCAAAATACCCCTAGGTGTTGAATGTAAGTTTAATGGATGTGACATGCATACATATGATATTCTACTTAGGTTGCATATGGGTTGGGAATTATGGAATGGAGGAAGTATATGAGGATCGCATGGTTGCTTGACAATCGTGGATCCACTGACGACTTTTAAGCCCAATGTGTAAATGAAGGTAGTTCCGCAACCGGGATACCATGGATGTGTCGGTTGGGTGGGTCGATATTTGTATCCCCACATGATGTGTCGGGGGACGGAGCTGGTGTGTAGCATTTGGATTATTGGGATGGGATTGCCTTGCATTGTATTGCATGTTTGATTTATGGTGATTGATGAATGCTTGTTACTTGTCGAGGGTTGTCCACATTGAGTTTGCAAAAACTCACCCCCTCTTTTATTTTATTTTCAGGTGATGCTTAGTAGAAGGTTCGGTGTTTGGAGTGACTCTGGATGGCCAGCTATCAAGACAATTTGGACTTGTTTTTTTCTTTTTAAGGCATATCAGTTTCTATTTTATTCAGTACTTTTCAAATCAGATTGTAATAGGGCTTCCATTTTGTTATTACTTTGATTGTTATTTTTATGCGATGTAATTATGAGAAGTTGAACATGGTTTCTTAAACTATAGTATGCTTTTCTACGTTTCCGCAACTAAATTTTGTAGTGACAGGTTTTTCATAAAATCATGTGTCAACTAAATTTTGTTTATTAAGGTTTCTTTTATTTTAAGAAGGGTTTTCAATGAAAATACGGTTTTCACTAAAACACTTCAATGTGATGCACCAGATTCGACCATAACGTCCGGGCTGGGTTTGGGGTGTTACATTTATTCTATTCAAGTAAAGTACATAAGGGTTTAGAGATTTTCAAAAAATCCTTGTCAAGTTTTCTGTAAAATCCTATGTGTCCTAAAAAACTTCTAATACCCTTAACACTGGTGGATGGTGGCAATTTTTCGGTCACTTCTATTTTTGGTCTATCCACTTCAATTCCTCGTTGTGACACCCTATGTCCCAGAACACTGCCTTCACGGGCCATAAAATGATATTTCTCCCTGTTTAATACTAAATTCGTTTCTTCACAATGACATAAAACCATCTCCAAATTTTGTAAGCAATCTTCAAAATCATTTCCAAACATAGAGAAGTCATCCATAAAAATATCAAGGAAATTTTCCACCATGTCTGAGAATATGGCCATCATGCAGCACTAGGAAGTTACCGGGGCATTCCATAACCTGAACAACATCTGCTTGAATGCTAAAGTGCCATATGGACACGTGAAAGTTGTGTTATCTTGATCTTCAAGTGCTATGGAAATCTAATTATATCTTGAATAACCATCTAAGAAGTGATAAAAAGCCTTACCAGCTGATGTGTCCAACATTTGATCGATGAATGGTAGAGGGAAATGATCCTTCCTATTTGCCTTGTTAAGCCTATGGTAGTCCATACACACTCTTTGTAACACCCCTAACCTGTATCCATCGTCGGAACAGGGTTACAGAGCATTACTAGAGTTTTCAAATCTAACGAACATAATTTCAAACGAATACAAATCATATCAATAATCATGTTAAAACTAATCCAATTCATACATAGTGTCCCTTATACGAGCCCTCGAGACCCTAAAACAACATTAGAAATAAGTCGAGACTAAATCGAAAACTCAGAAAATTTTTCAAAAATAATAAAAAATTATATATTGTAGGGGTCAGTGTGACTTACACAGCCAAGAGACACACCCGTGTCTTAAACTGTGTGGGCATTCAAAATAGGGACACACAACCGTGTCGCAGCCCCGTATCTGTGCCCATGTAACTCACTAACTTGGGTCACAAGGCTAAGCCACACGCTCGTGTGCCAGGCCGTGTACCCTTCGAAATAACCCTACACGCCCGTTTGCCTGGTCGTGTAACTGCCTAACTTGAAACCTTTTTGAAACTAAAGGGGACACACGGCTGAGACTCACACCTGTGTCTCTACCCGTGTGGACGAAAATAGGCCATTTTACAAGCCATTTTTCTCATCCATTTTGGCATGTACCTACACCGAAAATTTCACATATATACAAGTTATAACAAAGCATCAAAATCATGCAAAATCAAGCTATATACATATGGTATATTAACATACAACCAATTTGCCCATAGGCACCTCAATTATCAACATGTAAACATGTAACAATGTACTCAATTTGGCCAAATAATAATCACTAACTTCTAAAATAAGTTTACTTCAACATATGCCATTTAAATTACCTTACAACCAAACACCAAAAAGTACCATTTGTATCATTCCATTACTAGCACCATAGACTTTTATGTCATTGTAAACAAAGATACCAAATCCACATTTAAAACATATCACATAACCTTTATAACATGTATTTTCAAACTAGTCTTTCATCTTTATTTATTCAATCACCTATCCAAATACAAATGCTAGCATAACCATTTAAATTCATCAACATTGAACCATTCATAAGTGATTTCTTTCATACCATTTTAACAAGTCAAAAGTTTCATATGTACAACCTAGAAAATAAAGTGTTCAAACACATAACTTGGTAATTCATTTTTATACCAAAACGAACTAGACACATTTACATATATACTTATAGCCACATATACATTCCACAATCCCAAAAAGGTTCAAAAGCTACTAACGATGATGGATAGTGTGAGCCAAAGTTTCAATCCGTCCTAAGTCAGTAAAAGTAATATACAAAACAACACATAAACTCAATTAAGCTTATGAAGCTTAGTAAGTACATAGCAATTTATTTAACTTAACATTAAATGACTGAGCAACTATTTTTGTTAATAAATGTCACTGAAATGTAACCACTACATGAAAGTGCTATCAAGAGTACCGAAGTACAATAGGGGCACATAAGTGCAATCAGGGATATCGAAGTACAACAGGGGCACGTAACTTCAATCAGGGGTATTGATGTACGACAAGGGCACGTAAGTGCGACCAGGGGTACCGAAGTACGATGGGGGCACGTAAGTGCAATTAGGGGTACTGAAGTACAATAGGGGCACGTAAATGCAATCAGGGGTATAATTTTATAATAATTATCTACTTGATTATAAAATACAAATACATAAGGAAATCCAATGATATAATTTAATTACTATGAACTTACATCAACACTATCGCAAAAGAGGACGACCGACTAATCCACAACTTCCGGATTCCCTCGATTTAAATCCAGTTGAGATCTATCTTGATGTAAATAAATAAATTCAACCAATTTATTAACTAGTCTATTCAATTCAATCCAATTTTACATATTAGAAAAAGTACACTTTTTCCCCTACACATTTAATTTCTTTTCAATTTAGTCCCTAGGCTCAATAAATGAAATTCATGCAAATTCATCCCTAACCCAAACTAGATGAATTTCATATAGGTCCCTATCAATTCTTAAAATTCATTATTTCACATTTTACACTATGAACTTTTCATATTTTTCAATTTAACTTTTAATTGATAATTTTATCAAGAATCCATTTAGAAAAGTTGTTTATCTATCAACAGCTAATCATTTTCTTCCATCAAACATAAAAAAAACCTATATTCATTCATGGAAAAGCTCTAATACTTTAACAGTTTCACAAATTAATCCCAGACTAGCTAGATTAAGCTACAACAAACCCAAAAACATAGAAATCATTAAAAACGAGACAAAATATATACCAATTTAGCAAGGTGAAGTTACCAAAATTTGAAAGCTTAAAAGTGGCTTCTCAAGCCCTAGCATTCGGTTGAAGAAGGAAAAATAAAAGATGATAATTTGGTTTTACTTAATTTATCATTTATTTACCTATTTACTAATTTAACATTTAAAAACATTAAAATTTACACAAATGCCAAGCCATATACATCCAGTATCACTATTTATGGTCTAATTACCATATAAGGACTCTTACTTTAAAATTCTATAGCTATTTAATACCTTTAGCTTCTAGAACTCAACTTTTGCACTTTACGCGATTTAGTCCTTATTATCAAATTGAGCATGTAAACGATAAAATTTCTTAACGAAATTTTTATACAATATTACTATCATGCTATAGGAAATAAAATAATAATAAAATAAATTTTTTGACTTCAAATTTGTGGTCTCGAAATCACTATTTTGATTTCACTAAAAACGAGTTGTTACACTCTCCATCCCGTAATAGTATGAGCTCATCATTGTCATTACTTACTACTGTGACACCCCCTTTCTTGGGTACACATTGCACATGACGTACCCATGAGTTGTTGAAAATTGGGTAAATAATGCTAGCATTAAGGCACTTGATAATTTCTTTCTTGACAACTTCCTTCATGATTAGATTTAGTCGTCTCTGTTGTTCAATGGATTTATTATAGCAATCTTCCAATAATTTTTTTTTTTGCAAACAAAATTTTGGGCTAATTCCCTTTATACAGGTAAGGGTCCAACCCAATGCTTTTTTAGATCATCGTAACACTTCTAACAACCTGTCCTCTTGCTCAGGTGTTAGCTTAGCAGAAATTACAATTGGCAAAGTGTTGTTATTTCCCAAATACGCATATTTCAAATGTTATGGTAGAGGCTTTAACTCTAGAAAGGAAGATTCCTCTATAGATGGTTTAGGAGGCTTAAAAGATTGTTCTGTTAAATCTAGGGATTCAAATTCTTCCTTGGCCTATCCATTATCTGCTGGGGTTCCATAAATTCACCAAGCTCTTCAGAACTTATTGTGTCACCTTGCTCCATCAAATCATCTTCACTATCAGAATTTTCGTAGCAAAATTTTGTGAATTCATCCACTGTTGCTTCTATTAAGCCAATGGTGTGACATTCCTCATTCTCATCCGCTCATTTTAACGCATTAAACACATTAAAAGTAACTTGCTGATCATTCAATCTCATGGTTAGCTCACCTTTATGTACATCAATTAGGGTCCTACCAGTAGCAGGAAACAGTCTTCCAAGAATTATTGGTTCATCATTGTCAGCTTCACATTCTAAAATAAGAAAATTTACAGGAAACATAAATTTATCCAGCCTTACCAATACATCTTCAATTTTACCTTCTAGATGGGCATAAGATTGGTCAGCCAATTGAAACATTATTGTAACACCCCAAACCCGGCCCAGACGTTATGGCTGAATCTGGCATGTAATATTGAAGTGTTTTAGCCAAAACTGTGTTTTCATTGAAAACCCTTCTTAAAATAAAAGAAACCTTAATTATCTTTAAAAAAACTCCTTTCAATCACTTGTTTAAAATATATGATTTTATGAAAACATGTCATTTAAAATGTAGTTGCAGAAGCGTAGAAAAGACATACTATAGTTTAAGAAACCATGTTCAACTTCTTATAATTACATCACGTAAAAATAATAAACCAAATAAAAATAAAAAGGAGGCCTTATTACAATCTGGACCGAAATGTACTTATTAAAATAAAGTCTCGTATGCTTTAAAAAAAATAAGTCCATGCTGTCTTGCTGGCTGGCCACCCAGAGTCCCTCCAACATCGAACCTTCTATTGAGCATCTCCTGAAAATAAAATAAAAGAGGGGGTAAGTTTTCGCAAACTCAGTGTGTACAACCCTCGATGAAAATCAAGCATTCAAAAAAAAATCATCATACATCAAACATGCAATGCAATCCCGTCCAAATTATCCATCCGCTACACACCAGTTCCGTCCCCCGTCACACCATGTGGGGATATAAATATCGACCCACCCAACCGACACACCAATGGTAGCCCAGTTGCGGAACTACCTTTATTTACATATTGGGCTTTAAAAGCCGCCTTTGGATCCACGATTTTCAAGCAACCATGCGATCCTCGTATACTTCCTCTGTTCCATAATTTCCAACCCATATGCAACCTAAGCAGAATATCATATGTAAGCATGTCACATCCATAAAACTTACATTTAACACCTAGGGGTATTTTGGTCATTTTTGCCTTTAAGGGCATTTCGATAATTTTCCCTTAATTACAATTTTCACTTATCTTGGCCTGTAAAGAAGTCCTGTGAGCTAAGATGAACGAATACTATGCACAAAATAGGATTCTAGAGAAGAGGAGGTGGGTCATTAAGACAGCTTAAGTACCAAGCTCTCTCTAGATCCAATCCTAGACATGCATATACCTATTTCCACACCTTAACCCTTTGACTTATCCACAGTAGCAATATATTAATTAAGTTTTGTAGTTATCATATACTAGGCCCAAAACCCCTTACAGAGCCCAATCAAATTCACATACCTGTATCTGGCCCATTAAGCCCAATCCTATTCATATGGCCTATTAGGCCCAAATCACCAGTATATGGTCCATTAGGCCCAAATCACATTTATATGGCCCGTTAGGCCCAGTCAGATTCATATTCATGCTCACATACAAATTCCTATCACAAAGCATCAATATTCAGTTTTTGCCTATTATGGGCCCAACAGCCCATTGGGCCAATTTAGCCCATTCTAGCCCATACGGCCAAATCACAACCCAAGTCCACAGAATCGCCCGTAGGCCTTAGGCAACCTATCGGTCTCCCCCTTACGAGTGTTCGCGCACTCGCAAGACTATCGTAGCCAAACTTTCGACTTTTCGACATTTCGACATTTCGGCATTTGGCTTTTCGGCATTTCGACTTTTGCCGATTCATAGTGTATGTGCAGTGTATGTACACACCTGGTAAGCAAGCGTGCTGTGATTCCCTTAGTCCCAACCTACAAACGATATCACCCTTCAATTAATCGCATACTTAATACATATCTTTACCAAAATCGAAACCTCACCTTTCACCTTACCTTGAGCACCAATCCTTAATAGCTTTTCCTTGATCACGTACTCCCTAGATCTGCATTAGTCTTACTCATTAAAACTAGAATAATAGGTGACTAATATCCAACACAAGTCCCCTTACCTTAATTATGAACATTTCAGCTACCTTAGCCGATTGGAGAGGAATACTTACCAAAACCACAAACACCTAAAGAGCAATTTCGGCAGAGAGCTAAGATCCGAGATCCGATACTAATTCCCTACCACAGTTGATTAGAAAGAGTGAGGAACAATAATTGATACTTAGCAAAAGAAAACCGATTGGAAGAGCAACACTTTCACTAGATTCAGTCAAAGAGTATTCGACCCTTGGGGCAATCGGCTTCTTGGCTTTCAAATTAGTATGGTGAATAAAGTTTATTTAGAAATGATTAAAGAAGAAGAGTAGTAGAAGAAATCGGCTAAGTGAACAAATAAAATTGTGTAGAGGAAGGATGAGAAATCGGCACAAGGAAAATTAAAGAAGAATAAGGGTTTTCCGCTTTTGGAAAAAGAGGTTTCTGGCAACAAGCTGAAGAAGAATTTCGGCATTAGCCTGGCAACCTTGTATTCGGCACCTATTTATAGCCCTATAGCCGAATTTCCTGGCCCTCAATTCCCCATTCGGCTCCATCACTTCCCCCTTCTCATCTCCTCATTTTTCTCCCTGATAACCCCTTGATCCTTTCCTTAATTTTCTCTTCTGAACACTCCCCTTGGAGTCTATCTTCACGCCACTTCCAACCTTCTAGAAGGCCAAAATTAAACTTCTAAAAACACTAAAATAGGATTCGAACCTTGGATCTCCTTTCTAGCTACTAACACCAGCTCCCTACACTCTAAGTGGCGTCACTTAGCCACTCTTCTACAAGGCTTTTTGATGCCATTTTCCCTTATCTTTATTTATGTAATATCCCGAATTAGGGCCTAATCAGAATAGTGGTTTCGTGACCACAAATCCGAGATAGAAATAATTATTTTATAATTATTTTGAGGTTTATGATATGATTGCATGATTGTGTGAAAATTTCGTGAAGAAATTTTATGCATAAAGTGCTTAATTTGAAGTTAGGGACTAAATCGAATAATTTGCAAAACTTGCATTCTAGAAGTTTTTAGTATGAAATTGCTTTGAAATATTAATTAGGAGGTCTTAAATAGCAATTTTACCAATTTGAAGTTCATGGACAAAATTAGGACATGGAAGGAATTTTTGAAAGTTTAGTAGTAAGGGCATTTTGGTCATTTAGGGGTAAAATGAATTAAAATACAAAATTAAAAGCCAATTTTGCTCATCTTCAACCCCATGGCCGAATATAGCAAGGAGAAACCATGGCTAGGGTTTTCAAGCTTCCAAGCTCGATTGTAAGTCCATTCTAGCCCCGTTTTTCAAGTTCTTTACGTTTTTGAGATCCCGTAGTTCGATTTAGCTTATGTTAGCAATAATTTAACCTAGGGTTTATATTTGGAAAAATACCCATAGGTGAAATTTGTGTATTTTGATGTTTTATGATAGAATATGAGGTTTTAAATTATGTTAGAAAACTTGTACTACTCGATTTTAAGCAAAAACGAGTAAAAGGGCTTAATCGGTAAAAATACCTAATAGTCACAAGTACATGTTAGAGTGAGAATTTGATGTTGCCATAGAAGGAAAAAGTGATCAGCATGTTGTAAAACATAAGAATAAGGAATAAAGTTTAATCCCGAACTTAGGGGCAAAAATGTAAATATGCAAAAGTTTAGGGGTAAAATTGTAATTTTGTCAAAATTTGAATTAAGGATTAATTTGATAATGTGAGTATTAAATAAGCTAAATGTGTTATTTTAGATCAAGAAAGACGTGGAAACGACCCCAATCGAGGAAAAGAAAAGATTGTGGATTAAATTGCAAAACCTTTGTATTTTGGTACCAAGGTAAGTTCATGTGTAAATAATGTAGCATAATTGTTATTTTTAAGTCATTGATGTCAATTATGTGATATGCTGATTTTTATCATGAAATATATGCTTTGTGGTTAATTTGAATAAAATGCAAATTATGTGAATTACTTGTTAAACATAATTGTTACCGAGTATTGGTTAGGCATTCTACGGAAGACGGCAAGGATATGTGTTCGAGGAAAATCCCGTTTGAACCTTAGGAATAGATTAGGATACAAGTGACATGTCACTAGGATGGCTGAGCATCCGAACTCGTTGAGTTGAGTCCAGGAGTTCACTTATGGATGCGAATGTTCGAACTCGTTGAGTTGAGTCCGAGTTCGTGAGATGTAACTAGGCATCCGAGCTCGTTGAGTTGAGTCCGAGTTCATTATGGATGCGAACGCCGAGCTTGTTGAGTTGAGTCCGAGTTCGCTTATGGGCGGGTTACATGGTAGCTTGGCTACATATGTGGCACTTATGTGCAAACTTCCTACGTATCCGAATTATATTCCGATGAGTTCAACGGGTAAAGTTCTACTCAAATGGAGGAATACTTGAGATGAAAAGAGACGTATTGGTAAGTGATGTGAAATGGATACTTCGGACAGGTATGTACTTAACCCTCGGGTTGAGTATTGATACAATAACGATAAGGTAGTAAAATGATGAATGATGATTAGAAATGAGATTTATGTTTTGGTGATACCATGCTAATGTTGTTTGGTATGATTGCTTTGTTATGTTACTTATTATTTGCATATGAACTTACTAAGCATTTATGCTTACCCCCTCTTTCTTACTCATTGTAGTTTTGGACAAGCCAGCTCAGGAGTCGGGATTGGTCCGAGGATCAGTCACACTATCCGGAAGAATTTTTCGGTAAAATGGCTTGTAAATTCAAGTATGGCATGTATAGCAAAATACTTATTTTGTGTAAATGATCTTATGGTATGGTGATGAAATGGTTGAGGAAGTGCTTGATAATGATAAATTATGGAAATGGTTAGTTTAGAATATATTTGATGTTATGGAAAGTTAATAAGTTACCTAGTTCATGAAAATTCATAAAAAGGATGAAATTTGCATAAACAGAATATTACAGCAACACTGACGTGAGTTTGAAAATTTACTAAAAATCATATAAATTGAATTTGGTGATGTATTAAATATCAAATTGAAGCTTATTATGTCTAGTTTCACATGAAACAAACTAAACTGGTAAAAGAATTATATGTTAGAAGATATTTTAATTTTAGTGAAACAGGGTCAGAGCAGTTTCTGAATCCCCTGTTCCAACTTTAGAAATTCACTATAAATTGTACAGATATAATTAGGTGGTGTATTTTATATTCTCAGAATCCTTATTGAGTCTAGTTTCAGGAGAAATAAACTTCATATTCATATGAATTTTATACAGAGAAAAAAGTGGTTCGTAGTAAACAGAGGTCAGACCAGTCAAGCCCTGAAATAGGGGTAACTTTAACTAATAAACTGTACTAATTGGCCCAACCAAAAATTCTAGAAAAAAATTAGTAGATAGGCATATGAGTCTAGATTCAGAGAAAATTTACGGATCTTGATTTCGAGTTTCGTAACTCGAGATATGATTTTTCTTGTGACTGTAACGCAAGTAGCTAAAAAGCTGTGAATGTAGAAACAAATAATCTAAAGTTCTTAAAATGTTAAATTAAGTTTAGTAACACCTCATACTCGACTCCGGTGACGGTCTCGGGCATGGGGGCGTTACAATTTAAAAGCCCAACTACTTGCCAACAAGGTCCTTTTAATTATTAAACTATAATTTCTTCTACCCTAATATTCGAACTCAAACCTTGACCAAGACCTACCATCGCGTAATTAACACTTAACCTGAATTGCTAAGCATAAAAAGAAAAATTCAAGATTTCGGGATTTTTTGGGCGTTACATTTATTGTGATAGGTCTCGCTTTCCTAATTCCTAGCTTCCTGAAAATAGACATCGGCATTAGATTTATATTTATGCCTAGATAATGATTTTCAATTGAACATGGGATAGTGAAACTCCATTGGTCCTTTATTTTTGATGGCAACTTATTCATCAATATTGTTGAGCACCCTTCAATAGGAGCAAAAATCTTAATATCTCCTAGCCTATGCTTTTTCGATAGTATATCTTTCATGAATTTCACGTAATTGCGCATTTTCTCTAAAGCTTCTACTAGCGGTATGTTAATTTGGAGTTTCTTCAAAACCTCTAAAAATCTTTTCAACTGAACATCTTGTTTGGAATTATGGAATCGCTACGGAAAAGGTAGAAGTGGTTGTCCTTTAGGTTACTAATATTGTTTTGTTTTTTTTGTGGCATGTAACAATCCTAACCCGTATCCGTCACCGGACTAAGGTTAAAAGGCATTACCGAACATATCGAAACAATTCGTATTCATTTCACAATCATCATAACATCAAAGTCACACATCAATATAGAGTCCCTAGCATAGGTCAACGAGACCTTAAACATGCTTTAGAGAGGGGGTCGGGACCAAGCCGAGCTCATACAAAATTTTTCAAAACTTAACAAATTTTCTATATTACAAAAGTCACACGCTCGTGTGAACAGGCCGTGTGCTTCACACGGCATTTAGACACGCCCATGTGTCTAAACCGTGCAAAATAGGGCATACATACTAACTTGTCCACACGGCCACATGACAAGCCCGTGTGCCAGGCCGTGTGAAAATTAGGAAGGCTACTGACTTAGCTACACGGCCAGTCACACGCCTGTGTGTCTAGCCCGTGCTCAAAACTGACTTGGCCACACGTTCTAGCACACGCTTGTGTGTGTGCGACCGTGTGGTCTGCTCAAGCTCATTTCGAAATGGCCTTCGAGCAATACGGTTGAGACACACGCCTGTGTCCCCTACTCGTGTGGGAAAAAATAGGCCATTTACAAGGCCAACATGCCACCCATTAGGGGTCCTCCTTACAAGCATCAAAACTAAATCATTTTATACCAAATTTTCAACCAATTCACAACCAAATCATACACCAATCATGCCATATTATAATGAACCAATTTCATGCTATTAATCCATACCAAAATATACCAAAACATAAGCCAAAGTCATACCAAATCATAAGATTCGTAACCTTAATTTACTCATTCAATATCATGCGAAAATCTTACCAAATTTCGAAATAGGCACATACTAAAAACTTACCAACTTGACCAATTCTATTGGCCATTTATACTCAAAAGTCATATATAAACACAACCAAAACCAAGCCATATCACATGGCTAACTTTTACACTTCACAACTTAACATGCCATACTTCAAATTTACATTTTCAAAAGGTACCAAAATAGAGTTCGATAGTGTAATGATGATCCTCAATGATCCCCGAGCTCCCAACAGCTTCGATAATCTATAAAACAGTTGAAAACACACACAAAGTAAGCTTTCAAAAGCTTAGTAAGCCATATACAAATAAACTCATCACATAACACATTTCTAAACCATTTCATTCATGTAGTTCATGGAAAAATATAACCACATATCTATAAATCTTATATATCTCAATTGTTCATAATTCAACTACATATGCACATCCCATCCTCAAATACCTCATACCTATTTCATATGTCCACATAAATACATATGCTTACCTTTCATTCTCAATCTTAATATACATTTCAAACATACCTGAATCGGATACAAGTTCACATAGTCATTCATTTTCTCGGAATGCCCATTGAATCGTTTGGAATCAAATAGGATATGCAGATAGCTCGAAAAGCTCGTACAATGCTAATGCCCCAAACGTGGTCTTATATGTAATCAAATATTGATGCCTCAGTTCTAGACGGGGTCTTACACAAAATCAAATACGATGTCGATGTCCCAGACATGGTCTTACACGTAAATCTCAAATTGATGCCAATGTCCCAGACGTGGTCTTACATGAAATCACATATCAGAAATCCTATGTCATGACATATGTATCCTAGCTATTCCTATGGTTCATACGGGACTTTTCGGACGTCGTCACATTATCAAAACTTTCTCGAATTTCATATATTCAGCTCTCATATCCATTCACCACAATTCAAATATCATATAAAAATAATAATTTAATTTAACACATTTATTTGTATATCGACTTACCTCGTATATATTCAAATGAACGGAATCGACTACTCGACGGCTTTCGACTTTCCTCTATCTAATTCCGTTTTCTTTAGTTCTTGATCTATATAAATTCAAATTTCACTCATTTATTCACCAAATCATTCAATTCAATCCAAAAACATATAATTAGGGTATTTTACAATTTAGCCCTCACATTTTCACATTTTAACACTTTAGTCCCTAATTCAGAAAGTCACAAAATACACAAAATTTCCTTTTACACATGCTTAACCGAATTTTCACTTGGCTCATATAAGCCCATATATTTCATTTATTTCACATTTTAGTCCCTCAATTTCTCATTTTCACAATTTAGCCCAAAATACTAAAATTCATCAAAAATCCCAATACAAAACATAGTAATCTAACACATATCTTTTATTTTCTGTTATCAAACTTCATAAAAATCACAATTTCATCAATGGCATAACTCAAATTTATCATCAAAATCAGAAATTGAAACATGGGCTTGATAGATTACTAAGCAACGATTACAAAAAAGTAGAAATAATAAAAAAAACTGAGTCAAAACCATACCTTAATCATCAAATTCCTTAGCTGAACCCTAGCTTGAGTTTTTCTTTCCTTTTCTTTTGATATAATTGGCCAACAAGAAAGAAAATAAGCTAAAATTCAACTTTGGTTTTAATTATATTAACATTAATACATAATTTACTAATTTACCCTTTTTCATTTCATTTAAAATCCACCAACTCATGTCTAATTTTGTCCATGCATAATTCCAATGGACCATTTACATCTTAAGGACCTCATATTTAATAAGACACATCAATTCTGCACTTAATCAAATAGAAGGCTATTTTTGTATTTTATGCGATTAAGTCATTTTCATCAAATCGACACACAAATAATAAAATTTTCACACGAAAATTTCACAGATATTAATTCACATATTATAAGCACGAAAAATAATATTAAAAATATTTTCTGACTCGGATTTGTGGTCCCAAAATAACTATTCTATTAGGGTCTAAACTGAGCTGATACATGGCATTTCAGATGGTTCTGGGATCTTTACTTGATTGTTACTTGCATTATCCTCTTCTGTCGCAGCATTGTGAACAACATCACTCAATTGAGTCCCACTTCTAAAGGCGATTGCTTTGGCATGCTCCTTGCCTTGTGTTATTGAGTTCTCAGTATCACTCGGCAATGCTCCTTATTGCCTTGAATTTAGAGCATTCGCTATTTTCTCCAGTTGATTTTCAAGAGCTCAGAGAGACACAACCTAACTTTGAATTACAACATCATTCTTGGCCATATATTCCTTTAACAAAACTTCAATAGAAGTAGGAGATGGTGCTTAACCATATTGACTATTTTGCCTTGGCATAGGTTGAACATAACCAAGCGGTGCATTGTTGATATGCAGTCTTGCAACATCGTTGAAATTTCCTGCACCTTGATTACCCTAACTGAAATTTGGATGTTGCTTCTATCCTGAATTGTAGGTATTGGAATATGGATTGCTATTTTGATTAGAATTACCTATATAGTACACTAACGTTGGGTTTGATGAGATTTGTCAAACACATGATTTTTCCTGTAATAAAGACATGACAACTCTACTGATTTCATCTCATGGACTACAATCGAATTTTTCATAGTTTTAATCATGTTACCTAGAGAAGATACCTGGGCTATTAATGAAGTGATTGCATCAAGCTTGATGGTCCTGGTAGCTCTCTTACTCATCCCAATTCTTGTGGTTAGATATTGATAATCGTTGTTGGTAATCTTTTCAAAGATCTCCTAGCTTCATGATAAGTTTTTTCCAACAAAGTACCATTGGCAGGCGTATCAACTACCATTCTTGTATGCACATTCAACCCATTGTAAAAACATTGCCATTTGAGTCTAATGTTGGAATTCATGCATCAGACATTTCTGAATTAAGTTTTTAAATCGTTTCCAAGCTTCATACAGTGTTTCATCCTCCAATTGCTGAAAATATGTGATATCGTTTCTCAACTTGGCATTCATAGTAGGCAAGTTATACCATAATAGGAATCTTTGGCAAAGATCATTCCATAATGCTACTGTTCCCGTTTGTAAAACATTTAGCCATGCTCTCGCACGATCTCTTAAAGAATACGAGAATAGATTAAGTCTCAAGGTGTCTTCAGAAGCACCCTATTATTTGAATGAACCACATACTTCTAGAAAGAGTCTTAAATGTAATCTTGGATCTTCAGTAGGTAGTCCACTAAACTATTCCACTATTTGTAACATTTGGAACATCACTAATTTTAACTCAAATTGCAGAGCTTGTATGGTTGGTCTGATATCCCTTAATTCAAATCATCCAATATTGGGACAACATCCTCTCTAGTTGGCCTATCTCGTTCATCCACCACACGTCTAATAGGAGGATTTTCATTATGATCATTTGGATTACCATTAAAATCATTCCTGTTTCCAGCAAATTTTTTCAATTCATTTCTCTTTCTCCGTGAGGTTTTGTCAATCTTCAAAATCAAAAAGGTATTCATTGTTAGTAGGAATACCTCTTCTCATGCACTTATGGCAAACTTGTAAAAAGTAAATACACTAAGTTAAATAAAATTATCCCGTAAAATTACCAAACAAAATCTCACCAAATTGTCGATCCTCAACAATGGTGTAAAAACTTGTCACTTGTGAAATGATATGCAATTTTGTGCAAGTATACGGGTCAGTTCAAGTAATAAAGTGATGAGTGAGAATCATTCCCAAGAGAATCAAATTGAGGCACAAAATTCGTCAAGTTATTATAATAAAGTGTGATTAATGCTATGGCAAAGTCAATGATAAATATGCAGTGGCAATTAGTGGAATAATGATGTAAGCAATACTTGGAATTAATGAGTAACTAGAAATGCTATGGAAAAAGTGAAAGCAGAAATGTAATGTTAATAACGAGAGTGATTATCTGAATAGACTGTAAACAAAGAAATAGACAACTAAAAATGTTGTGATAAAGATACTATGACAAAGAATAAGGATAGAGTGATATTGATTCGGAAGGTCAGGATTACCCAGAACCGATCCTTATTGTCAATAACTCCTTGGCAAGATTATATCTATTTTACTATACAGAAAAAGGCTAAAATGGCTAGCCTCTTGTAAAAGTAAGACCTCAAGTTACCTTGCCCATGTCATCAGCTTTTTAGATATCTTGACCAAGTTTCTATCGAATACTTGCTCATTTTATTTAAATTAAATCAAACTAATCTAACCTATTCGGAATTAAAATCAATTTATAAGTATACGGACAGTCTTCTATATCTAGAGATCGTTGCATTTTAATTAATAAATAAAAACAATCAAATGGAACAGTAAAGTAATTAGATATATACGACATCCATAAAAACAATTAAGGTTTCATCAAAAGGAATCAAAATCCTATGAGATTGAGCTCATGGGCTGGGAAATAAAATTCGAAACCAAAAAAATATCCGATATTGCATTCAAATACTTGAATTTAATCTTTTGAAGGAATAATAATGGAAATAACGGAAGAACTTTGGAAAACATCTTTCACTTGCCCAGTCCACACTTCGGTAGCACAGTGTCCTATGATGGCTAAGAAGGACTGCCATCGACTTTCTATCCCTTGCGCATCTGAAACCTTATTTACACCTAAGGATCTCTCTCACCCTTTCTTCGTTGCTTTTGAGGTCCCCTTCATCAGTTTTTATAGATAGATTAGGCTAGGGTTTATTTGGTACAAGTTTGAATTTGAATTTGAACTGGGATTGCTACGCGAAAAATGTTAACTTGGACTTCCCAGCATTTCCACGTCATCCGTGCTGGCAAAATGTTTACACTGTTCCCTGATAAAAAAGTACTCCTTTGTTTCCTCGTTCCAAAACCTGTTCCTACCACACCAACACAAAAAAATCCACCACAAGCGATCAAAAGCACCTAATTCTAACATCGTCCAAGTCCTAATGCAATATTAGAAATGCTAACTAAAATGTCTTAAAATACAACAAAATGTACTTAAGTACAAGCAATTAGCTAGGTCTAATGGGATAAAATATAACTTTTTTTAGGATTTATCAGTTCTTTAAGTATTGTATTTTCGTCTAAGAACACTTGTAATTTTTCAAACAGATTGGTAAATCGAATTATTCATTAATACTTTGTCTATTGTCCTCACATGGTTTTTCATACAAAGAAAAATGGAAGAAAATGTTACTCATTGGTTGTCTAATGTTTAACTAATACTAAGTGATATTACGTGGTCGGATCATAATAAAGAAAGACAAATTTTATTAGTAGACAAACATAAAATGTCCTTAGTCTAGTAAAAAAATGGGCAAACTGTTTGAAAGACTAATATGTCGTCTATCAAGTCCAATTAGGGAGATGATTTGTCTTGGGCATTGGTGCAAATGACTCCCAAAAGATAGAGACATAGATTTGATTGACATGACTGATAGTACATCAAACTAAACCCAAGTAGAATAGATCCTGAATTTGTTTGTGGATCTATTCGCTTTTGATGTTCATAGTGTGACACACCTAAATCCTGAGTGATTGAAAAACTATGTATGCGTGACTCATACAATTTGATATAAGTAAAAGCCTGACTTCGAATAGATAAGTAACTGGAAGTTGGTGTGATAGATGTACGACATCTGTTGTATGTAGCGTCATTTACAACTGTGGAATACATAGCCCGAGATATGGGTAAATGACATCCTCTCATTGGTGTTACATGGTTCATGAAATTTAAACTTGGCCATGGGTCTTTCGTCTTTGTGATGAATGACTTAATTACCATTCAATAGTAATTGAATTTTCATGTAGGAAGATGTAATAATTACCATGAGATAAAATAGGATCAAATTGGAAGAATGAATTTTATCCCTAAGAGATCAATGATATCCTATGAGGGCAACACACTTATGACAAGGTCATTGGATAAGCACTGAATAGTTACTTTTGTAATGGTATGTCATTGGGGAGATCTCAGTCATGATACTATAATGGAATGACTTCATTACTAAATAGTTTATAACTAATAGTGAAAAAGCTAAAACTTGATTATAAATCATTTAAGCGCTAATCACATATGTCCAATCAGTTCCTCCGCTAGCTCCTTGGAACAAGAAATAAATTGTGAGTTTGAATAGAAATGAACAGAATGAATAGGAAAAGAGAAATGGAAAACATTCAGAAATGATTATTGGTTTTTACAAAATGGAAAAATGAAATCATTTGGAAATGAATGTAGGTTTCCAAAAATGGAAACAAAAATAATCCATTTGCAATTTTATATGGATTACATAAAAATTATCGAAAGAATGAGTTTATGTTTTTGAGATGTATTGAAGCCAAAAAATAAAAACAAACCATTCGGTCAAAGTGAACATATTGAGTTATGAAATATTGAACATACTTTTTCAAATTTTTAGCAAAGGTAAAATCGTAAAAAAAATTACTAGGGTAAAATCATCAAAATTTTACCGAGGTAAAATAGAGATGAGAAAATTGTTTAATATAGAATATTACATTTATTTTGGGAAATAGAAAATTTGAATTGGGTTGGATCATATTACATAGTACTGGGTCAAAAGGCCCAAGAAGTATTCGTAATTGGACCCAATGTGAGAACATTACCTTCGTCTCAGGCCGAATTATCCATGATAACATTCTTATTGCACATGAGTTGATGCATTACCTTCAAAGCTCAAAAAATGGCAAAACAAAGGATTTGTCATAAAGCTCGACATGAGCAAGGCCGATGACCACATTGAGTGGGATTTTCTCAAAAACGTTATGAAAAAGTTAGGCTTTGAGGATGCTTGGTTTGATAAGATCATGTGGTGTGTTCGGTCTGTCAGATATGTGGTAAAATGTAACATGGTTTTTTTAAAGGTTATTATTCCGGAGCTAGGTCTTCGACAAGGGGACCCCCTCTCCCCTTATCTGTTTTTGTTTTGCATGGGAGCATTCTCTAAAATGCTTTTACATACACAAACTACTAATAATATTAGGGGCCTTCGGGCTAGCCATAATGCTTTCTTGAAAATCCTTAAGGAGTTTGCACAGGACTCAGGCCAAAAAATAAACCATGACAAATCTACGGTGTTCTTCAGCTCGAATACTGCTATGGACCAACGCCAACAATATGGAGACTTGCTTAGAATGAGAGTAGTTGAAAATTTGGATAATTACCTTAGTTTACCCCTCCCTATTGGGAGGAAAAAGACAGTGGCTTTTTATAGCATTATAAACTGATTTTCTTATAGGATAAATAGTTGGTCAAAGAGGCTCCTCTCCTATGGCGGTAAAGAAATTTTCATTAAGTCCATACTTCAATCACTCTCGACTTATGTATTTTCGATTTTCCTAGCTTCTAAGGGTATCTTAGAGGACATGCAATCTAAAATTAGCCAAATATGGTGGGCTGCTAAAGAACGAGGAAGGGGATGGTCAATGCTTGCTTGGAACAGAGTTTACCTTCCCAAAGGTATGGGGGCTTCACTTTTGTGATCTTCATCTCTTTAACTTGGCTCTCTTTAGCAAACAAGTTTGGAGAATCCTCACATTTAAAGATACACTGTGCTATCATGTGTTAAGCTCGAAGTACTTCCCTAGTGGAGACATCTTTCACCCTAAAATTGTTGACAAGCCATCTTACATTTGGACCAGTATCGCTACTATTGCTAAAGCCCTCGAGAATGGGTTCAGCTGGCATGTGGGTGATGGTAGCAATATCGATATTCGTAAAGAAAAATGGTGCTTTGAGGGCTTAAATGATGACTCACTGTGTTCTACTACTTTGACTATCCATGAAAGAAAAGTGAAAGACTTATGAAACAATAATCACATGTGCTGGAACAAAGAGAGGGTCTGTGAGCTTTATGGTTGCACTAAGGGGGACCAAACATGTAAAATTCCATATCTTGCCAATGGCCTAAATGATAGAAGGGTTTCGTTCCATAATCCTTATGGCTTCTACACATCCAAGTCTGCCTACTCGTGGCTCCTTCTCAAATAGGTGGGATTTGACCCTCACATGTTCTATTGGAAAACTATATAGAAGCTTCAAACTTTGCCAAAAATCTATGTTTTTAGCTAGTGTGTGGGATATGAACTTCTCCCTACAATGCCAAGATCACTTCTATCTGCCAATACTTTAAGAAGGAGTGTCCTAGATGCGGTGTGAAGGAAGAAACACTCATCCATGCTCTCAAAGACTACCCTACCACTCAGGCTATTCTTGCTCTCAAGGGTCTCAATAATAGGCTTCTCGTTAGAGATTATTCCTATTGTATTGACTAGATTGAAGACGTGATGTGTGCTGGATATGAAAGCGGTATTCAACCTTATAACGACGTTGTGGAATAGTTGGAACAACTGCAACAACTGTGTTTTTTGGGCTAAAGAGGATGAAGTGAAAGTCATCTGGGATAGAGCTAAAATCTTCTGCAAATACTTCCGGATCCACAACCTGGTCAACAAGCTGGTGCTGCCTGTTACCCCTGCTTGAAAAAATTGGGAGAAGCCACCCTGTGCCTTTGAAAAGATAAACTTTGACGCTGCTGTTTCTAACAATAAATCTGGCTATGGTGTGATAGTACGAGACTCTGATGGTTTCATTCTTGGTGGGGGTGGCTGTTTTAGAGATGAAAAACTGACTACCGAATGGGCAGAGCTTTATGCATTTGAGGAAAACTTAAGAATTGCGTGCTCCTTTAATATTTCTAAAGCTATATTCAAAACTGATTGTGCCAGCTTGGTGAACAAGGTGAAGAAGCATGGAAAGGACATTACCATGTTAGGCTATCGCATTGACGAGGCTTGTAAACATATGGATAATTTTAGTTTTATTGTTGTAATTTGGGCCAACTGCAACTGCAATAAGATTGCATATTTTCTTTGCAAAATAGCAATTAAAAATATTTTTAATTAGAACTTTGGAATGAATTATCCTAAGAAAATCCATGATTTTGTAATTGGCAATTTTATTAATTGAGTTTGACCTTTTGGGTCTTTTTATCAAAAAAATAAAGAGATTATTAGAAATAAACCACTACAACTCAACAATAGAACAACTCTTCCTATAGATTGATGGCACCAATAAAACTATTAACACAATTTTAAGAGATTGTTACTCTGCCGAAAAATAGAAAGAATTTATTCTAAGATATCAAATATATTTTTCTATAATAACATCAGTTTCTATTAAAAAGAGAGAATTTCCATTTTCATTCGAAATAAAGATAGAAAACTTTTTCTAGTTTTATATTTTGATTCAATTGATTTGAGCCTATACTTGAAGCAGTTTTTGGTACAAGAATAGCTGAGAAGATTGTTTGGTTGAAAGTCAGGAAAACGAGCGTCTACTAAGTCGAAAGCACAGGTATGAATTTAGTTAGGGTTTATTGATATAAATATCACGAACTAAGTCAATTTTCAAAATTTTAATTTTTCACTATCTAAGAAAATCATTTTCAAATTGTAATTTTTTTCAACAATTGGTATCAAAGCCAGATTATGCTATGTTTATAGTGTAAACCAATACCGAATCTGTTTTCATATTTTTTATTGATATTTGACAATATGTGACATTCTTGTAATTATTCGTATGTTTTGGGAAATATATGAGAACGAATGTGATATTATATATTTGTTATACAATTGTTATTTTTTGCCAAGGTTGTGGTTATTAGGAAATAGACTATGGACTATCATCTCTGTAACACCCCACTTGATGAAACCTTATTGTCTGGATATTGTTTAGGTAAAGAAGACGAATGAGATAAGTTTCAAATAGGTAGTGTTAGAACTAGAATATGTATAAGAACCCTTTAAGCATGTTTGTGACGCTTTAATGCTGGCGAGCACAAGGTTGGCACATAGTGATGAAGAAGTGTGTCTTGTTAGGAAAAATTTGACCAAAAGATAAGGGAAACAATCTGTATAATGCGAGTTTATGTCAGCAGCGTAGAGTAACCTATAAGATTGGCTTTGAGCTAGTCAAGATGGAAGGAACAATAGTCAGTAACCAACCAAACGTTAATCGAGATAGTTAAAACAATAGTCAGTAACCAACCAAACGTTAATCGAGATAGTTAAAAACCAAAGGTAGGTACTCGATTAGTTTTCTTGGAAATTGTAGATTTGGATAAGACCATCCAATGATTAATGTGAAGTTTAACAAGTTTGAATAAAGACATAGGTTGAGTTAAGTGTTTAAGATAGGTTAAGGAGAAAAATACCTTCACTTTTCCTTTTCTTGAGATAATAGGACTAGAAGAAAGGTATGGTACTCCTCTAAGTTAAGTCTGAGAGTACGATGTTTGAACAAGATTTCCTTAAAATTAAGGTGACGCCTAATATTTAGGTAAACTTTGAACTTAATAAGTAAATTAAGTGTTAATTTAAAAGGGTAAAGTGTTGTCCACCCCACTGATGCTCTGGGCGTCTTAAAAGGGCGTGTAACCGATATGAGACTAAGGCAAGAAATTGCCATAAAAAGGAACAAATCATTAGAAAAAATAATTTTAGTAAAATACTAAGAAAATTTGGATAATAGGGTCATTGCTAAGAAGGCATTATGTGCCAAGTGTGATTAGTTAAGATTCCAACTATGTTCTAATGTAATGGCTAAGGAAAAAGGATGGGTTAAGGCTAAATGATATGTTAAATAAATATATGTGTTCCCATACATGTCTATTTACAGCTATCAAGCATCGATCTAGTGAATTGTAAGGACTAGGATACATGTCAAATATCCATAAGGACAAAGGTAAAATATGAAGGAAACCTAGGTAAAAAATGATAGACCTTTCTCTTTCTTCTTCAAGAATTAATCTCTTTTTATAAAGGGGAAAAATGGATAGAATCCCTATCATCCTTCAAATTGAGTTGATGATATGAATCTAGGCTTTGAGATGCCTCTTGTTAAGGTAAGATTTGCAACCTTACATACTAAGCTGTTAAGAAGCAACTTGGTTTAACTGGGTAAAATAAGCATGGTGAAGTCTTATATAAGGACTTCTAATGTTCAAAGTGAAAGAAAGTGAGTTAAGTGTATAGATCTTGATGAGTTCCCATGTTTTGTTAATTATGGGCTACTATCTACTTGATTAAAGCTCAGGTATGGTGTTTAGAGCTGTTAAAAGCACAAGTTAGGTGAGTCTCTAAGCCAACTATTGTAAATGTATTATGCATGTTAGAACTTTTGTGAAAATAAGCTAAAATGCATGATGTGATGATTCTATGAGAAATGTATGTCTGATGAACTTGCATTAATGATTCATATGAAAAATTGATATGATCTCTGAAGTCAATGGTTAATATGTCCGAATGAGTAAAGTGTGTATATGTATGTTTTGATGACATGGACAATTTTTTTGTGAAAGAGTCTATCATAAGTCAGATGTGAATGAGTCTGTCAAGTATGAGTCTGCATGAAGAGTCTGTGTTTATCTCTAGAGTCAAAAGGGGTTCGTCGAGAGTAAAAGCACAAATGTTCGAAAGGAAAAGTCCATGGCACCCTAAAGACCATATAGCGTAAGACCATGTCTAGGCTATGGCATCACGTGAAATATGTAAATGACGATTTGGTGAGTACCAACGATGTGGGTCAAACCTTACAACTGTGAGTTTAGGCAAATCCATATCGTCAAAAACACCAATTTCTGTATAGATGAGCTTTTATGGCTATCTCTAAATGGACTTCTTTATGGTTATCTTTAAAGGATTGCCTTTGTGGCGATCTCTGTTAAAAGGAAGCCTTTGTGGTAATCTCTATTATAAGGAAGCCCTTATGCCGATCTTTATTATAAGGAAGTCCTTGTGGTGATCTGATCGACTATTTAATGTCACAGCAATAGTGTGCAAGCTTACACTATCGATGCAAGTATAGTAGACATATGTGAGTTTGTCGGATATCGATCCCATAGGGATGGTAGTCTTGTGCCTATTAATATCAGTGCAATAATTGGATATAATCGAGATAAATTTTGAGGATAGTTGTCGATGCAATAACTTTAAAAATAATAAAATAAAATATGATGATAAACTGGGATCCCCAACATGAATCTTTAGCAGAATACTAAGTGATCGCAAGGTCTAAAAATGCAGGTGATTGTCGATGCAATAAAATTCAATGTATATCTTATCCAACATTACTCCTCTATTTAATCTGAGACTTTAACGTGCATATTAACCTCACCTTCCAATGAAAGCAATATGACACTATTAAGAACAAGTGGACTAGATTCCTCTAATCCTCACTCAACTTCCATTGAAATGCTTGTTGGCTCAAACTATCACTGCACTTTATAGTGGCAATGACTACAATAACCCTTCCGTGTTAAAAAAAATTCAAACCCCAAGATTAAACAATAAAAGCAAGATTAAATAAGATAAAATTTCACCAAGAATTCATCAATACTTCCATACAATCAGAAATCAGAGAGTAAGCACCAATAATTAGAAGGAAATAAGAAAGAATCGAATGGAGAATACTATGCCTAAACAACTCGACTGAATCTCTTTATTCCCTCTTGTCACGCACTTAGGTCTCCTCATTAGGAGCTAGTCTACATCTTGTTTTCACGTTGGCTCACCCGTGAGAGGCTTAAACTGCCATGTCTATAAACTCCAAGGTTGAATGATGAAGATGATGATGGAGAGAAAATCTCTAGCTGCCCCTTTTTCTTCTCATGGCCACCTTTTATGTTCTTTTCCACAGTACAGGTGTCCTTCCCCTAAAATTATTCAGTCCTTGTTCGTACAGGTTGGTTATACCAAACTGGATATCTCAAGCAATTTTGGTTCTTATCTAGATAGCTGTCAGGTGCAGTGACAATTCTAAACACAATCAGGAATTCAACCCATATAGCAACATTCCGGACATCTATCAAGTGTGGCGACAATTTTGAACGCAATCTGGAATTAACCCATGCAGCAACACTGCAGACATCTATCAAGTGTGGCGAAAATTCTGATCGCAATCTGGAATTAACTCATGCAGCAATATTAATTCAATAAGATAGCAAAATTAAGGATAAAATAGGCTAGGATTCACTGAGTTATAAAAGCAATTTACTAAAGTGAAAATGCTAAAATGTATGCTTAAGATAACTAAATGGGAACAATTTTACCAATAAGTAGGGGGAAAACCTATGTTCTTTCTAGTGCTATCACACCCTAAAACTTGAGTTATTACTTTTCCTCAAGTAAAATAGAAACTAGTAAGGCTACAAAAATTTTACTAAGGCAAATGATCATTCTAGCAACTTGAACCCTCTAAATTCCCAATGGATGAATCACATTCAGGTGAAAGAATATTGCATCAACAATTCATAAGCATGAATAAATAAGGTTGCAACTTCATCAATGCTAGCATCATGCTCCAAACCCTAAACTTTATCTATCATTACAACATTTATTGTACAATACTAAGTATTTATATACATATATATCATTTAAGAATAAGGGATATCATTGTATTACTGTACCCTTGTTCCTGAGAAGTAATATGGGGTGCAACAAACCCCCAGGGAGTACGTAATTGCACCGACACATACTCATGCAGTGACAACCTTTGGCGAAGTTGGTTTTTCTAATGCTTGTATTTGAGTGTTACCTTTTTAACATTCCATACTACACCCACTTTGGAATGTCTCTACTTTATAACTATATATACATATATAAGCAGCTATATAAAACAGATTCATTCAAGATTTAAAGAATGATGGCCGTCATCCATTACTCATGCAACCTTATCCATTCATCAAAGAATTAATGCTACAATCTTCTATCAAATTTATCCTACTCATTCATTGATAATTCATACAATTCAAGAATTAGGCATCGAATGTAACAAAAATTTTTGAACAGTTTTTTATTTATTAAACCTTGCATGCTTCATTAGAAAAAATTGAAATGTGGGTGCAATGCATACTTAACAAAATAAACCTATAGCTACATACAGTGCATGAATACTATAACTAAAGCTTAAAACAAACAAACTCAGTTATCTGCAGTAGTCGATGTGGCTGCAAAATGTTTCTTTCTCCTCCTTTTCTTCTCTTTTTCTTTCATTTTTATCCTTAGAGCGCTTCTTTTTCTTTTCTTGGGGCTTTGTACGGTGCTCAAATTGCGCCTAGTTCTGGCTCACCACGACATCATCATCATTTGCTTTGTTTGTATAGGAGAGGCCAGTTGGAGTTGTAACACCCCTATCCTGTAACCGTTGTCGGAATAGGAAAGGGGTATTACCAGACTTGTAACTCATGTTAGAACAGTAAAATTTTAAACTTTTTCTTGAAATAAAGATCATTCATTTAAATAAATGCTAAACTGACCGAGGATAAAATTAAACTTCTATAAGTACACATTCAAAAGATGCCATTTTCGCATGGCTTATATACACTAACAGAATATTATTCCGCCACTAGTCTATTCTATACATGCCATAAAATAATCCAAAACATAGCGGTACCAAAGCAAGTGGATAGTGATAGTGTGACGAGTTGTTGACGATCCCCGAGCAAAGGCCAAATTTGATAATCTATAAAAGCGAGAAACGTAACAAAAAGAGTAAGCTTTCAAGGCTTAGTAAGTCTTAAGTAAAACAATTAACTTTGTTGGATTAAGTACATTTATAACTTACACAAAATCCAAGTGAAGTCTCGATGGGCTTAATAAGCCTACACAAGTACATAATACATACCGCCAACTTAATGTCTTTGAACATCCGTAATTGTTGATTTATTACTAAGTCGCTTAAGATTAGGCCTTACACAAAATCACGTTTTGAAATGTCAAGATATATCACCATTCGGTCAAATAGATTAAAACCAATGTATGCACATGTAATTCATCTATTTCATCCAAATTTAGGAGTATATACCCCTTCGCATTTAAAAACATCAATGCTACTTTTAGTTTAATCAGTCGAACTAAAACATAACACTATAATCACATTCGGTTTCCATATTTGGAAGCACATATTCATGTTTTCATCTTACATAAACAATTTGATAGAGTCAATACTCGTTGAATATAACTTATAACCATCTCATAAGTGATTCCCCAAGTACATTTGTAATACAAACGAAATCGAGTTCACATAGCAAGTAAGTATCACTTACCATATACTTAACCTTTGTACACTTACCGTTTCCATAGTTACCAATTACCAATTCAATCTTTCAATACCTCTAACCACTTAATCATATGCACTCATTTCGTGCACATACATAAATGTATATATGTATTTAGGAGCTTAGTTCTTTAGTTCATATTCACATTAATATTTCAAATAATCAAATCATGACAAGTATTAAAGTTTTGTATACGTATATAAAGGACCAAACATATTCCTTATCACATATACATAAATGACCAAACGCATAATCCATACCTTGTATTTCCACATCCTGCCGAATACAACTCAAATTAGTAAATTTTTATGAAACTAATTAAATCTTTATCTTAAAGATATATAAATGGTCTTCGGTTTGAAATAATTCAAGGCACTTAGCCATAGCTCGCTAGGTTTAAAAAAATCCGAATCCGATTACGGTACCAAGCTGCGGGACTTTAAGCTCGGATATATCATCATAGTTAATTCACAAAGTTGTATACACATCAATTCACATACCTTCGATTTTTCCAACACGGAAACACATTAATAAGGTATCACTTCATTCGAACTTATTCGTATCTCAATATAGCTACTCTCATTTCACAAGAGCCATTAGGCCACATCACGTAGTCAGCGAGTCTTAACCCGAATACTTTCCAAATTCCATGAATATTTAATCACATGTTACCACATTTCACGCAAACTATCACCATTGTAATTCATTAACCTCATTCGAATATAAGCATATAACATGTACCTTAACTTCATGTCATAATATCATTCGACTTTAATACATATTTATATATGTATATATATATATCCCTTTCAAAAACTTCCAACTAAATAAGAAAATACACACATGACTTACATTCTTCTCATGACAACCATTCGGCTAAACAACATATAAGCCACTACACCTTCAATTTATAAAACTATCAACACATATTACATATACATTGCTTACGTTTATAAAATAGCCATTTGGATAACTTGCACACATTTAAATTTTAGCCATTTTGGCCTCACCACCTATATATTTATCTTGTACATCAATTCAGCAATAGCTTATAAGCAACTCAATTAGTTTCATCAATGTTTACAACAAAATCACAGATTCACTACAAGCTGTTTTCTTGAGCAACAATCATTAAATTATTTTTAACTGGAGCTACGAAACTCCAAATGAAGTGCCGTAAATTTTTCCTGAAAATAGACTCATATATCTTCTATCCATAAAATTTTCAGAATTTTTGGTTTGGCCAATCAAAACCAGAATTTTCTTAAAATTTCCCTATTTCACTGTTTGACTATACTGACCACTCTTCACTACTGAATCAAATTTCTCATTGTACAGATTTCAAAATATGTTCTTGTTTATTTAATTTGAAACTAAACTCATTAAGGAGTCTAAGAATATAAATTTTATCTTATAACAATTTTTTTACTATTTATAATGATTTTCTAAAAAACAGAACAGGGGATTTCAGATTCATTCTGACACTATCACACACAAATTTAAATATCTCTCTATAGGAAATTCCTTTGCTTGCACTGTTTATTTTATAAGAAACTAGACTCATTGAGCTTTGATTACATATTTTATTCAGTCTCTAATTCCACTCCAACAATTTATGGTGATTTTCAAAAATCACGCTACTGCTGCTGTCCTAAGCAGATTATTACAATTTGCTCTTAAATTTCCAAGTCCAAACACTTAAGAACTTACCATTTGAGTTTAAAACATATCATCATATATAAGTACTTCTTATTATCACATACAAATCATAATTTAAATATCACTTTTCTAATAACCAATTGGCTAAGGCTCATAGAAGTAACTTATTCCTTATCATTTTACTATAGGTAATTACTCCAATTCATAGTCCCATCTTTACCCGTATTCCATATCATTCTTCATTATAACTAAACTTATATGCTAGAAACTTACCTTAAGAGTTGTCGACGACTATAATTCTACGGATATTCGCTTAGTTTTGCCTTCGCTTTTTCTGACTTTTGTCCTTGATGCTATTGAGCTAATGATTAACAAATTTACAAATTAAAAAAAATTCTACCATGACAATTATAGCCGAATAACATAGACTAAGAAATTAATGTACATATAAAACGTATACATATATAATTAGCTCAACCTTCAATAATTCAATCTGCTAATTAAAACATAGAAATTTATAACCAATTCAAAATTCCTTAACAATGGCCGAATATCAAAAGGGCTATCAAAAGACATCATCAACTAACTAACAAGCTTCAATTGTAATTCAAAACTTAAGTTCGCATTCGGCCATTATAAGCAAAACAACCATTCAAAGCTCACTTCAATTATTTAACAAATAATACTAATGTTTAATACTATCTCCCAATTTGGTATGAGTTACCAAATGAAATTTAACTCCTAATTCATGTACTAAAATCACATTCGGCACAAGCAAACTTCATTTCAATTATGCCACTCTTAAACTTATCCATAATACCCTAAGTTCATTTAGTAGCTAGGCAACAATTATACAAAAACAACAAGCATTTAACAACAATGTACTTAACCAATTCCTTAAGCATACATTCGGCAATATATATTAATGACTAAAACACTTAGGCCGATTCTAAAACATCCATAAATCTTCATAATAGCACATGTAACTAGCTCAAATCTCAAACCATCTAATATACTATCAAAATATATATAATATTACAACCAATTTACTGTTCCTTAATATGACCGAAGGTAAGCTTTACATGAACTTTGAAAATCCTTACAAACATCACTTATTTCTTAAAATTAAAACTCAATTCTACCAATTCAAAACTCCATTCAACAATTAAACATGAATTACGAGCTTTAAAACAAAATTTCCACATTTCTCTTAAATGGTCGAATGTCCTATGATCACTTAATCTAGAATTAAAATCATGGGTTATCTACCACATGTCATTAACAACCAAATTTCATAATCAATTTGACAAAAATCAGATTACATACCTTTAGAATTAGATCTATGCATATGGCCGATTATTTGAGCTTCACTCTCTTTATTCTTTCTTTACCACGGCAATGAGGAAGAAGAATGAACCAAACTTTGTTTTTTTTTTCACCCCAAAATATTTTATTTATCTTTTCTTTATAAATTAAGGCCATACAATATTAATATACTTACTTAAATTCATTTTCTATGCACCCTAATCATTATGGCCGGCCACTACTTCTCAAAATGGGGTATTTGACATGCAAGTCCCCATTTTGAGAATCATGCACTAATTAGTCTTCAAATTAATTCATCATTTTTTTTTATGTTTCTCACATAAGCCTTTTGACTAAAATTCACATTCAACTAACAGAATTTAAGCATCAAAATTTTACACATGCACTATCACATACAGTAGATATGAATTTTAATATTTAATAAATTTTATAACTCGATTTTGTGGTCCCGAAACCACATCTCGACCAGGGTCAAATTAGGGATGTCACAACTCTCCCCCTCTTTAGGGATTTTCGTCCTTGAAAATCTTACTAGCGACTACGTTAGGATAACGTCCTCTTGTTTTAAAACAAATACATAACATTAACTTAGATATTCATAACCCACATTTTCCTTCATATATATATATATATATATAAGCCGTAACATGGCCGAAAGTATACATGTTCTTAAACATCCTAATGAATATCCTTTATAACATTATCATATCTAAATATTCAACTTAACTTATTTCCAAAAGAAGATCAACTTCCACGTACCTGAACATTTAGTTCATTCAATACATCCAATCATATTTAAAGTTACATGTATACAGTCGAATAGGCATAAAGCTTAACACAAGTGATGCCAGTGTACTAAACACGGTCTTACACACTATCACAAATCAATGCCGTCGTCCTAGACGAGATCTTACATGAAACGAAATCCGCACACACAGTGCCCACTGACCGATCTCGCACACATAGTGCTCGGTTAAAGAATTCGCACACACAGTGCCCACTGATCGATCTCGCACACATAGTGCTCGGTTAAAGAATTCGCACACACAGTGCCTCAATTCATTCGCACACATAGTGCCTATATTCATTCATTATTACACATTGAAATAACTTAACCAAGTCTATAAAACATCATATAAGTACACTTTAAACGTGTCCTTTCATTTAACTTTGAATTCATATAGTAATGAACACTTAAACTTTGCTCGAATCAATCAGGCATTAAGCCCGCTAGGCACAAAGACCCAAATACACATCATCAAGCACAAAACACGCTAGGCATGAAGGCTCGATTACACATCACCGCACGAATGCCCTTCGGGACTTAGCTTGGATGTAACACCAAAGACGAATGCTCTTGGGACTTAGCCCGAATATAACACCAAAGATGAATGCTCTTGGGACTTAGCCCGGATATAACACCAGACGAATGCTCTTCGGGACTTAGCCCGGATATAACACCAGCACGAATGCTCTTCGAGACTTAGCCCGGATATAACTCTCAATTCTAATGCACACACATATATATATAACATAACACATTAGTATATCATTTACATTACTCGAATACAAGCACTACATGCTTATCAACCATTCAAATTTTGGTTCAATAACCACATACAAAGATCACATTTTCATTTCACTATCCAACTTAATTTCTATAATTTCAATGATCGAATCACATGGGTACCACATACACTTATATGAATATAAATTTCTATGGAAACTGAACACATAGATATACCACCATTTCCCATACGCATTTCGTAAATAACACTCACATACCTGAACAAACTTAATTTAGTGAACGAATTCGGATACCGTATAGCATAAGCTTCATAGTTCTAGTCTCTTTAATAGTTTTCCAACATTCAGCCCACTAGGTATAACCTGAACTTGTCACTGGCACAAGCCTGTTGAACTTTGAGTCTGAAACACATTACTAGCCATCATGCTTGTTACAGCTCGATAGGGATAGAGATTCATTACAATATGAAAAATACATTTTATCTGTCAGAAATCATCACACTATCATTTTATCATTATATGACATGTATAACTAGACTCGCATGTGCTACGTTAGTCCTAGAATCGACTAAATCGTAGCTCTGATACCAAATAAAATGTAACACCCCTATCCTGTAACCGTTGTCGGAATAGGAAAGGGGTATTACCAGACTTGTAACTCATGTTAGAACAGTAAAATTTTAAACTTTTTCTTGAAATAAAGATCATTCATTTAAATAAATGCTAAATACAGCCAGGGATAAAATTAAACTTCTATAAGTACACATTCAAAAGATGCCGTTTTCGCATGGCTTATATACACTAACCAGAATATTATTCCGCCACTAGTCTATTCTATACATGCCATAAAATAATCCAAAACATAGCAGTACCAAACAGTGGATAGTGATAGTGTGACGAGTTGTTGACGATCCCCGAGCAAAGGCCAAATTTGATAATCTATAAAACAGAGAAACGTAACAAAAGAGTAAGCTTTCAAGGCTTAGTAAGTCTTAAGTAAAACAATTAACTTTGTTGGATTAAGTACATTTATAACTTACACAAAATCCAAGTGAAGTCTCGATGGGCTTAATAAGCCTACACAAGTACATAATACATACCTGGCCAACTTAATGTGCTGAACATCTGTAATTGTTGATTTATTACTAAGTCGCTTAAGATTAGGCCTTACACAAAATCACGTTTTGAAATGTCAAGATATATCACCATTCAGTCAAATAGATTAAAACCAATGTATGCACATGTAATTCATCTATTTCATCCAAATTTAGGAGTATATACCCCTTCGCATTTAAAAACATCAATGCTACTTTTAGTTTAATCAGTCGAACTAAAACATAACACTATAATCACATTCGGTTTCCATATTTGGAAGCACATATTCATGTTTTCATCTTACATAAACAATTTGATAGAGTCAATACTCGTTGAATATAACTTATAACCATCTCATAAGTGATTCCCCAAGTACATTTGTAATACAAACGAAATCGAGTTCACATAGCAAGTAAGTATCACTTACCATATACTTAACCTTTGTACACTTACCGTTTCCATAGTTACCAATTACCAATTCAATCTTTCAATACCTCTAACCACTTAATCATATGCACTCATTTCGTGCACATACATAAATGTATATATGTATTTAGGAGCTTAGTTCTTTAGTTCATATTCACATTAATATTTCAAATAATCAAATCATGACAAGTATTAAAGTTTTGTATACGTATATAAAGGACCAAACATATTCCTTATCACATATACATAAATGACCAAACGCAATCCATACCTTGTATTTCCACATCCTGCCGAATACAACTCAAATTAGTAAATTTTTATGAAACTAATTAAATCTTTATCTTAAAGATATATAAATGGTCTTCGGTTTGAAATAATTCAAGGCACTTAGCCATAGCCTGCTAGGTTTAAAAAAAATCCGAATCCAGTTACCAGTACCAAGCCTGCGGGACTTTAAGCTCGGATATATCATCATAGTTAATTCACAAAGTTGTATACACATCAATTCACATACCTTCGATTTTTCCAACACGGAAACACATTAATAAGGTATCACTTCATTCGAACTTATTCGTATCTCAATATAGCTACTCTCATTTCACAAGAGCCATTAGGCCACATCACGTAGTCAGCGAGTCTTAACCCGAATACTTTCCAAATTCCATGAATATTTAATCACATGTTACCACATTTCACGCAAACTATCACCATTGTAATTCATTAACCTCATTCGAATATAAGCATATAACATGTACCTTAACTTCATGTCATAATATCATTCGACTTTAATACATATTTATATATGTATATATATATATCTCCCTTTCAAACACTTCCAACTAAATAAGAAAATACACACATGACTTACATTCTTCTCATGACAACCATTCGGCTAAACAACATATAAGCCACTACACCTTCAATTTATAAAACTATCAACACATATTACATATACATTGCTTACGTTTATAAAATAGCCATTCGGATAACTTGCACACATTTAAATTTTAGCCATTTTGGCCTCACCACCTATATATTTATCTTGTACATCAATTCAGCAATAGCTTATAAGCAACTCAATTAGTTTCATCAATGTTTACAACAAAATCACAGATTCACTACAAGCTGTTTTCTTGAGCAACAATCATTAAATTATTTTTAACTGGAGCTACGGAACTCCAAATGAAGTGCCGTAAATTTTTCCTGAAAATAGACTCATATATCTTCTATCCATAAAATTTTCAGAATTTTTGGTTTGGCCAATCAAAACCAGAATTTTCTTAAAATTTCCCCTATTTCACTGTTTGACTATACTGACCACTCTTCACTACGAATCAAATTTCTCATTGTACAGATTTCAAAATATGTTCTTGTTTATTTCATTTGAAACTAAACTCATTAAGGAGTCTAAGAATATAAATTTTATCTTATAACAATTTTTTTTTACTATTTATAATGATTTTCTAAAAACAGAACAGGGGATTTCAGATTCATTCTGACACTATCACACACAAATTTAAATATCTCTCTATAGGAAATTCCTTTGCTTGCACTGTTTATTTTATAAGAAACTAGACTCATTGAGCTTTGATTACATATTTTATTCAGTCTCTAATTCCACTCCAACAATTTATGGTGATTTTCAAAAATCACGCTACTGCTGCTGTCCTAAGCAGATTATTACAATTTGCTCTTAAATTTCCAAGTCCAAACACTTAAGAACTTACCATTTGAGTTTAAAACATATCATCATATATAAGTACTTCTTATTATCACATACAAATCATAATTTAAATATCACTTTTCTAATAACCAATTGGCTAAGGCTCATAGAAGTAACTTATTCCTTATCATTTTACTATAGGTAATTACTCCAATTCATAGTCCCATCTTTACCCGTATTCCATATCATTCTTCATTATAACTAAACTTATATGCTAGAAACTTACCTTAAGAGTTGTCGACGACTATAATTCTACGGATATTCGCTTAGTTTTGCCTTCGCTTTTTCTGACTTTTGTCCTTGATGCTATTGAGCTAATGATTAACAACTTTACAAATTAAAAAAAATTCTACCATGACAATTATAGCCGAATAACATAGACTAAGAAATTAATGTACATATAAAACGTATACATATATAATTAGCTTAACCTTCAATAATTCAATCTGCTAATTAAAACATAGAAATTTATAACCAATTCAAAATTCCTTAACAATGGCCGAATATCAAAAGGGCTATCAAAAGACATCATCAACTAACTAACAAGCTTCAATTGTAATTCAAAACTTAAGTTCGCATTCGGCCATTATAAGCAAAACAACCATTCAAAGCTCACTTCAATTATTTAACAAATAATACTAATGTTTAATACTATCTCCCAATTTGGTATGAGTTACCAAATGAAATTTAACTCCTAATTCATGTACTAAAATCACATTCGGCACAAGCAAACTTCATTTCAATTATGCCACTCTTAAACTTATCCATAATACCCTAAGTTCATTTAGTAGCTAGGCAACAATTATACAAAAACAACAAGCATTTAACAACAATGTACTTAACCAATTCCTTAAGCATACATTCGGCAATATATATTAATGACTAAAACACTTAGGCCGATTCTAAAACATCCATAAATCTTCATAATAGCACATGTAACTAGCTCAAATCTCAAACCATCTAATATACTATCAAAATATATATAATATTACAACCAATTTACCGTTCCTTAATATGACCGAAGGTAAGCTTTACATGAACTTTGAAAATCCTTACAAACATCACTTATTTCTTAAAATTAAAACTCAATTCTACCAATTCAAAACTCCATTCAACAATTAAACATGAATTACGAGCTTTAAAACAAAATTTCCACATTTCTCTTAAATGGTCGAATGTCCTATGATCACTTAATCTAGAATTAAAATCATGGGTTATCTACCACATGTCATTAACAACCAAATTTCATAATCAATTTGACAAAAATCAGATTACATACCTTTAGAATTAGATCTATGCATATGGCCGATTATTTGAGCTTCACTCTCTTTATTCTTTCTTTACCACGGCAATGAGGAAGAAGAATGAACCAAACTTTGTTTTTTTTTTCACCCCAAAATATTTTATTTATCTTTTCTTTATAAATTAAGGCCATACAATATTAATATACTTACTTAAATTCATTTTCTATGCACCCTAATCATTATGGCCGGCCACTACTTCTCAAAATGGGGTATTTGACATGCAAGTCCCCATTTTGAGAATCATGCACTAATTAGTCTTCAAATTAATTCATCATTTTTTTTTTTATGTTTCTCACATAAGCCCTTTGACTAAAATTCACATTCAACTAACAGAATTTAAGCATCAAAATTTTACACATGCACTATCACATACAGTAGATATGAATTTTAATATTTAATAAATTTTATAACTCGATTTTGTGGTCCCGAAACCACATCTCGACCAGGGTCAAATTAGGGATGTCACAACTCTCCCCCTCTTTAGGGATTTTCGTCCTTGAAAATCTTACTAGCGACTACGTTAGGATAACGTCCTCTTGTTTTAAAACAAATACATAACATTAACTTAGATATTCATAACCCACATTTTCCTTCATATATATATATATATATATATATAAGCGTAACATGGTTAGAAAGTATACATGTTCTTAAACATCCTAATGAATATCCTTTATAACATTATCATATCTAAATATTTAACTTAACTTATTTCCAAAAGAAGATCAACTTCCACGTACCTGAACATTTAGTTCATTCAATACATCCAATCATATTTAAAGTTACATGTATACAGTCGAATAGGCATAAAGCTTAACACAAGTGATGCCAGTGTACTAAACACGGTCTTACACACTATCACAAATCAATGCCGTCGTCCTAGACGAGATCTTACATGAAACGAAATCCGCACACACAGTGCCCACTGACCGATCTCGCACACATAGTGCTCGGTTAAAGAATTCGCACACACAGTGCCCACTGATCGATCTCGCACACATAGTGCTCGGTTAAAGAATTCGCACACACAGTGCCTCAATTCATTCGCACACATAGTGCCTATATTCATTCATTATTACACATTGAAATAACTTAACCAAGTCTATAAAACATCATATAAGTACACTTTAAACGTGTCCTTTCATTTAACTTTGAATTCATATAGTAATGAACACTTAAACTTTGCTCGAATCACCGGCATTAAGCCTGCTAGGCACAAAGACCCAAATACACATCACCGGCACAAAACCTGCTAGGCATGAAGGCCTGATTACACATCACCGGCACGAATGCCCTTCAGGACTTAGCCCGGATGTAACACCAGCACGAATGCTCTTCGGGACTTAGCCCGGATATAACACCAGTACGAATGCTCTTCGGGACTTAGCCCGGATATAACACCAGCACGAATGCTCTTCGGGACTTAGCCCGGATATAACACCAGCACGAATGCTCTTCGGGACTTAGCCCGGATATAACACCAGCACGAATGCTCTTCGAGACTTAGCCCGGATATAACTCTCAATTCTAATGCACACACATATATATATAACATAACACATTAGTATATCATTTACATTACTCGAATACAAGCACTACATGCTTATCAACCATTCAAATTTTGGTTCAATAGCCACATACAAAGATCACATTTTCATTTCACTATCCAACTTAATTTCTATAATTTCAATGATCGAATCACATGGGTACCACATACACTTATATGAATATAAATTTCTATGGAAACTGAACACATAGATATACCACCATTTCCCATACGCATTTCGTAAATAACACTCACATACCTGAACAAACTTAATTTAGTGAACGAATTCGGATACCGTATAGCATAAGCTTCATAGTTCTAGTCTCTTTAATAGTTTTCCAACATTCAGCCCACTAGGTATAACCTGAACTTGTCACTGGCACAAGCCTGTTGAACTTTGAGTCTGAAACACATTACCAGCCATCATGCTTGTTACAGCTCGATAGGGATAGAGATTCATTACAATATGAAAAATACATTTTATCTGTCAGAAATCATCACACTATCATTTTATCATTATATGACATGTATAACTAGACTCGCATGTGCTATGTTAGTCCTAGAATCGACTAAATCGTAGCTCTGATACCAAATAAAATGTAACACCCCTATCCTGTAACCGTTGTCGGAATAGGAAAGGGGTATTACCAGACTTGTAACTCATGTTAGAACAGTAAAATTTTAAACTTTTTCTTGAAATAAAGATCATTCATTTAAATAAATGCTAAATCTGACCGAGGATAAAATTAAACTTCTATAAGTACACATTCAAAAGATGCCATTTTCGCATGGCTTATATACACTAACCGAATATTATTCCGCCACTAGTCTATTCTATACATGCCATAAAATAATCCAAAACATAGCGAGTACCAAGCGGTGGATAGTGATAGTGTGACGAGTTGTTGACGATCCCCGAGCAAAGGCCAAATTTGATAATCTATAAAACAGAGAAACGTAACAACAGAGTAAGCTTTCAAGGCTTAGTAAGTCTTAAGTAAAACAATTAACTTTGCTGGATTAAATACATCTATAACTTACACAAAATCCAAGTGAAGTCTCAATGGGCTTAATAAGCCTACACAAGTACATAATACATACCTGGCCAACTTAATGTGCTGAACATTCGTAATTGTTGATTTATTACTAAGTCGCTTAAGATTAGGCCTTACACAAAATCACGTTTTGAAATGTCAAGATATATCACCATTCGGTCAAATAGATTAAACCCTATGTATGCACATGTAATTCATCTATTTCATCCAAATTTAGGAGTATATACCCCTTCGCATTTAAAAACATCAATGCTACTTTTAGTTTAATCGGTCGAACTAAAACATAACACTATAATCACATTCGGTTTCCATATTTGGAAGCTCATATTCATGTTTTCATCTTACATAAACAATTTGATAGAGTCAATACTCGTTGAATATAACTTATAACCATCTCATAAGTGATTCCCCAAGTACATTTGTAATACAAACGAAATCGAGTTCACATAGCAAGTAAGTATCACTTACCATATACTTAACCTTTGTACACTTACCGTTTCCATAGTTACCAATTACCAATTCAATCTTTCAATACCTCTAACCACTTAATCATATGCACTCATTTCGTGCACATACATAAATGTATATATGTATTTAGGAGCTTAGTTCTTTAGTTCATATTCACATTAATATTTCAAATAATCAAATCATGACAAGTATTAAAGTTTTGTATACGTATATAAAGGACCAAACATATTGCTTATCACATATACATAAATGACCAAACGTAATCCATACCTTGTATTTGCACATCTTGCCGAATACAACTCAAATTAGTAAATTTTTATGAAACTAATTAAATCTTTATCTTAAAGATATATAAATGGTCTTCGGTTTGAAATAATTCAAGGCACTTAGCCATAGCCTGCTAGGTTTAAAAAAAATCCGAATCCAGTTACCAGTACCAAGCCTGCGGGACTTTAAGCTCGGATATATCATCATAGTTAATTCACAAAGTTGTATACACATCAATTCACATACCTTCCATTTTTCCAACACGGAAACACATTAATAAGGTATCACTTCATTCGAACTTATTCGTATCTCAATATAGCTAGTCTCATTTCACAAAAGCCATTAGGCCACATCACGTAGTCAGCGAGTCTTAACCCGGATACTTTCCAAATTCCATGAATATTTAATCACATGTTACCACATTTCACACAAACTATCACCATTGTAATTCATTAACCTCATTCGAATATAAGCATATAACATGTACCTAAACTTCATGTCATAATATCATTCGACTTTAATACATATTTATATATATATATATCCCTTTCAATAAACTTCCAACTAAATAAGAAAATACACACATGACTTACATTCTTCTCATGACAACCATTCGGCTAAACAACATATAAGTCACTACACCTTCAATTTATAAAACTATCAACACATATTACATATACATTGCTTACGTTTATAAAATAGCCATTCGGATAACTTGCACACATTTAAATTTTAGCCATTTTGGCCTCACCACCTATATATTTATCTTGTACATCAATTCAACAATAGCTTATAAGCAACTCAATTAGTTTCATCAATGTTTACAACAAAATCACAGATTCACTACAAGCTGTTTTCTTGAGCAACAATCATTAAATTATTTTTAACTGGAGCTACGAAACTCCAAATGAAGTGCCGTAAATTTTCCCTGAAAATAGACTCATATATCTTCTATCCATAAAATTTTAAGGATTTTTGGTTTGGCCAATCAAAACCAGACTTTTCTTAAAATTTCCCCTATTTCACTGTTTGACTATACTGACCACTCTTCACTACGAATCAAATTTCTCATTGTACAGATTTCAAAATATGTTCTTGTTTATTTCATTTGAAACTAGACTCATTAAGGAGTCTAAGAATATAAATTTTATCTTATAACAATTTTTTTTACTATTTATAATGATTTTCTAAAAACAGAACAGGGGATTTCAGATTCATTCTGACACTGTCACACACAAATTTAAATATCTCTCTATAGAAAATTCCTTTGCTTGCACTGTTTATTGTATAAGAAACTAGACTCATTGAGCTTTGATTACATATTTTATTCAGTCTCTAATTCCACTCCAACAATTTATGGTGATTTTCAAAAATCACGCTACTGCTGTTGTCCTAAGCAGATTATTACAATTTGCTCTTAAATTTCCAAGTCCAAACACTTAAGAACTTACCATTTGAGTTTAAAACATATCATCATATATAAGTACTTCTTATTATCACATACAAATCATAATTTAAATATCACTTTTCTAATAACCAATTGGCTAAGGCTCAGAGAAGTAACTTATTCCTTATCATTTTACTATAGGTAATTACTCCGATTCATAGTCCCATCTTTACCCGTATTCCATATCATTCTTCATTATAACTAAACTTATATGCTAGAAACTTACCTTAAGAGTTGTCGACGACTATAATTCTACGGATATTCGCTTAGTTTTGCCTTCACTTTTTCTGACTTTTGTCCTTGATGCTATTGAGCTAATGATTAACAAATTTACAAATTAAAAAAAAATCTACCATGACAATTATAGCCGAATAACATAGACTAAGAAATTAATGTACATATAAAACGTATACATATATAATTAGCTCAACCTTCAATAATTCAATCTGCTAATTAAAACATAGAAATTTATAACCAATTCAAAATTCCTTAACAATGGCCGAATATCAAAAGGGCTATCAAAAGACATCATCAACTAACTAACAAGCTTCAATTGTAATTCAAAACTTAAGTTCGCATTCGGCCATTATAAGCAAAACAACCATTCAAAGCTCACTTCAATTATTTAACAAATAATACTAATGTTTAATACTATCTCCCAATTTGGTATGAGTTACCAAATGAAATTTAACTCCTAATTCATGCTCTAAAATCACATTCGGCACAAGCAAACTTCATTTCAATTATGCCACTCTTAAACTTATCCATAATACCCTAAGTTCATTTAGTAGCTAGGCAACAATTATACAAAAACAACAAGCATTTAACAGCAATGTACTTAACCAATTCCTTAAGCATACATTCGGCAATATATATATATATATATTAATGACTAAAACACTTAGGCCGATTCTAAAACATCCATAAATCTTCATAATAGTACATGTAACTAGCTCAAATCTCAAACCATCTAATATACTATCAAAATATATATAATATTACAACCAATTTACCGTTCCTTAATATGACCAAAGGTAAGCTTTACCTGAACTTTGAAAATCCTTACAAACATCACTTATTTCTTAAAATTAAAACTCAATTCTACCAATTCAAAACTCCATTCAGCAATTAAACATGAATTACGAGCTTTAAAACAAAATTTCCACATTTCTCTTAAATGGTCGAATGTCCTATGATCACTTAATCTAGAATTAAAATCATGGGTTATCTACCACATGTCATTAACAACCAAATTTCATAATCAATTTGACAAAAATCAGATTACATACCTTTAGAATTAGATCTATGCATATGGCCGATTATTTGAGCTTCACTCTCCTTATTCTTTCTTTACCACGGCAATGAAGAAGAAGAATGAACCAAACTTTGTTTTTTTTTTTTTCACCCCAAAATATTTTATTTATCTTTTCTTTATAAATTAAGGCCATATAATATTAATATACTTACTTAAATTCATTTTCTATGCACCCTAATCATTATGGCCGGCCACTACTTCTCAAAATGGGGTATTTGACATGCAAGTCCCCATTTTGAGAATCATGCACTAATTAGTCTTCAAATTAATTCATCATTTTTTTTTTATGTTTCTCACATAAGCCCTTTGACTAAAATTCACATTCAACTAACAGAATTTAAGCATCAAAATTTTACACATGCACTATCACACACAGTAGATATGAATTTTAATATTTAATAAATTTTATAACTCGATTTTGTGGTCCCGAAACCAAATCTCGACCAGGGTCAAATTAGGGGTGTCACAGGAGTGGTCCAATGTAGACCACTATTGCCCATGGATTACATTGCTCCTCACTGGTGATCTCAGCAACTTCCACCGATCTGACTCCAGTTCGTTCCAAATTCTCAATATTTATACCACAGATTTAGGTGTAGTGACAACCTTTTTAATAAAATCTTCTTCTTATTTTTCTTTCTTATTTTCAACAATTTTCTTCTTCAGGAACAACTTCCTCTCCTGAAACAACTTCTTCTTCTGCAACATCAACTTCCTTTTCAACAACAGTGTCCTCTTGATCAGCAAAAATGGCATCCTCAAATAAGCTATCAATATTTTGTAGGCATTCATCGATGTCCCTAGATTCCTCTTCTTTCTTAGTATCAGAGACTTGCATAATGGATGGGGATGCCACTGGTCTATCTCAGTCTTCTAAGTCGTCATCCGAGGAAGAGAGGTCATAATTGTGAATGATTGGTGGCAACACAGGGAATTCTAGTTGTGGGGATTGGCTCAGTTGGCCTAATATGGCTATAATAGAATAGTTCCAGGCTCTGATATAAACATAAAATAAAATTTGGGATCTCTCCATAACTTCTACTATAGCGACAAGCTTGATCTTTCTATTGTTGATAGAATTTACCATTTTTTTAACATCCTTCAGTTTGTGCCATAAGGATGTCTCTGCATTCATGTTTGTTCCTTTTCTGTCAGCTTTGGCTTTGCCCTTTCTTGTCTTGCTGGTCTCCACCTCCTTCAGTATTGGTGTTTCCTTGCCTAGAGTCATTCTTTTTACAGAAGCTTCATTGATTGGACCCTTATTTTCTAGGATTTCCTCACCAGCACAGGGCACAATTTCTCTTTGCTGGCACAATAACATCACCAGTGATGGGAAAACTAATATCCCAGTTTGCCTTGCAGTGCAATCAGCTATTTCTTGGTGAAGAATTGTGCCCACATCAATTTTTCGGCCCATGACTATAGAATGTATCAGGCACATTCTGTCTAGAGTGACTGTGGTACTGTGAGTGGAGGGCTTTAGTCTGTAGTTAACAAAGTGAAACCAAATTTTACCTTGCAGTGTCAGGAAGCGATTGTGCATCGTATAGTTGTAACACCGTTGACCCGTATCCGTCGCCGGACTAGGGTAATGAAGCATTACAGAACATAAATTATGTTTTGAATATTCACATGTTAACTTAATCCATATTATATACATACAAGTATATCATTAAGTTAATTAATTAAAAATGAAAATTAAAAAAATGTACTATTTTGAATCTAACCAAAACCACATTAATCTTTACTTATTCGATTTCGTTTAGTAAACAAGCCACTCATTCAAGCATATTTTAGTTTATACTAAAATATATGTTAAAGGAATATTGTATACTTATACATTCTAGAAGTCATACCATGTACTAAAACATACCGTTATTATACATTATTAAAACCCACCAAAATCATATGCACATAATCTGTAACACTCCTTTATAGCATCATTACTCATTATTTCACAAATGCTCAAGACAATTTATCAAATTCACATATAGACATTTTATCAACTTGTAACAAAAGTTACTATTCATCAATCATTTTCTTAAGCTTAACCGGATGCAAATAATGCTTAATACTTATGATTAACTAATGTTCACTTCCATTTCTATTCAATCATTCCATGTGCATAAACATTTCAAAGAACCAATTCAAGGCATCAATCATAATTTTTTGCCTTTCATATTAATACCATAAATGCATGTTTTTATTTATTGCTCATCATGCAATGCCACAATGTTCATATCCAAAAATATATCCATGGACACATATTCGGCTAAATACTTAAACTTACATATAACTTAAAATTTTCACATTTCTCCTATATATCAACATCAAATTCATCCAAAACAAATTCATAGATTCATGTCTTAACAAACATATCAACCAATTTTATATATACTCACATATATACAAATCATAGTCAAATCACCCAAAACCAAAATATTTTATAATCATTACTTCCATCTAATTATGCACCAAAATTAATATAAAAAATTTATCCATCCACATCAAGCGTATTTCACATTCAGCAATAGCATATATAAATTCATACTTTACAAACCAGCATATACATTTAGTATTTAACTATAATTAAACACGTCTATTTGCTTATAAACTTACATCGGACGTTATAAAATGAGACGGGGCTGCTAGTCGACAACTTTCATTTTTCCCCGATTCAAATCTGATTTCTTTGGTTCTTGATCTAAACATATTCAAATTAAGCTCATTCAAACATATTTTCATTCACTTTTGTCCAAAAACACACAAATGGGAAAATTACCATTTTGCCCCTAATGTTTGAAATTTTTACTATTTAGTCCCTATTACATAAAACACAAAAAACACAAAATTTGGCTACACTCTAGTTAGGCCGAACGCTCCCTATATACATACAAGTCCATATTTTCCATCAATTTCACAATTTAGTCCCTCAACTTTTTGTTTTTGCAATTAAGTCCTAATTACTCAAAATCATCAAAAATTTCAATACAAAATATGTTAACCCAACACCTATCTTTCATATTTTATTATCAAACAATAAAATCACAAGCTTCCATCAATGGCATAACTTAAAATATTCTTCAAAATTAAAAATTTAAGCATGGCTTTTGTAGTACTCGAAGCAACGATCTCAAAAAATATAAAAATTATCAAAAATCGAGCTAAACACATACTTTAATCAAGCCTGAATATAACCGAACCCTAGCTTTTTATTTTGTTTACTTTCTTGCTTAAGTTTCGGCAATGGAAGTGTATGAGCACTTAAGATAATTTTATGATATAACAAATAACATATATTATATAATTTATAACTTGGTTTCCTAAATTACCCCTTTTAAAATTATAACCAAGCTTTATGTTATAAACCCTTTTTTGTCTCTTAAAAAAATTAATGGACATGAGTTGGCTTTCAATTTCATGCATTATAGTATAAATATATATACACATAATATCTTATTATAAAATAAAGCTTAATTTTACATATATGTATAACTTAAATAAAACAATATAAAAACTATTAAATTTTTACCTAACACTGTACCACTTATAAAGACATGGGCTATTTACAACTTAAGGGCTTCCATTTAGAAAGCCATTACTAATTCAGTCCTGACAATTAAAACTATCAAATTTCCAATTTATGTGATTAAGCCCTTTTGTTTAATCTGACACCCAAATGACAAAATTAAATCATGAAAATTTCACAAATATAAATTCACACAAAATAAACACAGAAAATAAATTTAAATTTTTTTCTGACTCAAATTTGTGGTTTCAAAACCACCATTCTGATTAAGGTCTAAATCGGGCTGTTACAATAGTTCTTTTGATGGGAACACGTCCAAACTATTCTATTGACACACAAGTCTCTTACCAACAGGTCGCATTTTTCATCTGTGATGTCATCCATGAACTTGGAGTGTTCGTTGACATAGACCTTTGTGTTGTACAGCTCGTTGGTATTTGCAGCATCCCATGGTATTAAACCTTCTCGAATGAAAATAAACTCTAACTCATGATCATAGAGGCTGGCATAGAACTCATGTACTAGTGAAGGCGAGTAGCTTCCAGGATGGTTGCAAAAAGTTCCCACTTTAACTTCAAGATGGTTTTGGAGACTTGTTTACCCAAATCCTGTTGTAGTGAAATAGAAATGCCCTGCTCGGGATGAAAGTTACTCTTCAATATGTTGTTGTAAAATCGTTCATTTGTCACTTTATTCAAAAAGACTACTAGCTCCTTTGCCTGCACTGGCCTGGGGGATTCCGGTTCACGGACTGTGGTAGCAGAGGATGCATGTTCCGTAGCACATTTGGTGTCTTTCTTGACTGAGCCTCTTATTTTTGCCATATTTTGTTAAGGTAAAATGATTTAAAGGTAAAAAGATAGGATTTTTAGAAGAGAAAATAAATAAAAATGGTTGCTTGAATGTGTTCCAGTCGGTACAGTGAGGGAGAATATATAGTGAGTGAAAGAGAAAGATGGAGAGGTGTGTTGTTTTATGGAGAGATATAAGGCTGGTGAGAAGAGTGTGTCTAATAGAAATTGTGCCTTCTTAGAAGGATCAAATGGCTGAGTGAGTTTTGATCCAACGGTGGAATCTAAATTTCTTTAAATTTTAACAAGCTATAATTGGTAGTGTAGACGTATAGAATGCACTGACAACGAGATTTCATTGCATCGATAATGATACATAATTATTCTGCAACAAAGAATCACGGAGTACTAATTAAAAATTAAAAGTTTTCGACCAATTTAATGGTCTCTGCCTACTTTTGATCATTGTTGTCGAAATCATGTTTCAGCCTCCGTCTATTCACTTTGAATTGGTATCCATCATGTAAATCTCGAATTGTGACTACATCATGAGGAAATACGGCGACAACTTTAAAAGGTCCAGACCAACGTGAATGTAATTTACCTTGGTGCAATTTGAGTCAAGAATTGAATAATAAAACCTGTTGACTCACAATAAATTGTTGTTGGAAAATAATCTTGCCATGCCATTGTTTGGTTTTTTTCCTTGTAGATTGCAGCATTTTCATAAGCATTTCTCCTAATCTCTTCTAGTTCAGTGATATCCAGCAGTCTTTTCTTTCCAACCGCTTCATAGTCCATGTTAACTTGTTTAATTTCCCATATTACTTTGTGTTCTAGTTTGACTGGCAAGTGACATGCTTTCCCAAAAACAATTGATATGGCAACATCCCTAATAGAGTTTTGTCTACTGTCTGCAGTGCCCGTAAAGCGTCATCCAATCGGAAAGACCAATATTTCTTCAAATGGCTTATGACCTTATCAAGAATGTTCTTAATTTGTCGATTCGATACTTCGGCTTGTCCATTAGTTTGTGGATGATAAGTAGTAGCCATTCTATGATTAACTACATATCTGTAACACCCCTTACTAGTATCCGACACCGCGACAGGGTACGAGGCATTACCAAACTTGTACTCATACATTCACGCAAAAATCGGGATATAAATTTTTTTTCAAAACAACTTCATTCACACATACACAATTTGTCCCCAATACGGGCCAACGAGACCCAAAACAACCAGCTGAAAAGATTCGAGACTAAATCGAGGACTTTAGAAAAGTTTAGGGAAATTTTCCCTAATACAGAGCCACACGCCCATGTGAGACAAGAGACACGCCCGTGTGCTCTTGACATGCCAATGACCTCCGGCCGTGTAACTCTCTGACTATGACGTCAGCACCAATTTAAGGTCACACAGCCGTATCACATGCCCGTGTGGTCAATAAAAATTAAATGATTTTTCATAAAAAGGTGCAGACTTTACACAGCCAGAGTACACGCCTATGTGGGTAGGCCGTGTGTCTCACACGGCCAAGACACACGCCCATGTGGGTAGGCCGTGTGTCTCACACGGCCAAGACACACACCCATGTCTTAGCCCGTGTGTTTACTACTGGGCATATTGACATGGCAAATTTAGGTGCAAGGGACACACAGTCATTCAACACGCCCATGGGGTAGACCGTGTGCGACACACGGTCTAGACACATGCCCGTGTTTCTACCCGTGTGGACCATTTAAAGGCTAATTTCCAAGCCAATTGTCACCCTCAATCACTCATACACTCAAACATATTTCATAGCATGCAACATTACATATTTAGACACTCAAATATTCAACACCATGGCACTTTCACACCTTCATAATGTTGTTCTATTAGACATTCAATTAGCCACACCATTTGGAAACATTCCATACCAATTTCATGCATAATCAAATTTGTTACCATAACCTCAAATTACACATTCATGTCTATAGTCATCTTAAGTCATTAATTCATTTCTTATTTCCAAGTACTTAATTCATTCCTTATCACATATCCATCAAACAAACCACATAGCACATCATCAAGGCTTTAATATATCCATGCATGGGTGTTTAGATTACAACCCAATAATCAAATATAAGCCATATCACATGGCCATTACAAAATGAATCATCAACATCATAGGCCTTCACAATTTTGCCAAATGGCATGACACATATCACAAGATGACCAAGTCCCCTATACATGCCATACTCAAAATAACAATTTCACTATACCTAATATTCTTTTAACAGTGTGATCGAATACTCCGACAACTTTCGATCCCCAAGCTAGCTTGGTGGAACTACAAAGGATGGAAAGAGAGGGGGTAAGCATTAAAGCTTAGTAAGTCCACATGCAAATAATATGCAATGATAGTAAGCAATTAACATGCAAAGACGTAGTGACATATACAAAAGGATTATTCATCATTTAAATCTTTTGACTTACTTATGTACATATATACTTTCTCATCACAAATCATTCTTTATCAAGGCATTTTTCATGGGTTTAGCGTACATACCTGTACTCATCGTAGTATATCATATATGTAACATCCTGATTTTGGGCCTAGTCAGAATAGTGGTTGCGAGACCACAAATCTGACATAAAAAAATTATTTTATTATTATTTTTATTATTTATATTATTTTAATGTCTACAATATGATACTAAAGTTGTGTGAAATTTTCATAAAGAAATTTACTCGTTTGGGCACTTAATTTAGTCAAAAGGACTAAACCGTAAAAAAATGCAAAACTTAAGTTCTAGAAGCTATAGGTATTAAATAGCTATAAAATTTTTAGTGAAGGCCCTTATGTGATCATTAAAAAATTAATAAGTTGGTGGAATATATTTGTTTAATATTTTTGAAATTAGTTTGAAAAGAAAAGAGCAAGTTAGTAATTAAATCAATAAAGGTATAATAAGACAAAATAGAAAAAGCTATCATCTTTATTTCTTACCTTTTCCACCGAAATGAAAAAAGAAATGACAGGCATGGATGAGCAAACATTTGGCCAAGCTTTGGACCTTAATAGATCAAGAAATTGAGATTCGGGCTTAAATCGAAAAGCACGAGGTTATGGACTAAAATGATGTAATTAGCCGAAATTGCATTTGAGGTAAGTCCGTGTGACTAAATAAGCATATTATCCATGTTACCATTAATATACTTGAAATCTATCTTGCTATAATTGTATTGAATTATATGTTAATGGAGTTAGGTATGAGAAAGTGATGTCAAGAGTTAATAACGCTCATGTGATGATAGAATACATTAGAAATTTGATGGAATATGATATTCCATTGAAACGAGTAAGTTGTACGTAAATAATGCAAATATAATGTTACCATGTATTGTACAATTAGTATGGTCTGAATTGTTGACTTGCGTTGTGAATGTAAGTTATGAGAATTTATGTAGCAATAACTCTCAGCTGAACCTTAGGAATATATTGGGATATTCATGCCATGACATTAGGTGATATGTGTGCTAGTGTAAGACATGTCTGAGACATGCATCGACCATATTATGAGAGCCAGTATAAGACATGTCTAGGACATGTCGGCCCTCAACATATACAAGCTAGTGTAAGACCTGTCTGGGACATGGCATCGACACCGATAGATAAGAGCCAGTGTAAGACCTGTCCGGGACACGGCATCGGCCTCGATATGTAAAAGTCAGTGTAAGACCTATCTGGGACTTGGCATTGACTTTGATGTGCTAGCCAATGTAAGACCATGTCTGGGACATGGTGTCGGCATCTTATTCCATGTTTGGGGATATTGAATATCCTCTAGTATTCCAAATGGTTCAACGGGAGATGTATGGTTTATATTGAATGATAGAGCTTATGGCTATGTTGTGAGTGGTACAAGCACTTACATGAAGTTGATGAGATGTGAATTCATCTCATGTTGTATGATTAATAAGGAATGAATATGAGTAAGTATATGAGCATGTTGAGTAACACAGGTATGTATGCCAAACTCATGAGAAATGATTTCAGTTTATGATGCACATTTGGTGAGGATGTAAATAGGTAAGTCAAGCTTATGAGAATGATTTTGTGATTACCTTATGATTATAGGTCTATACTTATGATGTATAAACATGTATTTTTACCAATGTGGTGAAAATGAATTAATAAGGTGTGATAAACTTAGTATCATTAATTTACACTAAAACAGTTTTAGACAGTAGCAGTAGTCCGAATTTAAAAATCCAGAAAAAATTGTGGAAATTGAGTTAGAGGCTGAATAAAATATGAAATTAAATCTTAATTAGTCTAGTTTCACATAGAAGAAACGGTGTGAGCAAATGAGTTTCGTACTATGAAATATTTAATTTTTTGTGAGATAGAGTCAGAATGATTTTGAAATCCCCTGTTCTGATTTGAGAAATTCATTGAAAATTGTACAAAAATATTTATGGGTTATAATTTATATTTGTAGAATTATTAATGAGTATATTTTCAAGATAAATAGACGGTAACATCATCCGAGTCCCGTATTATGAGATAATTAATTTTTAGTGAAGAGGGGTAGAACTGTCAAACAGCAAAAAAGGGGTAACTTTATGGAATAAACTGTACTTATTGGCTAACCAAAAATTTTGAAAATTTTATGGTAAGAAGATATTGAGTATAATTTTATGGAAAATTAGAAAATCTTAATTTTGAGTTCCGTAGCTCTAGATATAATTAAATTGGTAACTATGACTTGAGAAAACAACATGACCAGAATATAAGTAAAAGTATAATTATGGTTGTATTACCTTGAGAAGCATGTTGGCATATTGCTTATTATTTTCATACAGTCTTACTAAGCTATAAAGCTTACTCCCTTCCTTTCCTTTTATTTAGTGTTGTCAGGCTAGCTTGGGATTGGAGATCGTCGGAGGCAGCATCACACTATCAAGCCATCACCTTGGAATATTGATATATGTTAAGTGTGTTCAAGTGAGTGGCATGTATAGGGACTAGGTTTTATGATATATATATTTATGATTAGCCAAATGTGTTGACTTATATTGAGTTATTTTTATATGGCCAAGAGGTGTGTCTTATTTTGGTTATGGTGTGTAAACCTATCTATCTATGCTATATCTTCATGCCTATGACGTGATTGTGGTTGTTTGCAGTGCTTGGTTGGTATTATGTCATGTGTGTTGGATGCATGCTTTGTGACCATTCAAGGTGGTCATAGCCATGCAGTAATTACACGTTATAGAAACAACATGATAATGGTTGAATATGAATGCTTGATGGATAAGTTGGTAACCATAGTATAATGGTAAAAGTGATCGTCAAAATGACAAGTCTTATGAATGTGGATTAAGGAATCTAGACTTAGTATTGCATGAGTAGATGCATAGCTTGTAAGAGGACATGGTAATGTTATGAAAATATCTTAATAAAGGTTGTTTAATCACTAAAATGATGCCATGATTTGTGGTTTTAATGTGTATAAGGTTGTAAGGGTTTATGGGTAACATGAAGGCTTAGAAAATAGCCTAAGTGTTGACTACATGGGCCGAGACACGGTCGTGTGTCTCAACCGTGTGAGGACACGACCTGGAGACACGGGAGTGTGGCCTGGCCGTGTGGTTCGATTTGCATGCTGACGTCATAAACAGAGAGTTACACGGCCTGAGCACACGGGCGTGTCAAAGACACATGGGCGTGTCCTTATGTCCACATGGGCTTGTAACCCTGTTTCATAGAAAGAAATTTTCTAAGTTTTCCCAAAACTTTCTACGGTTCTTGGTTTAGTCCCTAACTACTTTTAATGCATGTTTAGGGCTTCGTAGGCCAGTGTATGGGACATTATGCATGTGTATGAAAAGTTTTGAATTAAAAGAAATTTTGTAGCCTAGTTTTTGAATGTTTGTGAATGATTAAGTCTGGTAATGCCGCATACCCTATTCCGGCGTGGGACACGGATAAGAGGTGTTACAATATAACCATACCTCTTTAACATGCCCTCCTTGGGACTTTCATCACATCCATTGCATTACCCGTTGAACACTCGGAATACTATTGGATATGCAAAAAACTTGCACATAAGTGACACATATACATACGTAGCTAAAGCTAGCTCATAACATTTAACGCTCGAAATGAGCTACTCATGGGCTTGCTCATATAAGATATTGATCAAGGTGTAACTACTCAGGCTACTCACACAAGCTGTCAGGTATCCGACCCACTCAAGGATTACCTAGCCACTGGTAGGACACACAAGACCATTGCCCAGAACCCAATTACATGTATCGCATCCATAATGAACTCAGACCAACTCAACGAGCTCGAATGCCACATATATATATCACGAACCCAGACCAACTCAATGAGTTAGAATTTTCTTAATTCCTAGTGACATGTCACTTGTATCCTAAACTATTCCTAAGGTTAAAACGGGATTCTTTCTCATATACACATAGCATCTCCATCGTACTTGCTCATAACATCGTGGATAACGACCAATATGATCCATACTTACAATGTTATCATTAGGAATAGCATACATAATATTGATAAAACATTTATCATGTAATGTCAACACATCAAAATATAATACATTGTCACCTTATTTACACATATACTTACCTCGGTACAAAATAATGGTAATCGAGCCTAATCATCATATACTTTATTCTTCCCCCGATTAAGACCCGTATCATGTTTTTCTTGATCTATAATGCCAAATTTAACTTGTTTACGAATCTCATTATTCAAATCAATCCAAATTCATGCTTTGGTAAATTTACCTTTTTACCTCTATCTTTTCACTTATTTGTGATTTAGTCCCTAGGCTCGTAAAATGAAATGCATGCATTTTATTTGTTACCCATGCCTATTCAAATCTATACCATGCTCATATCAGCTCACATTTTCCTTTATTTCACATTTTTACTACCCACTTTTACACTTTTACAAACAAGTCCCCCTTTTAGGTGTTTTCACTAAAAATCACCTAGTAAAAGATGTTTATCATGCATCAAACATCCATATTCCTCCATTAATCATCAAAATACATGCATGTTACACATGGTTCAAATTTCATACATGAACCCTAACTCAAAATATAACTAGAAATGGGTAGATCATGCTTCAAAGACTTAAAAAATACAAAGAACATTAAAAACGGGGCTAGAAAGCACATACAATCAAGCTTGAAATGTTGAACAAAACCCTAGCTATGACTATTGAAAAATTACGCTATCACTTGGAGAAGATGAGCACATTTTGACTTATTTTTCCCTTTTTATTCTTTTGTTTACCAAATGACCAAAATACCTTTTGTACCTTTCTTTCAACTTTTTCCTATGCATGCCCATTTTTTTCCAAAATTATAGAAATTTTCCAAATTGCTAATTAGGACATTATTTCATAATTTAAAGCAATTTCATGCTTAAAGCTTCTAGAACACAAGTTTTGTATCTTATTAAAATTTGGTCCCTAAAATTCAATTAGACATTTTATGCATAGAATTTCTTCATGAAATTTTCACATAAGCATGCATTCATATAATAGACCTCATAAGAATCATATAATAATTATTTCTATCTCGGATTTGTGGTCTCAAAACCATTGTTCCGACTAGGCCCTAATTCAAGATGTTACAATACCTCTTTAGCGCGACCGCCACTTGGTTGCAATGAAAGTGTGTACCTTGATCACTAATCAATGCCTTTGGTGTGCCAAAGTGAGTGAGGATATGCTTGTGAAAAGATTTTAATACTATCTTTCCATCATTCTTTGGGACTGCAACAGCTTCCACCCTGTAACGCCCCAATTTTTGGGATTTTCGAGATTTCTGTGATTTTTGATGAATTTTAGAATTTTCATGTTCTGGCTGTACAATGTAGGTCTGAGTATGTTAGTGCGCCTTTGGAAGGCCCAAGAGTAAATTTAACCCGAGGCAATTTTAGAATTTTCAATTTTAGAGAGAGAGGGTTCTGGCATTATGGGCTTTTAAAATAAAGGTGGTAAAATAAGCCACAAGAAGATCTGTGGTAAAGTGGCATGTGACACCACATAGGTGTTTGGGGAGTTGTGTGTGGATGTTTAGTGGGATCCAAGGTTCAAGTCGCAAGGTAAGTTAATTAGGGTATTTATTTTTTGTGAACAGGAAAGGTAGGTATTGGAACATAGGTGGAACTCTGTTAGGAGGAGTTTGAGCTGTTCAGGGGATTGAGTAAGGGAGAGATAAGGGAGGAAATTTAGGAGCTGATCAAGGGGCTTGGTGTTGGCCGAATGTTGGACTCTTGAGGAGCAAAAGTTGGCCGGCCAAGGGTCTCTAGTATAGGCAAATTCGGCTAGGTCTCTGAAGTAGCAATTTCAGCATTAGAGAAGTTTTGTGCCGTTTCTTTATAGCTTTTCCTTTAGGGTTTCGGTTTAGTCTTCTTTTGGCTTGCTGAAATAAGGTATTGTGCTTAGGGTTTTTCTCTTTTCCCTTCCATTTTGCTGGTATCCAAAACTTGGGACACCTCATAACTCTCTGTGTTGTTTTCCCTTGCCATAACCAAATACTACTTTCCCTTCTCACCTTTCTTTCTTCCATCTTTTCCTTTTCACCATAGCCGAACCTATACTCCTCTCTCTTTTGTCATTTTCAACAATTTCTTTTCTCCATTGTTCCTCAATTGGCTGAATCTACCATCCCTTTCCTTCTCTTCTTCTCTTCATTTATTCCCCTCACATCTAGGAGGCCGAATCTTACTATAGCCGAACCTATTTCCTTTTTTCTTTAAGAAGTTGAAACCTTCATACCTGTATAGGAAGCTGAATCTTTGGCTACTTGAACCTATTTCTTCTCGTAACCACGGTAGATCAGGATTAATATCATAGATAGTAACACTCTTTTGGGTAGAACAACTATTGGTAAGTATTCGAACAACTTTCATCAGTTACTTATGCTATAAGGTAAAGCCGAAACCCCTTAAGGGTGGCTAACGTTTGGACTAAGGGCATATTGGCCTCTTTCTTTTGGTTTTGTATGCGCTAGAGTGGACAAAGGGGACATTCAGCAAAGGGCTTTGAAGGCTAACACTGTTGGACATCTAGATCTAGTCCATATTTCGGCAGAAAGGTAAGAACTTTAGGAACTAAGGCAATCTTGGCCAAGTATGGTAAGGAGAGTAGTACGTATTTTGTTTTTGATATGTATTCTGACGTATTAGTAACTCGATTGTAGGCAGCTCGTGTGTGGATCTCGCCAATGTATCGTTACAGATCAGGTGTGTAAATGACACCCACTTATAACCTAGAACGACAAAAGCTGAAAAATTGAAACGCAGAAGAGCCGAAATTTTGTGGACTTATGAGTGTGCGAGCGCTCGCGAGGTAATTGTTTGTTAATCTCGGTAATCTCAAGTGGTAAGCTTGTAGAGTGCGTAATTTCGTGCACTTCGGTATATTTGGGCTTAATGGGCCGAAATCGGGTTAATGGGCCAACGAGCCTAATTCGGTAAAAACACTCGGTAAGTGTTTTTGTTAATACGGTAATGGCTGTAATATGCATGAAAAAGCCTAAAATAGTAAATTTACTAAAATACTCCTAAAGTATGAAAATTACCATTATATCCTTAGGTGAAAAGTGACCGTTATACCCCTAGGGTTAATTTTGACTGGAATGCATGATATTCTGATTCTGTATGTTGTATGCCATGACATGTATATCTGTTGCATGGGATATGGGTTATATTGATGGAAGAAGCGTTCTGGTGGCTATGACATAAATATCTATTCTGGTGGCTCTGCCACAATATCTGTATCTAGTGACTCTGTCATAATATCTGTTCTGGCAGCCATGCTACAAATTCTTTGGTGTGTAGCGAATGGGTGGGTCGAGTTGTCTCCCCACATGGTGTAAGGTTGGTACGAGGGTGTATACAGATGGATATGGGTTGGGTTTCTGCATACATGATATTTTTGTTCTGTACCTGTTATTGGCTTATGGGCTTCATTCTGAATTCTATATAGGGCTAAGGCCCAACTTAATCTGTTTTTGTGGTTTGAACTGATTTGGACTATGGTTGGGTTATTTTACACACTGAGTTTTCCAAACTCACTCCTCTTAATTTCATCCATGCAGGAAATCCCCAACCATAGTGGACTTGGAGCTGTGAGGGATTCAGAGTGGCCACATGTTCTGCAAATTCGGTTCTCTTCAGGTGTTTTGACCAGCCTTTACTTACTTTAATTGTTTAAGGTTTTTAAGTTGTAATAAGGCCGCTCGTAAATTTTATGGTTTTCTTATTTTCTTTACTTCTACTCGATTTAAACTGTTAGATTCAGGCTATGTGGGTTTTTTTCAAAATTAATAAACGATTTCAAAACACAACGAGCGTAACAAATGGATAACCTAAAGTGTTCTCTTCTTAGTCAACAATTAACCATTGTTTTACAAAATCACCCTGATTACCATAAACAAAGAACACAAACAACCGTAAGTCAATGTGACACGTTAGACTTAGCCGTAACGTCTGGGCCGAGTTTGGGGTGTTACATTTAGTGGTATTAGAGCTAAGTTGCAACAACTCGGCTGTGGACTGGGTCTCAAAAAATATAAATAAATAAAGTAAAGATTTTCAAAAATCGCTTTGGGGAATTCATTTTTTTTAATTTTCTTTCTACAATAAATGATTTCAAAAATTGCAAATTCAGTTTTCTTAAATTTGGATTCTGAGAAGGTGGCACACTAAATCTCCGGCCCAAGTCTGTAGGTATCAGTCTGAATTTTTCTGAATGTTTCTGAATTATCAGCTATATGCCTGTACTGAAACCCCATTTTGATACTCTGGTTAGGGTGATACTGAAACTGTAGGAATTTTGATAAGTAGACTAAGACTGTAGCTAGGCTACGATTCCGTGAAAAACAAACTCTGAATTATTGTCTGTTCATAAAACATATGTAATAAACACTGAAATATTTAATTGATGCATACAATTCGTAAACAGATAATACGATATGAGTATGAGTGCAGCTCGTGGAAGAGGCCGTGGACGTGGCCGAGGTAGTGTACGGGCTAGATCTTCATCTTCAGGACATATGCCAGCAGCAGATGCACCGGTACCACCGGCAACAGAAGTGGAGTCTCATGATCGAGGTGCCGTGGATGACGCTCTATCTCAGGCAATGCTTCGTGTTCTGGAAAGGGTTGTTGGGGCAAGTACGGGTAATGGAATTCGAGGATCTATTTCTAAGTGACTCCGGGCTAATGGAGCGAAGATCTTTAGGGGCGTATCTGGTGTAGCCCCGAATGTTGCTGAATATTGGTTAGAAGCCACGGAACGGATTATGAATGATTTGGACTGTTTCGTAGAGCAGAAACTGAAGGGAGCCATATCATTGCTACGAGATGAGGCTTATTAGTGGTGGCTCACTGTGAGAGATGGGACCCCAGCTGAGAGGGTGACTTGGGAGCTGTTTAAGACGGCCTTCAAGGGAAAATATGTTAGGGCGAATTATGTGGACGCCCGCAGGAAAGAATTTCTAAATCTGGTTCAAGGGGGTAAGACAGTTGCTGAGTACGAGGCTGAGTTTCTGAGGTTGAGCTGGTACGCTATTGGGATAGTCGCTACAGAGCATGAACGTAGTGTGCACTTCGAGGATGGTCTTAGAGATGAACTTAGGGTGCTGATTGCTCCGCAGAGGGAGCGTGACTTTGTTGCTTTGGTGGAGAAAGCTAAGATAGCTGAGGAGGTGAAACGTACTAAAAGACAGAATCGTGAGAAGGATTGGAACCGTTTTCAGAGGGATTCAGGACCTTCGGGTGGTGCAAATAGGAATGTTAAAAGTGCAAGAGTGGAAGAGCCAGTTCGAGCAGTTTCAATGAATGTTGTTAGACCGCAAGTTTGTGGAGACTGTGGTAAGGTACATCTAGGCAATTATAGGAGACGTTCTAGTGCTTGTTTCCAGTGCGGATCTATGGAGCATAAAGTCAAGGACTGTCCTCAAAAAACAGATCAGGTTCAAGTTGCAGAACAGAGGGTTGCTCAACTAGTGAGAGGTGGACCACAACCACCGAGAGGACGTGGACAAGGTAGGAGCAGTAATGGAAATGGTCAGGGTCGAGGAGCACCTGGCAGGGGTGCCGAAAATACTGAGGCTCATCAGCCAGCGTTGGTGTATGCAGCTCGTCATCGAGAGGAGGGTGATGCACCCGACGTCATAACTGGTACGTTCTTGATTTCTAGTATACCGTACATTGCTTTGATAGATATTGGATCTACTCATTCATATGTTGCATGTGTCATATCTGGGTCGATGGGTGTGCACTCTGAGGAGACTGTGAGTGGGGTATCGGTAGTAAGTCCTTTGGGCCACTCGGTTAGGGTAGACAAACTGTATAGAGACGTGCCTTTAGAAACTCAAAGTAAGATTTTCTCTGGAGACTTGATGGAGTTACCGTTTGAAGAATTTGACCTCATTCTGGGAATGGACTGGCTTGTTAAGCATAGGGCAACTCTGGATTGTGCTGCTAAGCGAATGGTGTTAAAGACCGAGGAAGGTGAGGAGGTTATGGTGATAGGTGAGCGAAGGGATTCTTTGTCCAATGTGGTGTCGACGTTGAGAGCCGAGAAGTGGAGTTGTAAGGGTTGTGAGGCTTACTTGGCATTTGTAAGTTAGTTAAAGACTGAGGGTCTAATGGTGGATAAGGTTAGAACCATTAAGGAATTCTAAGATGTTTTTCCAGAGGAGCTTCTAGGATTGCCTCCGAACCGAGAAGTCGAGTTTGGAATCGACTTGTTGCCTGGAACGGCACCAGTGTCTATTACACCATACAGGATGGCACCGAAGGAGTTAGTAGAGCTGAAAGCACAGATTCAAGAGTTGTTGGATAGAGGATTTATTAGGCCGAGTGTGTCTCCGTAGGGAGCACCAGTGTTGTTTGTGAAAAAGAATGATGGGACGAGGCGGATGTGCATCGATTATCGGCAGTTGAACAAACTGACGATTAAGAATAAGTACCCTTTGTAAAGAATCAACGACCTGTTTGACCAACTTAGAGGAGCTTCGGTATTCTCCAAGATTGATCTTTGATCTGGATACCATCAGTTAAGGGTCAAGGAAGTAGATATTCATAAGACGACTTTCAGGACTCGGTATGGTCATTACGAGTTTTTGGTTATGCCATTTGGACTGACGAACGCGCCTGCAGCATTCATGGATATGATGAATCGAGTATTCCAACCATTTTTGGATCGATTCGTAGTCGTTTTTATTGACGATATTCTGGTATATTCCAAAACTAAAAAGAAGCATGTTGAACATATCCACATTGTGCTGCAAGTGTTGAGGGAGAAGGAACTTTATGCGAAATTCATTAAGTGTGAATTTTGGTTGAGGGAGGTAACCTTCTTAGGTCATGTTGTCTCTGCTGAGGGGATCAAGGTGGACCCTCAAAAGATTGAGGCGATTCGAGAGTGGAAGCCACCTAGGTCGGTGTCGGAAATTTGAAGTTTCCTGGGTTTGGCAGGGTACTACAGAAGGTTTGTGGAAGGTTTTTTTGTGTTGGCAGCACCATTGACAAAGCTTATAAGGAAAGGACCACCATTTGTTTGGATCGAGAAGTAGCAGGAAGCTTTTGAGAAATTGAAGAAAGTTCTGACCGAGGCACCTGTATTAATTCAGCCGGTGTCTGGGAAGGATTTTATCGTGTACAGTGATGTATCACATGTGGGTTTGGGCTGTGTGTTGATGCAAGAGGGTAGGGTGGTTGCTTATGCATCGCGACAGCTTAAGCCTCACGAAGTAAACTATCCTACTCACGATTTAGAATTGGCAGCAGTAATCTTTACACTTAAGATTTGGAGACACTACTTGTACGGAGAAAGGAGTGTCATATACACGGATCATAAGAGTCTTAAGTACTTGCTAACTTAGAAGGAGCTGAACCTTAGGCAATGAAGATGGATAAAGTTGCTTAAGGATTATGACTGTTCGATTGAGTATCACCCAGGCAAGGCTAATGTGGTAGCCGATGCCCTAAGCCGTAGAGCTGTATCTGATCTAAGAGCAATGTTTGCTTGTCTGAGTCTGTATGATGATGGTAGCTTGTTGGCTGAGTTACAAGTAAGGCTAACTTGGGTGGATCAGATTAGGGAAAAGCATTTCAAGGATGAGTCTTTAGTTTCTCGATTCCAGCAAGTTAAGAAAGGGGAAACTTCTGAGTTTGGGTTGAATAGTGAAGGAGTTCTGTGTTTTCGGGGAATAGTTTGCATTCTGAAGGACTTTGACTTAAGGCAGTCAATACTGAAAGAAGCTCATGGAGGACTTTGTGCTATGCATCCTGGAGGGTATAAGTTGTATCGTGACTTGCGAGAATTGTATTGGTGGCTTGGGCTTAAACGAGAAGTAACGGAGTTTGTGGGGAAATGTCTAACATGTCAGCAAGTGAAAGTGAGCATCAACTACCTTAGGACTTTTACTGACCCGGTGAAGATACCAATTTGGAAGTGGGAGAGGGTAACCATTGACTTTATGAGTGGGCTACTCTTGACACCGACGAAGAAGGACTCGATTTGGGTACTTGTGGATAGGTTGACCAAATCTGCTCATTTTATACATGTCCACACTGATTATTCACTTCAGAAGCTAGCCAAATTGTACGTGGCAGAGATTGTGCGACTTCATGGAGTGCCAGTATCGATTATTTCTAACCGGGATCCTAGGTTCACATCCCGGTTCTGGCAAAAGTTGCATGAGACATTGGGAACGTGATTGCACTTTAACACGACTTTTCATCCTCAGACTGATGGTTAGTCAGAAAGGGTTATCCAGATTTTGGAAGACATGTTGAGGGGATACGTTATTGACTTTCGAGGTAGTTGGGAAGATTACTTGTCGTTAGCAGAGTTTACGTATAACAATAGTTATCAGGCGAGTATCTGAATGGCACCGTATGAAGCGCTGTATGGACGTAGGTGTTGTACACCTAGTTGTTGGACTAAATTGGGGGAACAACAGGTTCTTGGACTTGAGTTGGTAGCGAATACGGAAGATAAGGTTAGGATAATCAAAGATCAGTTAAAAGAAGCATCTGATAGGAAAAATTCATATGCAGATTTGAAGCGTAATGAGATTGAGTACTCTGTGGGTGATATGGTCTTCTTGTTGGTTTCTTCTTGGAAGAAGATATTAAGGTTTTGTAAGAAGGGCAAGTTGAGTCTGCAGTTCATCGGGCCTTATCGGGTTCTTAAGCGAGTAGGTCTAGTGGCTTACCAATTGGAATTACCTCCGGAGTTAGATAGGATTCACGATGTTTTTCACATCTCCATGTTAAGGCGATATCGTTCTGATCCTACCCATGTCGTGGCAGTTGCAGAGATTGAAGTGCAGCATGATTTGACTTTCGAGGAAGAGCTTGTGCAGATATTGGATCGAGATGTTAAGGTTCTAAGAAGGAAGTTAGTTCCATTGGTAAAGGTACTCTGGCGTAATCATGGCAGAGAGGAAGCTACTTGGGAACCAAAATAGGCGATGCGTCAACAATACTCTTATCTGTTTGGATCAGGTAAATTTCGAGGATGAAATTTCTTTAAGGAGGGTAGAGCTGTAACGCCCCAATTTTCAGGATTTTCGGGATTTCTTTGATTTCTGATGAATTTTAGAATTTTCGTGTTTTGACTGTACAATGTAGGTCTGAGTATGTTAGTGGGCCTTTGGAAGGCCCAAGAGTAAATTTAACCCAAGGCAATTTTAGAATTTTCAATTTTAGAGAGAGAGGGTTCTGGCGTTATGGGATTTTAAAATAAATGTGGTAAAATAAGCCACAAGAAGATCTGTGGTAAAGTGGCATGTGGCGCCACATATGTATTTGGGGAGTGGCGTGTGGATGTTTAGGGGGAGCCAAGGTTCAAGTTGCAAGGTAAGTTAATTAGGGTATTTATTTTTTGTGAACAAGAAAGGTAGGTATTGGAACATAGGTGGAACTCTGTTAGGAGGAGTTTGAGTTGTTCAGGGGATTGAGTAAGGGAGAGATAAGGGAGAAAATTTAGGAGCTGATCAAGGAGCTTGGTGTTGGCCTAATGTTGGACTCTTGAGGAGCAAGAGTTGGCTGGCCAAGGGTCTCTAGTATAGGCAAATTCGGCTAGGTCTCTGAAGTAGCAATTTCAGCATTAGGGAAGTTTTGTGCCGTTTCTTTGTAGCTTTTCCTTTAGGGTTTCGATTTAGTCTTCTTTTGGCTTGCCGAAATAAGGTATTGTGCTTAGGGTTTTTCTCTTTTCCCTTCCATTTTGCTAGTATCTGAAACTTGGGACACCTCATAACTCTTTGTGTCGTTTTCCCTTGCCATAACCGAATACTACTTTCCCTTCTCACCTTTCTTTCTTCCATCTTTTCCTTTTCACCATAGCCGAACCTATACTCCTCTCTCTTTTGTCACTTTAAACAATTTCTTTTCTCCATTGTTCCCCAATTGGCCGAATCTACCATCCCTTTCCTTCTCTTCTTCTCTTCATTTATTCCCCTCACATCTAGGAAGCCGAATCTTACTATAGTCGAACCTCTTTCCCTTTTTCTTTAAGAAGCCGAAACCTTCATACCTGTGGTATAAGAAGCTGAATCTTTGCCTACTTGAACCTGTTTCTTCTTGTAACCACGGTAGATCGGGATTAATATCATAGATAGGAACACTATTTCGGGCAGAACAATGATTGGTAAGTATTCGAACAACTTTCGTGAGTTACTTATGCTTTAAGGTAAAGCCGAAACCCCTTAAGGGTGGCTAATTTTTGGACTAAGGGCATATTGGCCTCTTTCTTTTGGTTTTGTGTGCGCTAGAGTGGACAAGGGGGACATTCAGCAAAGGGCTTTGAAGGCTAACACTGTTGGACATCCAGATCTAGTCCATATTTCGGCAGAAAGGTAAGAACTTTAGGAACTAAGGCAATGTTGGCTGAGTATGGTAAGGAGAGTAGTACGTATTTTTTTTTTGATATGTAGTCTGACGTATTAGTAACTCGATTGTAGGTAGCTTGTGTGTGGATCGCCAATGTATCGTTACAGATCAGGTGTGTAAACAACACCCACTTATAGACTAGATCGACAAAAGTCGAAAAGCCAAAACACCGAAGAGCTGAAATTTTGTGGACTTATGAGCGTGCGAGCACTCGCGAGGTAGTTGTTTGTTATCCCAGTAATCTCAATGGTAAGCTTGCAGAGTGCACAATTTCTTGCACTTCGGTATATTTGGGCTTAATGGGCCGAAATCGGGTTAATGGGCCAACCGGCCTAATTTGGTAAAAATGCTCGGTAAGTGTTTCTGTTAATACGGTAATGGCTGTAATATGCTTGAAAGCCCTAAAATAGTAAATTTACTAAAATACCCCTAAAGTATGAAAATTACCATTATACCCCTCGGTGCAAAGTGATCGTTATACCCTTAGGGTTAATTTTGACTGGAATGCATGATATTCTGATTCTGTATGTTGTATGCCATGACATGTATATCTGTTGCATGGGATATGGGTTATATTGATGGAAGAAGCGTTTTGGTGGCTATGCTACAAATATCTATTTTGGTGGCTCTGCCACAATATCTGTATCTGGTGACTCTGTCACAATATCTGTTCTGGCAGCCATGCTGCAAATTCTGTGGTGTGTAGCAGATCGGTGGGTCGAGTTGTCTCCCCACATGGTGTAAGGTTGGTACGAGGGTGTATACGGATGGATATGGGTTGGGTTTTCTGAATGCATGATATTTCTGTTCTGTACCTGTTATGGGCCTATGGGCTTCATTTTGAATTCTGTATAGGGCTAAGGCCCAACTTAATTTGTTTCTATGGTTTGAACTGATTTGGACTATGGTTTGGTTATTTTACACACTGAGTTTTCCAAGCTCACCCCCCTTAATTTCATCCATGCAGGAAATCCCCAACCATAGTGGACTTGGAGTTGTGAGGGATTCGGAGTGGCCACATGTTCTGTAAATTCGGTTCTCTTCAAGTGTTTTGACCAGCCTTTACTTACTTTAATTGTTTAAGGTTTTTAAGTCGTAATAAGGCCGCTCATAAATTTTATGCTTTTCTTATTTGCTTTACTTATACTCGATTTAAAGTGTTAGATTCAGGCTGTGTGGGTTTTGTTCAAAATTAATAAACGGTTTCAAAACACAACGAGCGTAACAAATGAATAACCTAAAGACTTAATTAATCGGTGTTCTTTTCTTAGTCAACAATTAACCATTATTTTACAAAATCACCCTGATTACCATAAACAAAGAACACAATCAAGCGTAAGTCAATGTGACACGTCAGACTTGGCCGTAACATCTGGGCCAGGTTTGGGGTGTTACACACCCAGTTCGAGATGTAGTCAACAACTACTAATATATACAGATTTCCAAATGAACTTGGAAATGATCCCATAAAATCCATACCCCAAACATCAAATAATTCAACCTCCAGAATTGGCTGTTGCAACAGTTCATTGTGTCAAGATATAGAATTGGTGCGCTGACACCGATCGAATTGATTCAAAAAATTGTGGGCGTCTTTGAATAATATCCCCCAGTAGAATTCTGATTGGAGAACTTTAGTAGTAGTTCTCATAACACCGAAATGACCTTCATAAGGAGCATCATTACAATGATTCAGCATTAAAAACATCTCATCTTTCAGAACACAACGTCGAATGATGTTGTCATTGCATAATTTGAATAAATATGTCTCGCTCCAGTGATATTTCATTATGTCACGAAGAAATCTGTAACATCTCGAAATAGGGCCTAAATGGAATAGTGGTTGAGAAACCAAAAATCTGAGATAGAAAAGTTTATTTCGATTAATTTTTATGATTTACGGAGTAATTAGATGCATGTGTTAGAGTATTGATAAGAAATTTTATAGATTGCATGTTTAATTTGCCTATTAGGGCTTATTTGTAGAAGTTGCTGTAACAGCCCGATTTAGGGCCTAAACGGGATGATGGTTTTAGAACCACGAATTCGAAGTCAAAAAATTTATTCTGATTAAGTTTTAAGGTTTATTTATTGATTAAAATATTGTGTAAAAATATTGTTAAGTAATTTTACTGATAAAGTGCTTAATTGGACTTTTAGGGCTAAATTGCAAAAGTTGCAAAATATGTGCTCTAATTCATAAGTACTTGATTGAAATGGGGGTTTAAGGAGGAGGTACTTAAATGGAATTAGACCATTATATTTTGTTTGGACAAAAATGGGCATGAATAGGACAAAATTTTAAAGAAAGGCCTTAAGGGCATTTTAGTCATTTGGTAATTAAAAGAAATAAAAAGGGAAAATAAAGCCAAAATTGACTCATCTTTTTCATGGAGGCCGAAATTAGAATGGGGGAAGCCATGGCTAGGGTTTTCAAGCTTTACAAGCTCAATGGTAAGTCCGTTCTAGCCCTATTTTTCAAGTTCTTTACGTTTTTGGAATCCCGGTAACTTGATTAAGCTTATTCTAGCAATAATTTAAGCTAGGGTTCATATTTGGAAAAATACCCATAGGTGAAATGTGTTTATTTTGATGTTTTATGGTAGAATATGAAGGCTGAAATTATGTTAAACAACTTTTGCTAAGCGGTTTTAAGCAAAAATGAGTAAAACGGCTTAATCGGTAAAAGTTGTTATTGTTCATAACTATGTGTTAGAGTGAGAATTTGATGTTCCATAGAAGGGAAAACTGATCAGCATGTCATAAAACACAAGAATAAGGGATGAAGTTTAATTCCCGAGCCTAGGGGCAAAAGTGTAAATATGCAAAAATTTAGGGGCAAAATTGTAATTTTGCCAAAGTTTGAGTTAAGGACTGTTTTGAATATTAAATTAATTAAATAAGTAAAATATGATGTTTTAGATCCCGGAAAACAAGATTTAAACCTAGAATGGCAGAAAAATCGAAAATTAGGAAAGTTGGTAAAATGGCCGTTTTAGTATCGAGGTAAGTTCATATGTATAATAAGCATTAATTTATGCATGTTTCAATGTAAAATTGATATATTTACTATGATTTCTGAGGTATTGAAAGTAAGTATAATTATGATGATTTAAATGTTCAATATTAATTCGACATGGAAATGAGAAAGTATGTAAGTTTGTATGTAAATAATACAATATCTTTATTATGTTTTTATATTTCAGCATAATTTATGTATTGTAGCTGATTTTTGAATCATAATTGACTATTGGAAGTATGGAATCAAGTATTAGAAAAGAGAGAAATCCGGTTGAACCTTGAAAGATTGGATGATCTGAGATGGTATGTAGCTAGGTCACATGTATGGTGGTGAGTGCACATTATGTGTACAAGAGATTTACGAGACATTATGATGTAGCTAGGTCACATGGGTGATACTATGTGTACACCATGTAGACAAGAGAGCTACGGGATATATGTAGCTAGGTCGCATGCGTGGTTCCAGGTGAAGGACACCATGTAGACAAGAGAGCTACGAGATAAACTGGCTAGGTCACATGGGTGGTACTAAGTGTTCACCATGTGTACAAGAGAGCCAAAATTATGTGTACAATCGAGCTAGGTCACATGAGTGGTGCTGAGTGAAGGCCACTATGTGTACAAGAGAGCTTCGATTTTAAAGGTGGGCTGTGTGCGATACCATCGCGTATCTGTTATTATTCCGAAGCGTTCAACTGGGAAATCGATTAAATGAAATTGTGTATGACTTTGTGATGATAAGTGTAAGTATATACGTGTGTAACTTATGAGCAATATGCTCGATATGTTATTGGAAATTGGAAAGATTGTTATGGGTAAGTGATGAATACAATTGAAGTGTGAAAGATCAAAATTGACAATAAAACTGTTATGGATAGTTGCAGTGACGTGAATCTAAAAATTTACCAAAAATAGTAGAAATTGAATCAGAGACTAAATGAGATATCAAATTAAATATTAATGAGTCTATTTTCATATAAAAGAAACAGAGCAAGCAAAGGAATTCTATATTATGAGATATTTAAGTTTTTGAGATACTGGTTTAGAATGACTATGTGATCCCCTATTCTGACTTGGAAAAATCATTAAAAATTGTACAAAAATAATTAGGGGATATAATTTATATGATTGAAATCCTTAATAAGTATAGTTTCAAATGAAATAAACGAGAACATCCTTTGAATTCTGTACGAGGAGAAAATTGATTCGTAGTGAAGAGTGGTCAGAATAGTTGAGCAGTGAAACAGGGGTAACTTCAATGAATAAACTGTACTAATTGGCTGGACAAAAATTCTGAAAATTTTCTGGTAAAAATATATGTGAATCTAGTTTCAAGAAAAATTAACGGTTTGTAATTTGGAGTTCTGTAGCTCCAGAAATAAATAATTTAGCTGCTGGTACTCTACTAGACAACTTATTTTGAACCTGTTTATGATTGTAATAGTGAAAGTATGTGTGTGGTTGTGATGGTAATATTTCGGGAACATATTGTGACTTCATTTAAAGTATGATAATGTATTGTTTATTAATATTTACATACTTACTTACTAAGCTATAATGCTTACTCCCTTCCTTTCCTTTTTCCTATAGTGTCTCAGATGTTAGCTTGAGTTGGAGGTCGCCGGAGGTTAAATCACACTATCAAACTATTAATCGATATATAAAGGTTTTAAAGTATTTTTAAGTCTTTGGCATGTATGGAGACTCGTTTAATTGTTACTAAGTTGCTAGGAATTGGCCTAAAATACTGACCTATGTTATTTGAAGGTCTCTATTGTATAAAGTCATTTAATATAGATAGTTTTGATTATGTTATTAATTAAATGATGCAATTTATGAATGTGCATGCTTGCCTATGTGTGTGGTTGAATTAAAGCATGATATGAGCCTTGTAATCTCTTTTTAAGGGACAACTTGAATGTGTTTGAAAAATTTTTAAATTAGAGTGAAATTATGAATCAGTTTTTATACGATGATTAGTGATTAAGTCCGGTAATGCCTCGTACCCTGTTCCAGCGTCGAACACGGATCAGGGGTGTTACAAAATCTTTCTTTTTTATGGCATGTGACACCCAATGGGAGTTTTCTACACATTAGATAATTAACAAAATCTACATACCAAGGAGTTGTATCTATCGAGAATAACTTCTCATCTAGGAGTGCGTCGACAATTTAAAGTATATTTCCGTCTTTGCTACCAACTTCTAATCGAGACAGCTGGTCTTCAACTTGATTCTCTGAACCCTTATGGTCTTTTATCTCGATGTCAAATTCTTGCAATAGTAATATCCAGCGTATCAGTCTTGGTTTGGCATCCTTTTTCGTAAAGAGATATATCAACGCCAAGTGATCAGTGAATACAGTAACCTTTGCACCGACAAGATAGGAACAAAACTTGTCAAAAGCAAAGACTACAGCCAGCAATTCTTTCTCGGTGGTGGTATAATTAAGTTGAGCCTCTATAAGAATTTTGCTAGCATTTTCCCTTTCGTTGTCCTAAAATTGCACCCACAGCAAAGTCACTTGTATCGCACATAACTTCAAAGGGTTGAGGCCAATCTAGTGCAACGACAATGGGTGCATTCACTAGCCTCTTTTTTTAACTATAGAAAGGCATCCAGACATGCATCCTCAAAGAAGAATTTTTGATTCTGTTCCAGCAATGAGCACAAGGGCTTTGCAATTTTTGAAAAATGTCTAATAAACCGTTAATAAAACCCTGCATGTCTTAGAAAACTGTGAATACCTTTCACGTTTATTGGTGGAGGTAATTTCTCAATGATTTCCACCTTAGCTTTGTCTACTTGAATGCCTTGACTAGAAATGCGATGTCTTAACACAATGCCTTCAGTTTCCATGAAATGACATTTTTCCCAATTTAGGACAAGATGTGTGTCCTCACATCGCTTCAGTACTTTATCCAAATTGTCAGCATAATGATCAAAATCATTCCCATAGATTGAGAAATCATTCATAAATACCTCTAAAGAGTCTTTGATCATATTTGAGAATATTCCCATCATGCACTTTTGAAATGTGGCTGGTGCATTGCAAAGACCAAAAGGCATACGTGAAAAGTGAAAGTACCAAAGGGGTAGTTGAAGGTTGTTTTCTCCTGATCCTCCGGTGCAATTTACCCAGAATAGCCGTATAAAAAGCAATAATAGGCCTTTCTAGCAAGCCAATCTAGCATTTGGTCGATGAAAGGAAGTGGGAAGTGATCGCTCATTGTGGCTGCATTCAATTTGCGATAATCCATACAAACTCGCCATCCTGTGGGAATGCGTGTAGGAATTAATTCATCCTTATCGTTTGTGAACGATAGTGATGCCACTCTTTTTAGGCATGAATTGCACTGGACTTATCCAATTGCTATTAGAAATTGGGTAAATAATTTCAGGATCAAGCCATTTTATGATTTCCTTCTTAACAACTTCCTTCGTCTTCTCATTTAATCTTCTTTGCTATTCAATAGATTGCTTTCCTTCATCTTCCAACTATCTTATGATCTATAATATGATAATAATATTGTGTGAAAAGTTCGTAAAGAAAATTTATCGATTACATGTTTAATTTGATAAAGGACCAAATTGCACAAAGTGCAAAAGTTGAGTACTAATAGCTAAAGGGATTAAATAGCTATAGAAATTTAAATTGGAGGTCCTTATATGGTAATTATACCATTAAAAATACTTAGTTTTTAAGGATGATGATTCATCCAGGGAAAATAAAATTAAAGAAAATGACAAAATTAGAAAGATGAAAAATAAATATGATAAATAATAAAAAGATGAAAATATCATCATTTATCATCATCTTCCCCAATATTTTGCATGGAAACCCTAGGAAAGAAAAAACAAGCTTTCTTGGCCAAATTAGGTAAGTATTCAAGTCCCATTTTTAGTAATTTTTGTATTTTTGAGATCGAAACAACTTAATCTAGATATTTTGGGAATTAATTTGTAAAGTTATCAAAGTATGAAAATTTTGCCATGGATGAATATGCTGAAATTTTGAAATTTATGGTATAATATGATTTAGGGACTAAATTGAAAAGTTATAAAAATCATTGAAAAATTCTGAATTTAATGAAATACATTGGCTGTAAATGTAACTTGTAAAAATCGTCTAGGCTTGGAACAATGATTAAATTGCATGAATTTCATTTTCCGAGCCTAGGGACGAAATCGTTATTAATTAAAAGTTTAGGAGAAAAATGGTAATTTTGCCTAAGATGTGAACGAGAAAAATTGTGTATATGTTCATGTAAAATGTCGGATTAGTAGATTTTACCTACACGAACATTTGTCGAGGTAAGTTCGTGTAACTAAATTGTGTATATTTATATGTTTGAATTAAATGTAGTGTATGTGAATTGTATAAATATTATATATATATGACATTTGAAACATATTCGACAAAGCTCGGTAAATGATAATGCTTGCAATAAATGATATTGCTCGATAAGTGATAAATGATAAAAATGTTACTTTTATACTTGAAATAAATGTGGAATGTGTTTATGGGAATTATAGGAATGTTATAAATGCATGAAATGTTCACATGTTCGGAAATGTTAGTAAGATGATAAGTTCCGTTTGAATAATGAAATTCGATGGATATAGGTAATTTCCTCACATTTAATGTGATCCTGCATATGTTGTAGACAGGATTTAGCTCAGACGAGTAATCCTGATAAAAGCCCTCTCGAGCATTCTGTTATATAGTTCCTGCAAGCATCCTGATTGGTAGTGATTCTGCATATGTTGCACACTACCGCAGCTCTTTATGAGTGTCCTGTTTATTGATCGGTTGTGGTTCTGCATATGTTTCGGACACAAACATAGCTCTTTGTGAGCATCCTTACATGGCTCGCTTGAACTCCCTGTGATATGGCTATTCGGTGCTCCTGTTACATGGCTCTTCGTGAGCAATCCTGATAGGCTTTCTGTGAGTTTCCTGATTAAAAGTTCTTTGTGAACTTCCTGATTGTGGCTCTTATGAGCACCCTGATTTAGCCCAGATAAGCTTCCTATTACATGGCTCATCTGAGCACCCTGATATGTGGCTCGAGAGTGTGCTCTCTAGTTAGGATCCCAAATGGGTACCCCAGAATATGAGTTGACGGATCCTAATTTGTACACCTCAAGTGTACTACCTAGGTATCCATCGATATTTCAGATAAATTCAATGAGAAAAATCCTAACATGAGAAGATATGAATAAGAAATGAGTTATTACACGTATTTGCCTAAAATACATGAAAATGATGATACATGATATATGGAAATATGAGATGATGATATATGTACACGGAATTTATTTGATGAATACATTCATCCATGATTATAGATTTGTACACCTTGAGTGTACTACTCGTCTGACATTGATATTTCGAATGGTTTAATGGGTAAAGTTCCGACATGAAATAATTTGAACTTGAGATAAATTATTATGAATATGTACTTGAAATACAAATATATGATTTATACATGTTATATGAATACGTGATATGAAAAGTTATATATCTAGAAATCTGATTGTTGTTGAGCCCATATATGTTTCTTGATGTTATTATGGAATATGTGACTAACAAGGGCAATGAGGATATGTGTAGGGCTTAAGATTAAATTGATTGAATGTGCATTACATGTTTATCTTGGAATAGAATGAATGGTAAGTTAAGTACCATGTTATACGAACATACTAAGCATTATATGTTTACTTAGTTTTTTTTTCCGGTTTTATAGTAAATCGGAAGCTCGTTCGATTGGAAGCTTGGCGGAGATCACTCACACTATCCATTAGCCCATTTTGGTACATATGGTAAATCATTATGGTTATAATTGCATGTATAGGTTAAATTGGTCATAGTGGCATGTAAATGTAAATGGTTATTGTAATCTAGCCATTGGAATGGCTAGTGATGATTATGTTTTGGTATATATATATTACGATTATTTCATGGTGATAACATAAGTGTTTATTATTAATTGATTGAGAAAGGTTAAACAAGTTTGCTTATAAAAGGTAAGATTAAAAGCATGAATGCAAGTAATAATATATCATGTTAGATGAATAAAATTAGCTTGGTTATCATACTTGAATTGGTTGATATATGTATGTAAGTGATTTAGCATGTTGATGGCAAAGTTTGGGTGAGAAAAAACGCTAGGAAATGGCTTTATTTTGTCCACACGAGTAGACACACGGGCATGTGTCTTGACCATGTGTGACATATGACCTGGCACGTAGGCCTGTGGTTTGGCTGTGTGTCCCCTGCATCCTAAAATTTTGAAACAGAATGCTCAAAATTTGGCACACGGGCAGAGACACGGGTGTGTGTCTCAGCTGTGTATCCTACATGGCCTAGAACACGAGCATGTGTCTTGGCCGTGTGAAACCTGAACCTTAATATTTTGCAAGTCAGAAAGTTACACAGGCTGGGGGCACGGTTGTGTGACCTTTTTCATACACGACACAGCCTAGGACATGGGTGTGTCACTTGGCCGTGTGACCCCTATATATGAGAGAAATTGTGAAATTTTGTGAAAAATTTCTTTAGTTCCCGATTTAGTCCCGACTTGATTCTTACATTTATAATGGGCCTCAAGAGGTCCATTCAAAGGATAATATGACTAGTTTCAGAAATGAACAGTATTTAACATAAATTGTCTATACTTAGTCTGTAAACTTCAATAATACTCTGTGACCCTATTTCGACGATGGATACAAGTTAAAGGTGTTACAATATGGACCAAATTCTTTTCTTGAGTTGCGTCCAGTTTTGTGGAGACAATAACTGGGAGAGTATTTTGATCACCTAGAAAGGCATATTTAAGATGAGGAGGAAGTGGTTTTAATTCCAGAGTAGGAGCTTCCTCAATAGATGCTTTGAAAATTGGGGTCTGTGTGCTAGGCCTAAGGATTCAATCTACCATCCATGTTAGAGTTTAAGATTATTAGCTTCAACCATGTTGTCACAATCATCCTCAATTAGATCATATAGTACATCGACATGAGATGTCATTGCAAACTCTTTAGAAAGTATTGTGCTTTGGTCATTGAATTCCTCCTCAATTAGATTATCTAGTACATCGACAGTATGGCATTCTTTTTTGTCTTTGCACTGAATAGATTCAAAAAATCTGAAGGTGACTTACTCATCATTCAATCATAGTCAAGTATGATAAAATCAATCGAAAAAATGAATTTATCCACACAAACCAAGATGTCTTTTATTTGCCCTTCAAGTGAAGCCAAGGATCAATCAGCTAGTTGTAAAGTCACTGTAGTAGATTTCATTTGACCATTTCCCAAATTTCTTAAAGCAGATAATGGCATTAGGTTAATGCCAGCTCCCAAGTCACATAAATCCTTACCCAAATAATAATTGCCAATTGAACATGGGATGGTAAAGCTCACAGGATCTTTCAATTTAAAGAGCAACTTGTTTGTCAAAACAGCACTACAACCTTCCGTGAGTGCAATAGTTTTAATATCAATGAGCTTCTTTGTAACACCCCAAACCCGGCCCAGACGTTACGGTCGAATCCAGCATGTCACATTGAAGCGTTACTGAAAACTCATGTTTTATCTAAAATCTTTTCTTAGTGTTCAAAGAATATTTTCATTTTATATCAAAGTGAATGGAAGCTATGCACCAGGTAGGGTACCAGAAAAGAGGAGGTGTGTCTATTAGACTACTTAAGTACCAAACTCTCCACGGACCCACTCCTGGACATGCACACCACCATTGCCACACTTTAACTGAGCTATTATTTAGAAGGAACGATTTTGTTTTAAACCATTTGAAAACACTTATTAATTTTAAAAACGTTTTCGTTGCAGAAGCTTTGTCTTGTTTCGTGATATTTTGAAATCAGGTAATTTCTTTAAAAAAAAACACGTCCTAGAGCTATTCAATTGCAAGCATTTAAATCAATAACATGCCTAAGCAGATAATCATACTAAAGTAATTAAAACAATTAAAGCGGCCTTATTACAACTTAAACCCAAAATAATTAAGGTAAATAAAACTGATTAAATTTATAAGAAGAAAATCAAGCTTGCAATACGTGTGGGCACTAGGAATCCCTCACAGCTCCAAGTCCACTATGGATGGGGGTTACCTACATGGATAAAATTAAGGGGTGAGTTTGGAAAACTTCGGTGTGTAAAATAGCCCAACCATAGTCAGATTAGTTCAAACCACGAAGCAGATTAAGTTAGGCCTTAGCCCTATCTGAATTCAAAATGAAGCCCATAGGCCCATGCGAAACATAATGAGATATCATGTATGCGAGAAAACCCAACCTATTTCCATCCGTTTACACCTGTGCCAACTTTACACCATGTGGGAGACTACTCGACCCACCCATCATTACACGTCACAAGTATGCGGCATATTTGCAGAATAGATATCGTGTGAGTCACGGATATAGATAATTGTGGCGAGCCACGAAAGCAGGATATTTGTGGCGAGCCACGGATCGGATATTTGTGGCATAGCCACGAAGCGCTTCCTCCATCATTATAACCCATATCCCATGCAATAGATATACATGACATGACATATAATAAACAAAATCGAATATCATGCATTTGGTCAAAATTAACCCTAGGGTATAACGGTCATTTGCACCTAGGGGTATAATGGTAATTTTCATACTTAAGGGTATTTCGGTAAAACTTTATATTTTAGGGTTTACATACATATTACAACCATTAACGCATTAACAGAAATACTTACCAAACGTTTTTACCGAATTGGGCCCGTTGGCCCATTAACCCGTTTTCAGCCCATTAAGCCCAAATATACCGTAGCGCTCAAAATTGCGCACTCTGCAATCTTACTGCTTGAGCTTACCAGGATTAACAACCAAACCATCTTACAAGCGCTCGCACGCTCGCAAGTCCACAAAATGCTGGCTTTTCGGCATTTCGGCTTTTCGGCTTTTGCCAATCTAGTCTATGAATGAGTGTCGTTTACACACCTGATTTGTCACGGTACGCTGGCGCGATCCACTCATGAATTTCCTTTTTTTCGAAATATGGATTAGATCTAGAGATCCAATCCGAATCAGTCTTCAAACCCTTCACTGCACGCCCCCTTGCCCACGCTAACGCAATCGTTGTTCGGTCCAGAAAAGTGCTCCTATCTATGATCTTAACTCCAATCCACCGTAGTTACGAGAAGAAGCAGATTGAAGTAGCCAAGATTCGGCTTCCTATACTACAGGTATGAGGGTTTCGGCTTTTTAAGGAAGAAGAGAATAGAGGTTTGGCTATGATAAGATTCGACTATTGAGAAATAATGAAAAAAGAAAAAATAAGGGAAGAGACAGAAAGAGAAGAGTATGGGTTCGGCTATGAGAGGAAAAGAAAAAGAAAAGATGAATGAAAGAGAGGGGAGAGGGAAATAATATTCGACAAGGGAAAAAAACAATGGCACAAAGACCTAGTCGAATTGGCTATACTAAAGACCCTTGGCCGGCCAACTCTTGCCCCTCAAGAGTCCAACATTCGGCCAACTCTAAGTCCTTGATCAGCTCCTAAATTTCCTCCCTTAACTCATCCTCACCTGATCCTCTGATCAGCTCAAACTCCTCCACTGATTAGCAGCATCCTTATGCACCCCTTGCACCGCTTCAGCATGCTGCCAGGAGAGTCCGGATCAGACTCCAACTCCTTCCCCACATGAGCAACAAAACCCAAGCCTTCTGTGCGCGAGGTGAGGCTCAAACCCTAGACCTCCGTCCGCCCTTGCGCCTACGCCTGTGCTGCTGGCCCCTGCACCATGCTTCCTTCTTTACTAATATAGGGTCACAATTAATTATAAACCTTACCTGCTGAAGCTCTGATTACTTGTGAAATAAAAAGGAAATTCGCCTGCTGTACATCTTGAACCTGCGACCTTCCAACACAGACATACGCTGCTTGCCACTCCACCGAAGTTCCTTTCATGACATAATCCTCTCTCAATTAATTTATAACCCTTACCTGCTTCAGTTCTGATCTGCCTTAAAATAAAACGAAATTTTTCCGCGCAAGGACTCGAACCCGCACCCTCTCTGCGTGCCCAGCACACTGCTGCCACTGCGCCACATGCGCTCCTTGTGTTGAATTATGCTCGAAACTCCTCTTAACCCTTATTCCAATCGCCACCTGCATACTAAAATAAAACACCCAATTTTACGCGCGTGCCTTGAACCTAGGCACCTCCACACCCTCCTCCTAACGTGCTTAGCCACTTTGGGCACAGTGCTTGTTTGTGTTAAAACTCAGCCCAAATTATTAATAATGACTCTACTTGATTCCTTAGAAGCAAAATTTAAGAATTTTGCTAAAGCTATGGGCCGAGCCCTGGACCTTTTCCCCATACCATAACCCTTCGTAATTTATTTAATTACTACACTAAACATATGAAATAATAATAATAAAAATAATAATAACCATAACATCCAAATTATTTGAGCCGTCTGCTACCCGAACCCAAACTCAAGGCCCATTACTTCTAGGCCCAAAAATCGGGGCGTTACAACTCTACCCTCCTTAAAGAAATTTCGTCCTCGAAATTTTATCTGATTCCAACAGTTGAGGGTATTGCTGTCGCGTCGCCTCCTCTGGCTCCCAAGTAACTTCCTCTCTTCCATGATTTTGCCAAAGCACTTTTACCAAGGGAACTGACTTTCTTCTTAGAATCTTGACATCACGATCCAGTATCTGCACAGGCTCTTCCTCGAAAGTCAAATCAGGCCGCATTCAATCTCTGCAACCGGCACGACATGAGTAGGGCCAAAACGATATCGCCTTAACATGGAGACGTGGAAAACATCATGAATCCTGTCTAACTCCGGAGGTAATTCCAATTGGTAAGCCACAGGATCCACTCGCTTAAGAACCCAATAAGGCCCAATGAATCGCGGACTCAACTTGCCCTTCTTACCAAACCTTAATATCTTCTTCCAAGGTGAAACCTTCAAGAAGACCATATCACCCACTGAGTACTCAATCTCCTTGCACTTCAAATCTGCATACGACTTTTGCCTATCAGATGCCTCCTTTAACTGATCTCTGATTATCCTGACCTTATCTTGACGCGCTACCAACTCAGGTCCAAGAACCTGTCGTTCTCCCAACTTAGTCCAACAACTAGGTGTACGATACCTACGTCCATACAACGCTTCATAGGCTACCATTTGGATACTCGCTTGGTAACTATTGTTGTAAGCAAACTCTGCCAACGGCAAGTAATCCTCCCAACTACCTCGAAAGTCGATAACACATCCCCTCAACATGTCTTCCAAAATCTGAATAACCCTTTCTGACTGACCATCCGTCTGAGGATGAAAAGCCGTGCTAAAGTTCAACTGCGTTCCCAACGCCCCACACAACCTTTGCCAGAACTAAGATGTGAACCTAGGATCTCAATCAGAAATAATTGATACTGGCACTCCATGAAGTCACACAATCTCTGCCACGTACAGTTTAGCTAACTTCTGTAGTGAATAGTCAGTGCAGACATGTATGAAATGAGCAGACTTGGTCAACCAATCTACAATCACCCAAACCGAGTCCTTTTTTGTCAGTGCCTAGGGTAGCCCACTCGCAAAGTCTATGGTTACCCTCTCCCACTTCCAAAGTGGTATCTTCATTGGCTGCAAAAGTCCGAAAGGTAGCTGATGCTCAGCTTTTACTTGCTGGCAAGTCAGACATTTCCCCACAAACTCCGTTACTTCTCGTTTAAGCCCAGGCCACCAATATAATTCTCGCAAGTCGCGATACAACTTATTCCCTCCAGGATGCATAGCACAAAGTCCTCCATGAGCATCTTCCAGTATTGACTGCCTCAAATTAGACTCCTTCGGAACACAAAATCTCCCTTGGAAACACATAACTCCTTCACTATTCAACCCAAACTCAGAAGTTTCCCCTTTCTCAACTTGTTAGAATCGAGAAACTAAGGACTCATCCTTTAACTGCTTTTCCTTAATCTGATCCACCCAAGCTGACCTTACTTGCAACTTAGCTAACAGACTGCCATCATTATATAGACTCAAACGAGCAAACATTGCTCTCAGATCAGATATAGCTCTATGGCTTAGGGCATCAGCTGCCACATTAGCCTTGCCTGGGTGATACTCAATCGAACAATCATAATCCTTAAGCAACTCTATCCATCTCTGTTGCCTAAGGTTCAACTCCTTCTGAGTCAGTAAGTACTTGAGACTTTTCTGATCCGTGTATATGACACACTTTTCTTCGTACAAATAGTGCCTCCAAATCTTAAGTGCAAAGATTACTGCTACCAATTCTAAATTGTGAGTAGGATAGTTCACTTTGTGAGGCTTAAGCTGTCGCGACGCATAAGCAACCACCTTACCCTCTTGCATCAACACAGAGCCCAAACCCACATGTGATGTGTTACTATACACGGTAAAATCCTTCCCAGGCTCCGGCTGAATCAATACAGGTGCTTTGGTCAAAACTTCCTTCAATTTCTCAAAAGCTTCTTGCTACTTCTCAGTCCAAACAAATGGTGCTCCTTTCCTTATAAGCTTTGTCAAAGGTACTGCCAACACAGAAAAAACTTCCACAAACCTTCTGTAGTACCCTACCAAACCCAAGAAACTCTAAATTTCTGACACCAACCTAGGTGGCTTCCACTCTAAAATCGCTTCAATCTTTCGAGGGTCCACCTTGATCCCCTTAGCAGAGACAACATGACCTAAGAAGGTTACCTCTCTCAACCAGAATTCACACTTACTGAACTTCGTATAAAGTTCCTTCTCCCTCAACACATGCATCACAACGCGGAGATGCTCATCATGCTCCTCTTCGGTTTCAGAATAAACCAAAATATCGTCAATAAAAATGACTACGAATTGATCCAAAAATGGTTGGAATACATGATTCATCAGATCCATGAATGTTGCAGGAGCGTTCGTCAGTCCAAACGGCATAACCAGAAACTCGTAATGACCATACCGAGTCTTGAATGCCGTCTTATAAATATCTACCTCCTTGACCCTTAATTGATGATATCCATATCAAAGAGCAATCTTGGAAAATGCTGAAGCTCCTCTAAGTTGGTCAAACAGATCGTCGATTCTTGGCAGAGGGTACTTATTCTTAATCGTCAGTTTGTTCAACTGCCGATAATCGATGCACATCTGTATCATTCCATCCTTCGATGGATATAGGTAATTTCCTTACATTGAATGTGATCCTGCATATGTTGTAGATAGGATTTAGCTCAAACGAGTAATCCTGATAAAAGCCCTCTCGAGCATTTTGTTATATAGTTCCTGCGAGCAGCCTGATTGGTAGTGATTCTGCATATGTTGCACACTACCGAAGCTCTTTGTGAGTGTCCTGTTTATTGATCGGTTGTGGTTCTGCATATGTTGTGGACACAAACATAGCTCTTTGTGAGCATCCTTACATGGCTCGCTTGAACTCCCTGTGATATGGCTATCCGGTGCTCCTGTTACATGGCTCTCCGTGAGTAATCCTGATAGGCTTTCTGTGAGTTTCCTGATTAAAAGTTCTTTGTGAACTTCCTAATTGTGGCTCTTATGAGCACTCTGATTTAGTCCAGATAAGCTTCCTGTTACATGGCTCATCTGAGCACCCTGATATGTGGCTCGAGAGTGTGCTCTCCCGTTAGGTACCCGAATGGGTACCCCAGAATATGAGTTGACAGATCCTGATTTGAACACCTCGAGAGTGTACTACGAGTATCCATCGATATTTGAGATAAATTCAACGAGAAAAATCCTAACATGAGAAGATATGAATAAGAAATAAGTTATTACACGTATTTGCCTGAAATACATGAAAATGATGATACATGATATATGGAAATATGAGATGATGATATATGTACATGGAATTTATTTGATGAATACATTCATCCATGATTATAGATTTGTACACCTTGAGTGTACTACTCGTCTGACGTTAATATTTCGAATGGTTTAATGGGTAAAGTTCAGACATGAAATAATTTGAACTTGAGATAAATTATTATGAATATGTACTTGAAATACAAATATATGATTTATACATGTTATATGAATACGTGATATGAAAAGTTATATATCTAGAAATCTGATTGTTGTTGAGCCCATATATGTTTCTTGATGTTATTATGGAATATGTGACTAACAAGGGCAATGAGGATATGTGTAGGGCTTAAGATTAAATTGATTGAATGTGCCTTACATGTTTATCTTGAAATAGAATGAATGGTAAGTTAAGTACCATGTTATACGAACATACTAAGCATTATATGCTTACTTAGTTTTATTTTCCTGTTTTATAGTAAATCGGAAGCTCGTTCGATTGGAAGCTTGGCGGAGATCACTCACACTATCCATTAGCCCATTTTTGGTACATATGGTAAATCAATTATGGTTATAATCGCATGTATAGGTTAAATTGGTCATAGTGGCATGTAAATGTAAATGGTTATTGTAATCTAGCCATTGGAATGGCTAGTGATGATTATGTTTTGGTATATATATATTAAGATTATTTCAAGGTGATAAGTGTTTATTATTAATTGATTGAGAAAGGTTAAACAAGTATGCTTATAAAAGGTAAGATTAAAAGCATGAATGCAAGTAATAATATATCATGTTAGATGAATAAAATTAGCTTGGTTATCATACTTGAATTGGTTGATATATGTATGTAAGTGATTTAGCATGTTGATGGCAAAGTTTGGGTGAGAAACAACGCTAGGAAATGGCTTTATTTTGTCCACATGAGTAGACACACGGGCATGTGTCTTGACCGTGTGTGACATACGACCTGGCACATAGGCCTGTGGTTTGGCCGTGTGTCCCCTGCATCCTAAAATTTAGAAACAGAATGCTCAAAATTTGGCTGCAGAGCGAGAGACACGGGTGTGTGTCTTAGCTTGTGTATCCTACATGGCCTAGAACATGAGCGTGTGTCTTGGCGTGTGAAACTGCACCTTAATATTTTACAAGTCAGAAAGTTACACAGGCTGGGGGCACGGTTGTGTGACCTATTTCATGCACCACACAGCCTAGGACATTGGTGTGTCACTTGGCCGTGTGACCCCTATATATGAGAGAAATTGTGAAATTTTGCGAAAAATTTATTTAGTTCGATTTAGTCCGAGCTTGATTCTTACATTTATAATGGGCCTCGAGAGGTCCATTCAAAGGATAATATGACTAGTCTCAGAAATGAACAGTATTTAACATAAATTATCTATACTTAGTCTGTAAACTTCAATAATACTCTGTAACCCTATTTGTGATGGATACAAGTTAGAGGTGTTACAATATGGACCAAATTCTTTTCTTGAGTTGTGTCGGATTTTGTGGAGACAATAAGCGGGAGAGTATTTTGATCACCTAGAAAGGCATATTTAAGATGAGGAGGAAGTGGTTTTAATTCCGAGTAGGAGCTTCCTCAATAGATGCTTTGAAAATTGGGAGTGCGTGTGCTAGGCCTAAGGATTCAATCTACCATCCATGTTAGAGTTTAAGATTATTAGCTTCAACCATGTTGTCACAATCATCCTTAATTAGATCATCTAGTACATCAGCATGAGATGTCATTGCAAACTCTTTAGGAAGTATTGTGCTTTGGTCATTGAATTCCTCCTCAATTAGATCATCTAGTACATCAACAGTATGGCATTCTTTTTTGTGTTTGCATTGAATAGATTCAAAAAATCTGAAGGTGACTTACTCATCATTCAATCATAGTCAAGTATGATAAAATCAATCGAAAAAATGAATTTATCCACACAAACCAAGATGTCTTTTATTTGCCCTTCAAGTGAAGCCAAGGATCAATCAGCTAGTTGTAAAGTCACTATAGTAGATTTCATTTGACCATTTCCCAAATTTCTTAAAGCAGATAATGGCATTAGGTTAATGCCAGCTCCCAAGTCAGATAAATCCTTACCCAAATAATGATTTCCAATTGAACATAGGATGGTAAAGCTCACAGGATCTTTCAATTTAAGGAGCAACTTGTTTGTCAAAACAGCACTACAACCTTCTGTGAGTGCAATAGTTTCAATATCAACGAGCTTCTTTGTAACACCCCAAACCCGGCCCAGACGTTACGGCTGAATCCAGCGTGCCACATTGAAGTGTTACTGAAAACTCATGTTTTATCTAAAATCTTTTCTTAGTGTTCAAAGAATATTTTCGTTTTATATCAAAGTGAATGGAAGCTATGCACTAGGTAGGGTACCAGAAAAAATGAGGTGAGTCTATTAGACTGCTTAAGTACCAAGCTCTCCACGGACCCACTCCTAGACATGCACACCACCATTTTCGCACTTTAATTGAGCGATTGTTTAGAAGGAACCATTTCGTTTTAAACCATTTGAAAACACTTATTAATTTTAAAAATGTTTTCGTTGCGGAAGCTTTGTCTTGTTTCCCGGTATTTTGAAATCAGGTAATTTCTTTAAAAAAAAACACGTCCTAGAGTCATTCAATTGCAAACATTTAAATCAATAACATGCCTAAGCAGATAATCATACTAAAGCAATTAAAACAATCAAAGCGGCCTTATTACAACTTAAACCCAAAATAATTAAGGTAAATAAAACTGATTAAATTTATAATAAGAAAATCAAGCTTGCAGTACGTGTGGGCACTCCAAATCCCTCACAACTCCAAGTCCACTATGGATGGGGTTACTGCATGGATAAAATTAAAGGGTGAGTTTGGAAAACTCGGTGTGTAAAATAGCCCAACCATAGTCGGATCGGTTCAAAGCCCATGAGCAGTTAATTTGGGCCTTAGCCTATACAAAATTCAAAATGAAGCCCATAGGCCCATAATAGAAACATAACGAGATATCATGTATCGAGAAAACCCAATCCATGTCCATCAGTTTACACCCAGTGCAAACTTTACACCATGTGGAGAGACTACTCGACCCACCAATCCGCTACTACGTGACAAGTATGCGACATGGTTGCGAGAGCGAATATCATGGCGAGTCACGGATATAGATAATTGTGGCATAGCCACTGAAAGCAGAATATTTGTGGTAGAGCCACGGATCAAATATTTGTGGCATAGCCACGAACACTTCCTCCATCATTATAACCCATATCCCATGCAATAGATATACATGACATGGCATACAATAAGAGAATCGAGAATATCATGCATTTCGGTCAAAATTAACCACAGAGGGTATAACGGTCATTTGCACCTAGGGGTATAATGGTAATTTTCATACTTAAAGGTATTTGGTAAAACTTTCTATTTTAGGGTTTACATACACATTACAACCATTAACGCATTAACGAAACACTTACGGCGTTTTTACGGGTGGGCCGTTGGCCCATTAACCCATTCGGCCCATTAAGCCCAAATATATCGTGGCGCTCGAAAGTGCGCACTCTACAATCTTACCGCTTGATCTTACCGGGATGAACAACCAAACCATCTTCTGGCGCTCATGCATTCTCATCAAGTCCTAAAATGCCGACTTTTGGCATTTCGGCACCGGCGGCTTTCTGCGTCAGTACATGAGTGAATGTTGTTTACACACGGTTTGTCCGCGATACTGCAGTGCGATCCACTCACGAATTTCCTTTTGGCCAAAATATGGATTAGATCTGAGATCCAATCCAAATCGGTTTTCAAACCCTTCCTTTGCACGTCCCCTTGCCCGCTAGCATGCAATCGTTGTTCGGTGCAGAAAAGTGCTCCTATCTATGATCTTAACTCCAATCCACCGTGAATTACGAGAAGAAGCGATTCAAGTAGCCAAGATTAGACTTCCTATACTACGAGATATGAGGTTTCGACTTTTAAGGAAGAAGAGAATAAAGGTTTGGCTATGATAAGATTCGGTTATTGAGAAATAATGAAAAAGAAAAAATAAAGGAAGAGGCAGAGAAGAGAAGAGTATGGGTTGGCTATGAGAGGAAAAGAAAAGAAAAGATGAATGAAAGAGAGGAGAGGAAAATAATATTCGACAAGGGAAAAAATAATGGTACAAAGACCTGGCGAATTGCTTATACTAAAGACCCTTGGCGGCCAACTCTTGCCCCTCGAGAGTCAACATTGACCAACTCAAGTCCTTGATCAGCTCTAAATTTTCTCCCTTATCTCATCCTCACCCAATCCCACGATCAGCTCAAACTTCTCCACCGATTAGCAGCATCCTTATCCACCCCTTGCACCGCTTGAGCATCTTTGCCGGAGAGTCGGATCGGACTCAACTCCTTCCCCACATGGCGGCAAAACCCAAGCATTACATGCGCGGTGAGGCTCAACTTGAGGACCTCCGTCCGCCCTTGCGCCTATGCCCGTGCTACTGGCCACTGGACCATGCTTCCTTTTTTACTAATATAAGGTCACAATTAATTATAAACCTTACCTGCTGAAGCTCCGATTACTTGCAAAATAAAAAGGAAATTTTCCTACTGTACATCTCGGACCTGCGACCTTCCAACACACACATACGCTGCTTGCCACTCCACCGAAGTTCCTTTCATGACATAATCCTCTCTCAATTAATATATAACCCTTACCTGCTTTAGTTCTGGTCTGCCTTAAAATAAAACAGAATTTGCCCGCGCAAGGACTTGAACCCACGCCCTCTCCGTGTGCCCAGCACATTGCTGCCACGGCGCCACAGGCACCCCTTGTGTTGAATTATGCTCGCAACTCCTCTTAACCTTTATTCCAACCGCCACCTGCATACTAAAATAAAACACCCAATTTGCGCGCGCCGTACCTTGATCCCAGGCACCTCCCACGCCCTCCTAACGTGTGTAGCCACTGGGCCAAGTGCTTGTTTGTATTAAAACTCAGCCCAAATTATTAATAATGCCTCTTTGTCAGATTCCCTTAGAAGCAAAATTTAAGAATTTTTCCAAAGCTATGGGCGAGCTACGGACCTTTTCCCCACACCATAACCCTTTGTAATTTATTTAAATACTACACTAAACATATGAAATAATAATAAAAAAAATAATAACAATAACATCCAAATTATTCGGGTCGTCTTCTACGAACCGGACTCAAGGCCCATTACTTTCAAGCCCAAAAATCGGGGCATTACATTCTTCTTCTTGGACAAAGGTCTTTCATAAATTTCTCATACTTTCGAATTTGTACTAAAGTATCTCTGCATGTTTTGCAGTTGATTTTGTAGTTGTTCGAGTGTGTCAGGAGGCTGCGTCTTTGCTTGTCATGCTCATTCCTTACGAATCTTTGTGGGAAAGGTAAAGGTAGAGAGATATACCTTGCGCCAACACCTTTGATTGTATCGACAAGTTTGAAGGTGCGATAGTAGGCATATGATTGACAAATTGTGGAACTTCTTTGTTTGATGCATTGGCAAATTCTTGATTCAACCTTCTCATCGGTGACCACTCCATTCGTATTTTGGGGTGCTACATTAAAGTGGATAACCGGTTTACTAGTTTGTTTACCATTCCTAAGAGTGATAGCCTTACAATGTTCTTTTCCCCTTAGACTAGGATTTTACTGTGTCACTAGGTAATGAACTAGGTGGTTGAGTATTTAGATTTGAAGCAAGTTGTCCTAACTTTGCTTCTAATGCTCGAATGGAAGATGAATTCCCTTATGCGATAGCCACGTGCAAGTAATATGCTCCGCATTAATGCCTCAAGAGTTGCTAACTTGAATTCGGATGTAGAAGCTTGAATGTACAATCATTGTCGATGTCCTTGAACATGTTAATTTGGTATTAAAACATGTTGTAAGCGGTAGCGATTTTGATATAGATGTATGCGGCCTTGTTGTCGATGTATCTAAGTGTGGTGATTGTAATTTTGCTCTTTTTGTTGATTGTAGTTCCCTTACTTGGGATTATAATTACCTGAGTAGATGTATTCCCATATCACGAATGTCGTAGCACTTTTTCCGGCGATGCAGGTTCCCCAAAATGGTTGGTTCAGTCTGAGTTGTTGAAAGAATTTTCATAAGAATTGTTGCGGATATTACTAATATATGAGGCATTCTGCGCATGTTGTGGACAATCTTCATAGTTATGGTTGTCACCACAAATTTTCACAGACAAAGGTAGGAACATCAACTTCTTTGGCGACTTGTATCGGTGCAACTCCACTCGTCCCTTGCATATTTTTAATCATGTTTGTAGAGAGAAGAAACTTGAGCCTTAGTGCGGTTATTGCATCAATTCAATAACTCCTTAAGTAGTTTTGCTTTTGCGACTCTAGAGATAGGGTATTGATAATCATTACGAGCAATTCTCTCAAGAATTAGGGTATTGATAATCATACTAAGAAATTCTCTCAAGAATTCTCAAAGCATTGTTATAAGTAAAATCCAACAGAGAGTCCATTTGGTGATGCATTGGCAAGATTCCTTGTATGTGAATTTAGTCCATTATAAAAAATCTCAATTTGCGTTTCTGGTTGAATGTCGTGCATGAGACAATATCAAAGTAAAGATTTATAACGTTCCCATGTGTTGTGAAGATTTTCATCATCCAGCTAATGATATGGAGTAATATCATTTTGAAGATGGGTATTCATTGTCGATGGGTTAAAGCTGGAAAATGAAGCGTGTTGCTAGTGTATCCCAGAAGTAATTCATCAGTAGGTAATCCCAAAAACCAAATCGTGTTCTTCCTGTAAGGAATAAGGAAATAATTTCATCTTTAAGGCATCATCGGGAACACCTTGTTGACTAAAGGAAGCCTGAGATCAATAAAAAGGCTTTAAGATGTTCTATCGCATCTTCATGTAGCATTGACATATTGTTCATTAGAATTCAACATTTGAAACATTCACGGCTTGAGTTCAAAATTCCTAGCTTGGATTGCTAGCCTAACAACTCTTGGTTGTAAATCATCCAAGGCAGTACTACAAAATCCCTTATAGTCCTATTTTGTATCACGAGATCTTGCGGCAACAATGGGTTATTAACATTTCTTTGTTGCATCGGAGGTATCATTGCATTGTTCCCTAGTAAAGCCATCCTTCTTTGTTTTGAAGTCTATTCCAAGCAGTCCTTTCAATTTATGGATGAAAATTGACAAGAAAATCCAAATCTATTTGGGTCATAAAACACCTAAGCTGAAGTTAAAGAAATAGCAACAAAGAAAATTCAATTAGTGAATACTTAATTTAGAAAGAAAATAAAGTGTAAAAACACACAAAAACAAAAATAAACATAAAACAAATGCCATCCACAGTATGGCGCCAAAAACATGATCGGTGTTTAACGTCACGACAATAATGTGCAAGCACACAATGTCAATGCAAGTATAGTAGGCGGATGTGAGTCTATTGGATATCAATCCCACGGGGATGGTAGTCTTTTGTCTATTAATGTCGGTGCAATAGCTGGATATAAGCGAGATAAATTGTGAGGATAGTTGTCGATGAAATAACTTTAAAAATAATAAAATAAAATATGATGATGAAAAACTCGGATCCCCAACATGAATCTTCAGTAGAATACAAAGTGCTCACAAGGTATAAAAATGTAGATGATTGTCGATGCAATAAAATTCAATGTATATTTTACCTAGCATTACTCTTCTATTTAGTCTGAGACTTAAACATGCATATTAACCTCACCTTATGATGAAAGCAATACGACACTATTAAGAACAGGTGGACTAGGTTCCTCTAATCCTCACTCAACTTTTGTTGAAATGCCTGTTGGCTCAAACTGCCACTACACTTTCCAGTGCCAGTAACTACAATAACACTTCCGTGTTAAAAAATTCAAACTCAAAATTAAACAATAAAAGAAACATTAAATAAGATAATGTTTCACTAAGAATTCATCAGTACTTTCATACAATCAGAAATTAGAGAGTAATCACTAGCAATTAGAAGGAAATAAGAAAGAATCAAATGGAGAATACTATCCCTAGACAACTCGACTAAATCTCTTTATTCCCTTTTGTAGTGCACTTAGGTCTCCTCGTCAAGAGCTTGTTTGCATCTGGTTTTCATGTTGGCTCACCCATGAGAGGCTTAAGTTGCCATGGCATAAGCTCAAGGTTGAATGAAGAAGATGATGATGGAGAGAAAATCTCTAGCCACCCCCTTTTTCTTCTCATGGCCACCTTTTATGTCCTTCTCCACAGTACATGTGTCCTTTCCATAAAATTATTTTGTCCTTGTTCATACATGTTGGTTATACCAAACAGGACAACTCACCTAATTTTCGTTCTTATCCGAAAAGTTGTCAGTCTGGCGACAATTGCGAGCATAATCTAGAATTAACTCATGTAGCGGCATTAATGCATTAAGATAGAAAAATTAAGGATAAAATAGGCTAGGATTCTTTGAGTTATAAGATTCAATTTACTAAGCTGAAAATGCTAAAATGTATACTAAGGATAACTAAAAGGAACAATTTTACTAAAAATGCGGGAAAACCGATGCTTTTTCTAGTGCTATCAAGATCTCTATTAAAGGATGCCTTTGTGGTTTGTCTCAATTAAATGAATGCCTTTGTGGCTATTTGAGTGAAATGAGCGTTGTTGTGGCTATCTCTTTTAATTTGTGGTTATCTCTATCAAATTGTGGCAATCTCTGTTAAAGGAATGCCTTATGGTAAACTTTGTTAAAAGGGCGCCTTCATGGCGAAACTCTAAAAGGAAAGCCTCTATGGCTATATTTGGAAATGAACACCTTTGTGGCAGAATCTAAAGAATGGATCTCATAATGACCATCAGAAGACAACGCCTTTGGGTAGAAATTGAATGAATGGTGAACCACTGTATAGTTATAAGGGATGAATGAAAGGCTAGTGTGCACTAGAATCTGCTTGATGAGACAAGGTATGAGTTAAAGATAAGTATAGAGAGTGCACCAAAGTGAGAAAGATATGGGAAAATTCCTAGTTAAGTATTATTAGCGAAGTCTACCCTCTGAGGAAGATAGTGATAAGACCAATAAGTATGGAATAAGTTATTAAATTTGATAATAAGGTAAGTGAATAGGTTAAAATTATGTAAAGATAAGATTTAAGAAATGATATAGAAGGTAAATAAATGTTAAGTATAAAATGCGCACAAGAGAAGAAAAATTGTTACGAAGAAAAAAGATCGTAGCTTGATGTTGTACTGTCGAAAAAGTAAGAAAGGTCAAGAAATACTTTAAGGATGTGAAAAACAACATAAGCAATATAGAATGAATGAAAAAGGTACTTCAAGGTTTAGCTCACTAAGTTTTTATGAACTTACAATTTTTTTTTCTGTCTTGGGTTTATAAAGGAATATACGTTGAGGCGATGGCGGTGCTATGCCAAGGAAGTAGTGTGCTAAGCGATTATGCATCTGAGAGAAAAACAAGTGGCGTGTCAAAGTCTACACTGAAATTCATTAAGTAGCATCCTAAAGTATATCTAGTAGACTAAGAGATAAAGTAGGAAAGTTTGAAGTTTTATTGAAATTGAAATAATAGCCATACATTGTATTTTACAAGAAAATTTATAGTAGCCATAAATAGTCATTTGTACATAGTGAAATGTAAAAGTATCCATACAATGTATGCTAATAAGAAATTCTATTATACAAATATAGATGTTTACATCAATGAATAAGAAAGAAAAGTTTCAAGTTACATCTATAAGAAGGATGAAACACTTGAGATTCGGACATGGTAGATAGGGTCGGGTCGAGGGTGTTACAATCTACATGTAGGATTATATTTTATATGGAATTCTTGTGAGTGAAAATAAACATAGGACTTAAATGTAATTTTTCCCAAAATGAGTCCATGATGAGGAGAAGATAGAGCGATGGCGGTTGAAGACACAAGGAATGCCTTGTGGTGAAAAACTATGTAACCTTTGGTTTTTCATTAATTTTCTAGAAAGAGAACCATGAAACCTTGGTTGACTTTTTATTTTAATTATCCATCTCCTTATACATCTGTTTGGTGATTGTTAAATATATATTTCTGCTATATTTGTATGAGATGATCCACAGTTGATCGATTAAAGATAAGAAGCATGGTAATGAGAAAATACATGTCTTGTATTGTTCCATTAACTTCTTAAGGTTATTTGATTGCTATGAGAAATGTGGTAATGAAAATATGCATGTCTAGGATTGGCTCTAGCAAGGAAATATTTAACTAATCAAATATGACTCACCTCCTTTTTCTTAGACCTTACGGTATGCGGTTCACATTCACTTCTTGATTTTTCCTAAAAAGAAAAACTATGGAGAATCAAAATTGTCGATGTTTTGAATAAATAAATGTAAATATTATAAAATTGCCATAGAATGTATGCATATATGAGATAAACATGCCATTAGTTTAGGAAAGAATACCACACGTACTTGTCATGCATATATTAGTGCGTATGAATACCTAAGGAATTAGATTCATGTACTAATTGGATGGAAATCCAAGTTTCTACTAGTTGATCATGATCACCCCACGGTGACTTACAAATGTTTTCAAGGTTTAATGTAATACGCATGTGTCACGGGCTTAGATTTTCCCACCACGATCTGTGTGGCCTTGGCGATTTCTTCACTAAAAATGCCAAAGTCGAGTGTAACTCACAACAATTGAGGATTCAATAGAATTCCTCTAAGGTACCCGTAAGAACGTGAGAAGAGCAGTAAGAATGAACTTGTAAGATGAAGAAAAGCCATAGAAAAGTAAGAACACTTGAGAGAAAAGTTTAAGTGAATTCTCTCAAAATTCTATTAATAAGCTGAATAAATTACAATAAGGAAATGCCTCTATTTATAATTGAGCCTTCCCAAAATCAAGTACAAATCAAAGTATATCAATGGCTAAGATTAAAATCTATCTAGATATCAAATCTTTAAGATTACAAAATCTTATCTTCTCAGATTACATTTAATGTCTAGGATCACTTATCTTTTAAGATTACCTTCCACATTTGACTTGAGAGATGGGCTTTCTATCTCTCGGCCAAAGACCAGTCAGATTGGGCCAAATGACCTCCTTCGAATACAATGGATCATACAAGTTTGTCATGGTTCTGAGGCTTCCATGCGCAACACATGGCGTTCTCCCCACTTGTTCTAGTGATGCCCTCGTCACATCCTTCTCATGGAATTGGTCTATCTTTCCTTGGAATTGCCACAATGCCTCGGCAAGTTCCCAACTTGCTTCGCTATCGGAAGTCCCTTCCATTGAACTAAGTATTCATCTTTGTAGCTAGTGGTACTTTTATCTAATCACATGATCTGCCTCAATATTTTCAACTTCACGGTCGTAGGAGACCTTTACCCCTATTGGTGCTCATTCAGAACTTGCCTCAATTAGGATCCTCTTGATCCCCATAAAATGGCTTAAGCATGCTTATGTGAAACAACTGGGTGGACTTTGAGCTTTGTTGGCAAACTCAAACTTGTGAAGCCACCTTGACTACTCTTTCACAACTCGAAATAACCCTTCATACCTTCACATAAGCCTCTTGTGCAAGCACTGTATATCACAAAATCAAGCTGTAGTTTGGCAAGGACTAAATCACCGCTTTGAAATTGCACATCTCTTGATTTTGATCAACCCACTTCTTCTTGCGCTTACTTGCCTTGTGTGAACAAGCTCTAGCAAAGTCATTCTTCTCTTGCCAACCCTTCTCAAATTGATAAGCTGCTAGATTTGGTCATGTATAATAGGTCACAACGGTGTTAGTTGTGAGTGGTTGTTGTGATCCTATCTCAAAGCAGACTTTGATTTGTCGCACCACTTCCATTGCAAGTTGTATGAAAAATGGGTCACATCTAATAACTTTGGCCAATCCTTTGTGTGGCACTCACATAGTCTTTGAAGATATGTCTCCAACAACGCATTCCTTCATTTGGTTTGCCCATTGGTTTGCGAATGCATGCTCGTGGGAAAGGTTCAAGTCTAAGCCTATTGACTTGAACAACTGCATCGAGAATTGGCTCGTGAATTGCCCATCTCAATCGCGATAATAGACAATGGCACTCGCCAATATTTCACCATGTGTCTAAGGAATAAATGGGCTACCACTTCAGTAGGGCACTCCTTGGTAGCTGGAATAAAATTGCATACTTTGAAACCCTATCCACCACAACAAGAATACTTGCAAACCCATTAGACATAGGCAAACCAACAATAAAATCCATGGATACACTCTCCCATGGTCTTTACGAAATAGGCAAGGGTTATATGCAAAGCCGGCCAAAGTCTTTAACTCAACCTTGTCTTGTTGGCATACTAGACAAGTTTTCACATAGGTTTCACATCATCACTCATGTAAGGCCAATAATGTGACCCTCCAAAAGGGCCAAGATGCAGTGTAGCCTGGATGACCGCCCATCTCGAATCATGACACTCCTTCATGACTTCCTTACATAATTTCCCATAATGGGGCACATAAATATGGTGCCCATAAATGTATCATGACTCCCCATCAGCGAAAATCTCCTCATTTTCCCCTCATTGTAAGCTCAATCAAATTATTGGTTGCGGGATCATGGGAAAATCCCTCTCAAATTCATTCAATAAGAAATCCATCTTTCATTTAAGCGCATCAGCCATAATGTTGCCATTCCACGGCTTAAACTCCATTGTAAAATTAAACTCGGTAGGAAAACCTACCACGAGCACATTAGGGAGACAACATTTTACGGGTTAGAAAATAGCTGTGGCACCATTATCGATAAGGACCATGAACACGAAACTTTGTAAATAATGTCTCCATGTGTACAAGAAATGCACCACGGTGGTCTTCTCCTTTTCTTGGATCATGTACCTCAGTTCTGTCTCATTAAGCTTTCGACTCTCAAATGTAATTGGATGCCCATCTTGTGTCGATACTCCCCCAATGGCATAATCGATGTATCTGTCACGTACCTTATAAGGCTTGAATAACTTTGGCAAAGCAAATGCGGGCTCCCTCATTATCGGTTGCTTCAATTGATTGAAGGCCCTCTCACATTGTGGATTCCAATTTCATACCTTCCCTTTTTGACATGTCAGTCAAGGGTATGGTAATTCTAGGGTAGCCAGCCGATGAAGTGTCTCTGATAATTCACCAACCAGGAAAATATCTCAACTCAGTCACCTTGGTTGAGGCTCCTACTCAACAATAGCCCAAATCTTGCTCTCATCTATTTGGATCTTGCCACCTCCACAATGTGGCCTAGGAATAGCATTTCTTGTTGGACAAATGAGCACTTCTCCTCTTTGTGAACAACTCATTTTCCCTAAAGTTTGGAACACTTCCTTCAAGTGTCCCACATGATCCTTGAGAGACTTATTATACACCACAATATCTTAAGGTAAACAACCACAAAATGATCAAGGAAAGGTTGAAGTACCTTATTCATTAGGAGTGCGAGAATGTAGTCGAGGCATTACGTCGATTTGAAGGGTATCACAAAGGAACTCATTGAATCATCACGAAGTGTCAAACAAGTTGTCTTTAGCTTGTCCCCCTTGGCTATCAGAACTTGATGGTACCCCAATCTCAAATCCAACCAGTAAACCATCTACTTTTACCAAGCTTATCAAACAAATCAGAAATAAGAGTATAGGGTATATGTTCTTCACGGTGATCTTGTTTAGAGGCAGATAATTGATGCACATTCTCAATGACCCATCATCTTTCTTTTGAAATGACACTAGCACACCATATGTGAAATTTAGTCGGCCTAATAAACCCCCATCTAAAAGCTCCTTTAATTGTTTTATGGTCTTCTAGTGCAATGAGACATATGATATGGGGCACTTGGCGGCACCATGTTAGGCGCTAACTTGATCTTGTGGTCCACCTCCCTCTTAGGTGGAAAAATTTTAGAAACAGCTGGACATGCACCACATCTGAAAAGGCTACAACAATTGGTCCATTTCTTTCAAGATTTCACCAATGGACTTAATAGTTTCCTCAATTTTCAAGATGGCTAGCGCGGAGACTTCATCTCAGCGTACTTCTTTAGTAAATTGGATTTACCGATAAAGGTCTTTCCTTTCATACTTCCCTTCATTATCATTTTCACCATGAATTGATGGTTTGAGTTTGAAATCACTATGTAATTACCATAAGGAACAATAGGCGCATTAACTTGATCAAGGAAACTTAATCAACCACAAAATCATAGTCATCAAGTGGTATTACCTTAATGGATGCCTTCTGGAGATCCAATCGCCAAGTTGGAGATCTACTCCTTTAAAACATCTTAATTAGAACACTTTTTGAGTTCCACTGTTTTGATATGGCTTTGACTCGTTTTTATCTTGAGTCAAGTTTCACGAGTAGCCTCTTCGGACATGAACAAATTAGATGCACTTGTCTCGACAAAGCGCATTCAATTTCTGTCGGGAACCATGATGTCTACAAACATAAGCCCATGACCCTTCTTATCTTCAACACCCCTAGTATCGAACCAAGATTGTTATCATCGTCATCATCGGCTCCTTTTTTCCTTGATAGCAAGAGTCACGTATGCCGGATGATCCTTGATCATATGTGGACCATCACAATAGAAGCAACTTATAGGCCCATTCTTCTTTTGTCCCAAAGTTCTTACCATTGCCATTCCTAATAGGCCTTTCTTTGTCTCCTCCACCATTGCCCTTTTGTTTGAATTTGGGCTTGGAAGACTCGAGGAGCTTGTCTCTTTTCCCACAAATTCGATAAATGATTCTACCATATACATGGCCTTGGTAAGCTTTGGGACTCCTTGGCGTTGCAACTCTTACTTTGCCCATAGTTTCAACCCATCCATAAAGGAAAATAATGCCTCTTTCTCACCCATATCTCGAGATTTGAAGCATGAGTTCGCTAAACTCTTGCACATACTCCCTCACAATGTCATCTTTGTATAAAATTGTACTAAGCCTCATCCTCGACATACTTTGGATAAAATTGTGATTTAAACTCACTTTGAAACTCCTCTCTAGTCCCAGTTTTGGTCCCACCATGTCTCACATCAGTCGACCCTCGATCCCTTTGCAATAAAGCAGCGTTAATAAGATATATAACAATAGTAAATACCTTAATGGCATTGTCTTGATGCCTTTGTACGAAAGTATTGCTCGATTCCCCACAAAAATTGTCACATCTCTTGCGGACATTGTGCCTTGAACTCTTTGGGTTTGGGAATATCACACTAGGCTTGGGTGCGATAGTGGCTAACCCTCCATTGACCAAAGTAGCCTTATAGATTGTGAGGCTCACCCTTGACCTCCACAATTTCCCCTTTCAAGTAGTCATCATAACCTCAATGGCATCAGCCCTACTAGTCGACTTTTCAATAGAGTCCAACACATAATCTCTAAGTTGCTCCTTTACGGACAGCAACTCATCATTGACCTTATCATCAACATCCTTAATCGTCTCATTGACATCCCAAAGATTCCTCAAGAGTGACAACTTGATCTTCCAAAGCCGAAGCGATATGTCCCTCAAGCGACTAGCTTTCCTAGCCCTCCATGGGTATCCATTCCCTCAACATTCTCAAATAACTTCTTTCAACATCTTTCAGCGGTGCCTTTGAGCGCTAGCTCGGATACCAACTATCACGGACTTAGATTTTTCCCACATGATCACATGCGGCCTTAGGCATTTTCTTGGCAAAAATTCCTAAGTCGACCTAACTCACAATAATTGAGGATTAAAGCGGAATTCCTCTAAGGCACCCTCGAAGAAGCAGTGGAGCGAAGTAAGAACAAACTTGAAAGATGAACAAAAGCCATAGAAAATCAAGAACACTTGAGAAAAAAGTTTGAGTGAATGCTCTCAAAATTCTATTAATAACTAAATGAATTACAATGAGGGGGAGAGGCCTCTATTTATAGTTGAGCTTTCCCAAAATCAACGGTATATATCAAAGTATATCAATGGTTAAGATTAAAAGCTATCTAGATATCAAATCTCCAAGATTGCAAAATCTTATCTTCTAAAGATTACATTTAATGTTTAGGATCACATATCTTTGGAGATCACCTTCCATATTTGCCTAGCTTCGGAGATGGGCTTTCAATCTCTTCAAACAACAGACCAGTCTGATCGGGCCAAATGACCTCATTCGAATATTATAGATTATACAAGTTCGTCATGGTTGTGGGCTCCCATGCGCAACCCATGACACATGCATCATCTTAATCTATATCGTAATGTTACAAAATTTTTGAAACATTTTCTTATACAAAGATTTTAATAGATGAATGTTTTATTTTCAACCTACTCCCTTATTGAACATACTCACTCAAATTAAACCAAACAGAAATAACTATAAAGAATGAAAAATGAAAGCGATAAGCATCCTTGGGTGTAAAAACTTAGAATAGTTCTTGATACTAAGCACCCTCAACCACTCAAGTTGAGTCTAGAAAATGTTGGGAAAAGTATGATGATGAGATAGCTCATTGCTATATGTTGGCAAACATGACCAACACTCTGTATAAGCAAATAGAGAGTTGTAAGATTGCTAAAGTGATTCTAGATAAGCTAGAAGCCTAATGAGATAGCTCATTGATATATGTTTGGCAAACATGACCAACACTTAGTATAAGCAAATAGAGAAATTGTAAGTATTGCTAAAGTGATTCTAGATAAGCTAGAAGACATATTCGGAGGCCAAGCTACCTTGGCTCGATAGTCTACCATAACTAGCTTAATGAATGCCTAGAAAAAGCGACACTCGATTAAAGACCATATGATAACTCTTATGGGATACTTTACTTAGGCCTTGGACAATGAGGCCAATTTGGACAAGAACACCTAAATAGAGATGGTGTTCAAAAGCATGTCCAAGCATTTTACTTTGTTTTCAAGTCGTTTATAACCTTAAGAATAAAAATCTAACTCTTTCACAACTCATGAAGGAACTTTGTCCCTATGAGTTGATGTTAACGATAGTCAACGAGTTTGAAGAGAAGAAGCAAATATAGTCATCGCTTCTTCCTCAAAAAGGAAGGCAAAACACACTAACAAAGGCAATGCTAAAGTCTTTAGGCCACCACAAGTGGAAAGAAAGAAAACTAAGAAGGCTAAAGACTTATCTAAGTCTAAATGTTTCTTGTAACTCCCCAAATTTGTGGGACGACTTGAAAGGCATATAGAATGAAGATACTTGATTGGCGTAGTATGGTCCACCTATTTGGAGTTTTGGGCAAATAAGTATTTGGTGTAAGGTACCTATCGTCTAAGTAATTAAAGATTCTATCTCGAGTTATTTTGTAATTTAAGAATAAAATGTGTCAAGAAAAAGTAAGCACTGGTAAGAGTTACTACAAAATATATCTGCGCCTAGTTGTATGAGCACTTTGCTAATTGGGTTTGTAATGTGATCTAGTTCAGAACCAACATGAATTGACTAGTCAAATATAATTTGTGCTTGATTTTCATTTATGTTTCTCTCAAATCGTGTAGGCCATTTTTGAGACAAATTCTAGACACCATTGACACTTGTCAGAAGTTCCATTAAAGGGAAATTGAAGGTACATATATAGTGAGAAAGAGTTTGTAGGAGGTTTTATTTCTGGAAAATACTATTTTGTTGTTCTTCTTCCCTAAATTTTTTATGTTCCTCTTTTGTTTTATTAAGGCGGAGCTGAGGTTTTAAGTTAAGCGATGGACATTTCACCTCTTGTTAAGTCCAATAGCTCTGCATGTTAAGTTTTGAAAGAAAAAGTATTAGAAGTCTATGAGCAGTGGGCTATGATACAAGGCCTTGCATGGGGTTTTCTATGATTGAGATATTACATAATTTGTATGTAAATGAGTTTTAATGGTGATTCTATGTTCCTTAAGCGATTGTTGTTCTTTGGTTCAAGAAGTATGTTTGAGTTTGGAACTTGAGTTACAATTTAGGTGAGTGTCAGGTGATTCTCTATCACTGGAGCTTGCATGTGAATAGTTATAACATCCATGATGAAGCCCCGATCCTCAGTGTTGTTTTAAGAGTAAATTATGGAATAGCTTTTAGTAAGTTAAGCATTGGACTTAACCAATGGGTTGAAGTCTATGAGTGCACCCTTAACAGGCAAAGTCTTGATTTGGTGAACAAGTGGAGGAAAGTAGTAGCGTAGTACT